>CM042178.1:36157376-36556020 GCA_023376005.1 Doryteuthis pealeii
CGAGAGATCAGAAAATTACGTCTTTATCATAGCTACAATTCAGCCATTGATCAGAATTTCCTTAAAAGTGCTGGTATTTTACTATTTAGGTAAGTAAAAGGACCGTTTTTGATCTGATTAATAAAGGACCTGTTTTTCATTTACAAGCCGCAATATCCATTGTTTGTTGGGTTAGGGGTTAGTTTTAATAATTTAAAAAAAAATCTAAAAATGCATCTGTTAAAATAACCGATATTAGACGGTGTAATAAAACATGTCTTTCTTATTGAGATCAAAAAGGTATATGGTCTTTTATTTTACCCTAATTTTTTAATTTTTGGACTTAATTGTAATTGTTTCAATAAACAAAAAACAAAAGAAAAACAAAGAAAATTTAGTTCTTATCAGGATTAAATGGATATAAGTATCAGAATGTATCTACTTTTTAGGTAATTTAAATGAATGTAAATTTTTAATGGGTGTGGACTATACTGATAAGCACCATATTTTATAACCAAAGCCACCCCTGCTTAATATTAATATAACTCTAATATCTACAGCCATTACTGTTATATTGATCAATAAAGCTGTATGTGCAATTTTGGTAGAATCTGTGATTGTCTCGTTGTTTAAGATAAAAAAGATGAAGATAGAGAAATGATGAAGAATCAGGAAACAAATAACTTTATTGTTCTGAGTACCTAAACTGTACAATAGATCTGGCGACTAAAATATTCGTCAGTGCACATGTTAGAGGCCAAAGTTCATTTTGCTATGCCTGAACCAATAGAGATGAAACGTGGCAGCAGCAGCAGCAGCTTGTGTTGTTGTCTGCTCACTGAAATTCACTAATCCTTTAAATAAAGAGTCTGCAGGAGCATATGTTTTCGGTTGGAAGAAAGATTCATGTTCTTCAACTGCTTCCTCCTGACTTTCCTGCAAAATAGGGTCCAATGAGTACTTAGTAATCCCGCAAACAACTTCCATTCAATTAAAATACTTGTTTTTTTAAATTTTTTTTGTGTCATTTTTTTTTTTTGCAGGAGGAGGAGGGGGGTTCTATTAAAACATTTCATGACCCTTTTTTATACTGAAAATATCATTGAGAGGAAACTGTTATGAACGATTTTTTTTTAAACAGTTTTCCCTTATCCCAATGAAACAGACACACATACAGAGACTTTTTAGGCATCATAATGCGACAACTTTGTAACAAATATTTTTTGGAATGAAATAAATAAATTTGTACGGAAGATCAATTGATTGGTCCAGCAGACTTTTAATTTGGATAAAATTATACTCTGTTGCAGATGGGAAGACTGTTCAAATTTTATCAGACAACTGTTCCTATAGTTGAACTATGTTAAGAATGTATATAAAGTGTTTAGGAACTACAAGATTATTAGTGAGACGGAAGATTTAAACGAATTGGACATGGCAAGATAAGGGAATTGGTTCAGAGGGGAAATGGAGGTGTTTTGGTGGGAATACACTTGGCAGATTCTTTCACAAAAACAAGTGCTTCTACACTAAAATTGTAGACAGTATTGGTACTGCTCAAGCAGGAGGAGAAAATAAGAAAATGAAGGGGGGTGGCTACTAATGAAGGGGGCTGCAATGTGGATCATGTATGCTCCTTGAATCATTTATAGGTATTTGGATTGGTTAACCCAAGAGAAACTCTTCATTCACTAAGAGGCAGAGTAATTGGAGAGAGAGAGAGAGAGAGAGAGGAGAGAGAGAGAGAGAGAGACGAGAGAGACGAGAGAAGAGAGAGAGAGGACAAACTTCAAACACATGGACACTTACTACAAACTGTAGACATCCTTTATCCAACCCAAAGACATAGGAATACTAATTCTATGAAGGTTTACTTTTTCATGACAGTTATTCAAGAAGTAAGTATTCTTCACATTTCATAAATCTCCCGAATTTACCATCTCTAAATATGATAAATTCTGATAAACCAGATGAGACAGTTATGAAAGAATTAATAGGAAAAAATGTTTAATTTTATTTTCTAATGTTTTAAAGATATAAAAATATACATAATTAGTGCATCAGAGGTGTATTAATCAAATTATCATTCATGTGACCTCCACCAAAAATGGATATGGAGTGGTAGTACTGTTTGGGCTAAATAGGTCTGTTTGCAAGTTAATGGAAAATTATTTCTTCAGTTTATTGATACACATGAAGTTAATGGATAAATCTAACATGAAAATTATTTCCTCCCAACTTATTAATACAATAAAGTTAACTAAAAATGATTGATATAATTTATGTAAAGTTAAATTTCTAAATTTTTTTGTGCATTGTGTATGTGGTGAGTAAAATAAACATATGCCATTTGTTGTGTAGCTCAGTCGGTAGAGATCGGCTAGAAACCCACAAGGTTCCTAGTTTGATAGCCCGCCTCGCAACACAGCGTATGAGTAGCACAGAGATCTGTGCGGTAAAGTGAGTAGCTGATGGTAGGTGTGGCGCTCCATCTCAGACGCTAACAACAGTCCCTCTTGGTGTAGTGCTAGTGAAAGAGGGGATAGACTCCTTCGCTGATTGGCTGATACTGACTTTAAGGCCACCCCTTGACTTTACTTTTACTACATATTGGATTATAATGCATTTGTCTGTATTATGGGTATATGCATTTGTGTGTGTGGCATTGTATAAGTACTATACCAATAACCATAAATTATCTGGCTTCTTAAGTTAGATGAGCCAGGAACTAGGAATTTGACTTTTAGTCTAAATGGTACAGCATTCTATTGAAACAATAATTAGCAATTCTTTCAGGGGTGAAAAATATGAAAACCAGAAACTAGAGCTTAGTATGAAATTTGACTGTCTGGATACAGCACAACTTGATTTCCCTTAGTCACCACAACATGGCTTTATGAGTTCAGATGTAGTTGCATACAGCAATGAAGGGGTTAAATAGTGCCATTAGAATGAGAGTTTTTTGTATAAATTGATTGTTAAGAGAAAGAGAATTCCCTAAGAATTCCATGTAAAAATTATGATTAACAAAGTTCATTGTTATCTTCAATCTGTTTAACTAATGAAGTTACACCTGTTGTTTATTTAAGGCAAGGTAATATATTGTGATTGTTTTCCATTGGGTTAGAAAATGGAACACCTGTTTCAACATATATCTAATTCTTAAAGAAGACTTTACCTATTCACCTCACTAAAAACTCATTTATCCTATTTTCCAATTCATTGGACATATTATACATCACCTTTCAGATCAGCACATGAATTATTACAGTATCACTATATATAGTTCATATTAATATTTTAAAACTATCCATCTTATTCTCATTTTGGCTAGACATTCATCGATAATTATTATTGTCGTTGATACATTCACAATGTATTTCTATAGTAAAATTGTCGCAATTCATTGTACAATAAAAAGTTATTTATAGTAAAACAATGCCTTGTAATCATATGTAAACAATGCCTTGTAATACATATAGTAAAAATGCCTTGTAATACTATAAGTAACCAACACGCTTTCAATAACTATAGTAAACAATACCTGCAATACTCTAGTAAATACTATTTGCTCTATACTAAAATATATTTCTATAAAAAACATTTGTAATAGACTTTTCTATAAAAATCCTTTAATCCTAAATTCTTATAGTAAAAATCACTTTAATGTATTTTGTCAGATTAATGACTTGTGAAATTCTTTTACAATACATTAGTAAAACAAAGAATGGAATGTCAAATGATTTTTCAAAAATGATTGTGCATTTGAATCTTTATAAAACAATAAAGAAAAATGGATGAGATAAAGATGAATAATGTGTGTGAAAGTTAAGAATATAATATAAAAATTGTGGAATAAAACTTTCAAATATTAAAAATCATTGTTTCCTTGAGTCTTCTTATTCTTTTTTTTTTCCTTCTTCTAAACGAATTGAAGAGTATTTTTTTTTGTAGAAATAGAAACCCTTTCTGATTTAATACAAGTGATTTTCTCTTCTTTCTTGATCATTTAAGAAACAAGAATTGATTCCTAGCAAAAAAAAGGTAGAGTTGTAAATTAGCTAGTTATTGCTATCACTAATGTGTTCCTTGCTAAAAAAATTTCTCAGTAATTATAGTTTAGTTGTAATTTTAGTCACTACATGTCTATCTTCAGTGAAAGATTTCAGTTGCATGGTTGGCCAGGTTTTTTACTTTGTATGGTCTTGATGCATATATATATATAATATATATATATATATATATATATATATTATTAATGTGTGGTGTGTACTTAGGCCAAAATCTTTCTTTTTAAGCATTTTCTACTGAATAGAACTGATAACCTTTTTTATAAGCTTTACTTATTTTTCATATTTGCTATCTCAGTGTAGAATCAAAGTTATATAAGAACACCATCTAAAATTCATAATCTCCATAATGTATATATATCTTTAAGTTCTTTCAACTACCATTGCAAGAAAAGAAATAATAAAAATAAAAAGTTCAATATTCTAAATACTAGCAGAGCTACCCAGCATTTGCAGGATTTAAAAATTAAAAAATAAATCTCTTACTTATATTTCACATATAGATTGATAAAATATTTTTCTATATATGTTTTATTACCTTTTATTCTTTATATATCTTGTTTTTAAGTATTTTTATTTGAATTCAGAGTTTTCCTTCTCCTAAACTGGTTGCCATACTATTTCACTATAGCTGGAGGGAGAATGTTAGATGCATACACTTTCCAGGGTATTAGTGCTATGTGAAATGCAAATAGCATTGTCCAGTATTTGAACTCATGTCATTTGTACATTTCCTATGATGTAACCATTACACAATATATATATATATATATATCATTATTAATATTATCATTGTTATTAATTATTCCAAATGCAATTGCAAAAATTACTTAGATACTGCTGTTCATTTTAATGCTGTACACTTAGAGTCTTATAAATTTATCAACCAAATGCAATATTGTCAACTTGTTAGACTGGAAAAAGTTCACATAAAATCTATATCTCATATGCTTGTAAGATTTATACACAAAATATGTTCATGTTTTGAAAAAGACATAGAGATGATACAAGACAAAGAAATGGATGTTTGAATGAGGCTAGCACATAACATAATCATTTGAGCTGATAAATACTGTAATCTCTGTATATACAAGTGTTGCTAAGTGTTTAATATCTTAGAATAAAATATACATATTTATTATTCCCTTTTATCTCTTATCCATTATAAAAGATTGTGTAGAATATTTCCGCTTTTTTATTTATTTGAAATTGATTATGCAAAGTTAATGAATAGAATGTGCCTTGACATGTCACATTAATGTCTGCAAAGGCAGCTTTTAAAGGAGTAAAAATAAATAAGATAATAATAATAATAATAATAATAATAATAATAATAATAATAATAATGAATAAATGAAATGCCTTTTAAACTAAAAAAAATGTGCATTGTCCTTTTGCAGACGTTTATGTAAATGGATGTGCTTTGTATTTCTATGGTAAAAATATTCTAAAAAAAACCCCTCCATCCCATAATAATTGTTACATTTAGTATATGAAATATACATGCAAATACAACTCCTATTATAGGACAGAGATAGTACTGATAATTATATGAAAATGATTAAATTTCTCTGAGAGTGAAAGTAATAGGTGATGTTATTTTGTGCACTTACAAAAGCCAGACATCCAGACTAACTGCAAACAATGTTATCTATTTTTATTTCATGTTCAAAATGAACACTTTATAATAATGATAATAATAACACACTGCTATATTGAGACAATGTAAACCATTCCACAATTATTTGCTGATAAAAACATTTCATATTTTGGGAAACTAAGCTTGTTCTATATATATATACGTATATATATATATATATATATATATATATATATATATATATGTGTGTGTGTGTGTGTGTGTGTGTTGAAATGAAAATAAAGGAAGAAAATGTTGATTTGATAAAATAGGATTTATTTTATTTTACTGACACGTGTTTCAGCCAGGAGTTTATCCATGTATACATGTATTCTGTCTATTATTATTTTAAATAAAAAAAAAATAATAATAGAAAAACTACAAAAACATTTTTTAGTATACAAACAAATAACTTTGTCAGAGTAAATCGTTGTTGTTTTAAATCAAATCGGTTAAAATACGGAGAATTTCTGAGATGTTCAAAAAAAGAACTTTTTTGAAATCACTTGAAGAAAGTGTTCTAACGTGATGGAGAAAACAGTTATGTTGACGTCATCGTTGCATGCAACGGATTTTGAAAAGGAGAGAAGATGGCTGGAGAATATAAGGAACAAAGTCAGGTGGAATTTTAATTTTCAAAGCATGAGGAATATTTGAATTTTTTAAAAAGAAAATTTGTTATTTAATTTATGCATATGTGTATTGTGTTATATATATATATATATATAATACCTAGACTACATACTATGAACATCATTATATCTTATAAAAGAAAAGACTTCACACTAAAAAAGACAAAACCCAGTCATATCCCAGCAGAAACTATTACAGATGTGGACTATGCAGATGATCTAGCACATTTTGCAAATATACCTGCACAAGCCAAATCACTGCCACATAGGCAAAAGGCATTGGCCTTTATGTGAACTCAAATAAAACAGAGTTCATGTATTTTAAACAAGATGGGAACATCTCCACATATGGTAAGACTCTCAAATTAGTAGACCAGTTCACATACCACAGTAGTAATACCTCATTTACAGAAAGCAATGAAAATATATGTATAGGAAAGGCATGAACTGCTATTGACAGATTACGGATCATATGAAAATCTGATCTCTTTGATAAAATAAAGCAAGAAGTCTTCCAGGCTGTAAACATGTCAGTGCTACTGTATGACTGCACCACTTGGTCTCTAACAAAATAGTTAGAGAAAAAGCTAGATGGGAACTGTACAAGGCTGCTGTGTGCAGTCTTGAACAAATCTTGGAAGCAGCACACCACAAAAATGCAGCTGTACAGCCACTTGCCTCCTATCATACAACCATCCAAGTAAGATGACAAATACATGCTGGACACTGCTGGAGAAGCAAGGGTGAACTCATGACATTTTTCAATGGACACCTACACATGTTCATACCAATGTAGGCTGACCATCAAAAACCTACATTAATCAGCTCTATGTGGATTCGGGATGCTGTGTAGAAGACCTGCCAGGGGTGATGACCAATAGGGACAGGTGTTGAGAGAGTTATGGGAGTCTGCTGTGAGTGTTACCCGATGATGATGATATACATCATCATCATCAATTGTAATCCATCAAAGACAGCACATGTAGATTTCTATTAAGCAAATTCAGTGCAAGTCAAGCAACCCAAGAAACAACCCTCAACCAGATTGATTCCAGCCAACTATAACAATATAAATGTTTTGTCCAGTTTCATACTGGACAAAACATTTATATTTAAAGAAATTGCCAAGATCTATGAGCAATTGAAAATAAGACAAGTTACATTGGGAAGAATAATTATGTGGAATATCATTTTGCAATCAAAGAATTGGAGTACCATTTAACAATCAGACGCTTTGAAGTTAACCCTTTGCCTATAGTAAAATACAAAAAATAAAATTGACATCTTGGACTTTGTCCAGATTAGGCAAACATTTTCTTTTCTCTGTAATGGATGTATTTAAATAAATACTGCCACTTAGCATCGTTTAGTCTGATATCCCAAGGTGCAGTATAATTATGGTAATGAAAGTCATAATAGCAACACTTATTGCCAAATATAATTTATATACTTATCACATTGTTGTAATGATTCAACTTTGGTCATATTTATAAAATTGGTTGGAGATATCAAATAGATTCATATTCAATCCTATGTCTTTTAAGAAAGTAATGCTATTTGTATTTTATCATTCAACAATCCTTGTCATTCTAAAAGTTTTACTACTCAAAATTTGGGTTCTCATTCTACACAGCAAACCCCCATGTTGTTTTTGACTACTGTTGCTGCTGGGAGCAGGGTAAACTTCCACAAAATTGCATCAACATTTATAAAAAGTAGGGGGAAATCAGATTGCTTGAACTATCCCAGAATCCCACTGTTGCTATCAATTAGTGGAAAGATTCTTGCTAAATATTAATTATTCCTGCCATTGTTAAGGTGTTATGATTTTAGTAGCCATCCTTTAAGCTTTAAGCAAGAGGCTTGTCCAGTAGAAATTCTTGGTAAAGAATCCTTTGGTTGTTCCTTGGTGCTCCTCAGTATTGCAAGTCCTTTGTCAATGATAGCAAATGGACATCTCTCAGTATCAGTGATTAAATAATCAACAAGCCATGCACTAGGGCTGTTGATTGGCTGAGGTTTAAACCATGTGACCTTGCTTAGTCTATAAATTTAAGTGGTGTATTGTAGCATGGCTTATATACCACAAAATAATCCAACACCGCCTCTATTTTGGTCCAGTAAAAAAAAAAAAAATATTTAAGTCACATTTGTTTGTTTCTTTATTTTTAATTATTAGCATTACTAATATTACAACTACCTTTACGATCCAGTGTGCCCAAAATGGACAACTTGCATAACCACTTATTGAAGTCAGTCAGTATACTGTTGGTTTGAACGACTCTAATCTTGTCACAATACTACTGCTAAATGACAGGATATTTATGAAGCCTCATAACATCATAGAAACCAAGCAGCCAATCAGGATTCAAGGAATGGAATCACTCAAATACATGAATGGACTATTCTTGACTTCCATAAATACCAGCTATCTTGGGCACTTGTCAGTTGTGTTTAGCCAGTTGCTTTTGTTCAAACTAACAGTATACTGACTGACTTCAATACGGCGCTGTGAATAGGATTAGATTCGTATTCAGTTACAACTACTTGATGCCTTGTCTTACCAATTCGATGGTAATTGGAACTTAGTATGATTATTCTACACCACTAACATGATCTTTGTCCTGTGCAAAATACAATAAAAATCCCAAGATCAAAACAAAAGTCTGTATATCACATTCATTGACTTGGCCAAACAACAGTGAGTTGGAGTCCTTGTGGCATAATGGCTAACATGATGGAGTGTAACATCGTAGTTAGTGAGGTCAAACTCCAGTCACACTATTACATTTACTTTCAGACTAATACCCTTGGGAAAGGTATGAAACCCTTGATCCCCCACAATGTTTGTCCAGCTCCTTGCGGACCAACTTGAACAGGTGGATATGGTGGCAACTTATCCCAAGAATTTACCATTCTGAATGGAGTTTATAATTGGGCTGCATTATTGCTCCTCCCCCGGTTCTATGTTTTTCAGCACAACGTTGAAAGACAGACAACAAGAATGGAGTATATCTCCATTTCTGCCTGTTTAACATAAGGCAACTGCAGTCATCATATTTTTTCAAATCTTTTGTGGGAACTATGATAGCGTGCATAAACAGCCTGTGACAAAAACACTAGATTTTTAAATGAAGCACAAAATTTAAAAATAGATAAGAAAAAATGCAATAATATAACTGTTTATAACTGGTGTTTATCAAAATTTCCTTAGATTTTCAATTGATCTATGATTGTGCACTAAAATATCTTGATCTCTTGCTGTTGTATGGTCTTCTTCTTAAATACTTCTAATATCACTATCAGATCATATAAAAGTTTCTGCTTCCTCTTTAGGCCAAACATCTGCTTTCTTTGGCTGGTAGTCTCTCTCTCCCCCCCTCTCTCTCTCTCTCTCTCATCATGGAGACAACATGTAGATATTTTCTTGTGTACACACTTTTTTTTTTATTTCCTCAATACATTCTTGATCCACACATGTAGGGAGAAGCAGCAGAGTCGGGCCACTTGGACTCAACTTAGGCAACAAAAGCCCCATTCCAGATAAATTTGAGCTCAAGACCTATCAATCAAACCTTTAGTGATTTTCCACTGTTTTATCATTAATTTCAAATTACTTTCCACTACCTACTAAAAAAGATAGGCTATGCCTATCCATAATGTAACATTGCAACTAAATTCTGAATTGCTTGATTAACTTCATCTCCTAATGTAGATAAATTTTTATTAAGCAATGGCTTCAATTTCTTCTGTTTGAAATAATCAAGGATTTGCCATGCACTACTGATTCTACTGGAACTTGTTTGGATTCTGAATTCACTTGCATCCATTACCTTTTCCTTTCTTCTTTTAGTGAAGGTCAATCTGTGGAACATGATGTAGGAATTTTGAAGGATCAAATATTTTTTTTTATTAGATTCATTATTCAAAATGGATCTTTTCATAAATTATTTTTATAAGCATAAAATGTTCTCATTGCATGTTCTCCATTTTTATAGAATCATTTGATTATTTCTAGTCTAATGTTTTTAAATTCATTTTTTTTTTAAAACAAGAAGAAAAGATTATTAAAACTGTAAACTCATTTATATGCATGAAAGATAATGATATTTTTCATAATCTTTTTTGTGATTGGTTGTTTTTTTAATTCATTTAAATATCATGTGATATTTGACACACTCTGTATATAGGACATTTTGGATAAAAGGTTACATCAATTAATTGTGGAATCCATTGGAACAGTCAAATCTCAAAAGACTAAAACAGTGCAAGTCTATTTTGTAATCTTATTTGGGCCACCAAATTATTTAACTGGGACAGTGTGAATAAATCAAAGTGACTTTTTGGTTATTTATTGTTGTTGTTGATGATGATGATATTTTATATAGGATAATCAAAATGGTTTGTTATAATCATTAGATAAATATATATACAGTAATCATGTACTAAACTTAGTTTGGCACAAGGTTAGAAGTATGGGGCACTCAATAAGAATTGGACTCACTAGTAATGATCTCACTTACTAACCATGATATCATATCATGTGCTCAAATTTATTAAACTTAGGTTAGTTTGGCACCCAGTGAGAACTGAATTCACTAACAATGGTCTGCTCGTTTAGATCACTAATCACCATACAAGATGCCTCAGTAATCATTTACTAAGCTAAACTTGGCACAAGGCTAGAAATATGGAGCATCCAGTGAAGACTGAACTAACAATGGTTTAATTATCTCATTATGCATTACACCATGTAAGGTTTCTAATTAGTTGACATTTAATCAGCTTAGCTCAGTCGGTAGAGCACTTGCCTAAGAATCGCATGGTTCCTGGTTTGATACTTGCTCGCTGTCTGGCTGATACTGACTTTAGGTCACCCTGTTGACTTTACTTACTTAGTTTGGCAATAAAGCCAAAGTATTGACTCACTTGGTGAGAATTGAACTCCTTAACAATGGATTTGCTAATGTAGTTTGCTAACCATTATGTGATATGCCCTCAGGAAATTACAGTCGGCTGTCCCTTGATATATTCTTTAAAGATCAATAAACTTTCAGAGAATCTTTAAACGTTGTTCAGTATATTATTACAGATATAATATGAAGACAAATGGAAGTGCCTATGGTAGGATGTGGACACTGTGACATGAGATCAAATCCTCGACAAGGCTGGTAGCATTTCATATAGCACTACCTTACCAAATCCATTGTTAAGGAGTTCAATTCTCACCAAGTGAGTCAATACTTTAACTTTATTGCCAAACTAAGTAAGTAAAGGAGTTTAACAGGTTTGAATTCAGAGTCTTCCTTCTCCTAGACCGGTTGCCATACCAAGGTTAAAGAGTCCAGTTTGTCCTATTATGTACCTATAGCTAGAGGGAAAATAGTAGGATGCATACATTTTCAAAGGATATTACCTTTGAAAATGTATGCATCCTACATTATTATTATTATTATTATTATTATTATTATTATTAGATTGCATATTGGATTGAAACTTCCTTTATTTTAATACTTATTCAAAAAAAATAAATACAAGAAAACTACATAAATATATAAATGATTATTTTAATTTTTGAACTTTAATATAATCTTTTTTGTATTGACTTAATTCATAGTATTAATAATTTTGACTTGAATTATCCTTTGTCTTTTTAATTCTAGTTGATTTTAATTGCAATTCATTTGAGCTGTCACTTTTATGACAGAGAGAAAAATCATAGATTGGGAATAAGAATAAAGAATAAGTTCCCATTATAAAAGTTTGTATGTAAAACAAGACTTCAGATTTTACCAGGAAGAAGCTAATTCTTTATTCTTCTTTCTGTTGCTATACCTATATGCATACATACTCATATAGACATGCGCACACTAACATACATATGCATTATTGTACCTATATGTACACAGGAGCAGAAAAGCTTATAGTGTCCAAGATTAATAGTATCTGTTAGGGTCCCATCTAAGGGTCAAATAGATTTGTTTGAGATAATGTTCAAATTGATTTTAAACTATATTGGTTTCTAAAATATTGATATTGCAGTTTGATAGGAATAGTTAATTCAAGATATATTATTGGTTTTGTTTCTTTGTTTAATAGTATATCAATCTTTATGGGTTATTTAATGCCAAAGCCATCCTTGTAGAATAACAGTAGGGGTACTACTGCTGTAGGGATTAAGGGGTTTATACCTTTCTAAGGCAATTAGTCCAAAAGTGAACATAATAGCATAACTGGAGTTCAAACTCACTTACTATGATGTCACAGTCCAACACATTAGCCACCACACCACAGGAAATTCCCCCAGATATATAATTGTGAGCAAATTATTAGTATTTGATAGGAATACTTGAAACCAAATAAATGTATGCAAATTATTTGTATTAAGAATAATTTCTAAAATCTATCATTGTTTACAAATGATCATTAAATGGGAATAGTTTTTTGGAACCATATACAGAAATAACCCAATTGATTTTAGCATTAAATAACCTGACAAGTGTTGATATGACACAAAACCAACCAACCAACCAATTTAGACAGAAGAGCCTGGAAGTGACACTTTGATCCTAAATGGGGTAAAAATAATCAATTCTTTAATTCTAAGATAAATACCTTATATAATTTCAATTTGATTCTTCAGTTAAAATTCTTTAACCAAAAATGAAGTAAAACAAAAAAATAATAAAATTGACCTAAAATGTTAAGAGAAAAATCAACAATAATAAGATGAAGTAAAACTAGTAATAAATTAATAATAGTGAAATGTTTAATTCAAATTTTAAAAACCCCCAAATAAGCCAAAAAAACCCAAATAAGCTTAATTTCCTTGAGCCCAATTTTCTGATATGTTTCAATTTGTTTGAGGCAAAATTCTTTGAAACAGGATTATTTAAAAGTTTTTCTTCCTGACATCATATCTTCTTTTCCAACAGAATTAAAAACAATGACCTATTTCCGTTTGGAAAGAGGTGTCCTAAAATTAGTGATAAACATTCAGTTTTTCATGACGAGATGCTTTCTTAACTAAAATCAGGATTAGTGGCCTGGTAATTTTGAGTCTGCTCTAGAACCCCCATCCTAAATAATTATAAACAGCTTATTTTCTCTGGATAAACTTTAACCTTATAATTCCTCCTCTATAACCAGAATATCAGGTACTTGTGGCCTAATTGTTGCCATTTTAGAAAATGGGACTGTGAACCAAATTTAAATTCTTCATGAGGCAATTTGTGTTTCCCATGAATGGAAAAGACATAAATCTATCTCTTCAACCCAAAAAAGTTATAGATTAATAGAATGGTAGCCTTGTTAAGGACAATTGGTTTAAGAGAAGGAAAACTATAAATTTAGATTCCCTTGTGTGGCAAGGTGAAAGAATGGCAAACCAGGAACAGGAGTCCGTAAGGTTGTGTGTCCAATGTTGTGCTTACACCCATTTTGACAACTCCTGCTGCTGTGACAATAATTCCAAGTTGTATAGCACCTTGCTTTTCTCTTTAACAATATCAGAATAGTCAAATTGGGAGATCTGCAGCATGGGCAACTGACACTCATTGATACAACATAGATCCAGAAATAACCAGAATTCACAGTATATTTTGTTAGTTTTAGCAAACAGCAACATTGAAATCATGACTAACAATTTGTAATCCAGTTCTCTAGATATGAAGAACAACAAACTATGAAATCTTCAGTGAGATGATTATGGCAATGTTATGTACCTATGATATCATGTGGTACTGTTATGTACTTGTGATATCATGTGGCAATGTTGTATACCCATGATATCATATGGTACTACTATGTGCCTATGATAACATGTGGCTTATAACAATATTATAAGGAAGTACTTGATGTAGAATAATGACAAGCTGTTGTAGTGTGGTCTAGAGGTAGAGGTATTCTTATGATTAACAGTACAGAAGATGGAATCAATGAGTTCAAATTCCAGCCAAGACAGTTTATGTTTACTTTGGAAAAAAAGTCTTAATCTACAATATAAATAAAATAAATCTACGTAATAGAATCCTAATGATTTACAAAAAATGAGAACTTAATTTTCTTTTAAATCAAAAATACTATTTCTGCCTTTGACCAAGGTTTCTCTTCTTCCCCATACACATCTCTCTTTTTAGACCTATCCTGTTTGTC
The DNA here is from genome assembly GCA_023376005.1 of Doryteuthis pealeii. Taxonomy (NCBI): domain Eukaryota; kingdom Metazoa; phylum Mollusca; class Cephalopoda; order Myopsida; family Loliginidae; genus Doryteuthis; species Doryteuthis pealeii. Next base: position 36,171,851 of record CM042178.1, read on the forward strand.
CACACAACTCTCTTATCTGTTTAAATGCATCCCTGCCCATCAAGGTCACAAGCCCCTAAGACTCACAGGTCAAAATCTGCCTAGCAACAGAGGGACAATCCTTAGGTCACCTGCCACCCATGTCATCAAATTGGCAGTTTTTAAAGACTTTTCCAGTTTCTTCGAGTTCATTGTACAACCCAGACATGTGATCGTGACTCTTGAAAGAAACATTCTCATAATCTTTTGTTTTCCCTGTGGCTATCAGAGAATATCCAACACTTCTTTACTTCTTCCTTTAATGTATCTATTTGTTTTATAATAACTCACTTTTACATTATATTTTCTGTCTCAAGTTTTCTTTGCATCATTTTTATTTCATTGTTTTATATTCTTTTGTTGACATTTGGTTAATCTACTGCTTAATTCCTTCACACAAATGAGAAGGCAGTATTTTATCATTTTTACTGGAACATTATACAATCAAAACGGTTATTATTAGGTATCATTCCAAAGAGGAGAAGATTTGGAAGTAAATCTTGACAAATTTGGAGCTAGAATTCCTAAAACTTTGACCTTATTCTGGCATCTCTGGTGCCAAGCTGGGTTGGTTCTTATCTCATCTCTGGTGCCAAGCTGGATTGGTTCTTGGACAAGATCGGTGGAAAGAAGAGACTTGCTACATGACCAACTGACTCTCTTCCATACAACTTTGCAGAAGTCTGGGTGCTCTACAATTGAGGCCTTGTGTCAGACCAATATATATATAATAAACATTTTGGCCACCTGTCATAAAACAATAGTTAGCAAGCTAGTCTTAGTGATCATTTACTAGTCAAGTAAATACAATTTTCAATGGGTGTCCCATTTTTGTAGCTGATTACAGTAAGCTGAGGTAAAAAAAAAATATTCTATATGACTAGTAAATGCACAAGACTAGCTTGCTAACTATTGTTTTATGACAGGTGGCCAAAATGTTTATTATATATATATTGGGTCTGACACAAGGCTCAATTGTAGAGCACCCAGACTTCTGCAAAGTTGTATGGAAGAGAGTCAGTTGGTCATGTAGCAAGTCTCTTCTTTCCACCGATCTTGTCCAAGAACCAATCCAGCTTGGCACCAAGAGATGAGATAAGAACCAACCCAGCTTGGCACCAGAGATGCCAGAATAAGGTCAAAGTTTTAGGAATTCTAGCTCCAAATTTGTCAAGATTTACTTCCCAAATCTTCTCCTCTTTGGAATGATACCTAATAATAACCGTTTTGATTGTATAATGTTCCAGTAAAAAACTGCATTTGTGTGAAGGAATTAAGCAGTAGATTAACCAAATGTCAACAAAAGATATAAACAATGAAATAAAATGATGCAAAGAAAACTTGAGACAGAAAATATAATGTAAAAGTGAGTTATTATAAAACAAATAGATACATTAAAGGAAGAAGTAAAGAAGTGTTGGATATTCTCTGATAGCCACAGGGAAAACAAAAGATTATGAGAATGTTTCTTTCAAGAGTCACGATCACATGTCTGGGTTGTACAATGAACTCGAAGAAACTGGAAAAGTCTTTAAAAACTGCCAATTTGATGACATGGGTGGCAGGTGACCTAAGGATTGTCCCTCTGTTGCTAGGCAGATTTTGACCTGTGAGTCTTAGGGGCTTGTGACCTTGATGGGCAGGGATGCATTTAAACAGATAAGAGAGTTGTGTGGACAAACAGGATAGGTCTAAAAAGAGAGATGTGTATGGGGAAGAAGAGAAACCTTGGTCAAAGGCAGAAATAGTATTTTTGATTTAAAAGAAAATTAAGTTCTCATTTTTTGTAAATCATTAGGATTCTATTACGTAGATTTATTTTATTTATATTGTAGATTAAGACTTTTTTTCCAAAGTAAACATAAACTGTCTTGGCTGGAATTTGAACTCATTGATTCCATCTTCTGTACTGTTAATCATAAGAATACCTCTACCTCTAGACCACACTACAACAGCTTGTCATTATTCTACATCAAGTACTTCCTTATAATATTGTTATAAGCCACATGTTATCATAGGCACATAGTAGTACCATATGATATCATGGGTATACAACATTGCCACATGATATCACAAGTACATAACAGTACCACATGATATCATAGGTACATAACATTGCCATAATCATCTCACTGAAGATTTCATAGTTTGTTGTTCTTCATATCTAGAGAACTGGATTACAAATTGTTAGTCATGATTTCAATGTTGCTGTTTGCTAAAACTAACAAAATATACTGTGAATTCTGGTTATTTCTGGATCTATGTTGTATCAATGAGTGTCAGTTGCCCATGCTGCAGATCTCCCAATTTGACTATTCTGATATTGTTAAAGAGAAAAGCAAGGTGCTATACAACTTGGAATTATTGTCACAGCAGCAGGAGTTGTCAAAATGGGTGTAAGCACAACATTGGACACACAACCTTACGGACTCCTGTTTCCTGGTTTGCCATTCTTTCACCTTGCCACACAAGGGAATCTAAATTTATAGTTTTCCTTCTTTAAACCAATTGTCCTTAACAAGGCTACCATTCTATTAATCTATAACTTTTTGGGTTGAAGAGATAGATTTATGTCTTTTCCATTCATGGGAAACACAAATTGCCTCATGAAGAATTTAAATTTGGTTCACAGTCCCATTTTCTAAAATGGCAACAATTAGGCCACAAGTACCTGATATTCTGGTTATAGAGGAGGAATTATAAGGTTAAAGTTTATCCAGAGAAAATAAGCTGTTTATAATTATTTAGGATGGGGGTTCTAGAGCAGACTCAAAATTACCAGGCCACTAATCCTGATTTTAGTTAAGAAAGCATCTCGTCATGAAAAACTGAATGTTTATCACTAATTTTAGGACACCTCTTTCCAAACGGAAATAGGTCATTGTTTTTAATTCTGTTGGAAAAGAAGATATGATGTCAGGAAGAAAAACTTTTAAATAATCCTGTTTCAAAGAATTTTGCCTCAAACAAATTGAAACATATCAGAAAATTGGGCTCAAGGAAATTAAGCTTATTTGGGTTTTTTTGGCTTATTTGGGGGTTTTTAAAATTTGAATTAAACATTTCACTATTATTAATTTATTACTAGTTTTACTTCATCTTATTATTGTTGATTTTTCTCTTAACATTTTAGGTCAATTTTTATTATTTTTTTGTTTTACTTCATTTTTGGTTAAAGAATTTTAACTGAAGAATCAAATTGAAATTATATAAGGTATTTTATCTTAGAATTAAAGAATTGATTATTTTTACCCCATTTAGGATCAAAGTGTCACTTCCAGGCTCTTCTGTCTAAATTGGTTGGTTGGTTGGTTTTGTGTCATATCAACACTTGTCAGGTTATTTAATGCTAAAATCAATTGGGTTATTTCTGTATATGGTTCCAAAAAACTATTCCCATTTAATGATCATTTGTAAACAATGATAGATTTTAGAAATTATTCTTAATACAAATAATTTGCATACATTTATTTGGTTTCAAGTATTCCTATCAAATACTAATAATTTGCTCACAATTATATATCTGGGGGAATTTCCTGTGGTGTGGTGGCTAATGTGTTGGACTGTGACATCATAGTAAGTGAGTTTGAACTCCAGTTATGCTATTATGTTCACTTTTGGACTAATTGCCTTAGAAAGGTATAAACCCCTTAATCCCTACAGCAGTAGTACCCCTACTGTTATTCTACAAGGATGGCTTTGGCATTAAATAACCCATAAAGATTGATATACTATTAAACAAAGAAACAAAACCAATAATATATCTTGAATTAACTATTCCTATCAAACTGCAATATCAATATTTTAGAAACCAATATAGTTTAAAAATCAATTTGAACATTATCTCAAACAAATCTATTTGACCCTTAGATGGGACCCTAACAGATACTATTAATCTTGGACACTATAAGCTTTTCTGCTCCTGTGTACATATAGGTACAATAATGCATATGTATGTTAGTGTGCGCATGTCTATATGAGTATGTATGCATATAGGTATAGCAACAGAAAGAAGAATAAAGAATTAGCTTCTTCCTGGTAAAATCTGAAGTCTTGTTTTACATACAAACTTTTATAATGGGAACTTATTCTTTATTCTTATTCCCAATCTATGATTTTCTCTCTGTCATAAAAGTGACAGCTCAAATGAATTGCAATTAAATCAACTAGAATTAAAAAGACAAAGGATAATTCAAGTCAAAATTATTAATACTATGAATTAAGTCAATACAAAAAAGATTATATTAAAGTTCAAAATTAAAATAATCATTTATATATTTATGTAGTTTTCTTGTATTTATTTTTTTTGAATAAGTATTAAAATAAAGGAAGTTTCAATCCAATATGCAATCTAATAATAATAATAATAATAATAATAATAATAATAATGTAGGATGCATACATTTTCAAAGGTAATATCCTTTGAAAATGTATGCATCCTACTATTTTCCCTCTAGCTATAGGTACATAATAGGACAAACTGGACTCTTTAACCTTGGTATGGCAACCGGTCTAGGAGAAGGAAGACTCTGAATTCAAACCTGTTAAACTCCTTTACTTACTTAGTTTGGCAATAAAGTTAAAGTATTGACTCACTTGGTGAGAATTGAACTCCTTAACAATGGATTTGGTAAGGTAGTGCTATATGAAATGCTACCAGCCTTGTCGAGGATTTGATCTCATGTCACAGTGTCCACATCCTACCATAGGCACTTCCATTTGTCTTCATATTATATTGTAATAATATACTGAACAACGTTTAAAGATTCTCTGAAAGTTTATTGATCTTTAAAGAATATATCAAGGGACAGCCGACTGTAATTTCCTGAGGGCATATCACATAATGGTTAGCAAACTACATTAGCAAATCCATTGTTAAGGAGTTCAATTCTCACCAAGTGAGTCAATACTTTGGCTTTATTGCCAAACTAAGTAAGTAAAGTCAACAGGGTGACCTAAAGTCAGTATCAGCCAGACAGCGAGCAAGTATCAAGGAACCATGCGATTCTTAGGCAAGTGCTCTACCGACTGAGCTAAGCTGATTAAATGTCAACTAATTAGAAACCTTACATGGTGTAATGCATAATGAGATAATTAAACCATTGTTAGTTCAGTCTTCACTGGATGCTCCATATTTCTAGCCTTGTGCCAAGTTTAGCTTAGTAAATGATTACTGAGGCATCTTGTATGGTGATTAGTGATCTAAACGAGCAGACCATTGTTAGTGAATTCAGTTCTCACTGGGTGCCAAACTAACCTAAGTTTAATAAATTTGAGCACATGATATGATATCATGGTTAGTAAGTGAGATCATTACTAGTGAGTCCAATTCTTATTGAGTGCCCCATACTTCTAACCTTGTGCCAAACTAAGTTTAGTACATGATTACTGTATATATATTTATCTAATGATTATAACAAACCATTTTGATTATCCTATATAAAATATCATCATCATCAACAACAACAATAAATAACCAAAAAGTCACTTTGATTTATTCACACTGTCCCAGTTAAATAATTTGGTGGCCCAAATAAGATTACAAAATAGACTTGCACTGTTTTAGTCTTTTGAGATTTGACTGTTCCAATGGATTCCACAATTAATTGATGTAACCTTTTATCCAAAATGTCCTATATACAGAGTGTGTCAAATATCACATGATATTTAAATGAATTAAAAAAACAACCAATCACAAAAAAGATTATGAAAAATATCATTATCTTTCATGCATATAAATGAGGTTTACAGTTTTAATAATCTTTTCTTTCTTGTTTTAAAAAAAAATGAATTTAAAAACATTAGACTAGAAATAATCAAATGATTCTATAAAAATGGAGAACATGCAATGAGAACATTTTATGCTTATAAAAATAATTTATGAAAAGATCCATTTTGAATAATGAATCTAATAAAAAAAAATATTTGATCCTTCAAAATTCCTACATCATGTTCCACAGATTGACCTTCACTAAAAGAAGAAAGGAAAAGGTAATGGATGCAAGTGAATTCAGAATCCAAACAAGTTCCAGTAGAATCAGTAGTGCATGGCAAATCCTTGATTATTTCAAACAGAAGAAATTGAAGCCATTGCTTAATAAAAATTTATCTACATTAGGAGATGAAGTTAATCAAGCAATTCAGAATTTAGTTGCAATGTTACATTATGGATAGGCATAGCCTATCTTTTTTAGTAGGTAGTGGAAAGTAATTTGAAATTAATGATAAAACAGTGGAAAATCACTAAAGGTTTGATTGATAGGTCTTGAGCTCAAATTTATCTGGAATGGGGCTTTTGTTGCCTAAGTTGAGTCCAAGTGGCCCGACTCTGCTGCTTCTCCCTACATGTGTGGATCAAGAATGTATTGAGGAAATAAAAAAAAAAGTGTGTACACAAGAAAATATCTACATGTTGTCTCCATGATGAGAGAGAGAGAGAGAGAGGGGGGGGAGAGAGAGACTACCAGCCAAAGAAAGCAGATGTTTGGCCTAAAGAGGAAGCAGAAACTTTTATATGATCTGATAGTGATATTAGAAGTATTTAAGAAGAAGACCATACAACAGCAAGAGATCAAGATATTTTAGTGCACAATCATAGATCAATTGAAAATCTAAGGAAATTTTGATAAACACCAGTTATAAACAGTTATATTATTGCATTTTTTCTTATCTATTTTTAAATTTTGTGCTTCATTTAAAAATCTAGTGTTTTTGTCACAGGCTGTTTATGCACGCTATCATAGTTCCCACAAAAGATTTGAAAAAATATGATGACTGCAGTTGCCTTATGTTAAACAGGCAGAAATGGAGATATACTCCATTCTTGTTGTCTGTCTTTCAACGTTGTGCTGAAAAACATAGAACCGGGGGAGGAGCAATAATGCAGCCCAATTATAAACTCCATTCAGAATGGTAAATTCTTGGGATAAGTTGCCACCATATCCACCTGTTCAAGTTGGTCCGCAAGGAGCTGGACAAACATTGTGGGGGATCAAGGGTTTCATACCTTTCCCAAGGGTATTAGTCTGAAAGTAAATGTAATAGTGTGACTGGAGTTTGACCTCACTAACTACGATGTTACACTCCATCATGTTAGCCATTATGCCACAAGGACTCCAACTCACTGTTGTTTGGCCAAGTCAATGAATGTGATATACAGACTTTTGTTTTGATCTTGGGATTTTTATTGTATTTTGCACAGGACAAAGATCATGTTAGTGGTGTAGAATAATCATACTAAGTTCCAATTACCATCGAATTGGTAAGACAAGGCATCAAGTAGTTGTAACTGAATACGAATCTAATCCTATTCACAGCGCCGTATTGAAGTCAGTCAGTATACTGTTAGTTTGAACAAAAGCAACTGGCTAAACACAACTGACAAGTGCCCAAGATAGCTGGTATTTATGGAAGTCAAGAATAGTCCATTCATGTATTTGAGTGATTCCATTCCTTGAATCCTGATTGGCTGCTTGGTTTCTATGATGTTATGAGGCTTCATAAATATCCTGTCATTTAGCAGTAGTATTGTGACAAGATTAGAGTCGTTCAAACCAACAGTATACTGACTGACTTCAATAAGTGGTTATGCAAGTTGTCCATTTTGGGCACACTGGATCGTAAAGGTAGTTGTAATATTAGTAATGCTAATAATTAAAAATAAAGAAACAAACAAATGTGACTTAAATATTTTTTTTTTTTTTACTGGACCAAAATAGAGGCGGTGTTGGATTATTTTGTGGTATATAAGCCATGCTACAATACACCACTTAAATTTATAGACTAAGCAAGGTCACATGGTTTAAACCTCAGCCAATCAACAGCCCTAGTGCATGGCTTGTTGATTATTTAATCACTGATACTGAGAGATGTCCATTTGCTATCATTGACAAAGGACTTGCAATACTGAGGAGCACCAAGGAACAACCAAAGGATTCTTTACCAAGAATTTCTACTGGACAAGCCTCTTGCTTAAAGCTTAAAGGATGGCTACTAAAATCATAACACCTTAACAATGGCAGGAATAATTAATATTTAGCAAGAATCTTTCCACTAATTGATAGCAACAGTGGGATTCTGGGATAGTTCAAGCAATCTGATTTCCCCCTACTTTTTATAAATGTTGATGCAATTTTGTGGAAGTTTACCCTGCTCCCAGCAGCAACAGTAGTCAAAAACAACATGGGGGTTTGCTGTGTAGAATGAGAACCCAAATTTTGAGTAGTAAAACTTTTAGAATGACAAGGATTGTTGAATGATAAAATACAAATAGCATTACTTTCTTAAAAGACATAGGATTGAATATGAATCTATTTGATATCTCCAACCAATTTTATAAATATGACCAAAGTTGAATCATTACAACAATGTGATAAGTATATAAATTTATATTTGGCAATAAGTGTTGCTATTATGACTTTCATTACCATAATTATACTGCACCTTGGGATATCAGACTAAACGATGCTAAGTGGCAGTATTTATTTAAATACATCCATTACAGAGAAAAGAAAATGTTTGCCTAATCTGGACAAAGTCCAAGATGTCAATTTTATTTTATTTTGTATTTTACTATAGGCAAAGGGTTAACTTCAAAGCGTCTGATTGTTAAATGGTACTCCAATTCTTTGATTGCAAAATGATATTCCACATAATTATTCTTCCCAATGTAACTTGTCTTATTTTCAATTGCTCATAGATCTTGGCAATTTCTTTAAATATAAATGTTTTGTCCAGTATGAAACTGGACAAAACATTTATATTGTTATAGTTGGCTGGAATCAATCTGGTTGAGGGTTGTTTCTTGGGTTGCTTGACTTGCACTGAATTTGCTTAAATAGAAATCTACATGTGCTGTCTTTGATGGATTACAATTGATGATGATGATGTATATCATCATCATCGGGTAACACTCACAGCAGACTCCCATAACTCTCTCAACACCTGTCCCTATTGGTCATCACCCCTGGCAGGTCTTCTACACAGCATCCCGAATCCACATAGAGCTGATTAATGTAGGTTTTTGATGGTCAGCCTACATTGGTATGAACATGTGTAGGTGTCCATTGAAAAATGTCATGAGTTCACCCTTGCTTCTCCAGCAGTGTCCAGCATGTATTTGTCATCTTACTTGGATGGTTTGTATGATAGGAGGCAAGTGGCTGTACAGCTGCATTTTTGTGGTGTGCTGCTTCCAAGATTTGTTCAAGACTGCACACAGCAGCCTTGTACAGTTCCCATCTAGCTTTTTCTCTAACTATTTTGTTAGAGACCAAGTGGTGCAGTCATACAGTAGCACTGACATGTTTACAGCCTGGAAGACTTCTTGCTTTATTTTATCAAAGAGATCAGATTTTCATATGATCCGTAATCTGTCAATAGCAGTTCATGCCTTTCCTATACATATATTTTCATTGCTTTCTGTAAATGAGGTATTACTACTGTGGTATGTGAACTGGTCTACTAATTTGAGAGTCTTACCATATGTGGAGATGTTCCCATCTTGTTTAAAATACATGAACTCTGTTTTATTTGAGTTCACATAAAGGCCAATGCCTTTTGCCTATGTGGCAGTGATTTGGCTTGTGCAGGTATATTTGCAAAATGTGCTAGATCATCTGCATAGTCCACATCTGTAATAGTTTCTGCTGGGATATGACTGGGTTTTGTCTTTTTTAGTGTGAAGTCTTTTTCTTTTATAAGATATAATGATGTTCATAGTATGTAGTCTAGGTATTATATATATATATATATATATAACACAATACACATATGCATAAATTAAATAACAAATTTTCTTTTTAAAAATTCAAATATTCCTCATGCTTTGAAAATTAAAATTCCACCTGACTTTGTTCCTTATATTCTCCAGCCATCTTCTCTCCTTTTCAAAATCCGTTGCATGCAACGATGACGTCAACATAACTGTTTTCTCCATCACGTTAGAACACTTTCTTCAAGTGATTTCAAAAAAGTTCTTTTTTTGAACATCTCAGAAATTCTCCGTATTTTAACCGATTTGATTTAAAACAACAACGATTTACTCTGACAAAGTTATTTGTTTGTATACTAAAAAATGTTTTTGTAGTTTTTCTATTATTATTTTTTTTTTTTATTTAAAATAATAATAGACAGAATACATGTATACATGGATAAACTCCTGGCTGAAACACGTGTCAGTAAAATAAAATAAATCCTATTTTATCAAATCAACATTTTCTTTCCTTTATTTTTCATTTCAACACACACACACACACACACACACACATATATATATATATATATATATATATATATATATATATATACGTATATATATATAGAACAAGCTTAGTTTCCCAAAATATGAAATGTTTTTATCAGCAAATAATTGTGGAATGGTTTACATTGTCTCAATATAGCAGTGTGTTATTATTATCATTATTATAAAGTGTTCATTTTGAACATGAAATAAAAATAGATAACATTGTTTGCAGTTAGTCTGGATGTCTGGCTTTTGTAAGTGCACAAAATAACATCACCTATTACTTTCACTCTCAGAGAAATTTAATTCATTTTCATATAATTATCAGTACTATCTCTGTCCTATAATAGGAGTTGTATTTGCATGTATATTTCATATACTAAATGTAACAATTATTATGGGATGGAGGGGTTTTTTTTAGAATATTTTACCATAGAAATACAAAGCACATCCATTTACATAAACGTCTGCAAAAGGACAATGCACATTTTTTTTAGTTTAAAAGGCATTTCATTTATTTCATTATTATTATTATTATTATTATTATTATTATTATCTTTTATTTATTTTTACTCCTTTAAAAGCTGCCTTTTGCAGACATTAATGTGACATGTCAAGGCACATTCTATTCATTAACTTTGCATAATCAATTTCAAATAAATAAAAAAGCGGAAATATTCTACACAATCTTTTATAATGGATAAGAGATAAAAGGGAATAATAAATATGTATATTTTATTCTAAGATATTAAACACTTAGCAACACTTGTATATACAGAGATTACAGTATTTATCAGCTCAAATGATTATGTTATGTGCTAGCCTCATTCAAACATCCATTTCTTTGTCTTGTATCATCTCTATGTCTTTTTCAAAACATGAACATATTTTGTGTATAAATCTTACAAGCATATGAGATATAGATTTTATGTGAACTTTTTCCAGTCTAACAAGTTGACAATATTGCATTTGGTTGATAAATTTTATAAGACTCTAAGTGTACAGCATTAAAATGACAGCAGTATCTAAGTAATTTTGCAATTGCATTGGAATAATAATAACAATGATAATATTAATAATGATATATATATATATATATATTGTGTAATGGTTATCATCATAGGAAATGTACAATGTGACATGAGTTCAAATACTGGACAATGCTATTTGCATTTCACATAGCACTAATACCCTTGGAAAGTGTATGCATCTAACTATTCTCCCTCCAGCTATAGTGAAATAGTATGGCAACCAGTTTAGGAGAAGGAAAACTCTGAATTCAAATAAAAATAACTTAAAAACAAGAATATATAAAGAATAAAAGGTAATAAAACATATATAGAAAAATATTTTTTATCAATCTATATGTGAATATAAGTAAGAGATTTATTTTTAACTTTTTAAATCCTGGGCAATGCTGGGTAGCTCTGCTAGTATTAGAATATTGAACTTTTTATTTTTTATTATTTCTTTCTTGGCAATGGTAGTTGAAAGAACTTAAGATATATATACATTTATGGAGATTATGAATTTTAGATGGTTCTTATATAACTTTGATTCTACACTGAGATAGCAAATATGAAAATAAGTAAAGCTTATAAAAAAAGGTTATCAGTTCTATTCAGTAGAAAATGCTTAAAAGAAAGATTTTGGCCTAAGTACACACACACATATATATATATATATATATATATATATATATATATATATATATATATTGCATCAAGACCATACAAAGTAAAAACCTGGCAACCATGCAACTGAAATCTTTCACTGAAGATAGACATGTAGTGACCTAAATTACAACTAAACTATAATTACTGAGAAATTTTTTTAGCAAGGAACACATTAGTGATAGCCAATAACTAGCTAATTTACAACTCTACCTTTTTTTTTGCTAGGAATCAATTCTTGTTTCTTATTGATCAAGAAAGAAGAGAAAATCTACTTGTATTAATCAGAAAGGGATTTCTATTTCTACAAAAAAAAATACTCTTCAATTCGTTTAGAAGAAGGAAAAAAAAAAGAATAAGAAGACTCAAGGAAACAATGATTTTAATATTTGAAAGTTTTATTCCACAATTTTTTATATTTATATTCTTAACTTTCACACACATTATTCATCTTTATCTCATCCATTTTTCTTTAGTTGTTTTATAAAGATTCAAATGCACAATCATTTTTGAAAAATCAATTTGACATTCCATTCTTTGTTTTACTAATGTATTTGTGAAAGAATTTCACAAGTCATTAATCTGACAAAATACATTAAAGTGATTTTTACTATAAGAATTAGGATTAAAGGATTTTTATAGAAAAGTCTATTACAAATGTTTTTTTATAGAAATTATATTTAGTATAGAGCAAATATTATTTACTAGATGTATTGCAGGGTATTGTTTTACTATAGTTATTGAAAGGTGTTGTTTTACTATAGGTATTACAAGGCATTGTTTTACTATATGTATTACAAGGCATTGTTTTACTATATGTATTACAAGGCATTGTTTTACTATAAATAACTTTTTTATTGTACAAATGAATTGCGACTAATTTTACTATAGAAATACATTGTGAATGTATCAACTGACAATAATAATTATCGATGAATGTCTAGCCAAAATGAGATTAAGATGGATAGTTTTAAAATATTAATATGAACTATATATAGTGATACTGTAATAATTCATGTGCTGATCTGAAAGGTGATGTATAATATGTCCAATGAATTGGAAAATAGGGATAATGAGTTTTGTAGTGAGTGAATAGGTAAAGTCTTCTTTTAAGAATTGTAGGATATGTTGAAACAGGTGTTCCATTTTCTAACCCAATGGAAAACAATCACAATATATTACCTGGCCTTAAATAAACAACAGGTGTAACTCATTAGTTAAACAAGAATGTGAAGATAACAATGAACTTTGTTAATCATAATTTTTACATGGGAATTCTTAGGGAATTCTCTTTCTCTTAACAATTCATTTATACAAAAAACTCTCATTCTAATGGCACTATTTAACCCCTTCATTGCTGTATGCAACTACATCTGAACTCATAAAGCCATGTTGTGTGTGACTAGAGGGAAATTTGTCAAGTTGTGCTGTATCCAGACAGTCAAATTTCATACTAAGTCTAGTTTTCTGGTTTTCATATTTTTCACCCCTGAAAGAATTGCTAATTATTGTTTCAATAGAATGCTGTACCATTTAGGACTAAAGTCAAATTCCTAGTTCCTGCCTCATCTAATTAAGAAGCAGATAATTTATGGTTATTGGTATAGTACTTATACAATGCACACACACAAATGCATATACCCATAATACAGACAAATGCATATATCCAATATGTAGTAAAAGTAAAGTCAAGGGGGTGGCCTAAAGTCAGTATCAGCCAATCAGCGAAGGAGTCTATCCCCTTTTCACTAGCACTACACCAAGGAGACTGTTGTTAGCGTCTGAGATGGAGCGCCACACCTACCATCAGCTACTCACTTTACCGCACAGATCTCTGTGCTACTCATACGCTGTGTTGGCGAGGGCTGGTATCAAACTAGGAACCTTGTGGTTTCTAGCCGAATGCTCTACCGACTGAGCTACACACAAATGCATATGCTCACACATACACAATGCACAAAAAATTTAGAAATTTAACTTTACATAAATTGATATCAATCATTTTTATTAACTTTATGTGTATTAATAAGTTGGGAGAAATAATTTTCATGTTAGATTTATCATTAACTTCATGTGTATCAATAAACTGGAAGAAATAATTTTCATTAACTTGCAAACAGACCTATTTAGCCCATAACAGGTACTACCACTCCATATCCATTTTGGTGGAGGTCACATGAATGATAATTTGATAATACACCTCTGATGCACTAATTATGTATATTTTATATCTTTAAAACATTAGAAAATAAAATTAAACATATTTTTCCTATTAAATTCTTTCATAACTGTCTCATCTGGTTTATCAGAATTTATCATATTTAGAGATGGTAAATTCTGAGATTTATGAAATGTGAAGAATACTTAACTTTCTTGAATAACTGTCATGAAAAGTAAGCCTTCATAGAATTAGTATTCCTATGTCTTTGGGTTGGATAAAGGATGTACAGTTTGGTAGTAAGTGTCCATGTGTTTGAAGTTTGTCCTCTCTCTCTCTCTCTCTCTCTCTCTCTCTCTCTCTCTCTCTCTCTCTCTCTCTCTCTCTCTCTCTCTCTCTCTCAATTACTTCTTTCCTCTTGTGAATGAAGAGTTCTCTCTTGGGTAGACCAATCCTTAAATACCTATAAATGATTCAAGGGAGATAACATGATCCACATTGCAGCTCCCCTTCATTTAGTAGCCACCCCCCTTCATTTTCTTTTTTCTCCTTCCTTTGAGCAGTACCAAGTACTTCTAACAATTTTAGTGTAGAAGCACTTGTTTTTTGTGAAAGAATCTGCCAATTGTAGTTTCCCCACCAAAACACCTCCATTTCCCCTTCTGACACCAATTCCCTTAATCTTGCCATGTCCAATCTTAATCTTCTCTCACTAATAATCTTTGTAGTTCCTAAACACTTTATATACATTCTTACATAGTTCAACTAGAGGAACAGTTGTCTAGAATAAGAATTTTGCAGTCTTCCCATTGCAACAGATGTATAATTTTATCCAAATTAAAAGTCTGCTGGACCATCAATGATCTTCCTGTACAAATTTATTTATTTCATTCCAAAACAATATTTTTTAAAAAGTTGTCGCATTATGATGCTAAAAAGTCTCTGTATGTGTGTCTTTTCATTGGATAAGGAAACTGTTATAAAAAAAAATCGTTCATAACAGTTTCCTCTCAATGATATTTTCAGTATAAAAAAGGGTCATGAAATGTTTTTAATAGAACCCCCCTCCTCCCTCCTGCAAAAAAAAAAAATACACAAAAAAAATTTAAAAAAACAAGTATTTTAATGAATGGAAGTTGTTGGGATGTACTAAGTACTCATTGACCCTATTTTGCAGGAAAGTCAGGAGGAAGCATGAAGAACATGAATCTTTCTTCCAACCGAAGACATATGGTTCCTGCAGGACTCTTTTATTTAAAGGATTAGTGATTTCAGTTGAGCAGACACAACACAAGCTGCTGCTGCTGCTGCCCACGTTGCATCTCTATGGTTCGCATACAAAATGAACTTTGGCCTCTAACATGTGCACTGACAATATTTTAGTCGCAGATCTATTGTACAGTTTTATGTACTCAGAACAATAAAGTTTATTTGTTTCCTGATTCTTCATCATTTCTTCTATCTTCATCTTTTTGTATCTTAAACAACGAGACAATCACAGATTCTACCAAAATTGCACATACACTTATTTGATCAATATAAACAGTAATGGCTGTAGATATAAGAGTTATATTAATATTAAGCAGGGGTGGCTTTGTATTAAAATTATTGGTGCTTATCCAGTATAGTCCACACCATTAAAAATTTACATTCATTTAAATTTACCTAAAAAGTAGATACAATTCTGATACTTATATCCATAATCCTGATAAGACTAATTTTCTTTGTTTTTCTTTTGTTTTTTGTTTTATTGAACAATTACAATTAAGTCCAAAAATTAAAAATTAGGTAAAATAAAAGGACCATATGACCTTTTTGATCTCAATTAAGAAAGGACATGTTTTTCATTTACACCGTCAATATCCGGTTATTTTAACAGATGATTTTTAGATTTTTTTTTAAATTATAAAACTAACCCCTAACCCCTAACAAACAACTGGATATTGACGGTGTAAATGAAAAACAGGTCCTTTATTAATCGAGATCAAAAACGGTCCTTTTACTTTACCTAAATAAGTAAAATACCAGCACTTTCTAAGGAATTCTGATCAATGGCTGAATTGTAGCTAGATAAAGACGTAATTTTCTGACTTAACTGTTCAGTAAAACAAAATAAAGCAAATGAATGAAAATTAATTTCATTTGGAATGTGGGGGTAAGTATAACACTTTTCAGGTAAATCTAAATAAAAATGAATGTAAATTTCAATGGGGGGTGCTATTCCGTACAAACACCAATTTATTTGTGTTTTCTATATATAATACAATGATCATTTTGACATCTTATTTAACAAAGATAAATACAACATACATATAATTTAAATATATAATTGCATGATATATATATTATATATATATATATATATATATATATATATATCAGAGGTGAGGTGCCTCATCATAGTATAATGGTAAATAAGCTAATCTTGCCAATCATTACTATTGAGTTAAATCCTCATTGGGTGAGCTATACTTCTGGCCTTGTGCCAAAATGAAGCTCTGCTTATCTATCAAAGATGACCAAACTGCAATTGGCATGTGGCTCTTAGACACTGAATCTGCAGTTCACTGACAAAAAATAAAAATGAAACCCCCTGAATATGCCTTTCAATTTAACCAAAATTAAATGTGCATGTAATATAACTGGATTACAGTAAATGATCATTTATACAGATCAATATATGCACAGGTTTTAAAAGAACATTACTTATATCCCCATAGTAATACACTCTATATGTCCTTGGCTGTTAATACAAACCTGTACTCATAATTATATAGATACCATTCTTCAATACATGCCAAAGAGTTTGAAAATATTATCATCTTGCATGTATTGCAGCCAAATCAAACTTGGCTTCATTCATCTTTAGGATGTTGCAATTTTATTTTCTATCAATATATTGACTTTTCCCATTAATCCAACAAAATTGGCACATCATTGTGAGATTTTTATTAGAGCACTCAAAATGCTTGTAGAGAATAAAGCAATTTACAAACCAATTTGCAATTGAATGATCATTTTCTAAGGTTCACACTGAATGTCATATCTTCTTGATTTTAACAGATATAACAGTGAAATTTTAATCAGAATTCATCACTTTCTAAATTGACAAATCAGTATCATCATAGAATAATGTTACAATGGGAAGCCAATAGGTTTATGAGTTTTCTAGTAATTATATAATATCTGTTTGTAAATGTGTATGCAACAATAAAAATGTGCATGTAAATTTTGTTTGTTTTTGTTGCTCTCAAATATCTCATGTTTATTGTATGTGGCTTCTTTTACAGTAAGTATATATATATATATATATATATATATATATATATATATATTGCTAATATGGTTTGCTATATTTATAAGTAAAGAGTTCTCAATATCATTGATAGACCATGTCTATCTAAGTTATGGTAGCAAAGACATGATGTCAACAGCATGTGGTAACTGACAGTTTCTCACTATATGCAATTTTCAAACCAAACTTGGTTTGAAAATCACATAGGCAAAAAAAAAAATGTCAGTTACCAAGCATCATTGACGATAACTTAGTCCCTACCATAACTTATATATGGCACCATTAAACACGTTGTGTCTATCACAGATATGAAAATATATTTAGTTTAAATATCCTCTACTAATAAATGCTGCTTCCTTTTTGTGTGTGTTGTCTCCCACTTTCCTCACACCAATATCAACCAATCTTGAATTTAGACTTGAAGAATCAAATGACCTTATTGATATAAATTATGTGATGACATCAAAAGTCTTTTGAAATCAAACAACTAAAATCTCTGGTTATCATTGGAAAGGGATCTCTGACCTTTTTTTCCATTCAATCCTTTTATGCACAATGACTTATTACAATAAAAAATGTTGTACAAGTTTTCAGAATTTTTTGTCATATATTGCATATTTCTGCTTTTTCCATGACCAGCTTTATATTGGAACCCCTAACAACCTTTTCTTACTTTCATCCAATAAAAGAAGAACAAATGTTGTGTATTTAGAAGCCCTTGTCATACTAAAAGACAACATCATTTCATTTGGTTGGACCTTCTAAATAATATTTTAGTAATGGATACTTCTTTTCATGTGTAAATAATCTTTCTTTTTTTCTTTTTTTTTTAATGTATTGTTATTTGTTAGAAATATATTAAAGTACATATTTTAATTGTGTTGTCATATTTTTAATTGTTTTTCCCCCAAGGTAACACCAGGTATCTCTGTTAGTAATTAATAAATGTAAGCTGATAAATGAGAAGAAAGTTTAAAGTGATTGTGAAGACAGAAAATTACAATTTTAACCCCCCTCTCCCTCCCTCTCTCTCTCTCTCTCTCTCTCTCTCTCTCCCTCTCTCTCAAATATTTTTCCCTTTCTGTTTTTCCCTACTTCCACCTCTATTTTATTCTCATTTTTCCCTCCCTTTCTATTTCTAGATCTGTTTTATTCTCTTTTTCTCTCTTTCCTTCTCAATCATCTTGTTTCTTTCCTCTTTTCTGTTTTTATGTACTCCCTCTCTATCTATCTCACACTCTTTTCCTCTCCCCCTCCTCTCTCTCTCTCTCTCTCTCTCTCTCAGTCATCATCACTTTCTCTCCCAATTATCTTATACCTGTCTCATTAAATAACCGTTACAAATGCCCCTACTCAAAGCCATTGCTCCCTTTATTATTTACTTGAACTGGGCTTGGCAAAACCCAAATTAACCAATCATATTTTCTCTGACAAGACAAGAACAAGGCACATAGAATAGCAACAAAATGGAAACCAGAAGAATTTTAATTGGGGGAAAGATTTAAAAACCTCTTGACTTGAAACAATAGAAATAGGGAGTCACAAGTAGTTCACAGTTCACATGGGGTAGCATACAAACTGGCAAATACACTACTGATTGTATATGAAAATGCTAGTAGATCATTTACACAGAAAGTCCTTGCTACACAAACATAGATTAGAAAGGGAATCACTAACTGGACATAATAGGGAAGATATTTAAAAATCACAATTTAAATAGTAAGAAAAGGGAAAGCATGGTGGCATTTGGGATTAAAACTTAAATCAATTATGTAAGATCAAAATAATCGATGGATCTGCGAGACTAACTTTTTATTATCCCCTCTCTATCCAGGCAACGCCAGGTAGCCGCATTGACATTATCACTTTATCATATAAGTTGCGCAGCTGTGTACACATTTTCATTTGAATTTTAGAATAAAAAATGTTTAAATTAAGATTCAATTTTGATACTTTTTTATATAGAAGTGTGGTTATCATCATGGAAAATTGGTTCTCTGAGCAAAGTTCAAATTCTAACTGAAAAAAATTATTAAAGGTGATATTTTATATATATATATATATGAAATAAGTTTGTTAAAGATGTATCAAATCTGAAGCTGGAGGTGTGTGGTGTAATGGTTATCATTGTAGGAAATGGACACTATAGATAAGTTCAAATCCTGGACAAGTCTGGTTGCATTTCACATAGCACTAATACCCTTGGGAAAGGTATGCATCCAACTATTCTCCTGTCAACCATGGGTAAATAGTAGAGCAAACTGAGCTCTTTAACTGGTCCAGGAGAGGGAAAACTCTGAATTCAAACCTGTTAAACTCCATTTAAGAAATTGACCTTGTGTCACATCCTACTCATGCAGAGGGGTTGGCTAAATATATATATATTTACCAAAACAGAAATGAACAATAAAATGAAACAATTTTCTTTTTTGACTCCTATTGTCATTCAACACCCCCGACATTCCAGTGAGTTCTCCATTGCTCAAGAAATCTTTGAAACTCATTTTTTAATAATGCTATGCTTTGATTCTTCTTAAATCTTGAGATAAATTTTCAGTTTAGAGAAGAATAAAAAGTTGCACAGAGCTGAGGGTCTGGTGAGTATGGAGGGCATTGCACTTGCACAATCCAGTATTTCATCAAAAGCATTTCACTAAAAAACAATTGTAATATATATTTTAAATTGTCACTAAATTAAGTTGTGATGTCAAGCGTCATCACTTTATAATTTAATTTACTCATTTATTTCTGAGTCCACATAGAAAGAAAACTTCTAATGAATTTTAATATGTTTATAGTTTGGGGCAAACAGCAAAAGGTGAAGACTATCAGCTTTTTGGTAAGACCAGTTTATTTCCTATTATTCAGTATTGATTAATTGAAAATATTTTCTGACAACAGATGCCATTGACTGTATAAGGAAAAAAAAAAAATAAATAAAACAAAGGAATAAAAATAAAAATAAAAAAAGAATTAGCAATAAAGTCACGACACTAGAAATCTGATTTAATTATCAGTGTTTCAAGCACCTTTGGCTCCAAGAGACAAGAGAATAATTTAGAAGCCTTACTTGACAGTTAGATTGAATTCAAGGAATTCACTTTACAGAAAGCAGTTTTCTGATTGTCTGCTTATGAATGTAAAAAAGTTGACATCTTGGCACAGAATTATTTTCAGTAGCTGTTGAATTTGCCCTGAGATATTGTTAGAAATGTTATTTAACTAAGAAGAAGAAAATATCCATTTTGTTACAAGATAATTAATAATCTGGTTTAATTCTTCTTTTTTTTTATTCTAAAATCCTGGTTTATCAACATGCGTAGACAATCTTATATAATTTTTTATGTCTGGTTAAACACTGCCTATTAGGTGAGACTCTTGTCATAACCAAGTTATAATGGACTGGTCCATGTGAAATACACAAATAGAACTAAGAAAGAAAGAAAAAAAGTGGATAGCAATGAAGAATAGACTAAAATTGGATAGCAGAAATGTTGCCTGTTTGAGGATTGGATGAAATTGATGCATGACTGACTGAAATTTAAAAAGAGTCATAGAGTTGAATAATGGTCTAGTGATTGATTTAAAGTTTTATGAGGGGAAATAAATAGAAATGTTAAAAAGATACAGCATAACTATAAAGTCATACATAGAGGAAAGCTTAAAAAAAAATGAATTAAAAGAAGAAAAAGAAAGGGAAGTTAGATATAGATGTTTTGAGTCACTTAGCTGAAAGATAGAGAAAGACAGAAAGAGAGAGGGGGAGGGATGAGAAGGGCAGAAAGAAGAAAATGAAGTCAAAAAAAAAAAAAGAAGAATTTTTTCTCTTGATTGAAAAGATTTGAATATTATAGGATTCTAGTAAAGAATTAAAAAAGTAATCTATAATCTAAATATAATTTAGTTTATTCTGTAAAAGAATAATCTCATTGAAATTCAAATATAGACATGAATAAGTTTTTGAAAATTCTATTTTTAGCAAGGAATTTGATTCATAATGCTAAAGTTGTGCTTGTGGTGTAATGGTTATTGTCATAGACTCAGAGACCTGAGTTCAGATCCTGGACGAGGCTGTTTGTATTTCATATAGCACTAATATCCTTGTTAAAAGTAGTTATTTACCAAGCTTTGCCTAGCTCTGTCACAAGGCTTGGTGTATGGAGCACCCAGTGAGACTCAAACTCACTAGTAAGTTTGCTAACCATTACTCCACGGAAATGTACAAATCTATTTTCCTTCCAGCTATAAGTAAATAGTAGAGTAGACTGGGCTCTTTAACCTTTAGGAAACCAGTCTAGGAGACAGAAAAATCTGAATTCAAAACCTGTTAAAAACACTTGCTTAAGAAACTGACCTTGTGCCACATCCTACTCATGCTGAGGAGTTGGTAAATGTATAATGCTAAACTGGAACCTTACTTTGTTTCTGTCACATAAACATGCATTGAAGATTATTACATGATTTTGTGTTGCAATAAACATTACAAATCTATATATTCATGTGTGTGCGTATGTGCATACATCTTCCTTGATAAATCATCATCATCATCATCATCATCAGGTTGTGCTGGCAGCATGAATATCCATGTCTCTTTCTTGCCAACCTTCCCTTTCAGTCATCGCCCCCAGGAAGTCCTCTATGCAGCATGCAGAATCTGCACAGATATAGGTCCTTATTGGATGGTCTACACTGACTTGTCCATGTGCAGGTGTAGAAATATAATATATATACATTATACAGATATTTAATATGTATATATGGACATATAGACTCAATATATTAATCAAATTTACTATAAACACAAACATTTAAAAATTGCACATGCACACAAACATATGAGAGAGAGAGAAGGGGATCAACAAGACCATAGTTATTGTCTAAATTTCGGCAGAAAATTTTCACTATATAATGTTTGATCTATTTGATCCCTTGAGAAATAATGGATTAAGTGCCTTGACAAGAAAGGAGATTATTTTGAAAGATAAATTTTGGTTTGTGTAAAATAATTTCCATCAGGTTACAGAGTTACTGATTCACCTGTCTGTGAATATAATAGAAGAAAAAATTAAAGGTATCCACACACACATATATATATATATATATATATATATATATATATATATATATATATATGAAGAGAAAAATTTAAGTAAATCTGACAGTATGTAATTTAGTGAAAAATGTGCAAAAACACATTGCTCGTTTTATGAACCTGTGTTTTTTCAAATTTTTCACTATATATATATATATATATATATATATATGAAAGTAAGTAAACAAACAATGTGTTTATTTTTGATATGGCCTTTTTAGCCAACAATTTTTGGAGGATATGTGTTTAATTGAAGTCATACCTAATTTTTGAAAATTAATTAGTTAATAATTAATGAATTTAGGCGGGCATGTATGTTCAAATGTAAGGCTAAACAAATCGAGAAAATGTCAATCCTTGTATGTACATTTCGACCTATTAGGTCTCCCATGTCTATAACCTTGCTGATGAGACCTAATAGGTCGAAATATACATACAGGGATTGACATTTTCTCGATTTGTTTAGCCTTACATTTGAACATACATGCCCACCTAAATTCATTAATTATTAACTAATTAATTTTCAAAATTAGGTATGACTTCAATTAAACACATATCCTCCAAAAATATATATATATATATATATATATATATATATATATATATATATATATGAGAGAGAGGGGGGAGTAGTAAATTGACACCATTTATTTACTCAGATTAAACAATTGATAAAGATATTAACAATTCCTTTTTTTTTTTTTTATCTAAAAACACAAGAGAAATAATTACACAATTATTTTATAATTTCTTGTACACAAGAATTGCCAAATTGAAAATAATATGTTGTTAATCAACCTGAAGTTGGAATCAGCTACAATGAATCACTATCAAAATGAACTGTTCCATTTTCTCTAGTGAACTGTTTGATTTTATAACTCATTAATGAAGGAAAAGAAACCATTGTCTTTTGTTCAAGTCAACCAGGATATTCAGAAATCTTTCTCTAATGAGATGGAAAATTGAAAAAGAAAATCACTATTGCAGAATATAAGCACATGAATAACAGAATAGTATTTTTATTACGCCGGTTATTATGTTAGAGCAGCCAGAAGAAAGCCATTTCTTAAAGAAGTCAACATGCAGTAGAGAAAGAAGCAGTTAATTAGTATAGTGGACAGATCCTTCAATTTAACAAGAGTCAAAAAAGAAAATTGTTTTATTGTCCTCTTTTCAGATTTTTCAAATTTTTGAACCGCTAGTGATTCTAGTTCTGGAAATTTTGCTTTATTTGAACTTACTTTCATTTTCAGTTATAGCGTTTATTTAGAGTTCTGGTTGTTCAGTATTTCTGGGGCATTAAGAAAAACGTACATATCTGCTCTGAAGAAAGAACTTCTCCCAAAATTCACTGAGGGATATTTGGACAAAATCATATATATCAACATCATCATCATCATAAAGTTACACCTACAGGATGAATCTCCATGACTCTTCCTCACCATCCATCCCTATCAGTCATTGCTCCTGGTAGGTCCTCTGCACAGCTTCCAGTGTCTATGCAGAGCTGATCAATGTAGGTTTTTGTTGGCCAACCCACGCTGGTGTATCCATGTGTAGATGCCAATGTCACATGAGCTTGTCCTTGCTTTGCCAGCAGAAGATACAGAAAGATTATGTATGTCTGTATGTTTGTTTGTTTGTACAATAACCTATCACACATCCTTTTATAAAGGAAAATTGGTGGAAACCATCAATAAAATCCACACCCTATTTTTGTCTGAGAGGGAGATTAAAAAACAACTTTTTACCCCTCATTTTCCATTAGAAAAAGGAAATAAAAATTTATCAATGATATATTAAAAAATTAATTTTAAAAGATGATTAAAAGATAAAACAAATTATTGAAAGATAAAACATAATAAAAAGCAAATAAAAGAAAAAATACAAACAAGAAGAATAACAAAAATAAACAACTTAAAAACAAAAATATATTTTTTTAAATAAAAGATAATAAGACAAATATATAGAAATAGAATTTTTATTAATCTATATATAAATATAGATAAGAGAT
The DNA here is from genome assembly GCA_023376005.1 of Doryteuthis pealeii. Taxonomy (NCBI): domain Eukaryota; kingdom Metazoa; phylum Mollusca; class Cephalopoda; order Myopsida; family Loliginidae; genus Doryteuthis; species Doryteuthis pealeii. Next base: position 36,196,344 of record CM042178.1, read on the forward strand.
TTATTTTTAACTTTTTAAATGCCAAGTAGCTCTTTTAGTACTTGATAAATCCAATGCTCATTTTAATTTATATAAACACCTTGAATTGCTAAAGTAAAAAATGTCTCAAGAATAACAGATCCATAAAATAATTATTGACTGGTGATAAAGCCAGTCTCTTAACACATATCCTTTTGGATTTTCTAATGTATCTTCATTGGCTATCTAACAAAAAAAGATATCAGATCTCATAAATTCAATACTTGAAAAAATAAAAACTTAAAAATCTGAAAATGGCAAGTTCATTAAATTTTCATTTTCATATTTATAAATTGTTTAAACCATTGAATAAAAGCTTTCATTTAAAAAATATTGTTTAATCTTTTCATCAGGTTACAGAGTTACTGATTTACCTGTGTGTGCATATAATAGAAGAAATATATATATATATATATATATATATATATATATATATATATATATATATATGTGTCCATTTGAATTATTGTGTTCAGCTGTTATGGACTATTAAATAAGATTTAAAAATGATTATGACTTATTATTGGTCACATCTAAGTAGGTATGTTAGGCAGAGCCTATACTGACTAAAAAAATGGTATTGACTTGTACATAAGTAATAATTTTATAAGATTGTAATTCAAACATGAGGAGGGACTTTGCTTAGTAAATACCTATATGTATGTATGTTTAATTTCACTCCTCATTACTATTATAGTGAATTTATTTTTAATATATGTTATAAATAGTTTTCTTTTAAGAAAACAATTTCATCATAATTAAAAGTAGCAATACTAAAAGGAAACAATGGCAATTAAAAAATACATAAAAGGATATATATATATATATATATATATATATATATATATATTATTTTTATCCCAAGAAACAACAACCCCTTCAGCCAATTAGTATATATATATATATATATATATATATATATATATATTATATATACTAATCTTATTTTTATTACTAATAAGATTAGGATATTAAATTTAGCTCTAGTCATAAATATTGAGCACTTTTAAGTTAATTTTTAATGGAGCAAAAGAACATAAATTATTCATATGAAAACATCCCAATACCAGATAAACACCAATATAGGTTAGCTTTGTTAAGAAAAACGGAATCTTTCATCTCTAATATGAGATGGAAAGCCTACTTCTATCTTAGCTCAGTAAAAAGTTCCCAAAACACCCAAGAGAATAAAGAGTTCTACGGCTTTAAAACCAGCAAGCTCTCTCCCCACATTAAGGAGTTAGATAAATTCGAATCTGAACTAATTGAACCATAAGATTTAGAAACATAAGTAATGGTATAAAGCAACAAATTAAGAAGGACATTACAAAAATTAAGGAGAGCAAAGATATCTTTTGTCAAGTCTGATAAGTCCGGGAACCTCTATAAAGTTGATAAAAATAAATGCAAACACAAGATATTTAAAGAGGTTATCAAACATTATGAAAAAGCATCACCTAATTTAGAAAGTGAAATAAACAAAGTAGCTAACGTATTGGCTACTAAGTTAAAGATAGAGGATAGGGTAGAAAAATATAACATAAAGGATTGCTTTGTCACCATAAAGGACCATAAGAGTGATTTCAGAATGAACCCTGAATGTAGACCCATTAACGCTGCTAAAACACAAATGGGGAGATTAGTAAGGTAATATTAGAGGATATCTGTGCTACGTTTAGAGTAGCATTGAATATTAATCAATGGTGTAGTATATATGATTGTATTAAATGCTTTTGGGGAATATGGCAATAAGGACAAATGCACCTTTGTGAAATATGACATTGAGGAATTTTACCTTTCCATAATTGAAGAAAGAGTTGACAAAGCATTAGAGATAGTGAGGGAATACGTATTGATAATGGATGATAAGATTAGGATTACATTGTTGTAAAATGTTACTGTATGATGATAATAGTTTATGAATTAAAAAAGGGGCTAAAAGTAGCTTTGACACTCCCATTAAAGCATAAAAATCATCTGAAAATAATGTTCCCAAAATACATTGATGAAACATCATGAAATGGATATCAAAGAGACTTGAAAAGGAACAATATACTTAATACACAACCATAACATCTTCAACTATAATTTTGGCATAGTGCTAATACTCTTGGGAAAAGTATGAATCCAACTATTCTCCCTCTAGCTATGGGTAAATGGTAGGACAGGCTAGGTTATTTGCTTGGTATGACAACTGGTTTAGGAGAATAAAAACTCTAAATTCAAACCTGTTAAACTCTGATGAAAAATTGACCCTGTGTCGCATCCTGCTTGTGTGGAGGGGTTGGGTAAATACATAAGTTTGACATCAAAATTTCAAATTAAGTGTTTATTCATAGACTGTCCCTGGTGCATTTCACCATTGCATAAATTTGATGTATACAGGTTTGCTTTTATTTTATGAGAATTGAAAAAAAAAATAAAGCAATTGTCAGTTAGAATTTCAATACTTATTGGAATTTGGGTGAAATAGAGAATGTGTTGAAGAGCAGTTGGTTGAGATAAGTGTCACAGCAAAGTTGTTGCAGGGAGAGCTGGTGTGTTAAAAATTTTGTCACTAGGTTCATTAGTTGAGTTGTAGTAAAAGCATATGTGCTTGGATATAGGGTTAGTCTAGTTTAGTATATCTATCCCTTCCAAGTGTGCAGCATGCCAAATGTTGAGAACAAAAATAGGTAGATAGATAGTTACAATGGAATTAATATATAGTTTCTAAAAATAAAAAAAGGTGACTTGAGCTTAATTGCTGCCAATCAAGTAATAATTATTGAAAAAAACAACTTTTTTAACTAAAAAATAATATCAGTCAAATATCTCGATTTATATTTAAAAAATCAAAAGCAATCAGAAAATGACCTTTTTTTATATATATATATATATATATATATATATATGTGTGTGTGTGTGTGTGTGTGTGTGTGTGTGTGTGTGTGTGTGTGTATGTGTGGAGTGGGGTATAAATACAACCAAAGAAACACCACACATACATGCACACACGCACACACACACACAGAGCGATCCTCACTATGATACTGATAAACCTTCTAGCTCCCACCTTTCCCTCTACCCACTGTGCTCCCCTGGGGAAACAACAATATTTGCCCAAATGTTGAACCATAAATCTCCTTGGTTACGGCTTATTGTGTTGGAACAATAACCAACCTGGACCAATCTGTCCATATTTTCTGGAAAGAAGCCAACAACGCAGATACTCGACTTTCCTTTAGCTGCTGCTGCTGCTGCTGCTTATAGACAGACATCCGCATTGCTTCAATGAAGTAATTGAATGTGTGTGTGTGTGTGTGTGTGTGTGTATGTGAAAGAGAGAAAAAGAGTTTTATTGAGTGGAATACAGACATGCATGCAAATATATTCTAATGTAAACTCACACACATGCATATATATATATATATATAGTTTGCTATATGTTATAAGTAAAGAGTGTCCGATATCATTGATAGAGGATATATATCTTAGAGTAGCAAAGACAAACATCAATGGTGCTTGGTAACTGTCAGTTTCTCACCTATGCAATTTTCAAATTTGGTTTGAAAACTGCATAGGCAAGGAACTGACAGTTTATGTATTCACTATCCAAACTTTTATATATATATATATATATATATATATATATACACACATATATACACAAAATTGAAGTATAATATAGAAACTGATGTAGTCATTTACTCAGCTTTTCTTAATTGTAGCATAAGGTCAGAAGTATTTGGCATCATCTAATAAGAATCCAGCTCACAAGTAATTATCTACTAACCTAGCTACATGCACCATTTATTTTCTTTATATATATATATATATATATATATATATAAAAGGTTTTGGAATATACAGTACCACCTTATCTAAATATGTATGGCGCATTAAAGACACAACGGGCAAAACACCTATGATAAAATGGGAAATTATCAAAGAGGCCAGGCATACAAAGGTGGCCAGCGCAAATGCGGTCTTTGCATTGAAGAAAAATTGTGCATTCTACAAAATACAAATACAGACTGTTTGAACAAGAGAAGCGAACTCGTTTCCAAATGTAGACATTTTAACAAATTTTTATTATGTCATTTACCACCTGACCCTAATTAATTCCTTATTTTTCACCTTCTATTTATCTTTAAAAAAAAAAAAAAATTCATCTGCATTAAGACCTAAGCATGTTTATTTATTTTTTTAAATACATGTTTAGCGTTATAAAATTCCATCGCGTGAACACGCTTCACGTTATATAAACACTAAACAAGCCACCATCCTTTTAAATCTTAATTTGACCATCTGATGATTGCAAGTAAGCAGAAAACTTTAGTTACGGAATATTAAATCCATAATATCTAATATTTAATTTTAAAGCTGGTCTGTTATTTTAGCATTGAGCACCTTTATATGCCAATACTTTTCTCCTTCATTCTCCATTCATTCTATATTATATATATATATATATATATATATATAATAGCAATAATAAAATTCAAAGACCGGAAGAAACTATTGAATAGAAGAAATGATATCATATTCAAATGTAAGCATACCAATAACTTTAAACTTAAATAAAAAATCTTTTTTAAAAACATAAAAACATTTACATACCCATGTATAAACATAGAAAACCCTGACAATAGAAACACAAAATACAGAATATACAGAAAATTAAAACATACATATTCACAAGTAAAAAATCAAATTTTGAAACTACGACATCACAGCATAGTCAACATACGCAGACCATGAAGTTTATAGAAATTGTGAGTGTGTGCATGTCCATAAAGTGTCATATCTAACAAATTTATATTCTAAACAAGATATATATCCTTTTATTTATTTGTTTATAATACTCCTATATATGTAAAAATATATACGCAAATCTTTATATGTACATTTGAATCCTCAATTTTGGTTGAATCGTATCAAAGTAAAACTTTTAGTGCACCAAAATCAATCTCCCTGGTTTTGCGCTAGTGAAAAGGGGATAGACTCCATTGCTAAAAAAAACTTCCGACAATAGGCCACTCCTCTAACTTTACTACTTTACTCTATATATATATACTAGCATAGTACCTGTAAAAATTATGATATAATTTCAATATTTATTTCTTCTAGAAGCTTTGTTTCATAAAATTTGAATTATTTCCAATTGAAAAATGCTTGAACCTATTTTGAAAAGCAAAGTAGCAAAATACAAAATTTGAATTATAAAATATTTTTTTAAAATCTGCTGTCTGTTCTGTGAGAAACTATTTTATAAAAATTCAATTATTCACATTTCAAATTAACTTAAATCAATGAAATTATATTTTAAAATGAAATTTGGTTGTAAATTTTAATCATAAAATCATTTTTGAAAAATCTGCTCTATATTCTAAAACCTTATTTCATTAGAAAAGGAAAATATTTGATAGAAAAAAAACAATTTTTTTTTTCTAAATCTTGAAAATGTCTTTTAAATCTTTTCTTTTTTATTAAACTTTTGAATTAGAAAAGAATTTAATTAAAAAAACAAAAAACAAAACAACTACCTAATATGATTTATTCAAATAATTACATATCAATACTTAACTAATTTTTTAAAAGGAGCACATTATAGAAAAAAAAATATTTTGTCATGCAGATTTATGTTCTCCAAAGCTTATTGTGCCGCCTTAGTGGTATGATGTGTTGAATCACACCATTTTTACATTTATAATTTTATACAATACAATTAATTTCAGTGTTACAGATTTAGGTAAACAGATAAATAAATTTAGTGACAACAGCTACATATACATATAGATATAATTATACGTTAATGTATATCAGTAAGTCTACAACCTGACAGTTATCACCTGAAGATTGGTGTGAAATTTTCATTGTATAATGTTCAACTAATGTAACTAATGGAAAAGTGTTGTATTAAGGGTATTGACAGAGAATACAATATGTATTGTGTGTGTGTATTATTTGGATTTTTCAGACCGTTATCCTCATCTTTATTATTATATACACAACATTTCGGCCAATATGTCCTCTGGCCTTCTTCAGGTGTTTCTCGTTGTAATCAGGAGCCTTCATGGATCTTTGAAATGAACCCTTTATTCAATCCATCAGGGTAGACTGTTCTCATTCCACTAACCATAACTGGGTACAAGTGTTAAGTGTTACGTTCAATGGAAAGGTTCCCGTTCAGCAAAAAACACCTGAAGAAGGCCAGAGGGCTGAAGCATTATGTATATAACAATAAAGATGAGGAAAAATCCAAATAATACAAATTATCAAGCCTCAGCTAAAAAATTCAGACAAACAATGTGTTTGTGCATGTATAATATAACAATGTGCATATATCTATATGGTATTGTGTATATATATATATATATATATATATATATATATATAACAATGTGTGTGTATATATATATATATATAATGTGTGTATATATATATATATATATATATATTATGAACTCTCTCGTCGATTTTCAACGCATGAGGGTTCATACAGTGAACACCTACAGTGTTTTGTTTATAGTGGTGAAGGCTTGTGTTGGACCATCCACACTTTTTGACACAGTCAATAGGAAAGAATTGGTGCACAAGGAATGCCACAAACCCAATAATCAACGACTGACCTCAAGAATTTTGAATTCAGAGTTTTCCCTCTCCTAGACTGGTTACCTACCCAAGGTTAAAGAGCCCAGTCTGCCCTACTATTTTACCCATAGCTGGAGAGAGAATATATGGATTCATACCTTTCCCAAGGGTATTAGCGCTATGTGAAATGCAAACAGCCTTGTCTGGGATTTGAACTCGGGTCGACAAAGTCCATTTCCCACGACTCTAACCATTATGCCACACGCTTCCATATATATATATATATTTATATCTTATTATAATGGAGATTGTGTGTTTTTCTGTCTGTAACCGAAACTATATTCCTACTCAAGTCACAATTCTCTTAGTTACTGACATCACATTCTCCATGATTTTATTTTTATCTAAACCTCAATTATTAATAAAATTGTCTTACATTATTAATACTGTTAACTATGTCTACATACTGACTAAATGCAATTATATTTATATATACAACAAAATAGCGGTTTACATTGCGAACGGGAAGGCTAATTTGCATATTAATATTAAAAAATCGAATTTAATAAATATGTGCTTAGTATTATTGATTTCTAACTGTTTGGTTTTATTTTAATGAATATAAGCAAAAATCTCTTCAATGAATCTTAAATGAAATCCATTAACAAGATAAAATAACTGTCATTTTATTCTTTACTTCCTCTTATAACTAAATACTTAAATTAGAAAAAATAACAATGAAAGACGAGAGTGATGGAAGAGTAAGTTTCAGTTGTTCCATTTTTTATTATACTCCCTCTATTTCAAATCTTTTATTATACTCCCTCTGTTTCAAATCTTTTTATCTGTATTCTTATTTAGTTTCATTAGCCTTTCTAATTTAATACAATATTTTATTACATTAAAACTTAAATACTTGCACCCGGAGGGTGCATATATTTGCTAGTATATATAATGTATATATGATATGTAACACTTTTAATAGTGTACATCTACAAGATAACAATCTTAGGCAGAAGTGTGAAGGAGAAACAATTACAAAGATCCAACACTAATCTATATTAGGAATTATCCATTTGTAGTTATTTGCTAAACTAACTTTGATTTGGCACAAGGCCAGAAGTATGGAGTACTTATTGGGGATCAAAATCAATATCCACTCATAATTGATCTGTGAGAACATCTAGCTACCCATTACACTACTATGATATATATGTGGAGAAAGGTAGACAAACATGGGATGTTGTACAAAATGGATGTTTATTGTGGGTATGATATATATATATAAATGTAAATTATCCAAATGACTGGTAGTAAGGGATGATTCCACCTGGGATCCTCAAAATCTCACAGTAAAAACATACTGCATGCTCCTGTAGGTGCAAACATATTCATACAAGGATTTTTATAAATCCCTAAAGAGAGCTCAATGTATAATAATCATTATTAGATGTACAACTTTAACCTGATTTTTCTGGTGAAACTGTCTCGAGGTGAATTCCTTGATTTTGTAACTTTTTTCTGAAGAGGCCAGTTTCGTAAGGAGTTTTAAAAATTTTGTAAACATTTTGAAAAGCCTTGGAGCTTTTGATCAAAATAAATTTATTACGGATTGACGGTCTGTTAAATTTTTTCTTTCTTTGAAAGTTATATATATATAAACACACAAAAAGAGGGGGTGAGGGGTGCAATGGTTATTGTCAAGGAAAATGGAATCGGTTTATTTTTTGCGTTAATATCCTACGGAAAGGTGTGAATCCATCTCACATATAGGTAAATATAGGTAAATAGTAGGGGAGTTTGGGTTTTCTAGCCTTGGTAGGGCAACCAGTTTAGAAGAAGGAAAACTTGGAATTGAAACTCCTATCTACATGTAATCGAACAGTATGGCAGTGTAAGGCTCATTACTCCCCATGTATTACTGACCTTAGTGAAGGTCTGAGTTCTGCAGTAGACAGAAAAACGCTGATGAGGATGTGTGTATGTGTGTGTGTGTGTTTATATGCGTGTGTGTGTACTGTCAATAAATAGTTTATAGATATATCTATATGATTACATGCCTCTCTTTCTGGTTATTTCCTATAAGTCTAACATGATCAAAGGGGAACCACTCTTGACTGATAGATTATTTATTTATTTATTGATCTACTAGGAAAAAAGAATACAAAGTTAGGGTTAGGGGATAGGGTTAGTTTAATGGGAAAATAAATAAATAATTTATCAGTCAAGACTGGTTCCCCTTTGATCATCTTAGACTTATAGGAAATAACCCTCTTTCTTTTCTGTGTGTGTCTGATTTGATTATAAATGTTAGTTACCTCCAGTTAGATCTTATCTGACATTGACTCTTTTTAGATCTGCTAAATACTTTCATGATTTCATGATTATTGATTATTGATAAAAGATCTTATGTTAAAAAAGAAAGAAAATCATTTGGCACTTAAAGGCCACAATAATTCTTGATTCTTTCATCTAAGATAATGTGCATTTATTTTCTGTGGAAATGATGCACAACAAAAACCTATGCCTGAAAGATATTAAAGTGGAAGAACCCTTGCAAAGGGGCAATCCACACCCTCTCCTCGGCTTCACAAATCAGAATCCAGTGGCATAAAAGATATTTGGCTGTATTCAAGGGTGATGTTTCTTTTGTTAAGTGCTACAACAAATGCCCTTTGCAATTCATAATGCATTACTGTAGTGACTGTAGCTATTGTATCTTGGAATATTGTTTCATCTGGTCTAACAAAGCCATCTTCACCTGTAAGAGAAGAACAAATGCCTTACTGAGGATTTAAGACCTGTCAGCAACCCAGACTTCATTTATCCTGACCACTTAAGCAACAACAGGTACTGTAAGCAACCTGAGTCCATTGTTTATTAAAAATGACTTGATTCAGCATTAAATGACCCAAAAGATGGCTGATATGCTGTAAAACAAAACAACTTTGGTTTAGCTCACCAGTTAATAATAATAATAATAATAATAATAATAATAATAATGAACCATTCAAAACACTGCACTGCTGCAATCTGCCAGAATACTCAGAAGAGTCCTGGAGACTTGCTGTCACTCAGACTCCAGTGAAAGACCATCAGCTAATGCTGATGTGAAAACTCAAAAGGAGAAAATAATGGACCATATGACCTTAAGGCTGACGCGATCTTGACTCATCGGGACACTTTTCTCATTTACACCGTAAAAATCCGGTTGTTTGTTAGGGGTTAAGGTTAAGGGTTAGTTTTATAATTTAAAAAAAAAAACTCTAAAAGTCGTCTGTAAACAATTAACCGGATTTTGACGGTGTAAATGGAAAAAATGTCCCTATGAATCGAAATTGCAAAAGGGGTGCCTAAAGGTCATATGGTCCATAATAATAATAATAATAATAATATCCTTTCAGCTAGTTTATTAGGTCTGAGGTTTACTGTAAACAAAAGAATTGTTGCCTCATGAAAGTGTTTGATGATAATTCTCTTTTTATGCCATGATAAAATATATCAATAAAAAACACTTGGCTCTGTTGGTGGGGCTTAGAATATGCTGACTGTATCTCCTGCATGAGGGGGGGGGGCCTATCCAAAATGGGGGGGGGTCCTGAGTTTGATACTAAACTGCATCTAATGAGGAGTCACCAAGTTCTGGAGATTTAGAGAGTGTGGATTACTCCCAGGTCCACTCTAATCTGGAGTGGTAGTACATGTTAGGGTCTCATCTATGGGTCAAATAGATCTGTTTAAAAATTATTTGTATTTAATAGGACTGTGTAAAAAAAAAACTCTTAAGAAACAACTGCACAAACAATGTAAAATGAATTCCCTAACCTCTATGCATAAAATAACCCTAGACAGATTAACATGCCATTAAAATCAATAAAAAAAACACTGCTACTTAATTAATTTTCAATATCAATCTGAATGCAAATCAATCTCTCTCTCTCTCTCTCTCTCTCTCTCTCTCTCTCTCTCTCTCTCTCTCTCTCTCTCAACCAACCAACCAACCAACCAACCAAAAATAACTGTTGCTCACATGAAATTATGTTCTGGCAAACCAAACTTTGTTATTTGCAAAGTCCATGTATATTTCTTGGTTGTTGGTTTATTTTGTGTGGAGAGAAAATCAAAATATTCAGTTCAAGAAATATGAAACTTGTGACAATGACAAAAAGGAATTATAGTGCATTGTTTTTATTTCTTAGCTGTCCTTATTTGAACATTTCTATAGCTTATTATACACGCGCGCACACACACACACACACACACAAAATACACTCTAGATTATGCATGTAGTTCTTGTAATAGTATTTCATAATGATATTGATGCTTTTATTTAATAAAGAGTGAAGGATTTTAAATAGACTTTCATAGTTAGCTCTGTTATATTAAGAATTTGGATAATTAAAAAAATTAAGTTTAATATGAATACAGACCCCACAAAATTACCATTTAGTTGTAAATTAGACAAATTGCTTTCTTTTTTTTAGTTAGAGCATTTTAAGCATATTACTCTAATGTAAATTTTGTTTGATCTGTTCTTTTTGCTGTGTTATGGTCAGACACACAAAAAATCTATTATAATGGAAATTCAGTGTCTGTCTGTCTGTCTGTAACTGAAACTATGTCACTGTTTACTTCACAATACCCTAATAAATAAAGATTTACATAATATATGGTATGGTTAGTTTGTATACTGGTTTTAATAAAATCAGGTTTAATAAATAATTACTTGGTGTTATTAATGTCTGATATTATTGTTTTATTCTCCAACATATTAAACTCAATCCTATGAATGATTTTATATAGAAACCAATTAATATATAATTAAAATAAGTGTAATCTTTTTATATGCTTTGATTTCGTTAATTTTTCTAATTTAATATTTCATTACATTAAAATTCAAATACTTATGTCCGGAGGGCGCATATTCTTGCTAGTGTATATAATATAGTGGAAACATAAAATATACAATTATAGTATAATACCAGTTATGACATATGGATGTTAAACAAGAAAATTAACTTGCTAAAAAATTGAATCCAGAGTCACACAGAGGTCAGTGAAAATGCTAAGAATAACTCAAAGAGAAAATAGATGAAAGATCAAACTAAAAGATAAGAGATATGATAAAAATTATTAAAGAACACAAATGGAAATAGGCAAACTAAAAAGGAAGATAACAGAAGGGGCAAGAAGTGAATAGGATGGTGCCCAAAGAATAACAAGCATAGACCTGATAGAAAATGAAGAGATGAAATAGTGAGCTAGTTAGACATGGAAGAGTCAAGATTGTCATGGAAGGAATCAAAAAACGGTTTTTGTCCATCAAGTCAACTCAAAATGGATGCTGGAAAATGAAAATGCAACAGTCAGATTTGGCATTCCAATTGACTGAGGATTAAAGATAATCCAACCTGATTAAAGTAAATGATCTTAGATAAAGTGTAATATTATAAGCAAGTGCACTGAATAATACTGACTGATAAAATAAAGTAATTGAACAGTGAAAATTGATTGGTAATAAAAAAAAAAATATAAAAAATTTTTTTAAAGGCCAGAAGAGAGACAGGTTGACCAAAAAACTCAATGAGATAAAATTTGCGATAATCTATACATATATAAAGGGCAGTTGTGTGCATGTATGTATGTCTGGAGGAAACTTTGAAAATAAATCAATTAACGACAAAGTAAATATATATACAAATTAAATATCACCAGGGCTTGATTTTTTAGCAAAAATAATAAAGATTTGATTTATATTTGTGAAAAGGATTAAAAATAAAATTTAAATGATAACAGAATGGAATATTTTTTTGTATTTAATATTTTGAATAGTAGACATTAACGTTTATTTTCAGAGTAGCTGGATCAATGCAAGGTCTATTTTTTTACATAGGGATTTAAATGGGGCATCCCAAGAGGATTCAACTCACGATTCAGTAATAATGGATCTGCGGGACTAACTTTAAAAAATCCCCCACTACCCAGGCAACGCTGGGTAGCCACTGCTAGTACACTATATTTGACATTCTAAAAACTAATTAATGCAGAGTTGCCAAAATTGTGAAAACTCCATCAATGGTTATACACAGATGGAAATTGTAGTTCTTTGTTCTGAGAATGCTTGTAAAAGAAAATCGGTTTTCAAAGTCAGGAACTTTATATCCTAAGAGAAAGTAAAAGAAGCCATTTTGTCTGAGATAAAAAAATAAAAATAAAGATTCCTGTTCCTGCCACGTGAAAGACTGCTGAATCTCTACTTGAACAGCTAGTGACCATTAGCCATTTCCATGAGGACTTGGAAGTAATGGCAATGAACGGGTAAAACCATATTCTCCAAATCTTGATAACTGGAGCCTCACCACCAGAAAAGAAGAGGTCACAAAAAAATGTATTCATTTGTGTGTTTGTTATTTTTTTTAATTTGAGAATAATTTTCATGTTTATCCACACACACACACATTTAAAGGTGGCCTTGGATAACTTAAAGAGTTGGCTTTAGCAATGTCTTATTTATAGGATTATATTAGAATTTATTGCAAATAGATAAATAAAAGATTAACTTAGTTATCTCCCTTGAATTAAAGAAAGTAAACAAATGAGGTAAGTCGGAGGTAGGTTGCGTTTATTTTATTTTTTCCTCAACCACTAGACAGTCAGAGTGTTTATATTTTCACACCATTAAATCAATTGAAATTTAGCATAGCCAAAAACAAGTTATGACTACTGGCTTTTTTAGAAATTCTATGAAAAATCAACTAACAGTCAAATTTTCACAAAAACTTCAGTGATTATTCATCTTTTGATGAAGTTAGGTTTAAAATAGATTTTTCCTAAAATATATTATGGAAAGTATTTTTTAGGAGGTCCTCCCCAACCCCGTTTCATTTTATGAAATCTGAAATAATGAACAGAAAAAATGATTTTTTAATTTTTTCTATAAAGATAAGAGTCTGAATAATTATATCAGAAGTTTTTTATAAATTTCTATATTGGATTTTTTTTGTAAAAAAATGAATTCTGAATTCTGCTAAAAAATATCCTAATATTGACATTTTTTTTTTTTTTTTTTTTCATATTTCATAAAATAAAATTTATAGGAATAAAAGATTTTGTTATAAAATATTCTAGAAACTTTTGAATCAATCTAATACCTGAAAGGTATCATAAGTAAAAAAACTTTAATTAATAAATGATGATGCTATGAATTTATATAAAAAGAAAGAAAGCAAAATGTTTTAACATTTTCATTTACCAAAATCATTTTACAAAAACTGATTATTTTGACTAGCTGGGTGACAAGACCTCCCTTTTGGCTGCACTCCTAGAGATATCTGTATTTCCGGATGGTCTCATCTCCCCTGCTTTTTTTTTTTTCATTTTAGCCTCTCAATGCTACTCTCCTCCAACTGGTCATGTGATTTAGTCCATATGACCAAACATTATCAAATAACATCACATAACTGACATAACATTTCATCATTCAATTATATATGAGGAGGTGCTGAAAGGTTCTCAGACCAACCAAGAAGAGAATGACATTTTACTATGAAACATACATACTATTTCTCATTTCCTAACATTTCTTCAGTTTCATTAAATCCTTTTAAAAAATTGAATAAAAGTATTTTTAAAAGTCATTCTTGGTTGGTTTCAGAACTTTTCAGCACCCCCTTGTACAATTATCTTTGGTTAAGTATGAAAAATTTTTTTTTTTCAATTCATCTATCTCACTGATTTGAGCATCAACAGTTAATCTACATTGGTTTGCAATTAATATCTTTATCTTTAACTTTGGAATTTTAAATTTCACCATTTATTTAATCCATGGGAATAGATTGTTATCATTTTGCTATTCATGTTTACAAGATATCTCATATCAATTCCTTGTTCTTCTTAGTTAATATTTTGTCTTTGTCATCTTTCTTGTTTGCCTATATCTATCTATACATATATAAAGGGCAGTTGTATGTATGTGTATGTCCAGAGGAAACTTCAAAAATAATACAATTAATGAAAAAGTATATATATATATATATATATATATATATACACATGAAATATCACCAGTTCTTGGTTTTTGAGCAAAAATAATGAAGGTTTGATTTATACTTAAAAAAATAAAATTTAAATGATAATAGCAAACATTTTTTTGCATTTAATATTTTAAATAGTAGACATTAATTTTTATTTCCAGAGTGGCTGGATCAGCACAACATATTTTGTTTTTACATAGGGATTTTAATGGGGCATACTGTGAGGATTGCGATTCAATAATAATGGATTTGTGAGACTAATTTTTTAAAACCTCCCCCACTATCCAGGCAATGCTGGGTAGCCGCTTCTAGTACATATATAAAGGGCAGTTTGTGTGTATATGTATATCCGGAGGAAACTTCAAGGTAATTTCCACCTTTAGTTGTTAAAATTCCTAGCATAAAATTGTGCGTGTGCATTATCTGAAATTAACTTAATTGTTATTAAGAACACATTTTATGATATTTTTGTGTTAAAGCATGCAGTTGTATTGTTTTTGAAAAAGTTTCTAAGATTTGTTTATTTCACACGGAGACTTTCAAAATAGCTACCAGCTTAGTTCAAGGTGAAAGTCAAGGGAGGTTACTCTAATTGACTTATTTGCTAGGAATTTTAACAACTAAAGGGGAAAATTACCAACTTCAAAAATAAAACAATTAACAACAAAGTAAATATATATAGACATTAAATATCACCAGGGCTTGGTTTTGGAGCAAAAATAATAGAGATTTGGTTTATATTCGTGAAGATAATTAAAAAATAAAATTTAAATGATAACAGCATGGAATTTTTTTCATTTGATATTTTAGATATTAACATTTCTTTTCAGAGTAGCTGGATCAATGCAAGGTCTATTTTTTTACTTAGGGATTTAATTGAGGCATCACACGAGGATTCAACTCACGATTTAGTAATAATGGATTTGCAGGAGTCTCTTAAAAAATCCCCCTCTACCCATGCGACGCTAGTAATAATAATAAATCCCATTATTATATGTATTATTATTTGACTTTTGCATTGCTTATTTTATTTTTTCTCTTTCATCCCAGATTGGATTCTGTGAATATGCAGACCGTTTCCAAGACTGTCGAGTCGACGGTGATCTCCTTCTCATGATTTCAGAGTATGATCTGCAAGACAGTATCAAAATGTCTCCAAGTATTACCAGAAAGAGGTGAGTTTAGTTTATCTATCCACACTAATCTCTTAATCTTGTCACATTTCTGTCCAATTCAATAACATTCTGCAAATTTTAAACCCCACCTTTTATTTAATTCACAGAAATTATTCTCATTCCACTCTCTAGGTTTAGAGGAGGAGATTTCACATCAGTTCTTATTAGTTCATTTCTTATTTAATTATTTTTTTGTATATAAAAAAAGATAGTCATTTCTGATTTAAAATCCTGGCTGAAAGAATAGAAAATGTATTTCCCCAAAGAATGACAAGGGGAAATAACCATTGAACCTCACAGGGCTAATTCCTACAACCAGCTGTTTTAAAATCAATCTGGCTGGGTAGGGCCTATGACATCAGATATTTCAACTGCAATTGGTATTGTAGGAATTACATTTCTTACTTGCCATGGTTCGCCTACTTGACACTAGGGGACACATATATCTGTCAGTAGGTGCTAGTTGGTATAGAAAGTATCATTATAAGGCTGGAAGTGGCAAAGACAAGCACTTTTTTACCAGCAGCCTCAAGACTTTATCTAATAAAAAAATGTTGAACATTTTTCTTATACAACTATGTATGAGCTCTTCTTTGTATCTCCTGTCATGTCTCTATTCTCTTCTACTAAGTTTGCTAAGGCAATAAAATATCCTCGTTATTACTTTATTGTGAATTGTTTTCACATTTATTCTGCTGCCCTGTCAGCTGGGGCGTTAGAATGCACCAACTCCACCTCTGCAGAGGGGTAAGACTCCCCCAAATGGGGCCACCTGTTGGCCATGGGTGGCGACCCATGATGCTTAAGGATGGAGTCTTGGTGGATGAGCACTCCACTTAGACCCTAGATGGGCGGCGGTTAGAGAGGCCCCCTCCAATTAATCGGCTGGTCACGTCAAGCCTTAGCATGCCATAGAGGACATCCTCAAGAATAAGCATAATATAGTGTTCTCACATAAATCGGGGTCCAGGCATATTCTTAACATTATATTTTTCTTCCTTGTGATGACAAGCTAGCTAACCTATGGTGTGGGCTTTTCCACTGGCTCAATCACTTCCAATCCAATCAGCCTGTTTAATTTCTCTTTGAATGGAAAACCTCTCATAAGTCTTGTTAACAATTTTGACAGCATATTCCTTGAGGGCCAGCAGTTTGTCTTGTATCATATGTTATGTGTGTGGGGGTATTAAACTGCATACCCTGGTATGCTTCCATGGCGTTGTTACGAAGGCAGTTCTCAAGAATGGAGAATTGAATTTCATTAGGTTGACAGTCAAGTTGGGTCAATAATGAATAATTGGACCCTTGAGTAAAAAACATTTTCCAGGAATCTGCCTTGTTCCAACCAGACACAAAACGTTCTAAAGTCCTAACATGTAATCTGGCCATTTCAATTGGTAGCAGTAGTAGTAGCAGTAGTAGTAGTAGGTGTCATTTCCATGATAGAGAATAAATGGATATTGATAGAGTTACTTGTTCACAGAGAACAAATTACTTCCAGGTAAAGTCAGAAAGCAACATAGCTGAGATTGTAACAAATAGTTAGTAACTGAATCCAAATAATGTAACAGTAACGAAGAATGCCACTGCTACAAGATGAAATGAATTACGTTACACACACACACACACACACACACACACATGGGAACAAGTAAAAATGGACAGAAGAAAAAAAAAAGAAGTAATAAACAGCTTAATCAGTTTTTGATGACTTGTCTTAGATGTGTTTCATTAATCAAGCAAGTAGTCAGCCACAGAATCCAAACAATGTAATTGTTACTAAGAATGTCACCACTACAAGATGAAATGAATTAGGCTACACACACATGTGCCCCCCCCCCCGCAGAACAAGTAAAAATAGACAGAGAAAAAAAACAATGAAAGTACAGCTTACTTAGTTTTTGACAACCTGTATTTTCTTTGAGAGTTGTAGGGACATGTTTCATTTACCAAACTGCCACCATGTTATGTGTGTTGATGTTGATAGAAGATCGAGATAACACAGAGCTAAGGAGAACACTGCCTTTATTGCTAGGGTTGTAAAGCAGGAAGTGGGTTTCCTCGAATTCAGAGAGCTACCCAGAGGAGTAATGATATGGAAGGGGACATTGCTTATACACATAACAACAGGTTGAGAAGAGTTTATCTTCCAGTTTTTTGGACATCCAAAAATGCATCATGACATCTAAAAAAAACTTGGGACAGAAATTAATTTCAATAAGTCTGTGTTAACTTATTAAATGTCTCTGTTGTATTATCTTGAAGTTTGAGACAGAATTTGATCTTGTATTTGATTTTCAGGATACACTTAACCATTACACAATTAAAATAATCCAAGTTTACTCAGCTAAATATAAAATCTAAGAGATCAACATCAAGTGAATGTTTTTGTATTGAATCAGAATTGTCTATCTCAAAAATAAAAATCAGTCTCATATACTTTCTAGACTGAATTTATGTATATATATATAAGTATATCTAGGCAGCATTTTTTTCTTTTAAACATGTTTTGTTAAACTCTACTGACAATTCTTGTCAGACGAGTTTTTGTTTGATCCTTTCTGTCTGGCCATCTTTTTAATATCCGGGTGGAATTGGTGAGGGCAGTCTCTTACTGGGCATTTAAATTTATACACGAGATTGGTCTCATTAAGACGAGTAGTTTTGGGGGATGAGTTGTTGCATGTGACAAGACTGCCTCTCCAAAGTTGAAAGCATGTATATTGGTCACACGACGACCACATTATCACACCGGTTAACACAAGCTCAATAATGCAACACTTAAAATCACATTCATGCCCCCCCCCTCTACCTACTGGGAAATTTTAACTGAAAATACACTTATACTGCACAAAGAAAAAAACTTCAAATACCTGAAGCCTTATATATCAAACAAAACAAACCCACCTTAAACAAGATAAACTTTGAAACCACTCAAATGCTTATAATTTCCCGCCAATCCTCCTTCTACCATTCCCCTTACACTCTTATAAACTTGTGAGCCCCCACTCCTACAAATTTCTACTGCCACTGTTCATTTAAACAGAATTTGTGAGCCCTTCCTACTATTAATTCCTACTGCTACTGCTTGTTTTAAAAGTGAGACAACAGAAACATTCCACCAGTTCCACACCTGATGATGGCACAAAGACATGCAGAAAGTGCTTGTGAAAAAACCCTTGGTGGATTGCTACACCAATTCTACCCGGATATTTAAAAGATGGGCAGACAGTTAGAAAGGATAAAACAAAAACTCATCCGACAAGAATTGTCAGTAGAGTTTAATAAAACCTATATATGTATATATATATATATATATATATATATATATATATGTGTGTGTGTGTGTGTGTGTGTATATATATATATATATATATATATATATATATATATACACACACACACACACATACATACATACATACATACATACACATATTGCCCAAAAATGAGTACACGCACACGCACATATTGCCCAAAAATGAGTACACACTTACAATTTTTTTAAAAGTTCATTTTCTTCTGAACCAAAGATACTAGATTTTTAATATTCTAATGGAACATTTTACAATGAAAACAGATATTATTAAATATTATCCTTTACTAAACTCTACAGTATTGAAAATCTGTCAATGAAAATTTGAATATGTAGCAGTTGAAAAATAAGTACACCTCTTGATGAGAGGGTTTATACCTTTCCCAAGGTTATTAGTCCAAAAGTAAACGTAATAATTTTGACTGGAGTTTGAACTCACTACACAATGCTGCAGTTCAACCCATTATCCAATATGCCATGGGGATTCCCCCATAGAATATGCTAATGAATAATATCTAAAAATATCCATATTCCACTAGAAATAATAAAATTGTTGTATCTTTGATTTAGATAACAACTAGCAGCAGCTACCCGGCATCGCCTGGGTAGAGAGGGATTTTTAAAAAGTTAGTCCCGCAAATCCATTATTAATGAATTGTGAGTTGAATCCTTGTAGGATGCCCCATTTAAATCCCTATGTAAAAAAAATAGACCTTGCATTGATCCAGCTACTCTGAAAAGAAATGTTAATGTCTACTATCTAAGATATTAAATGAAAAAAAATTCCATGCTGTTATCATTTAAATTTTATTTTTTAATTATCTTCATGAATATACATCAAATCTCTATTATTTTGGCCCAAAAACCAAGCCCTGGTGATATTTAATGTGTCTATATATTTACTTTGTCGTTAATTGATTTATTTTTGAAGTTTCCTCTGGACATACAGATTCACACAACTCTCTTTTATATATGTACTAGAAGTGGCTACCCGGCGTCACCTGGGTAAAGGGGTGATTTTTTAAAAAGTTAGTCTCGCAGGTCCATTATTACTTATCGCAAGTGAGATCCTCGTGGTTGCCCCATAAAAATCCCCATGGAAATATATAACAATATAGTAAGAAATTTCCATTGAATCAATTATCCATTTAAAAAGAAAAAAAATATATAAATAATGCAATTAATTCAATCAATCAATATTATATTTCAAAGCGAAAAAAAACGTACAAAAAAAAGATAAACAAAATAACATGCAAATGACTTTCCCTTCTGTTACTTTTCAAATTTGAATTTTTAAATATCTTCCTAAATATAAATCAAATCTTTATTATTTTTGCTCAAAAACCAAGCCCTGCTGATATTTAATGTATGTATATATTTACTTTGTCATTAATTGTTTTATTTTCGAAGTTTCCCCCGGACATACACATACACACAACTGCCCTTTATATATGCATAGATAGATTAATATTTTATAGGTGTGTACTTATTTATGGGCAATATTATATTACCTACAAAAAAGTGGGAACATGAGTTTGTAATTAAAATCTTACTGTTTTATTTGTTGTCTCTTTATTTATTTTTTTTTTTTATCCAGGTTTCTTCGAGAACTGAAACAGTTGAAGATTACGGCAGATTATTCATCATGTGATAGCTCCCGACTTAATGAGTGGCTCAAGGAACTCTCTGAAGAGTTCTCTGTTTACACATATCAGATGCTCCGATGTGGTATTGATCGCACTGTGCTACCTTCAATAAGTGAAGATGAACTGGAACGTGAGTGTAGCATCACAAACAGTATCCACCGACGAAAGATTATTGATCAAATAAAGAGTGAGTATGTCCAACAAGGTCATCTGGTGTTAGTAGGGACAATATAGTAAATGTCCAACAAGGTCATCTGGTGTTAGTAGGGACAATATAGTAAATGTCCAACAAGGTCATCTGGTGTTAGTAGGGACAATATAGTAAATGTCCAACAAGGTCATCTGGTGTTAGTAGGGAAAATATAGTAAATATACTATGTCAGTTTGCCAAATCTCGTACAGTACCTCAATATTGAAGCACTCAGTGAAATTTGAAATTATTAACAATGGTCTGTGAGATGAGATGCAAATTTTACAAAATTTTCCTTTGTAATGTTTCTCTCAACAAAGTGTATTTGTAAATAAGTAAATATTAATACTAAATTAAATGTAGAAACTATTTTATACAATTCATTGTGTTGATGTTTTACATTCACAATGTTTTTGTTGTTAATGCATAGGAAAGGCATGGATAATTGATCATAGGGAAATCTGATCTCACTGATAAGACAAAGCAAAAACTCATCCATGCTGTAGCCATGTTAGTACTACTGTATGGCTGCACCACCGGAACTCTAACAAAACACTTGGATAAAAATCTGGATGGGAATTGCATATGTATGTGGTCTTGAAGAAATCCTAGGAGCAGCACCCCACAAAAGGGCAGCTCTGTGGCCACTTACCTCCAATCATGTAAACCATCTGGGTAAGATAAATAAGACATGATGGACTGCTGAAGAAGCAAGGATGAACTCATAAGTGACCTTGGGTTGACCAGCAAAAACCTACATCGATCAGCTCTGTGAAGATACTGGATGCTGTGCAGAGGACCTGCCAGAAATAATGGCTGATAGTAACAAATGGTGAGGAAGAGTCATGGAGATTCAGATTTACATGACTTGATGATGATGATGATGAGTTTCCAACATTTTTCAAATTCCTCTTATAACATTCCTGGAATTTTGAACTGAACTCTTTAGTAAAAATTTTGGACCATATGACCTTTAGGCACCCCTTTTGCGATCTTGTTTCATAAGGACATTTTTTTCATTTACAAATGATTTTTAGAGGGTTTTTTTTTTAATTATAAAATTAACCCTTAACTCTAACCTTAACCCCTAACAAATGACCGGATTTTGGCAGTGTAAATGAAAAAAATGTCCTTATGAAACGAGATCGCAAAAGGGGTGCCTAAAGGTCATATGGTCCAAAATTTCAAGAATAGAGCAGTTACCTGAAGAAGGTCACAACAGTACAACAGCTGAAAGATTGTAACCATAGCAACAAAGATAAAGACAACAGTTCAAATAAATAAATGTATAATGATAATTTCTCATCTTGAAAATTCACACAAAAATCTGCTAATTATATAAAATATTGAATTAAGAGTTCAATCTCTATTCATATAATGAACAGTGCACTCTGCCTCAGATCAATGTCACTCCTTGGAACTTTTGCCAAGATCAGACTGTAGTATCTGTACCCATAGAAATCTAATTCAATATATCACCCACCCCCCCAAAAAAAAAAAATCAATGAATTTATGTTTTCTTTTTCTACCTATAACTTCTACTAGGATTAGAGTCTAATATCTGTATATATGGAAATGTAATTTTATATGTCAGAAAACAGCATAGCTCACAGGACTTTCAGAAACATTTTTTCACGCTCAGAGTTGCCGATGCATGGAATAAGCTGCCTGCGACCATTGTAGGCTGCCAAAACACTGCATCTTTCAAAGCCTCCATGCTTTCTGTAGTCCGCCAACACTATACCTGATACTCCCATCCACACACATATGCACGCACGTGCACACATACATGTATATTATTACTGTACACTGTTCATGTTCCTGAAACTAATACATTATTCTGTGTACTAGACATGAGATTTTGTGGTGCACCTGTTGAGTTGTGGTGTACCTGAGCACTGTACACAATAAATTTCATTATTATTTTCATTTTATATATATATTACAAAAAGAAGTAAAATTGAAATAATCATCTCTATTTGTCTTTTTTCTTATTGAGGAAGTATTAAATTTCATACTTTTTAAAATAAAAGTTTTCATATTTTATATCTTATAGTTTGTTTTTTTTTTGTCTTTTTTTAATAACTGTGGAATTTCCCCAACAATAGATATTGCTGGAAGAAATACTTTAATCCTAGACAGAATACGCAGCTACTACACTCTGATCCGAGGCAGAGCACACAGTTTCTACATTTTGATCTAAAGCACAAAATTGAACTCTGGTCATTGATACTTAGCTACTATGCTCTGATCCAAGGCAAAGCACATTGACATCATTTTCTGTAGATGAGATATTACTACCTAGGTTTGTGATCTGGTCTACTAATTTGAGATACTTACCATCCAGTGTAGAGATGTCTCCATCTTGTTTAGAGCACATGTAAAAATTTTCATCTAAAAAGATAAAATAAAGAAAACAATTTTTTAAATGATTTTTGGTATGTTAATGACACTTCTCAAAGTTATCCACAATAAGATCAGTTCTTCTTAAATAATTTCATAGTTTTATTATATCTTTTAATTCATGATGAATTATTATTGTAATTTCTTTTATTAGAAAGTTAAGTATTTAATTTGTTTTGTTATTTCCACCTGAAGAAAACTGGAAAATGAACCAGTCAAAACATTATGGAAAAAACAAAAAACTAAGATGAGGATTGTCTAAAACACTTCACCAAAAAACAACTTCAAAATTTCAGTTGAAACATGATCTATTTTCTGTGAAAATCTGTTTGAACTTGATAAAGATATTGACATAATCATATCAATATCTTTATTGTTTTAGATATTCTAATTTGTTTAGCTTTGTAATTCTATATTACCTCCCCTTGCTGGGTTCATGTTTTTGCTTCTTGTAATGATCTTTATTTTTTTTTTTTTTTTGTTTATTAATGTAATGTCTCTTATTCGTTAGTGCTGGCCTTCCCCCAGAGTGGCGGTGTCTGTCCTATTGGGTATGAAAGTAGCAGTGGTGGTGGTGGTGATGCCAGACGAATAAAAAAAATAGATGTCTTTATCAGCTATAGGCGATCAAATGGTTCACAGTTAGCAAGGTAAGTTACAGAATGTTAAAAATCTTGTACTATTCTCTAACAGTGTTATAAGCATCTCCTCTAAGGTCAACGAGTAAATAAACATCTCTAATTTCAATCAACAGCTTTATTCAATGAGCGAAGAAATTCAAAAATTTTATGTAAATTAAAATTTGGAAGATTTGCATATAAGAAAAATTTACAGATTTTACTATTTCAGTGATCAAATTTATCAGATCTTTTTTTTTCTCTTGTTAGAATAGCTAACCAGTTTATCTGATCTGATATCTTCAAATAAACCCAAATTTTGTGTCTTGAATAATTCACAGTTGGAGACATCGAAATATATAAATGTGAACATTAAAAGTTAGTGTTCTTACTATTTTCAGATCTTTGTTTTTTTTATTCTTTCAAGTCTTAAATTAATCAGATCTGTTATCTTCAGGTTGTATGAAAAACTATTGAAGGATTTTGGAACATTTTCTTTGTTTTGTGTTAAGAGACTGACTTTATTACCAATCATAATGAGCTTAGCAAATAAAAATGTAATGTAAATAAAAGTTGATGGAATTGTTTAATAGAATTTTTTGATAGAGCAGAGTTTAAAGATTTTCCTCTTTCAAGCATTGAATTTAATAGATCTGTTATCTTCTCTTCCGAGATAGCCAATCAAGTTGCATTAAGAATTATGAAGAAAATATTTTTATTTTATGTAGAAGGTTTTTATAATTCCAGAAGACTCAGACAATTTAATAAGATTGACATGAAAATTAATGCATTTTTTTGAATTGGCTATTTCCAAGATGTCTAACAAATCCATGAAACAATTCTTCAAAGAAAGTTATTTTCTTCATTCCCTCCTCTAAGATCTATTCAGCTATTTTCTTTATTTGCTTCTCCAAAATAATCAGATTAAGACTGATTTAGCCATAATAATCAATGCCTTTTTGAACTTGTAATTCTTGATTGTTTAATCCAAGGAGAGACAATTATTTTTGTCTCTCTACAGTTCAATCAAAGTAATCTCCAGAACTATATTGATTAACCAAATGAGGATTCATCTGAAAAGAGGACAATTAAATTGAAGGATCGGTCCACTAGAATAATTACCTGCTACTTTCTCTACTGCATGTTGACCTGTTTAAGAAATGGCTTTCTTCTGGCTGCTCTATAACCAAAGATACCTGAATTTTACTATTTCTAGTGGAACATTATACAATCAAAACAGATTTTATTAGGTATTATTTCTCAAATGGAAAAGTCGGGAATAAGTGTGTTGAATGCTATTATTATTTTAAAGAAAATTAATGTTTCATTCATTGTTCATTTCTTTTTTGGCAAATAAAGTTTGGTTTGGTTTCTTTATTCAATGGCATATACACCTTTGTGGGTTATTTAATGCCAAATCCATCCTTGTAGGAAAACAGTAATGGCACTATTTAAACCATATCTGAGGTGATTTGGGGTTCATACCTTTCCCACGGCTATTAGTCCAAAAGTGAACATAATGACGTGACTGTTTGAATTCGCTTACTATACATCATATGCTGCAGTCCAGTACTCATTTATGAACATTACTCTGTGTATATATATATATATATATATATATATATATATATATATTTGAATTCCTCTGGGTTCTCTTTTGTAATAAATCATATAATGAAATCCTTCCATTATTTTTATCCTTTTCTGCAGTTTACTAAAAGTCCATCTCCAGTTGCGTGGTTTTTCTGTGTTCCTCGACATTGAACGGTTGCGAGCTGGAAAATTTGATATTGGCTTACTGAAGAGTGTTCAGAAAGCAAGAAACTTCATTTTGGTTCTCACCCCTCAGGCACTGGACCGTTGCCTTGATGATATTGATCGTAAAGATTGGGTACATAGGGTAAGATAAACTTTTGTCTTCTTTTACATATTTTTTCATTATTTATTTCAAATTTATTTATTTCAAATTACATGTCATCTAGAAAAAAACGTAAAATTGTCACCTAACCCCTTCAATTTTTCTAAAATTTTTTCCAGATGTGGACTATGTTAACATTAGACAATCCCCAAAATTTGAGCTTCCAATTCCAAAAATTGGTGGAGTTATGTCGATTTTTAGTCTCCAAATTTGGTGAGGTTGGCAAAAAAATGGCGACTTATTGTAATTTATTTTAAAACCCCAAAAAATAATTCAATAAAAATTATGAAAAAAAGTTCTCTTCTTGGTTGGACTTAGAAGATTTCAGCAAATCACTCATAATAAATTTGTTGGCATCCTTTTCATCTATTAAAGATGATGGCATAGAGTCCACTTTTTTTTATTTTTTTATCTGCAACTGCATGGGTGGCTGAACAGACAAATTTTTGAATGCCAATCTCTGGCGCAGTGACCTCGAACAAACAGTGATGCTTACTGGAGTTGCTGTTGTCTCCTTCCTTTTGGCTCTCTTTTCTGTGGCAGCTTCTTTTCCTCTCTTTTTATTCCTTATGTTACTTCTTTGATGAAGAGGTGCCAGGTCACACATTCTTCTGCACAAGCCTCCCATGCGTTGATGCCGATGTGGCATGTCTTCATGTCCCTCTTGCAGACATCATTTTTGTAGTGGAAACTATGTAGCCCAAGCAGCAGATCCTCCCTCTCCACACAGCCGTTGTGGTCCAAAGGAAAGGTAGGTACCAATGCGGTTTGGCAACAGCGCTGCCGCAGGAGTTGCTGGAAAGCACTAAGATTCAGCACCACCCAACTTAGGTACTCCAGCTCCAGATTTTTTGGGGGGTTACTCCCTTAGCCTTTCCTTGGGATAAGGTAGAGCCGCAAGGCAACGGTGGTTTTATAAGACTTTTCCTTGTCCTAGATGAGTTGCTGGCCAAGGCTAGAGAGTCCCATCTAGCCCGTATGTGATTTTGGAGTGTGAAGTACACTAATCTTGCTACTGCCGGTGTGGTCAGCCCTTGGTTCCCCGAGAGTTCATCCACTCTTTGGTTGCAGACTGCATATGTATATCTGTTAGCTCGCAGGTTCATGCGTATATATGTATGGACTCAAACGTATTGTATGTGCAGAGTTACCGGTGCCTTGGAATTTTCTAAGTTGTGACTTAGTATAAGTCTAATTGTCTTTTCTTTTCTTAACCTAGTGTTGAAATGTTAGTTCCTAGCAAGTCTGATATTCAACACAGGAGGGCAGATGTAGGAGGTTGTAGAGGGGGGTCATGCGCACATAGTCTAACATTTTGAAACAAAATATAATCTATATTATAATGATCTAATTTTTGTATGTAAAATATATGCCATATCATGATGAGATTTTTACTAGTGCAATAGCATTCAAATGTTCTTAGAGAATAAAGTAATTTCCATCGAATTTGAAACTTAATAATAATAATCTTATTGGTTCATTGGTCATTATAATTATAAGGGAGATAACTATTAAATGCTAATATAGAGTACTTCCCATTATTTATTTGCAATAAATTATGATATAAATTCTATAAATAGATTGTGACTTGATATTGTAGCGGACGAGCTATAGTTTCTATGTGTGAAGGTTGTTTTTCGTATTGTTTGTAGTTTGGGAAACCACAAATCATTGCTAATATATATAGGTGTGATAGAATAAATCTGGACACTTTGTAGCATATGCCTGTGTGTAGTATGATATATCCTCATGTAGATGTATATGCAAAAACAATTCATGACAAATTATCAAGAACAATTTTATTCACTGAGCAAATTTAGAAGAATTGAATACCAGAATGACATGAGTAATAAAGAAAGTTGTATGAACAAAATGTTTCCTGATCAATAATTGAAACATGATCCTGATAACACTCATACATATTCCACATATACAAGAAGGTGGTATAATGAAAATGAGACCGTTTACTGAAGTTTTATTTAAGTAAACTGTGATGTAAATTTCTTATATTCTGCTCTTCTCTTTTTTATATTAAAATCAGCTTAAATTAATTTTCTATAATAAAATCATTAATTGTTCTTTCCACAAGTCATTGATTTCTATAGTAAAACTAGTAGATTTTAACTAATAAGCTGATTCTAAATTTATCTGTCTCCATTTTTATTGCAGCAATAAACCCATGCATAATACTAAATGATATTTAGCAACACATTTTCAGAGATTAATGTGATATTTTCAGGTCTATCAAAAATTGTTATTTAATCTCAATGGTGGAAAGGAAAAAAGACATGTTGGTCTAAAAAAAAAAAAACCTCACATTTATTTTCGAGATGATGCATTCTCTATTAAGACAAAAAAGACATTTAGTAAATCATAAAAAATGTCCTGTAAATATTTTAGACAATTTTTTTTTTTTTTTTTGTCAAACATAATTTACAGATTTACTTTTTGAAAAAAATGTTTCATCTTTTAATTCTTGATTTTATTTTCTAAAAACAGGAAATTGCAGCAGCCTTAGAGCATAAATGCAACATAATTCCAATAATGGATAATTTTGATTGGCCACCCAGTGAGAAACTTCCTGAAGACATACGCTCAATTACTTTCTTTAATGGAGTCAGGTAAGTTGTCACTCCCTTGACACTGCCCACCTTTGATGTTTAGAGATAGATAATAGTTTTGGAAATCTCTAACATCAAATAGAAAATAAAAATAACAAAGCAAAAAGTTAAGCTTTGCATAAAATTAAATAAGTAAAGAGAAAAAAAAAAATAGCTGTAATACTATAGTAAAAATAATTTAATACTTTTCAATAGTGAAACTAATTGACAATGTATTCCTATAATACCAATTACAGATATATCTTGACTTACAAGATTTTCCAGTTATAAGATGCCATTCAGTCGATGTTTTTACTTTGTGCTGAGAGTTACAATTTGAGGTACAAGCAAGTTACAGATGCACTTATGTTACTGCACATAATTCATTACATTCTATTTTATTTATTATTATTTTTTTTTAAATGTAACAAAAAATTAGTTTTTTTTTGTGGGGTAGTGGGGCTGGAATAGATTAATGGCATTTTAGTTTATTTTAATAGGGAATTCATTTAATATACAAGGAAATCAAGTTAAATGCATTACAGATCCTATTTGTCTATAGAAAAAAAAACACTGACAGGAAATTTTTATTATAAAATAATTTGTAATGCATTTCTAAAAGAACAATTACCTTCAGCAAAAATCCTTGGACCTTGACACTAATAAACATCCCAGCTCAAATCTCTTTTTAAAGGAACTGAATTTTGCTTTTCACCGGTTGTTAGTTAACAGCCGGACGATAAAAACCAATAACATTTATATACTAAAAATGTTTTTGATTTTAATTAAAAAAAAAAGATTATTTCATGTTGTTGTTAGCATATGTGAAAAAATTAATTTTGCACTAAAGATAAACTAATATTGTTATTTATTTTTAAATAAAACTTAAAACGAAAGTCAGGTAATTATTTTCCATGTGCCTCTACAGATAGTTAATATTAAAAAGTATTTATTTAAAAAAAGATTTGGTTAGGGTTAGGGGTTAGGGTTAGCTGTTATTATTATAACCTTATAATATACTTTTTATAGCTTTAACTATTCCCGTGTTAAACATGTCTAATGTTAAAAGTTTTATAATTAAAAAAGAATTGCAATTGAATTAACAAATTAACAACATGAAATAAGTAAAAAAAAAAGTGTCTTTAATATAAAAACGTGCCTTTTGTTTATAGTTTTATGATTTTTTTAAAAAGTGCGTCTAAAAATCGTCTGTTAACAAACAACCGGATTTTAATGGTGAAAAGCAAAACATGTCCTTTTGAATCTAGGTCTCACCTGGGGTGCTTAATGGTGTCTTGGTCCAAATCCTTGTACAATTTTCTGCAAACAGTTATACATTATGAAATTATTTGCTCTGAATTTCTATAATAAAAATTGTCATTCCACTTTTATAGTAAAAATAGTATACAATGCATATCTAGATAAAGGTCATTTGCAATGCAATTGGTTTCACTGTTAAAAATTATTATGCATTCCTTTAATAAAAATCCATTGCAAATACATTTCTGTAGTATTAATCATTTACACATTTCTATTGTAAAAAAAAATGTGCATTTATAATAAGCTAATGATTTTAATTATAAATGTGCATTTTTTATGATTAATATTGCATTTCTCTATTAAAAATTTATTATAATGCATTTCTACAGTGACAATGATTTCCAATGACAAAAATCATTTGCAATGCATTTTTTTTTTATAAAAATTGTTTCTATAATAAAATCATTTGTAATACAGTTCATTTCAATATTAAAAATGTTCTCTCTTAAAAAAAAGTTTCTGTCTTAATATCACATCATTGAAATCTTAAAATGTATAAAGTCAGCCTAAAAAGAAACATTTTTTAATCTTTTTGTAGATGGATCCATGACTATCAAGATGCATGCGTTGACAAACTTGAGCGCTTTTTAAGGGGTGATGTCAACAGTCGAAAAGGCCAACTCCAAAGCATGAGTAACCAGGGGTCATTTGATGACCCTATTTTGGCACAGTTCAAATGGAGCAGCAGCAGTAGCAATGATAATGGATCACCCCCTAAAAATTCTCCTAGTTAGCTAAAGGGGAGCAGGATCTGTAACAGCTCCAAGGGTCAGACTGTGCTGTGTGTCTGTGTATGCTTGAGTGTGCGTGTGATTTGCATTATCCAAAAAAGTAAAAAAGTAAATTAAAAAAATAAAATAAATAAAATAAAACAGGTGGGGATAGGGGTTGAAAACAAAGCTAAACAATGTCTTTCTATATGTCCTGGGTAGACAGCTGCCTCATATTTCTCTGTCCCCCTTCAACCTAGAAACAGTCTCAAAAGCTTATCTAAGTAAGTAAGGAAACCAAATTAACCAATAATTCAACAACAATATAGCCAGGCTTTCTTTTTTCTTGTTTTTTTTTTTTTTTTCTTTACTTTTTTTTTTTTTTTTTAACTCTCTGATATAAAATGTTTCAACTTGAATATTCTGCTCTGTCTTTCTGATCTATATCTGTGAAAGATAGATTTTTATAGCAGCATATACCACTGTATCCAAGAGACCAAAATTACAACAAAAAAACAAATACAAATACAAAAGACACAAGAATACAAAAATGACAGGACTTAAACTCCTCACTTAACTATAATGTTAATCAGCTAAAACCAAAGGGAGATAATCTGAATCATTTACATTTTAATTATCTTAAATGTTGTTATGAAATTAAATATCTGAATGAACTTGGTTTTTTTGGGTACAACGGGTTTAAAACATATTGATTCTAGGATTGGGGGTTTAAATTACAAAGGAAGTCTGGATTGTTTCCATTGAATGACAAGATTCTTACCTCACTTGTCAATTAGGAAAGATATTCATGCATGAGCATAGAAAGACAAAAGCTGTGTTGAATGTGACAGGGGAAGCAATTCTTGAATATCAGTGTTTTGTTCCCTCTTAGGAATAAGATCCAAAGTATGATTCAATTCAGATCTACTAGATAAAATAGTATATTCGACAGGGATATTTAAAAATATGACAAGAGAAGTAACTCTTGGGTATAAAAGAGTTGTTTCACAATTTAGTTAACATTTTCCATGGCCCAACAGCCTGTGCTTGTAACCCTTTCCAGATCAACTGACAAAACATGGATGAATCTAATCAAACCTATTGGCTGTAG
Organism: Doryteuthis pealeii; assembly: GCA_023376005.1. Taxonomy (NCBI): domain Eukaryota; kingdom Metazoa; phylum Mollusca; class Cephalopoda; order Myopsida; family Loliginidae; genus Doryteuthis; species Doryteuthis pealeii. The sequence goes on from CM042178.1 coordinate 36,227,977, forward strand.
AGAGGTATATATATATATATATATATATATATATATATATATATATATGTCTGGGTTTAAAATTTAAATTTGACTTAATGGTAAAATTTAGAAATTAACTATGGAAAGAGAATGATTTTAAAAACTTGTGTTTATCATTCACATATTGAATTTAGAGAAACCTTAAAACTGATATAAATAAATTCAATCTGGAAAGGGTTAATTAAAAATGAATTAATAAAATGTTTAAGATTTCCTCAAAACCAGAATTCATCTTGAAAGAGTTTAAGGTAACTCAAATTGAAATTCATTTAGTAAAAGCTATCTACACAACATGTATATATTCTTGTAGGGTTCAAAGAATACAGGTATAGCAGACCATATATGCGCAGAAAAAAAAAAAAGAAGACAAACCCAACATTTGTTGAGATGAAGTGAAAATCATAGACAGGTTGGAAAGTGAAGTAGTATACATGAAGATTTTAGAGAAATATAATAAAAAAACTAGATCAGCACAAAATTCAACTTATAATGGCTTCATTTAATCAATGGAAACAAGGATTGAGTTTTGTGTAAAAAGATCTAAAAACTACTTTATCTAAAAAAAAGAGAAAAAAAATTGTTTGGTACTATTTTTGCATTACACTCTGAAGAAAATAAATAGAACAAGAATTTCTTGAAAATATTACACCTGAAGAAAATCAAAGGGTGTATTGGTCAAAATAGGGGGGAATAACAAACAACAAAGAGTAAAGAATTCTTTGAATTATACAATATATATATATATATATATATATATATATACAGGTTGGGCCAAAAGTAGGGTTAATGTTACTTCATTAAGTTTAAGTGTTAACTGTAACCCTACTTTTGGCTCACCCTGTGTGTGTGTGTGTGTATATATATATATATATATATATATATATATATATATATATATAGGGTTGGGCCAAAAGTAGGTTTACAGTTACTTGATTAAGTTTAAGTGTTAACTGTAACCCTACTTTTGGCCGCCCTGTATATATATATATATATATATATATATATATATATATATATATATATATATATATATAAACTAAAATATTTCAATGATTCCATTACTAATCATTTCATAAACACGTGAAATGATTTGAAAGTGAAACAAAAAAAGAAGTAAAAAAAAAAACTGATTATGTTTTCTCTTTCACTTTCACAACATATGAAACTATTAGTAATGGAATGAATGAGAATAATAGAATTATCTTAGTTTTTGTACTGCTCTGCTAACTGGCATTTGAGCACTTTGATTTATCCAACGTTTTTAAAAAACTGTTGCTTTTTTTCTCATCTGTTGTTATATATATATATATATATGTATATATATATATATATATATATATATATATATATATATATATACACTTTCAATTTGAGTTATTTTTGAACTGGTTTGAATTTAGAAATTAATTCAATTTAGAAAGGGTAAACTAAAAAAGTAAATAAATAAATAAAGATCTATGCCGTTTGAAATATTTAAGATATCCTGAAATTTAGATTTTGTCTTGAAAGGGTTAAAAACAAAATCTTGAAAGACAAGATTCATATTTAAAAGTTAAATTTAACTTGAATTTAATTTAAGTTAAACTTTTTAAAATTCTTGAAAAGGATGCTAAATTCTAAACAGCTTTTGCAGTGTACAATAAAATGAATAAAATCTGTTAAAAAAAGTTTGTTTTCTTTTGTTTTTTTACCCTTACCAAAAGGATATATCTGTTAATGCACAACATTTTCTACTTGATTATTTTATCAGGGACTAGCAGAGCTATCCGGCATTGCCAGGGATTTAAAAAGTTAAAGATAAATCTCTTATCTATATTCATATATAGATTAATAAAAATTCTTTTTACATATATTTGTTTTTTATCTTTTTTCTTTATATATTATTGTTTTTAAGTTGTTTATTTTTATTATTATTCTTGTTTGTAGTTTTTCTTTTATTTGCTTTTTATTATGTTTTATCCTTTGTTAATTTGTTTTTTAAATTATTTTTAATATTTTTTTTATATATCATTGATTATACCCTTATTATATCTTTATTTAGCTTTTCTTATGGAAAATAACAGGTAAATAGGTTTTTTTTAACCCTATTTTGGACAAAAATAGGAGCCCTGTCACCTGGGGCTTTAAAATACACCAACTGCACCTCTGCAAAGGAGTAAGACCCTCTCTCCCCAATCGGGCCACCTGTTGGCCATGTGTGGCGACCTGTGATGCTTAAGGACGGAATCCTGGTGGATGAGCAGTCCATGAAATTCAACATTCCACTTTGGCCCTTACTTAGGCTAAACGGGCGGTTGGAGAGGCCCCCTCTGATCAATCAGCTGGCCATGCCAAGCCCTAGCACCAATATGATTGTCCCAACCCTATTGTTCTTATGGCAAGCCCCAACCCTTTTTATCATACATGTGCTAGAAAGCAGTGGCTGAGGGTCTTTATGTCCTGGGAATGACGTTAAACTCGATCTGATTGTTAAGTTCCAGTTCTGGAGATTTGGGGAATGTGGAGCACCCCTTCATCACCATTGCTCCCAGGTCCACTCTGACCCAGAGTGGCAGTACCTGTTAAGGTCCCATTTAAATAGAAAATTTGTTTATAAAAAAACAGTGAGTTTAAATAATTTTCTACCAAACTATCGCTACAAATCTTTCAAAACTTTGCTGGGATTGAATGACCCACAGAGGTTTGATATGCTGTATGTAGAATAATTATACTAGTTCCAATTACCATCGAATTGGTAAGACAAGGAAGCAAGTAATCATAACTCAATACAAACCTATCTTGCTGCCTTGTCTTACCAGTTCGACGGTAATTGGAACTAGTATGATTATTCTACATACAGCATATCAAACCTCAGTGGGTATTCGAACCTGTGAGGGAATAACCCATTGGATTCAAAATCCAATGGATTATTCCCTCACAGGTTCAAATCCTGTTCACAGCGCCATGTTGAAGTGAGTCAGTGTACTGTTGGTTTGAACAACAGCAACTAGCTAAGCACAACTGAACCAGTCCATTCTTACATGTGGGTGATTCCATTCCCTGAGTCCTGATTGGCTACTTGGTTTCTATGATGTTATGAGGCTTCATAAATAACATGGCATTTTGCAGTGGTATGGCAGCAAGATAGGTTCGTATTCAGTTCCAACTACTTGCTGCCTTGTCTTACCAATTTGACGGTAATTGGAACTAGTATGATTATTCTACACTGTAGAACAAAATAAACAAACCAAAAATAGGGTGTGGATTTTATAGAACTTTGGTCTTTGGTGTTCTCCATCAATTTTACTTTATAAAAGGATTTGTGCTTGACCGTTGTACAAACAGACAGTCATACAAAATCTTTATTTTATATATATATATGTATGTGTGTGTGTGTATTTATATTGGTAAAAGCATCCAATTTACTGGTATGTTGGGGATAATTCTATTTGGGATCATCAATATCTCCTGTATATCCATAATGTATGCTCATGTTGATGCAAACTTATAGATTTATACAAGGATTTTTACAAATTTCTTAGAGAGCTCAATGTATGATAATAAATCATATACAGAGCAATATTTATACTTTCAATAAGAAAGAAAAACTTAAACTGTCATTTGGCTATTATAAATTTATTTTGACCCGAACTCAATAAATGAACCTAGTCTCATCAGACAACCAACTACATAATGACCTCTTTGAACACCTACATAAAAGCTTATATATGATGATAATAATAACAATAACAGAAAAGCAATTAAATACATTTAAAAAATTATACATAAATAAATATATATATATATATATATATATATATATATACACAGGAAATGTACATTTAGATACAATGTATCCATGATTTCCTGAACCCAAAACTTTACTCTCGCATGTCAGTTGGAGTAAATTAATCTACATCAATAAATAAAAAGATTCTACAAAACGAGATATTTTGAAGACTCCATATTGTAGTTTAAAGTGATATTTCTGTAATTAAATTGAATATTTTTTTAAATTTCAAAAATTTTATTTCCATATGAAGTCCAAAGAATTTCTTAAGTTTTTTTAGCAATTTTTTTATTTCATTCATTTCAGTTTTCAGTTTTATTTTAAATAAATTCTGGAATCAAAAACAGAATTGGACTTTTGTAATGTAATTATATAATTTAGCTGAAAGATTGGAATCTTGAAATATATGGTAAGCACTAACCAGATGATAGCTGCGCTGGTGAGCACTAAACACCGGAGCAGGGTCATGGTAGAAGTTTCCCCCTTCACCAACCTGCAGTAAAAATTGGACAGGTTGGTCAAGCTGGAGACAACTGATAAATCAATAAGCAGCCTACATAGTGCAATTCAGCTGTTTACATCATCATATGCACAATGATTGGAATACGAACATTGCCACCCCACCCCCAGCATTCAACTACCCTACATGACCCTGTAATGGCTGTGGAAGGACATGACACCCAGGAAAATCCCTCAGCAGTATCCAATCAATTCAGTATGTCATAACTGTGGAGTGAGGAAAGAATACCAGAAGACTAAATGACCTAATACAGAGTCTACTAACAGGTCAGCATGACCTAACACAGTATGCTAACAGGTCAGCATGATCTAATACAGTCTGCTAACAGGTCAGCATTCAGTGGACACTAAACTTGAAACCTTATCCATTTTTTTCAGCCATCGTAATTAGATGAAATAAGAAAAAAATCACCAAAGGCAGCAGAGGAGTGCCACCTTAACACAATCCACCCAGGTAATGCACCTCATTTGGGATGGGGAGTTGTTCAGTGAATTACACCCCCCCCTAAACCATCATCATCCCTAATAGCAATTTTACACTGGGGACATGAATCATTTGGATGCCTTTCCCAGTCCAACAGTGACCATCACATCTTTGCTTATGTAAATACAGGAGCCCACACCTGCTCCAGTGGACCAGAAATCTAGAAGTTACTCAAGTGCCCTGATGAATACCTGATATTAACCAGCCACCAGATACGCGGCATAACAGACGATCAACTGGCAATAAAAGGTATCATATTGCTACATATCTGGGTTGGCTTGAGGGAGATGAAACAAGTCATGTTCAACCTGCCAGAGATAGCACTAATGTAGCTAGACTTACAATCCTCTAACTTCCCATCAAATGCAGCTAGTGAAGCCCTATGTAAATGACCTCAAAGAACTGCTGTCCCACCAAAACCTATGAGTATGCCATTTCAAATATTTCCAATCTGGTGCATTCAATTCATATGCCAACAGCTGCAAACTATGAAAGGCCACTGAACATCACTTTCACCCCAGAGATGACACCAGTGGCACTCAGACACTAGTGCCTCACCACTGAAAGAAATGTGAATGAGAACATCAACTGGGATGTTGACCTGGGTATAATTGAATCAGTGCTAGTTGGTAGACCCACAATTTGGTTGTAGAATAATCATATTAATTCCAATTACTGTTGAATTGGTAAAACAAGACAGCAAGTAGTCATAACTCAATATGAATCTATCTTGCTGCAAGTACTACTGCTAAATGCCAGGGTATTTATGAGGCCTCATAACATTATAGAAATTAAGCAGTCAATCAGGACTCAAGGAATGGAACACCCCAAATGCATGAGTGGACAATTCTGGATTCCCATAAGTACCAATTGTCTTGGCACTGGTTCAGTTGTGCTTAGCTTGTTGCTCAAACCAACAGTACGCTCACTCACTTCAACATTCCGGTGTTCAAGAATGGTAGTGGCACCTAAGAAAGACATTTCGCTGAATGAAGCCACAATGAGAGAAACACACCATACTCCATCTCCATTCAACAAGGTTTCTGTGGTGCCAGTCCACACTAAGAAGATGGTCCTTAATGCATAGAATGGGTACCTCAGCCTGTTCCTCTCCCCCAATGCATGTGATGCCACAACATTCATTTCAGAATTGGGCTGGTACTGTTATCTCCATGCCCCTGAAGTCTTCTAGGCATCAGGGGATGGCTACACTTGCTACTTCAACAACATCACACAATGGATACTCCCTTGAAAAACAGCTTAACAATTCCATTGAGTCTGTATTGTGGCACACCCTAGATTACATCCACCAATGGCATCATCTTCAATCCAGAGTAATTATCGTCAACTTTCTTATGAATCAAGTGTCTTTACGCATGATGACATGATGGCCTTCTTTAGAGAACTGCTGAGAGTTTGTGTATTTTTTTTTCTCCTAAATATTTTATGCAACAAATTCGTATGGAATGGGTTCCAGAACGACCGGCTTATTTACCAAGCTGACATGATGGCCTTCTTTAGAGAACTGCTGAGACAGAAAACTCAAAAGTTCTATTAGGATAATGTGTTCAATCATCTGAATGTACCATGATGCAGAAAATAGAGGAAGGTGTCAAGACATTCAGCAAAATGTGAATTGGATACTTCGTGAAGGGTGCATGTTTAACTTGACACAGTTAATCAAGAGTTTAGTCAGATCTACACTCTCATGGTCTCAAATTGCAAGCAGTCACATGACAGAGGATTGTTGCCATGGCAGCTACAGATGAGGAATAGCAAACACTGGTGGAATACATTCCCAAAGTTTAAACACAACCCCTCCCGCATTCATCTGCCATTTTTGATCCTTGTAGAACAACCTGTATTGCCTCAAAGGAGTTCAGATTAACAAAATCCTCATACTAAAAGCAATCCTGGCAAAGGTGTTCGATTCTCTACACTCCACACACTAGAGAGTTAATGGTATACTGGCAAATATCCAGCAACAGCTATTTTGGCCTTGTTTAGATACCAATATCTGTCCCAACCAGAACCCAATGCACCATCTGCAATTCAATTACTTTGTCCCAGCCAAGGCTACCATCTAACCCAGAATTCCTATTTCAACAGACCTTTTTGACCAACACAGTAGAGGCTAGTTTACACAGACTGCTACACCAAATAGTTGGAAATGTCAAGTAAAGCCAAGATGGTTTGTGACAAATTAAGAAAACATATGATGCATCCAAGGAGCTCTCCTCAAATGGAGGACTGCAATTCAATTCTCATGAATACAAAACATTTTTAAGGGATTGGGTCATATGGAAACAAATCGCCTCAGTCTACTACCCCCAGGGAACAACAGTGTTGCAGAATTTGCAGTCAAGGCAGTTAAGCATGTACTTGCAGACAATACAGATGGCAGTGGCTGCCTCAACCAGTGGTGTGCTCTACTGACACATCAGAACATTTTCGACAATGTGACAATGTGTCTATGGTCAACCAATAAAAGACCACCTTCCTCTCCTGTGAGACATGAACCAATGGAAAGATATCAGCAACTTGCAAGATGCAGCGATGGCCAAGAGACACACCCACAATAAGCAATAAATACGAAAATGTGTTGCAAAAGTTACAGGTTTATGATATCATGCAGTTGCAGAATCAAGTTGGCATTTACCCATTCCATTGATACAAAGTTGAATCTCTAGGGCACAGATAATACTTAGTATTGATAAATAGTAGTAACTGGGTAATGATACACAATAGCCAATTACTACAATGGGTATTCCCAGTCTCTGTCAGCATACTATCCCACATTGGAGGCAGACACTCCAAGATGCAAACCCTATCCCTCACAACCTGGACAATATAGCCACTCAGAATGTGAGTCTGGCCCATCAGATACCATGGCAGACCACATTCCAATCCTATCAGCATCTGAGGATGACCCATCAAGGTCACACCTCAAATTGAGTGACATCACCACCTTTCCTTACAAAGGAGCCCAGCATAAACTGACCCCCACTTCATCTAATGTGGCGCGATCGTCCCATGTCCAGGAACTCCACTGTAGTACATAGACTGTATGACCACCCTATCCCTACCTAGCCTGTGATCACAAGGGGGAAGAGGCATGTAGAATAGTTAAAGGATTGGTTTAGGGACCAGAAGGATATATACATATATATTATGTGTGTGTGTGTGTGTGTGTGTGTGTGTGTGTGGTTCTCAAGTGCACTTGGTTCGAGAATTGCATAGGCGAGAAATCAGTAATCAAGCACCATTGACTTGCAACCCTAACTTAGATTATATATATGTATATAATCTAAAGGTAGTGTGTGTATGTGTATATATATATATATATATATATATATATATATATATATTGGTTTGAAAATCGCATAGGTGAGAAATTATCTGTTACTAAGCACCGTTGATTTCACGTTTTTGTCACCCTAAATTAGATATACATGCTCTATCAAAGATATTGAACACTCTTTACTTATAGATATAGCAAACTATAGTATTTATATACATATATATATATTTCTTTAAGTTGCACATGACTTTCACGATCAAAGTCATGCAATATTTCAAACGATTACCATGATCATATTTCGGATGAGTTAAGTCACACAATTTCAAAAGAAAATTAACGGCTAAAAAAACACCAAATCCGTTCACTTCAATTAATTATTTTTTTGCCCTCATATACAACATTACATTTTTTTCTCTCCAGACCGTCTGACATACCTTGGGAAAGGGTGAATATTCACCCGAAATATCAGAATAGATTAAACCAGAAACAGAGCAACGGTTGAATATATAAAAATTTTGATTTTTGTTCTGTTTTTCTTGTTTTTGTTCTTATTTCCAATGTTTTAAAAAGACCAAACAAACAATGTTCACAAGAACATAACACATAATTATATATATATATATATATATATATATATATATATTTTGTTATATTAAAGGGTACTTAATATATTTGATAAAGTATGTATATTTAATTTTAAGAAAAACAAGAAGTCAATGGAAAATAAAGTACAATACTCAGGAGAATGATGATATCAGAAGAAGTACTGTAAGTCAGACTAAGCAAAAGTTGGTAATAATAAGCCCAAAAGTAAACTCAAACAAATTCAATTAAACTCTGTGCAATACCAAAAATGAATTGAAGGAAAGGATAATGGCAGCATTTAACAAGGAGACCATCAGATAAGCTCACAGGAGATTCCAAAGTCATCTGGAGGTTGTGGTTGTTGCCAATGGTGATTTCTTTGAATAAATTTAATCTATAGTAAATCAAAGTTGTTTTCATAAATAAAGATTTAAAGTCAGTGTTATTTTCATTTTTGCATAATTTAGACAATTTTAGTTTAGCCATCATACTCTGTATATATATATTGGAAATATAAAATACTTGAAAAATGTAGTAAGAGATGGTAATACATCTTAAAATGTTCAATGTAATGGGCCCAAGCACTTAAGTGTTTCAGTGTATTTTTCCTAGGCACAGAGTGAACATGAGGGAAGCCTACATGCATACAAATGTTACATAGATTGAACAAAAAATTTAATCCAACTGGTGTCAGAATCTTTGACCATCTCATTTTTGTTGTAAGGTTCATCATTCTAACTCTTAGCTTGTTCAACTATTTTGTATATTCTTTTATCCTAAATGTTAGCTCAAATGTAAGGTTTCGACGTAGGAAATGGGTGACAAACTTCAAATCTGGTACGAAGCTGTTGCATTTCCCATAGTGCTAATTCTTGGGAAAAAATCTGTTTTCAAACTACGGGTAAAGTAAGACTGGACTCTTTAAAAAAGAAAAACTCTGAAAAAAACCTGCAAAACTCTTGCTTAAAATTGATTGTATTTTGTAAAAATCATAAATGCTCCAATATATATATCGACCTTGACATATATACTATGTATTTTATCAGTTAAAATTCCACTTTGAATTGTAGATGCTGAAGTGGTTAAGAATCATGATAAACAATCATCAGGTTTCAATCCTGATTGTTTATCAAGTTCTCTCTCTCTCTCTCTCTCTCTCTCTCTCTCTCTCTCTATATATATATATATATATATATATATATATATATATATATATATGTGTGTGTGTGTGTGTGTGTGTGTGTGTGTGAAGAAAAAGTGAAAGTGAATCCGACAGTATGTAATATTGTAAAAAATTGAAAAAACATATATTTATAAACGAATAATATTTATTTCGCCCACGCTGCAGTGTTTCGGTCTGTTTCGATAGACCTTCATCAGGGCTTTTGTTAGTTTGAGGAAAAAATATTTTCAGTAATAATTTATTTTTCCTCAAACTAATGAAAGCCCTGATGAAGGTCTATCAAAATAGACCAAAACACTGCAGCATAGGTGAAATAAACATTATTCATTTACAAACTTGTGTTTTTTCAATTTTTTATAAAATTACATATATATATATATATATATATATATATATATATATATATATATATATATATATATATGATTTAATTGTTAAAGTTGATAAAAACTATAAAAAGACTTTTGCAATTTGACATAAGGCAACAAAATTATTAGTTTTAAAAATATGATAAAAAGAAGATTCTTCTTTATGATAATTAACAATAAATAATTAATATCTGTAATATCATTATTTAGTTGTTCCTTAAGTTATACAATTTCTCAACATATAAATAATCAAATGGTCATAATAAAAACAGCAGATAACTGACAACTATTTTCTTTTTCTTGTTCTGCACCAATCATACTTCTGCAGTGAAATGTGCAGTGATATTTTTATACCAGTGTTGCAGTTTCACTGCAGAGAAAACAAAAAGAAAGAAAAAAAAGAAGCAAAACCTGTTATTGGGGTTGCTTTCAGGCGTAACCATCCAGACCAGACTTGGCACTGATCTGTTCAACGTATCAAACTTCAAATCTAAAATCAAAACAAAACATCAAGCAAATGATACAGCTCCAGTAGCTGACATTTTAGAAAAGCCATAGGAGGTCACCACTGCCTTTGTTGCCAATGAATTTACAAATTAACATTAAAAAAATTGAAATGCTCCATCAGCCTACTCCAACATAAAAAGCAAATGAAATTAAAATGGAAGAAATATTAATCAAAAATGAATAATAATGGTAAGTTTCCTTGAAATGTAAACTTACATTATCACTGAATTTCCATCATGACAACAATCATAGTAGTGGTAGTAGTGGTAGTAAATGTTGAAATAAAACAAACAACTAAATAATTGATTATTTTGACTTAGTAAAGTGAATGCAACCAATTTAAACTTAATTTTGCAAGTTGTTTGTGCATTTGATGGCATATAAAATCCTCTCTCCCATGTACATTTAATATTACACAGTCACACGTAGTTATTGGTGTATGATATTAATTTGGAAAGCTAAATTCAAATTTTGAATGAGGCTGTTTGGATTATTTGGACTATTGTCCTCAATTGGACACACATGGCCTAATGGATAAAGGAGTTAGGTTAAAACAGTCCTAAGTGACAGTTATCTCTAGATTGCAGGTTCAATCCTGATCAGGAGCAGCAGTAACATAAAATAATAATTAACACAAATTAACACCCCAGCTATGGTTAGCGGAATGAGAACAGGATACTCCCATGGACTGAATAAAGGGTTAGGTTCAATGTTCCGTGATGGCTCCTGATTACGACAAGAAGGTTCCCAAGTTTGAAAAGAAGGTTCCCAAGTCCAACAAGAAATACCTGAAAAAGGCTGGAACGCACATCGGCCAAAACGTTGTACAGATAACAGTAAAGATGAGGACAATAGTCGAATAATACTAATTACCAAGCCTCATCTCAAAAATCATCTGAGAAATAGAGGCTGTTTGTGTTTCACTTTGAGCTAATGCCCTTTGAAAAAGCATGAATCTTATTCTCTTCTTCATCACTTATGGATAAACAGGAAGGCAGACTGGGCTCTCCAGCCTTCGTAGAACAATCAGTCTAGGAGAAGGCTGACTCTGAATTCAAAACCAGAAGCTGGAGTCCCTAAAGCAGTTTTCAGCTTTTTTTCTGACAATTCCTTCAGCAAAACCAATGCAGAGTTGTGTAGCACCTTGCCCTTTCATCAGACAAACATTGGTGTCCTAAAGAAAGGAGGCCTGCAAGATGGGCATCTGCCAGTCTTTCATAAAATCTTGTCCAGCCCTGAGCTGACGTGCAGATCTATAGTTTTACAAAAATAACTAATTGTTAGAACAATAAAGCAAATGTAACATTAGTATCCTGGTATAATATTGATATAGGACAATTGAAAGTGAACACCACCTATTTTATGATTGTTATAATACATATTAGTATTAGAGTCACCATCTTGTAGTTTACAGGTGTTGCTAACCATTTCTAAAAACAGTGACAAGTTCAAATCCTGGACAAGGCTGGTTGCATTTCACATAGCACTAAAACCTCTGGGAAAAAATATGGATCCAAATATTTTTCCTATGGTAAAATAGGGCAAATTCAGCTCTTTAACACTGGTAGGACAACTGGTCTAGAAGGAAAACTAGGAATTCAAGCCTAATAAACTCTGCTTAAGAAATTGACCTTGTGTCACATCCTGCTTCAATCAGTCAATGGAATATTTCACTATAGACTTCAGCTTTTACCATATGCCAATATATATTATATTATTTAAACATGATGCAAAACAAAAAAACAACAGCTGTACTACTAACAAAACCTTCATCTAATTTGAAGGGAGGCCGGGGAGATTGTAAGCGATGGATTGTTGATCGCTATGGTATTGAAGGGCCTGCCTTCAAATTTTAAACCCTTTGCAACAGTAATAACCCAAAGGGATAAGACTATGAGGTTTACGGAATTCAAAGTCAGTCTTCGTAGTTATGAGAAAACAGAAAGTATGTACTCTGGGGAACCAGAAAATAGAACTATACAACTAAAGACCCAATTCAAAAAGGGTAAAATCAACCCTCACTATGAGGGTAGATCAACTAGATATACCAACTACCAGAATTATCAGGGCAAACCTAAGAAGTCGCCAACAAAAACAAATATTATTTGTTATGTTTGTCAGAAAAAGGGCCATATGTCCTATGATTGCAGGAATAAGAAAGACTTTTGTCAAAATGTTAAATATTCCCCCCAAAGAAAAAAGACATATTTCTTTTCTGCTGGATATGATTCTTTAGCACATAAAGAACATTTGCTCGTTGATTGCGGGGCCACTCAACATGTCATCAATGATAAAACTAAATTTATCAGTTGGGACCCCAATTTTCAACCTGAGACTCACTTCGTGGAATTGGCTGATGGAAGTCAATCCACTGGCTTAGTACAAAAACGCGGAGACGCGCGTGTATATTTGAAAAATAGTAAAGGTCAAATTTGCGAAAGCATTATATATCCCCACTTTTAAACAAAACATCTTTTCAGTAAGGGCAGCTACGGCTTCCGGGGCCCACATGAATTTTGGACACAAAACATCAAAGTTGATCTACCCAAATAGGTACTATATTTAATATAGTAAGAATGGGCTGTTTGTATTATTTAAAAAGATATTAATTCCTCCAAAACTGCAAAATATGATATTAATCCGTGGCATAGTCTTGGGACACTGTAACTGTTGTAGATATAAAAAAAACTGCCAAAAGTAGTAAATGTAAGAAAAATGAAATTTACCCCCCTCATTAAAAACTAACTGTTGTAATATATGTATTCAGGGAAAAATGGCCGAGACTAAAAACAAAGTGTTAAAGAAAAGAGATACGAAGATATTGTCGCTCGTTTTTGCGACTTAGCTGGTCCAATTGAACCTCTTGGAAAATCCAATTTCAGGTATGTTGTAAATTTATTGACGATTTTTCTGGACTTATGATGTTATATTTTCTAGCCCATGAATCTGATACTCTGCTAGTTACGAAACAATACTTAGCAGATGTAAGCCAATGTGGCAAAGTTTGAAGTTTTTACCGGTTCTAGACCGAATTTAAGTCGTATGCATATTTTTGGGACGACTTGTTTTTGCTGTGTGCAAAATAAAAAGAAATTGGATCCTCGTTCTAAGGAGGGTATTTTTATCGAGTATGATAAACAAAGTGGGCGTTCCTGGAATAATATTTTCCAGAGTTACCTGTTTGAACAGGATTATGTGATGCCGAATGGGCAGGTTCAAGTGACCGAAAGACTTATATCAGGATACTGTTTTAAATTATCGGACGAAAGCTCGAGTATTTCCTGAAAATCTAAAAAACACCCAGTGGTCTCTTTGTCAACATGTGAGGCCGAATTTGTTAATATGGCGGTAACAGTCCGCGAAGCCCTTTATTTACGAACATTAGTGAATTGTGCCATGGAACCAGGGATCGTTAAAAACCCTGTAACTATTTATTGTGACAATCAGTCGAGCATACTACTGGCAAAAAAAACCCCTCATACACCAGAGAACAAAACATATTGATATAAAATATCAATTTATAAGGGATGAAATTAAAAAGGGGTCTATACTCTTAAAGTATATGGAATCAGAAAATAACATTTCAGATCTGTTGAACAGGATAAAGCTGAATGCTTTTAAAAGAGATATCATGGGGGGGCCAAAATTAAACTTAAGATTTTGCCCTGTCGGTTTGGGCTGTAGAATAATCCGACTGTATTCATGCAGAGGGGTAAGATCCCCCTCCAAAATGAATGTCCTGGGCAATGACATTAAACCTGTTCAATAAGTTACTAATCCATTAACTTGTCTTATAATGTATTGTACTGTATAGTACCGTATTATTTTGAATTAACACAACCAAAAAACAAAAAAAAAAAAGATCAAAAAAAAGAAAAAATCAAAAAAAAAAGGAAACCCCAAAAAGTGGCCAATACTAACTTTGGACAGTAACGTTTTACAGTAATAGGAGTAGGAAAATAATAATAATAATTAATATTTTTTTTACAAAGTAGGCTTAGTAGAATATTAGATTAGATTAGTAATAGTTATAGTATTTTTGCTTTTACTACAAAAATGAAATTACAAATTTCTTAATGACTTTATTGTAAACATTTATGAATGGAAAGATTGTCGATTGTAATCGATTGTAAATTTCCTCAATGGAGGGATTTAATATTGTTGAATGGAATAGCCCAATTATATCAAAAAAGGGGGCGTGTTGAGAGTTTTTGATATAAGGCATGAGGCAAGCGGTCACTCCTAAATATAGACCCGTTGACTACCACGTGACCACTGAAGGCATTTCTATTGTCCAATCACTGGCACTGCTGCTGCTGCTTCTGCTGTATTAATAGAGGCACCATTCTAAACTTATGTCATTGACACTTGGATTCTCTTGGACGACGGACTTACAAAGAATACTGTGACACCGGATTCTTATTGGCTTGCTTACTTATTCACTACATCTGGAACTAAGGATGGCGGCCAGATACTTAACAATTTTATAGTCTGTTTTATGTCATTAAAAGATTTTTATATTTGAAAATTGTAATTACAGGAAAGAGTCATAAATCAGACTACAAAAACTTGTGTGTATATATGTGTATATAAATATATATATATATATATATATATATATATATTAGTCATCCACAGACACAGTGTTTCGACATTTACATCTCATCAGTGTGGGTCAACTTTAACAGATATATATATATATATATATATATATATATATACACACACACACATTACAGGAAAAAGTTTAGAATCATTGTGCATTTCTTTTTTTACAAAAGCACCTTAAAATGAGATATTTTTGTTTTATTTTAAGTAAAAGTTAAAATTTCAGTAATTACAGTGTATTTTATTTGTCAGTCTTTCTTCAGATTAAGTACTTATTTTTTGACAAAATAAAAGCAATTAATCTCTAGTTACTGAAATTTTATCTTTTACTTTAAAAAAAAATCTCATTTTTGGGGTGTTTTTTTTAAAGAAATGAAGGATTGCCCAAAAGTTGTTGTCTGTAGTACATATATTGATGTTATTGTGGCTATCCTCATAGTGTAATGGCTAACATGCTGGACAGCAATATCTTAGTAAGAAAGTTTGAACTCCAGTCACACTATTATGTTCACTTTTAGACTAACATCCTTGGAAAAGGTATGAACCTTCTCACCCCTCCAGCTATGGGTTAAATAGTAACACTACTGTTCTTCTACAAGGATGGATTTGGCATTGAATAACTCATTAAGGTTGATATGCTGTTACATACTCATACACATATATACCCATGTTGGGTACATACACAAGTGTTCTTTTACTGAAGAGAGGGGAGAGATAGAGATTGGTAAATAGAGAGATGCATATGCATTTTGTATTACTTCTTTGGCCTCTAATCTCTAGTCATTTCTATTCTTTCTCTCAATGTTGAATTCTATTTCTAGATTCTTGTTGGCTGTTCGTCTTTGATGCATTCCTTCTTCTTGGTCAGTCTCTTTGCCAAGACATTCATCAAGCAAGACCACCATATTATTTCTTTAAACTTTTATTGCTTAAACTTCTTCTTCTAACTAACACAACGCGTGTGTGCATTTGAGTCCAGCTAAGGCAGACATCTTTTCTGCCTGACATCAAAGCTTGAACTGATGGGTTAACTCTGTCCCACGTGACTTCACATACTTCGCGAGCTTTCTGTAATATTCCATGGAAAGTCCCGCCCGTGATATGAAAAGGGGCCATCCCTTCAGAAATACAGGGGGTTGACAATAATCTATGCAACCGCATAAATTATGCAACAATGCCATTAAATAAAGCAATCAAATCAAACCTATCCTCAAGGAAAATGGAGTTCAAATTTGTGGCTGTTTCTATTTATTTCTTACTTTGGAAAAGTCTAAGGAAATATTACATTTATTATAATTCATAACACTTTTCATCATATCAAAAATGGAACCACTATGTTGTTGTATGTTATGTGTCCTTTTGGGCTAATCAGAAAAGCACCCCGCCACCCAAATACAACAAATTTTCCACTCTCTCTTCTTATGTGGCAAGCCTTTTATCTCGCCACACACAAAATAGCCATTTTTATCGCTGCCTGACTAACTTACATGGTGGACCCTTGGACTTTACACATATAATACCTTGTCACAACATCACCAGCTAAAATACATAGCAAATCCACTAGATCTCACAAGCTATTCCCACATAGCTCTATCCACATAACTACATGCAACATAAAGACAACCACTAATGTTTCTTCTTAAAGATGCTCATGGTGTTATTGTTGTAGGAAATGGACACAGTGATCCGAGTTCAAATTCTAAATGAGGCTGTTTGTATTTCACATGTTGCTAATAACTTTGTTTTTTTTTTGTTTTACGGCATATCAACCTCGGTGTGTCATTTAATGCTGACAAAATTTTCAAATAAATTCATTCTTAATGGATACTCAATTTTTTTTATCAACACATTTTACTATTTAACCCATAGATGGGACCCTAACAGGTACTACCACTACCAGAGTAGACCAGGTAGCAATGGTGATGAAGGGGTGCTCCACATTCCCCAGAACTCGAGAACTGGAACCTCACATTCAGATAGACTTTAACATCATTCCCAGGACATGAAGGCCCTCAGCCACCGCCTTCTAGCACCCATATGATAAAAAAGGTTGGGGCTTGCCATAAGGGCAATAGGGTTGAGGCAATCATATAGCAGCTAGGGCTTGATGTGACCAGCCGATTGATTGAAGGAAGTTCTCCCACCACCCGTTTAGCCTAAGTAAGGGTCTAAGTGGAGTGTTGCATGTCATGGACTGCTCGTCCACCAGGATTCCATCTTTAAGCATCAAGGGGTGCCACCTATGGCCAACAGGTGGCCCCATTGGGGTGGGAGATCTTACCCCTCTGCAGAGGTGCAGTCGATGTATTCTAAAGCCAAAGCTGACAGAGCTGAATAACTTTGGGAAAGGTATGTATCCAAGTATTCTCCCTCTAGTTATGGGTAAAATAGTAGAGCAGACTTGACTCGTTAACCTTTGTATGGCAACCAATCTAGGAGAAAGAAAACTCTGAATTCAAACCTGTTAAACTCTGCTTAAGAAATTGACCTTGTGTTGAATCCTTCTCATGTGGAGGGGTTGGTAAATATATATCTAAGTTTGTGGTGTAATGGTTATCATCATATGAAATGGACATGGCAACTTAAGTTCATATCCTGGACAAGGTTGTTTGTATTTCACATAACACTAATAGCCTTGGGAAAGGTATGTATCCAACTATCGGTAAAATAGTAGGGCAGACTGGGCTTTTTAACCTTGGTATGGCTAGCAGTATAGGAAAAGGAAAACTCTGAATTGAAAGCTGTTAAACTCTGCTTTCTTCTTGTGGTGGGGGAGGGGTGTGATGTAATGGTTATTATGTGGAGGGATTGGTAAATATGTATATTCAAGTTTTAATTTATTTAATATTTTTATTTATGTTTTTTACACACATTTGCCTACTGGCAACAGTACACATTGCTTTTGTCAATATCTGAATTTAAAAAAATGATAAGCTGGTCATTTTGTTTTATCAGTCAATGAATATAAAACTGTTTTACATGATTTCATTTTGGCTTTGTTCAGTGAAACATTTCTTTATTGATCATAACAACAGATTTTCTCATTTCTCAATTTGTCCATCTCTTTTTAATGGAATATTCTAGTCATCTACAAAAGTCATTTCATCTTGTAAATGTTGCGCAAGAAGATAATCTGCTATGAATATCAAAGACAGTATTTTACTTAGAGTCTAATTGAATGATGCTAGCTCCAACATAACTCTAATCATTGGCAATGTATTCATTTACATTATACTTGTAATAACCCTTTTCTATCAGTAAATATTGTATTAATTCCTGACCATTGACAATCCCTCTGTTCCTGATTTTTAATGCATTACTTTATATTAAAATATTGATGTAAAATCATTGGAAATGTATGTACATTATACACATAAGATCTTTATTCTATATCAGTAAATCTCTTTTCTTTTGATTTTCATTGCTCAACTCTTTGAATCTATATATATAAAAGAAAGACTGTATGTCAGTCTGTATGTTTGTTGCTACAATGACCATACAATAACATCCTTTTATAAAGTAAAATTGGTGGTGACCAGCAAGGAATAAATAAAATGAAATTCACACGATTTTTATCTGAGAGGAAGTTAAAAAAAAACTTTTAGTCCTCATTTTCCATAATAAAGGCTAAAAAATATAATAAGGGTATAAATCAATAATATATTTAAAAAATAAAACAAATTAATGAAAGAAAAACAAATAAAAAGACAAATAAAAGAAATATACAAACATAAAGAAAAAAACAATTTAAAAACAAAAATATAAAAAGAATAAAAGATAATAAAACAAATATATAGAAAAAGAATTTTTATTAATCTATAATGTAAATATAGATAAAAAAAATTATTTTTTTTAACTTTTTAAGTGTCAAGCAATGCTAGGTAGCTCTGCTAGTAAGTAATATTATATATTATATGAAGTGTTACCTGAGAGTCTAGAGAATTTGAACAATGTGTACAAAGTGAATAAAGTATAGACTTTATAACACCTGTACTCATTTCTCAAAACAAGTGGATTTTGGTGGACTTTGAGCAAAAGACTCTTCCCAGTTGATGCCATCAAATTTCTTAATTGTAACTGAGCAAGAATCAAGAGATTTCACACATCTGGGATTTATACCTATAAAAAATAATACAAAAACAAATAAACAGTAAAAATTAATTCATATGATTATCTCCCCCCCCTCCATACATACATACATACATACATATATTATGATTGTGTGCTATTCATTTTTCCTGACATTATTACATATGTACTATACATGAGCCTTTGATGAGTTGTAGAGCACTGTAAGCAAAAATTTCATTATCATCATCATTATTATCTTTTGAAAAAGGGATATATGATCTTCTGTTAAGGTACAAATGATTTTTACTACAGAAAGACACTGCAATTATTTTTTATGATAAAAATGTACTGAAAAGGATTCTTAAGATAAACTGAAAATAATTATTTCTATAAAAATGCCCTAAATAATTTTACTATAGAAATTCACTGAAAACAATCCTTATAGAAATGCATTGAAAAAGATTCTTACTATAGAAATGCATTGCAAATATTTTACAATTTTCTCAATGAATACACTGCAAAGATTTTATTATAAAACCCATTATGAATGAGTTCTATAATGAAAGTTCATTGAAAACTTTTTTTTATCATGTAATCCGCAGTAAATAATTTTTACTATAAAAAAGTTCTGCAAAATATTCAGTATTGTATGTCAATGTGTCAGTAATGAAGTCAGTTTTTTTTTTAATAATCAAAAAGTTCCAAGATTGTTCCATTTGCAAACAAACTTAATGTGGGGCAGTTATGTGTAGCAGGGAAGTAAGTAGTATCATGATTGAGCAAACATTAAATTGTATATCAAACTTGAAAATTTGGTAATAGAGACCCTTGGAATGTTGAAGTTGACCAATGGTAATAAAGCAAGGTATTTTGGTTGAACATCTCTGAAGAAGGTCAATGGTCAAGAATGACCCTAGAAAATATTAAAGAAATTGGATGAATTGTAAGTCAATGCCAATTTCTCCAGTAATTTTCTGGGTTGATCTGATAGGATTGGATTTGGATGCTAAGAATTTGACAATATGCTCCTCACAATACATTGAAAATACATGAGTTTTTTTATGCAGAACTAGCGTAATCATCACTCCCCACCCACCCCTACAAACCAGCAGGTGTCTCCCTATAACTTCTGCTTCTTCAAGATAAAGTTCAAATTAAAGGGTGGTTATTTCAACATTATAAAGAATTAGTGCTGATCTATTGCTTTTTCAAAATACTTCATAGGAGAGGAGTGGCTAAATTTAAATAAAGCTTTTCTCAAAAGTCTTGAAACTTTTTTTTTTATCCCATCATTGTTTATTGTTTTTATTCTTTAATAAAACTTGTATTGTGATGTAAATAAAACATTTAATTAAAAGAATGATTTAATAAGACAATTTCAACCAATTCTTATACCATATGAGTCAGGATTAGATCTTGGTATGTAAAAACTTTGTACACCACAAGTTTTACAAAACATGTGTTTGGCTTTCATGGTTCCAAATTGATAAGTTGTCAAGTTCTGTTCACCCTGGAAAAAAAAATGAACAATTGATTTATAAATTATTTTTAATTAGTCAATAAATAAAAGAATATAAAACAAAATAAAGAAGATCTCTGTTAATGGAATATTTGAGATTTAGACAAATTAATTAATAGTTAGATTATCGATAATATGGAAGCAGAAGTTGTAGCAATATCAGTGCTACTATATGGCTGAACCACTTGGACTCTAACAAAATACTTGGTGAAAAAGCTAGATGATAACTGTACAAAGATGCTGAGTGCTGTCTTGAACAAGTCCTGGAAGCAACACCCCACAAAAGAGCAACTGTATGGCCACTTGCCTCCTATCACACAAACCGTACAGGTAAGACAAACAAGACATGCTGTACACTGCTGGAGAACTAAGGGTGAACTCATAAGTGATGTTCTCCTGTTGGTACTTGCACATGAACACACCAGTGTGAGTCAGCCAGTAAAAACCTATATTGATCTGCTCTGTGCAAATACTGAATGCTATACAATCTTCCTGAAGTAATGTCAAATTAGGGATGTGAGGCAAAGAAGAGTCCTTCAGATTCATGCTGTTGACATGGCTTGATAATGATGATTAATAATTATAATAATCATACATAATCATTGCTCTCAGTAATACTTCTATTCATGACCATTGACAATCCTTTTCTTCAGTAAAAAAAAAAAAAAAATTAAAAAAAAAATCACTTCCAATGCATTCATTTAGTAAAATCCTTTTCAATGTTTTTTCAGCAGTAAAAATCATTGCAATGAATTTCAGTTTTTAGTATTTGCTGATACAAATAATAAATAATCATTAGAATGGATTTCAGTTTTGATGTATTTAATATAATCTGCCTATTAATATGACCAGTTTAAGTTTTGTTGTTTTGCTACTCATTTCTTCTTTTTATGGACAGAGTTTTTAGAGTCTTGTGTCATTAAAATTCTTTTATGAGGAAATAAAAAAAAAAGCCACAAAATTTACCTGAAGCAAAATGAAATTGGATTTGTTGATGATAAAATGAGAATTCTGCTTTATGTAACAAATACTGCAACTGCAAGAAAACAAAGTTATGAAATAAAAAGCTGCAGGTTGAAGTTGAAATATAAAACCTTTATCTTCTTTTAGATCCTTTAAAGTAAGATTAGGTGGAGCTATAGTACAAATGCCTAAGGTAGTGGACTGGAACATTATATTGGCACAATAAATTTTAATAAAAAAAAAAAAGAAAAAATGCCTTTAATCATTTTTATTCTGGTATAAAAATTATACTTAGTATAATTTAAAGGAAATAATTATGTTTGTCTTTTTTTGTAATGGGGGATTTTTCATAGTTGCCTCCCATTATCTAATGAATTTAGGTAAAGTAAAAATTATCTTAAAAAAAATAGTTTGCACTTAATGATTGCCAAGATGGACTTTCTAGTTTTTGGAAATAAAAAGGTAAGGTATTCTTATAGAACTGTGAGAATTTTCTTTGGGAAATTATTTATTTTTGTCCCTTAGATCCTTTATAGTAATGCACCTTAGCTTGATTGGAATTATTTGAATATTGTTGTTTCCTTTTTAAATCAGTCAAAATTGAGTTAGTGTCATAAAGTGTTTTCAACTTGAATTTCTATTTTTTTTTAATCAAACCTTTTACTCATGCAGTCATCATAGCAGGAAGTTTTAAATAAAAGGCGGCAAAAACCAATCATTCTTTTGAAAAAAAAAGAAGCTATAAATAATAAATAAATAAATTTGGAAAGATGTAGTTAAAAAAATGTTCAATTTCAACTCGAGAAAATTAAGAAAACAATATAAGTTGAAATAATTATTTCATTAAATAATTTATTCCAAAACATGAGCAAAATGTGAAAATAAAGAACATTTAAGTTTGTGTTTTCAGAAAATACTATTTCCTTCACTGTAGAGGAAAATCTTAGTCCTCAATTTTTTCCCAGCAGACAACTTTATTTTTTAAACACACTCAAGGTACAAAACAAATAAGTAAACATTAAACTGCAAAGAATACTAAATTCAATTTTCGTCATTAAAATAATTCCAGCTTCAAGAAATTTACTCTTAGAATTTTCCAATCCAACAGTCTCAAAATTGTCTCTTCCTTTTTTCGTCGTCTACACTCAATCTATTACTGATGCAGACTACCAGAACCCAAATTCTGTTTTTCGGGATCACCCTGTATTTATACTATTACTGATGCAGACTACCAGAACCAAAATTCTGTTTTTAGGGATCACCCTGTATATATACTATTACTGATGCAGACTACCAGAACCCAAATTCTGTTTTTAGGGATCACCCTGTATATATACTATTACTGATGCAGGCTACCAGAACCCAAATTCTGTTTTTTGGGGGTCACCCTGTATATATACTATTACTGATGCAGACTACCAGAACCAAATTCTGTTTTTTGGGGATCACCCTGTATATATACTATTACTGATGCAGACTACCAGAACCAAAATTCTGTTTTTAGGGATCACCCTGTATATATACTATTACTGATGCAGACTACCAGAACCCAAATTCTGTTTTTAGGGATCACCCTGTATATATACTATTACTGATGCAGACTACCAGAACCCAAATTCTGTTTTTGGGGGTCACCCTGTATATATACTATTACTGATGCAGACTACCAGAACCCAAATTCTGTTTTTTGGGGATCACCCTGTATATATACTATTACTGATGCAGACTACCAGAACCCAAATTCTGTTTTTAGGGATCACCCTGTATATATACTATTACTGATGCAGACTACCAGCACCCAAATTCTGTTTTTGGGTGTCACCCTGTATATATACTATTACTGATGCAGACTACCAGAACCCAAATTCTGTTTTTGAGGGTCACCCTGTATATATACTATTACTGATGCAGGCTACCAGAACCCAAATTCTGTTTTTTGGGATCACCCTGTATATATACTATTACTGATGCAGACTACCAGAACCCAAATTCTGTTTTTTGGGGGTCACCCTGTATATATACTATTACTGATGCAGGCTACCAGAACCCAAATTCTGTTTTTAGGGATCACCCTGTATATATACTATTACTGATGCAGACTACCAGAACCGAAATTCTGTTTTTTGGGGGTCACCCTGTATATATACTATTACTGATGCAGGCTACCAGAACCCAAATTCTGTTTTTAGGGATCACCCTGTATATATACTATTACTGATGCAGACTACCAGAACCGAAATTCTGTTTTTTGGGGGTCACCCTGTATATATACTATTACTGATGCAGACTACCAGAACCCAAATTCTGTTTTTTGGGGGTCACCCTGTATATATACTATTACTGATGCAGGCTACCAGAACCCAAATTCTGTTTTTAGGGATCACCCTGTATATATACTATTACTGATGCAGACTACCAGAACCGAAATTCTGTTTTTTGGGGTCACCCTGTATATATACTATTACTGATGCAGACTACCAGAACCCAAATTCTGTTTTTGGGGGTCACCCTGTATATATACTATTACTGATGCAGACTACCAGAACCCAAATTCTGTTTTTTGGGGGTCACCCTGTATATAAGATATGGTCGTGGAAAGAAAGCGTTTTCTTTTTAGATTTGTGATGGCATGTTTTTTGAAGATCATTTTGAGTGTGTGTTGGTTGGTTGGTCTAAAAATATTTATTCATACATTTAAATTTGGAACCGGTTTTTGTACAAAAAAAACTTCACTCCTTATCAAAGAAATCAATTGATTCCCCACATGTAGGCCAACCAGTAAAAACTTACATCAATCAGTTCTGTGCAGATTCCGGATACCATATAGAAGATGACTGATAGGGATAGGTGATGAGAGAGAGAGAGCATAGGTATCTGTACTGGGACATGATGATGATGATGATATCCTGTAAAGTTGCTTGTTGCAGATTTGTTGACACTAGGAAGTTGGAAGTATAAATACATGTCTGATGACATCAGTAACATATCCTGATAATTTCTGTCCATTATTTCACCAACAGAAAAAGCAAACAATTCTTCCTCAACATATCAATTGTCTGCTGATGGCAATATATCCTGATAATCTTTCTTGATTATTTCAAAAAGCATCCAAGTTAAATTAAAGTCCCAACTGGTTGGTTGGTGTTTAACAGCATATCAACCCTTATGGTTTATTAAAAACCAAATCTTGTTTTTCTTTGGGTATATATGATTTGTTTAACTTCATGTGTGTTAATAGATTGGTAGAAATAATTTTCAATAACTTCATGTGTATTAATATTGGTGGTTGACCCTCAGTTACCGCCTTCTACCATATAGTTGTTAGGGCCTGACATGACCAGCTGATTGATTGGATGAGGCCTTTGTGACTGCCAGTCTAGCCCAAGTTGCATGTCATGGGACTGCTTAATTTCCAGGTCACAGATCACTCAGCCACCACAATCCTGTCTTCGGCATTACAAGTCGCCACCAACAAATAGCCCAATTTTGAGAAGAGAGGGGGTTACCACTCTGCAGAGTTGCAGTCAGGGTATTCTACAACCCCAACTATCAGGTCAGCCCTTGCAGTAGTACATTCCCACTAGTACCATAAAAAGGTTAACAACCATTGATTTAATGTTACAAATTTACATGACCTGAAAAATGAGCACTTACTTGCATTCTAATACAACAAGATTTTCTGGTGCTGTACATTTAAACTGGACTGCTCCACAATGGCAACCTCCATAATATTCTTTGCTTTGCACCTGTCAAAATATCAAATGTATTTTGAGTGCATCAATAGATAACACAATGTAAACAAGGATGTTTATATTTAAAAGGAATTTTTAAAATCAAAATCAGAGTTTCTCTATATTTTAGATATAGATATTCTTTGGCTGCATGGAATAACATCAATCGTATATGGTGTGGTAGAAAAAACACTTCATGGCTGGTGGTGCGACATGGGTTGATGGATTTAGCCAATGGCAGGAGTCAAAGACTGAAACACATTAACAGACCAAAGAGATCTAAAGAGAACCAAAGAAAGATGAGACAAATGCTTAAAGACTTACTCACTAGTTTACCTTCATCATACCATATTCAATCTATGAAGAAGGAATGCTGGATAGTTCTCAACCTAACCAAGAAGTTGCAGAGCCACTAGAGCAATTGTCAATAGTGTCATTAACGCCATCACTTTCAACACTACCACTTATAATTATAGCAAAATAAAATACATGTACTTGGGTATTTTTAATCAACCATTGTCTTTGTTTAGCCAACAACAATCTGATTGAATAGAAATTTTTAACAAAGAAAGAATGTTTGATGCTGTGAGAAACCAAAAATCTCGATGATTTATGCATGCATAAAAGGCTGGCATTTTAAAAGTCACAGATAATCAATTCCATAGAATTGGTTGTTATATTCAATTAAAAATGACACAGTGTTTTTGGTGTTTATTGTTTTCAATAGCAAGACTGAATCAAAGCATTTGAGAAATCTAATGGCTTTCTTTGCAAATGGAAAGAGACAGAATTCCAGAACATGAAGTGGACATCCATCATTACATGTCATTCTTTGTATAGAAAGATTTTGAGAGATGATTACCAGAAAGGTCAAAGTTGACAAAATAACTCTGAAGTATCTGGAGGAACACAAGCAACTCTAGAAAGATTTCCTCTGGAAAAATTCCCTTTGGAAAGATTTATAGACTGTGTCAAATTTTTATCAAGCCAAAATTTGCTGTTTCATGGACATTGAAAAGTGATCAATTCCAGTGACAATCCAGGATATTTTCTTGCTCTTGTGGAACTTTTATTTTATCAAATATAACCCTCTGGTGCAATGACACTTGGACCATTCAATATTGCACCCAAATGTCACAATATGTTTGTCTAGCAAAATACAGAACTGATTGAGATACTTGGTAACAAAGTACATCAATCTATCTTACAAAGAATCAAAAGAAACAAATACTATGAGATGATATTTGACACAACTCTTGACATTTCTCATAACAAACAAATGTCTGAGGTTCTCAGGTTTGTAGATGTTGACAATGATCAAACAAAATCAGCTGTGATCAAAGAAATGGTCATTGATTTTATTGAAATGGACCAACAAGATATCAAGAGTATTAAAAAAGAAATTACTGCAAAACTGGAATGAGATAATATTCATTTAAATGATTTTTGGGGATAAACATATGACTGCTGCAACAATGGCCAGAAAAGGGTTGAGGGTGTTCAACAGTGTATATCACAAGAACTAGAAAGTTTGTTAACTGTGATAATCATTCTCTCAATCTCGTTGGGGTACAGCCAGTGTCAGATCACATGTTCACCATAACATTTTTTTTTCTCCAGCTCAATAATGTGATGGAAGAAATTGTAAGAAGTAGTAGAGAGGACTGTGAAGCAGACGTCTGATATGAGATGGAGTGCCAAGCATGATGCTGTACATATTGTGAAGGTAAAGTTAGACAACATTAGTCAATTGCTGGAAAAGATGATGAGTGACACTTCAGGAACAACAGACACAAGAAATGAAACCAGCTGATTGGTCCAAAGAATGTTCACTTTCAGCTTCTTGACAATGTTACCATTCTATGACAATATCTTGACATCTATCGACCAAGTACAGAAAAGATTTCAGTCTCCCCAAATGAACTTTAATGAAGTTTGTTCTAATATTCAAAGTTTGGAACAACACATACTGAATGAACTTTGGGATTCTTTGTGCAAAATAAAAAAAAAGAAAAAGATTTTTTAGAAGGTGAGAAGAAATGTAAAAAATGGGACATCAACATTTATCAACAGAGGAGGGTTGGTCATAGAAAGAGAATGGATGGAGAAGAGGCATAAGATAAGCCTTTGAGCATAAGAGACAAAATGGATCATGTCTTGAAGAATATACTGAGCACAGAAATGATGAGATCATTTCACAAAGCTTAAAGAACGATGAATAACTTGGGTTCCTCTTGGAGATTAAAATCCTCATCAATGCAAAGACATGACAGAAAAGTGCAAAATTGCTGCTGAATGTGATTTCCATGGAATGAAACTCAGTTGCAAAATTGCTGACTGCAGGATGCTGCTACAAAAAAGTAGAGACAGTATTTTTGTTGCACCAAAAACACCAATCAAACTATTTTACTTTGCAATAACATACGGTGAGGATGTGTTCCCAATTCTATAGATAGCATTGCAAATACTGTTGCTGTGTCTGTAGCATCCTGTGAGCAATCTTTCAGTTTATCTTTGGTCTACAATAATATGCCAATATGTCTCAACAACCCAACAGCATTTAGTATTGAGAAGGTAAAATTTGGAAACATCGATGTTGACAGGGTAATTGATAAATTTTTGACTTCCGCGCTTGGTTGTATGTCACACTTGCATCAGTTGATTTTGTTAAATCAAATAACTTTGTCCATATCATTGATTTTTTGTACATGTACTGTCACAGGATTGCTTCAGCGACTTGTGTTTTTAAGCCGATCTATACACCCCATTTGTGTGGATAAATTTTTTGATTGGATGGGTGAATTTTTGCATATCATATTACATTATGTCCTAATGAATCTAAGAGTGAACATGTAGAATTTAAAAGTGGGCAGGTAGATGAATTTTTTAAATATCTGAATCTGTATTTATTGGCCATTGACACGCCACTGTTTAAACCCTTTGTTTTTCTTGCCTTTTCTTTATCTTAGGATCGTGTTCCTGTGGAGCCAGCAATATTTTTTATAAGCCTACCTGTCCTACAATCCAATCAATTTTTCCCCTCTTTAAGGACACCCACTCGCTACTTAGAAGAACTGACCATCTTGTTTTTGGTCCTCAAACACTGGAAAACAGTTGGCAGTCTTAAACTAGTAGAGAAAAGAAGGTAACTAAAGGGCCCAAAATTTTAGTTTAGAGATAAATGCTTTTTGTTTGGAGATATTTTGTTACTCTTTCCATCCTCTCATCATTCATTGTGTTTTCACTTAATGTTTTTAAGTAGGCTAAAAATCATAAAGTGCCTGAGATATTTTGGTGGAAGCAGACTGTGAAAGGCAAAGAATTTATCAGCATAGATCGGTTGGTAAATAGAACTTTCTAAGGAAGAATAAGACCAATAAGCAAGACCATTTTTGTAACCCATTCCTCCAAACACAAAATTTAAGCTAAATGCTCATATCTGGGACACACTTCTGTATCAGTTTCCAAAATGCAATACAGTATTTTGGAGCGGGTGCCAACTATGTTGAAAAGAAAAAAGGACAATCAATGAATCCTTGTTTATTTGGGGTTTTTTTTTTAGTTAATAATAAAAAACAAAATAAGAATAACAGGAATTATAGATTAATGTAAATTGCATTTATTTGATTTATACATCATTATATTTTATTCTAAGCAAGCAGAGCTACCTGGTATTACCTGGGATTTAAAAAGTTAAAAATAAATCTATATTTACATTTAGATTAATAAAAATTATTTTTCTATATACTTGCTTTATTATCTTTTATTCTTTATATATGCTTTTTTTAAGTTGTTTATTTTTATTATTATTCTTGTTTGCTTTTTGTCTTTTATTTGCTTTTTATTATGTTTTATCTAGGGATGGGCAACTCAATGTCGAGTTATCCCTCTTTTTTCAAAATATAGCAATAAATAATGATTTATGATTTCGCAAAGTTATGGAAGCCTAGTGTGAAAATTTCATACAAAAAAAAGTTACACGACATAGCCAAAAATGTAAGAAAAAATAAGAACACAACAAAAATAACTACTAAACAGTTGGTTCAGGCTCCAGACTAACAATCTGGATATTTTGAAAAAAAAAAAGGGGGGGGATAACTTATGTCCCTTTAGTCTTCTGTAAAGAAAAAGAACTATCATTAGTGATAATTTTTTAGATACATAAAAATTTAATAAAATAAGCTATTCATTATAAAATTAAATCATCATAAAAAAAGTAGTGAAAATTTTATTCGGAAAATTCTTTGATTTTTGGTAATAGTTTGAAAATTAAAGAAATTTTTAAAAAATTATTACCTCCCCTTACGGAGTTTGCCCAACCCCCCAAAAAATATTTTTCTGTTTATTATATTTTAAATTAAAAGAAAAATTTAAAAAATGTTCCAAAAATTATATAGAAATGTAATACTTATATTCACTATCGAAATAAGAGTAAAATACAGCCATTTGTTTTTATTCATTTATTAATTTGTTCCATTTTAAAAACTATTTTAATTTTAATATCGGTATTCACCACCTATCCCACGTTTACGGGTTAGGCACAAGGCCCTATTAATGTGGGACAACCCACGAACCGTAGCTCATGGACGGCGGGTGCAAAAAAATACGTTGATCCCGTCGGCATTCCTCCTTGGGGGCGGGGGTATCAGGCACCAGGCAATAAACCCAGCCTTGTCCCTTTAAATCGAGGGGGCAGGTGTTGCCTGGGGGGGGGGGGCTCCCTGTGATTTGCGATCCGGGGCCGAAACCACTGGACGCCGCCCGAGGGCAGATAATCGATTTACTTTTATCATTTTTATTTAGATTTTCTATAAGAAAATGAAAGGTAACAAGTTTTTTTTTTAACTCCCTCTCGGACAAAAATAAGGTGTGGCTTTTATTGAACTTTGGTCTCCATGAATTTTTCTTTATAAAAGGGGGTGTGCTTGGTGATTGTATAAAACATGCAAACAGACAAATTTATATAATCTTTCTTTTATATAATTACTTTTAAGTTCGATTTGTATGGTAAACTGGACATTTTGGTCGGAGATACTTCCAATCAGGAAGTTTCGGCTTCGCTGGTTTTAAAAACGAAAATGATTTACAAGAAAGATGTAATTTAAAATGAAATGCAAACATTATTGCAGCAATGGACATTAAAAATCGAATAACACATTTTATTTTTATTTCATAAAAACGAAAAGAAAAAAATAGCTATATATATTTTTTTTTAATTAGAAAACAGTAAAACAAACATGAATAGTTTACAACTCTACATTATATATACAACAAACAATTCATGTTGGTTTTAATTAGTGTATGTATATTATACAATAATTAGATGATTTTGATTTTATAAAAAAAATAGCTATAAAAAGTTGTTTTTTTTTTAAATAAAAAAAACTCTAAACAACAGGAATTATTACATATCTATCATTGCAGAATTTATGATTTTTATTTCATTTACATAAGTAATTTTCGTCTTTACACTTTAAACACAAACAAAAATTAGTCGAAACGTCCTTTGAAGGAAATTTTAAAAGCTCGATTAATTACTTACTTCAGAATCCATATTTTACTTTCAAAAACAAGAGCTTTTACAAAATTACTCAAGCAAGAATTTGCAAAGATAACAATGACGGAAGTCATCAGCACCCACGTGACCCTTTGCTTTATAAACAAAAATAAATATACTTCTGTTGATTTTCTTTTTAGATTAAAAGAAATATTAACAGAAGCGTATTCAAAAAATGTTCCAAAAATTATATAGAAATGTAATACTTACGTTTACTATCGAGATAAGAACAAAATGCAGTCATTTGTTTATATTTCTTAATGAACAGTTAAATCACCAAATTACGTCTTCAGTTAGCTACAATTCGTCCATCGGCAATATTTCTGTTAGTCTTTCTCTCCTGCAAGGTATCGAGTTTTGACCGATTTGTTCTTTTCGAACTTATTGTAACTTTTCAATAAAGACATGAAACAAAGGATTTTTTTTTAAAATTTTCAAACTATTACCAAAATAAGGAAATGTCCAATTCTAATGAAATTTTCACAACTTTATTCATTGATGACTTAATTTTATAATAGCTTAAAATATTTAAAAAGCTTGAAAAAAAAACAACAAGCTTTTTATCATTTTAGAATGTAGAGAGATCATTTCAAGAAAAAAAATTTTCCAGTCATTAATTTTTACATTTCTAGAAAGATCCTGAAGAACATATAAAAAAAATGTTAAATTCAATACTCAGAAAAAGGGATTTGAAAATTTGAAAGTTATTTTCTTAAAACTCAAAAAATAATTTATATGACTTTTTTTTTTTTTTTTTTAGTTTTAAAAACTATTTTTCTTTGAATTGATGCAAGTTTTTCTTTTATTATTCAATTGTTCAATTATTTTTCATTCACTTAAAAATGTAATTGTGAATTTTAAATGTATGAAAGCATCCATGTTGAAGTGAATATTTTCACCAGAGATAAAGCTCTATTCAATCTATCTAAGTTTTTAAAATGTGCAATTTTGCATGGCATATTTTTCTGAGATTTTTATATATTTAAAAAATTATTACTAACGATAGTTCTTTTTCTTGATGGAAGTGTCGCGGAGGTCGATACGGGGTATCGACTCCGCGGACTTTTGTTTAAATGCGATTGACTGACACAAACCAGGTAAAGGAGGACAAACGAGGAGATTTGGTTAACAAGAAACAGAAATCTTTATTACCGAAGTACACAAAGATGAAGGATGAAAGTCGAAGGATATTGGCCGGGTCGTTGGTATCTTAGTCCGGGAAGAGGTCGGTTGCGTCAGATGGTCGGTTGCGTAGACGATCGGGAATGTGCGCGATGGGCACTGCGGGTCGAAGGTCGATGTAGATCAGAGCTGAACGTGATGGGTCTTCCGGAGGCTGGAGATGCGTTGATGATCCAATATGAAGTAATGCTGGTAGACGAGGGTAGTAGCTGGTCGCTGAAGGTAGAGTCGAATGAGAAGGCTGGTTCGAAGCTGGATCGGCGGTAGTCAGGGTCGTCGGTAGCGAGAAGTAGAAACCTGGCGGGGCCGAGTCGAGGCAGGTCTGGTCGTCGGTTAGCTGGGACGTGTGCAGTTTGCCAATGCGTGGGATACTGCGGGATGCATCGGCAGTGAGGGTCGAGGAACGGGGTACCAAGGCGCAGCCGGGCCGAGGTAGGTCGGTAAACTAGATAATGTGGGAATCGTCGGCGGAGAGGGTCGGAAATCGGAGCCAAGGCGTAGTCGAGCGATGGCAGCGGACTGGTCGGTGGTCAGTCGGAACGTGTACGGTTTGCCGGTATGTTGGGATACCGTAGGCACGTGTATGCGGTTCACCAGCGGGTCGGTGATACCGTGTGAGGTCGGCGGGGAGCGTGGACCGAGACGAAACCGAACGAAAGGGCCGAGACTGAGGTAGCTACGAGCGGGTACCGAGAGACCTAGGCAGGGCCTAGGTACAGGATCGAACCGGAGCCGAAGATGGCTAGAGAAAGCCAGAGGAGAAGAGAAGTGAAACGACTAAGTTGGTCCTGAAAAGGGCCGTTGAAGGAGAGGCTGGCGCATGGAGCTGGTCGAGCGGGGTCGCACTGGAATGGCAGGTATAGGTCGTCGAGACTGGAACGTAGGCGGGCAGGAACGGAGTAGTGACAGCTAGCTGGAGGCGAGAACTGGAGGCGAAAACCGGGAGCCGAGATGTGTATGCGAGCCAAGCCGAGGCCGAGAAATGGCCGAAAGGAGAAGAGAGAGAGTGTTTTGCCAGGAATGGAATCTTGCCCTAAGGCTCACCAAACTGGACTTGCTCTTTAGCAACTGGAGGCAACTTGGGTCGGTTTGATCGAGTCACCGAGGTGACGACCGCTGCAGCGAGCCCAAGTGCGCATGCCCAGCGCAGGGAAGCCGGACAGAATCCGGTCAGCCCGACCCCGTAGGGTCGCTGTCGTTGCCCTGAACCCCATTTCTTAACTGGAAATTCTCGACGCTAACACGCCGAGTTTCGTGGTGGAAACGCGTTTGCCGGCAGAATTAATTATACGCAAGTGGTCAGAACCGGACTTTCGCAAGGCAGAAAGTCGTGACCATCTATAACCTCTCGTTGAGGTCGTTACGGCCTGGTGCAGGTTGTAATGCACAAAAAGCGCACATTCATGCAAGAATGTGGGTATTTTGGTCAGTTTAGCGACGGAAGTGGGAGAGCAAAGTCTGTGAGGCGAACTTGACCTTGCTTGGAACTTGGCCGGCTGCTGACCGCGAGCGTGACCCAGTTAAGTTGGAAGAGAGGAAGGAGGCGAGTAAGGAAGCGAGTAATTTGGAGCGTAGTAGTGGACGCGACAGAAGTCTAAAGGGACATAAGTTATTCACTTTTTAAAAAAATATTTGGATTTCTAATCTGGGGCCTGGACAACTGTTCAGTGCATGTATCCTTGTTGTGTTGTTATTTTTTCTTACATGTTTTGGTTATACCGTGTAACATTTTTGTAGGAAATTTTTTACTCATATAGGCTTCCAGAACTAAATCGTAAATTAATATTTATTGATATATATCTAAATAGAGGATAACTCGTTATAAAAACGTTGAGTTACCCTCCTTTTTGCCAATATCTAATGTAAATCTTTATATTTTTGCTACATTAATAAAAATGAACATAAATTTTTATGTATGAAATATTCTAGGTATGTAACAATTTACAAAATGAGTTTAAAGCTTTGAATATTTCCTTTTGTATTTGAGATTAGGGGGACATGAGAGGTAATTATCTCTTGTATCTATCAGTAGGTACTAGGTGGTGTAGAGAGCAATAGTATAAAAGTGGAAGCATTTAAGTCAAAAGTCTCTTTTTTACCTTCTGGCCTCAAGAGAAGAACATGCACCTGTTGCGTCTCTTGTCCATAGGACAGGGGGCTTTGAGCCCCCAACATTTCATGTTGCATGGCATACAAAAAAAAGGCTTTCCTCTTTTACCAGCAGCCTCAAGACTTTACCTACTAAAAGACTATTTGGTTATTTCCTATAATTCCAACATAAACAAAGGGAACCACTCTTGACTGATAAATTATTTATTTATTTATTGATCTACTAGGAAGAAAAGAAGACGGGTTTAGGGTTAGGGTTATGGTTTAGGGTTAGTTTAATGGGAAAATAAATAAATAATTTATCGGTCAAGAGTTTATTTATTTATGTTGGAGTTATAGGAAATAACCGACTCTTTTCTTATTAGAACATTTCTTCTATACACAGACGTATAAACTCTCCTTTTTATCTCTTCTATTCAGTTTTTTTCTGGCAATAAAACATCCTTGTTATCACTTTGTTGTGAATTATTCTAATATTTATACTGTATGTGTAAACAATATACCCAACCAATTATCATTCATTCAACACTTTGAATAAAAAATGTGTTGTTTGTTATGTTGTCATTCGCAATTTATAATTTTGTTAATTTTGAGTGTTTCTTATATGATAAGAAAGCCCCATTCCTTTACATAAAAATACATTTAATTACAAACAATAAATAACATATACATTGTCCTATCAATAAAGCAGCTTTTCAGCTTCTAATAATTATAGTGCACATAATAATTACCAATGTTTGGGAGGGGGGGTTCTTTTATAACTTTTGTTTACCCACCCCCACTCACTCACACTGTTATCTTTTATTTCTTTTCTTTTTTCACCTTTATAAAGTCAGTGCTGTCACTAGAAAAATCAAATTAACTTATCATTTGATTTATGTTATGTATCTATGGAGACAACACAGAAGGTAAAACATTATATAGGTAAGGAAATGGAAACTGTCAGGTTGAAATGTTTAAATAGGTAACGGGTAAGTATTAAATTCAATTTTATTTCATTTTAAACATCAAATTATTGGGTTTTATTGGGTAGAGTCAACATTGGTAACACGTTTCTGCAATAAAAATCATTTTTCTATTGTAGAAATTATTTATAACAAATTCCTTAGTAACATTGGTAGGAATTTTCTATTGTAAATATATAAAATTTCTGCAGTAAAAAACATTGACAATGGATTTCTACAACAAAATTCATTGACCACAAATTTCTACAGTAAGAATTTCTACGTTGATAATGGATATTGATAACAAATTTCTGCAGTAAACAAACATGTCATTTAGGAACAGATTTTTATTACAAATCATTAATAGCAAATTTCAACAGTAAAATTACTTGAAATAAATTTCTATATTAAAAATCATTTTAAACAAATGTCTAATGTAAAAATTATTGGTAGCTCAGTCGGTAGAGCGTTCAGCTAGAAACCAGAAGGTTCCTAGTTCAATACCGACCCTCGCCAACTCAGTGTATGAGTAGCACACGGAATCTTTGCGGTAAAGTAAGGTGCTGATGATAGGTGTGGTGCTCCACCTCAGACGCAAAAAATGATCTCCTTGGTCTAGCGCAAGTTAAAAGGGGATAGATTCCCTCACTGATTGGCTGATACCGACTTTAGGCCATCCCGAAGACTATTTAGATAAATACATTTTCAATAACTTTTACTGTAGAAATTTGTTTAAAATAATTTTTTCTGTAGAAATTTGTTAAAAAAAAAATCATTAGTTGCAAATTTTTACAACAAAAACTATTCACAATTAGTTTCAACAGAAAAGGTTATTGGCAATAAATTTCTGCTGTAAATTTCTACAATAAATTATCAATAGCATATTCTTAGAGTAAAATTCATTATTCAGAATGTAATAATCAAATTCTGTCATTAGCACTTGCTAAACAAGGAAAAGTAGTATTAACAAGATCTTTTTTCCATGATTTTTAATGCATACAACAAATAGACTTGTTGAAACTTGCTCAAATAAATTTTGGGTATAAAAAAAAATGTCAAAAGGTTTACAGTGTTTGATAAGAATGACACTGTGATTAAAACTGCATTTTGTTATAATTTGTTTATTTCAAGCAACATTTACTTCATATATATATATATGTTACTGTAGAAAAATAAAATAAAACAGCTGTATATCTAAGAAAGCTTTATCAGATAATGACTCTGGGGTCAGGCATGGTTTCTTGGACAAATTATCATTACCCTAAACATAGAAAACACCAGTAGTACTTTGTGATACTAGCAGACTGTGATTCTTCCTTACATTGTTGGAATTCCAGATCAAAATGCATTTTCAGCTAATATGAATAAGCCCAACAACAAAGCTAGCAAGATGACATCAAGACAAAAAAAAAATGATTCAGCTTTAAAGATATTTTAAAAGTTGTTTTATTTCATTTATTTACTGGAGTTTTTTGTGTTCAAGCAAAACAAAAGAAAACTTTAATAAATGAAAAAATAATATAATAATTTTTGTGCAAATTGATTTATTGATTATTAACATTTATCTATTATTACTCATTACTCATTTCATAATAAATAGATAAATAGATATCTGTAATTAAACCAATTTGATTAATATTCAATTTATTTTCATTTATTAGTACTAAACATTTTATTGAAATTGAATAATTTTGCTTTTGAAAAAAAGGGAATTGGAAATCAGAGGAAGAAGCAGGTTCATACAGACAACAGCATTGTTAAGAATGGCTAGAATACTCAGAAGAGTCCTGGAGGCCTGAGGAGACTTCTTGTTTCTCAGATTCCAGCAAAAGACCACCAGCTAATGCTGGCATGAAAAACATGCAAGAAATCACTCCTTGCAAGTTTTTATAATAGTAATAATAATAACATTAAAAATGATATTACTACTAATATCATGAATATCATAAAAAGCAACTAAAACTAAAATGAAAGTAATCATCATCATCATCATCATCATGTTCTGCTGACAGCATGGATACTCACAACTCTCTCTTGCCACCAGTCCCTATCAATCATCGCCCCTGGTAGGTCCTCTGAACTGCATCCAGAATCCATACAGAGCTGATTAATGTAGGTTTTTACTGGTTGGCCTACACTGGTGTGTCCATGTGTAGGTGTCCACTGGAGAATGTCACTTACGAGTTTATCTTTGCTTCTCCAACAGTGTCCAAAATGTCTTGTTCATCTTACTTGGATGGTTTGTGTGATGCCCGCCACCAAAAAAAAAAAAAAAAAAATTGTAAATATTACTATCATTAATGTAAATAGAGCATCTTAAATTAAGGTGAAACAAATGCTAGTTAAAAATTAATAATGGTTGACTGTTTTATCTGAAATAAATATTGTAATAAAAAGCAACTGAAATTAAAATGAAAGAAGAGCTAATCAAAAATGAATAATAGTTAAAGAAATATTGTGAAAAAAAAAATAATGCTAACCAATTTTATTATCACTTTTATTAAAAATGCTTTTCTTTTGCAGAAGTGTAAAATTTACTTTGAACCAAAATGAATGAAGATTTTCACCGTTTCACCAAATATCTGGAAAATACTGATTTCCATGATGCTGTACACATAGCTTTCCAAAACTTATTGGCTTCAAATGAAATGGCGTATAATCCTTATCCACAATTAGTGCAACACTTTCGCAGGTACATAGAAAGGTGAGACAAGTTTATGAAACTGTTATCTGAAGTTTTAAGATTAAGTATTACATTGGAAAGAAAGTCCTGTTTGCTTTTATATTGAGATATATAGTATTGCTTATAAGTATTTGAATAAACAGTATCTAATTATTTCCATTGGCACATAGAAGGGTAAATGTTTAATAGTAGAAGTACTAGAACTAAGGACTACTCATGTGCAGTAGTGAAAAAAGGAGTGGAGAGAAAGTCTTTCATATACATGTCTTTTTAATGTCATCATGGAAAAATTTTGGTGTAAGCGCATCTAGAATGTCCAGAATATATATATATATATATATATATATATATATATATATATATATAACGGATTTCCTAATCCTGTCATTGATGAACAAATCAAACAAATCATCCAAAAAATAGACGCTAACCACAAAGAAAAACATAATACAGCAAATACTTCTTCAAATAACATTTATTATCACAACCAGATGCACAGGAATTACAAACTTGATGAAATAGCACTAAAAAAAATGATTCGGAATAATGTTACTGCAACCATGCCTGATAATAAGGTAAAATTGATTATTTATTATACAAAATTCAAAACAACCAACCTCGTCCGCAACAATTTCTCTCCCCAGACAAGTCAGCTTAATGAGACCAATGTAGTATACAGATTTAAATGTCCCATAGGAGATTGCAGTCTCCCAGAAAATGAAAATACATACATCGGCTTCACCTCAACCACATTGTCACGTCGTCTAACCCTCCATTTAACAGATAATAGCTCCATTTCACAACACCTAAAATTACATTCATGCCCCCACTCTAATTACCGAAATATTCTAACGGAAAATTATTATTCTAACGGAAAATTTTACATTCTGCACAAAGAAAAAAATAGACAAAAACCCCAAATACTAGAAGCTCTATACATAAAACAATACAAACCATCCTTAAACAAAATTAATTTCCAATGCAGCACACACATTTTAAAATGCTTATAGCACCTTTCCCATCAATTCTTCTCCTTCCAGCCTTCACATTATAATATAATTTTAAAAAACTGGAACACATCACCCCTGATGATGGCACTTTGAAGTGCCGAAAGTACTCGGGACCTGAACTTTGGTGGACTAATCCATGAATTTCACCCAAATATTAAAAAGTTGGCCAGAAAACTTGAAAAGTTCAAAAACAAAATTGTTAAACAGGAAATGTGTCTTTTGTTTAATTCAACATGCATATATATATATATATATATATATATATATATATATATACCTATCACTGGCATTTCTTTTGGTCCTCTATAATTGGGTATATGTCATGTATTTAGCTCAGCTTTAGGTATTCATTCCTCTCAGGAAGCACATCCTCAATTTCACTAAAAGGTAGATATTTTAATCAATTTATGTTCTTAAAAATTCCATAAGAGGTGAGCAATTTCTACCTCTTATGCACCCAAATTCATAAGAAAGTAGATAAATTAATACATATATGATGTCCATTAAATAAGCCAAAGTCAAAATGCAAGTGATTTGTTTATAGTGATGAAAGCTTATGTAGCACCAGCAACACTTTTTGTATGAGCTGATAAAAGATAAATAGTGAACAGTTATGCCACAGATTCTCAAAACAACACTTTTTCCTTCTAAACTGTTTGCCCTACCAATGCCAGAGAGCCCAGTTTTACCCATAGCTATGGGTAAAAGGCATTGGTATAACAAATGAAACACAAATAGCCTCATCCAGATTTTGAACTTGGCTCACTGAGCCCATTTTCTTTGATGATCCAACATATGAAGGGAATTTTGCTGATGATCACCATATACATTTAAAAAATAGCAAGGCTCTCCTATTAATCAGATGTGAACTCTCTAGTGACCTTGACATATATACCTATGTATGTATTTGTCAGTTAAATATTCCGCTTCGTATTTGTAGGTGCTGATGGCCCAATGGTTTAGAACTCTTACTGATGAAAAATCAGTCGGGTTTTGATCCCAGCTGGAGGTAGTCTGCTAAGTCTAGCCAAACTGAGGAGACATGATACATCAAAACATGTTGTCTGTAGATGACTATGATATATATATATATATATATATATATATATATATATATATATAATCCAAAAGTCCAGAGAAGAAATCTTCCTTACGACACAAGAGTTTTATTTAAAAAACCTGTCACAGTT
The DNA here is from genome assembly GCA_023376005.1 of Doryteuthis pealeii. Lineage (NCBI taxonomy): Eukaryota > Metazoa > Mollusca > Cephalopoda > Myopsida > Loliginidae > Doryteuthis > Doryteuthis pealeii. The sequence goes on from CM042178.1 coordinate 36,268,281, forward strand.
TGAGAGCTCAATGTGTGCTCTTAGTTAGAGTCACAGAGCAAATATATAAGTAAATAAATAACAAAAGACTTAGAGATTTAGCATTATAGTCTATTTCAGGGAGCTTAGACAAAGTGTCTAACTCTCCTGACTCATCAGATGCGAATGATCATTCATATATGATTAATTTAATGCTAATCCTCTAAGTCTTTTGTTATTTCTTTACTTATATATATATATATATATATATATATATGTAGTATATTAAGAAAATTGAAAAAACACAGGTTTAAATAAGTTGAGTGGTAAGTTTATTTGCCGACGCTGCAGTATTTCAATCTATTAATTAGATCATCTTCAAGGCATTTGTTGGTATATGGAAGGTGAAAAAAAATTTTTATCACAGAATAACGAGATAGTCCTTGTTTATCAGTCTGTTCAAAATTTGAAATCTGAAGAAAGGACGCTGAAAAAAGTGGACAGTTTGAAATATGATGTCAAATATTCTCTTTTACAGTGTGAGTATGAGAGTGTGTGAGTGTGTGTATCGAAAAAAGGCATTGTGCATTTTTAGGTGTTTTGTGTATGTGGTTGTGCGTGTGTGTATAAATCTTTTGCGATAAACGACATCGAAACAAACCTCAAGGTTGTGTGTGTGTGTGCGTGTGTGCGAGCATGAATGTATGTTCATATTCATGCTTACACACACATACTACATACAGTTGGATTCACTTCCATCACTTCACATATATATATGTGTGTGTGTGTGTGTGTAAAAATATCAAATAAAGATGATTTCTCTTCTACTATTTTGTTTCATTTTGCTGAAAAATTGAAATTTATCTTTCTTTTCTCTAATTTCAGATTCCCTGATATAAATAAAGATAGATTTGATAGAATTTTAGGTAAGGAAAAATTTAGTTCTTCAATTTTGGTTTTGCATATTGTCACATTGTATTTAAGTAATGAAAATGAAATTCTTTTCCCTATAAAAATTACTGATGAATCCTCAAAAGAGAGAAACAATAAGATCTCACAAGACTTGCTAATTCAACCTAGTAATTGCTAATTGCTCTGTTCACCTTGTATTTTTGCTTAGTAAACCTTTCTCCTTGTCCTTAATACTCATTGTGTATTATTTCTCTCTTAATTCTGATTCTTGAATGTGTATTGACACATGCAATCTTGAACAAATAAAATTAAATTATAAAGTTTATCAAATTTGATTATTATATTTTACATCTTGTTGTGCCTCCATTGATCCTCCAAAAGATTAATTGCTACAATATGAATCCCACTGTACCTATATGGAAGTGGTAAAAGACATGGATACAGCAATGGTGCAACAAGATATGATGATTAAATTTTACAGAACTTGAAGGATCTGTTAAAGTTTCACACTGTATCTATATATATGTGTATATATATATATAAATATATATATATATGTAAAAATGAAACTGGAAGTGAATCCGATGGTATGTTGAAAAAATGAATAAAGGAAAGAAAGTATAGAATGGATAATATAGGATATTTTAATCAATTTTACTTACACGTGTTTCGGTCAGGAGTTTATCCATGTGTACATTATTCTATCTATTATTATTTTTTAAATAACCAAATGAAATGAAATAATAATAATAGAAAAGATGTAGAAATGTTCTGCACACAAAGAAAATTCGACCTTCATCAGAGTAAATCCTTATTTTAATAATAGAAAAAATGTAGAAATGTTCCGAAAATTCGACTTTCATCAGAGTAAATCCTTATTTTTCAAATAAGGATTTACTCTGATGAAGGTCAAATTTTCTTTGTGTGCAGAACATTTCTACATTTTTTCTATTATTATTATTTCATTTCATTTCATTTGATTATTTAAAAATAATAATAGTTTGAATAATGTACACATGAATAAACTCCTGGCCAAAACACGTGTAAGTAAAATTGATTAAAATATCCTATATTATCCATTCTATACTTTCTTTCCTTTATTCATTTTTTCAACATATACATATATATATATATATATATATATATATATATATTCAATTTACAACCAGAAAGTCAAAAAGTTTTTGTTTTATGATACCATTTGTAATTTTGAGATAAGACATTCTTTGACAGGAGTAGACAAAGCTACCAAGGATTCCTGTAATTTTGAGACAAGTCAGTAATAGATCAGTGGGTAGTATGAAAACTTATGACAATAACATTAGCTTTTTATGAAATAGTAGGCATTCATTAATGCATATTTTTAAAAAAATCTTATTGTAGAGATATTGAAAAGTATAATATACCCAAAAGATTACCTCCATAGGTAAATACAGTAGGTTGATTTGTGGTGCAACTGTTAGCAAACTAGTCTTGCAAATTCATACTGCTGAATAGTGAGTTAGATCCTCACTGGATGCCTTATACTTGCGATCTTGTGTCACATCCTATCTATGGTGAACAAGTTGGATAAATACCTACAGTAGGTTTATTCATATCTCTATAAGATGTAAAGTTCTTATAATAAGTTGGAAGGCTCAAAGTAACCTTCCACATGGGTACGTATGTGTACATAAATTAATCCGACAAAGAAGTTATATATAATAACAAACAGAGACTTTATTCTATGAGCACAAGAGAAATACATACAAGACAGGAATGCATATACTCATCACAAAAGGTACAGCAATATACAGACAACAGATACAGAAACATATATAAAGAATATAGGATTTATGTCCTAAGGTAGTGATACAGAGTTTCTGAAAGAATATGACTTACTGATAGTTGGTTGGGGGGCAAAGCTCCCCCAACTAAGGGGCAGAGGCGCCTAAACCATGTGAAGTCATTGCTGGCCCGAGAGAAAGAGAGTTAGAATTTCCCAAGCTACTACTTAAATACTCTAGCCACCTATTGGTGAAAATCTGCAGCAAGGGTAGATAACCATTTTGGACTCATGTCCATCCCAACATCTCCATTGGTATATATTTTAGATTAGTTCATACCACTATAAGTAAGAATTTGATGGATTCATATCTTTGTTGGTTGGTTGTTTTATGGCATATCAACCCTTTTTGGGTAATTTAATGCTGAATCAAGTCATTTTGATATTTGGTTTCTTACAGTACAATGCTGCTTAAATGGTCACTCATCACTGCTTAACTTTGGTGATCTAACAGGAAATGTTGCTTTCAACATGACTTTGACTGTAAGCTTTATAGGTTGGTATAGTGGGTAGGTTCATACTTTTATATGAAAGATATTAGTAATATCCAATAATTAGCTAATTATCAATTATTACATTTCACTAGAAATCAATTAGAAAGTGATTTCAGTTTTTACAAAAAATACTCATTAACAAAGAATAAGAAAAAAGATGAATGAATGAGACATTTTTATTCAACACTTTTCTATCATATTTACAGTCTTAATTTTCACACATTATTTGTCATGTCCCTGTGGCTAATGTGTAGGACTGCAACATTGTAGTAAGATAGGTTCAAAATCTAGTTGCACAATTACATTTACTTTTAGACTAATACTCTTGGGAAAGGTATGAACCACCAAATCCTACCAGCTGTGGGTTGAATAGTACCACTATTGTTCTTCTAAAAGGATGGCTATGCATTAATAACCCATGAAGGCTGATACTTAATAAACAAAGAAACTAAACCAAATTCATAGAATATAAATATCAGGCTAGAATTTTAAGAAAACTTCAAAATCTTTGACCCTGGTTATTTCTTAGTAGACTTAAACAATAATTCCCAAGAAACATATTTGAAAATATTCTCTCTTTTCAGATTGAAATGATGCATTTGTGAAACTAACATAATGATATTTGTTAAAGAATATATGTAAACCTTTAAAAATATTAAACATCATAAAACATCCAATGAACAGTGGAATTTTAAATCACTAAAATCTATTCCTTTCAAAAACATCTCCATTAACCATTTTTGGTTATTTCCTATAAGTCTAACATAAACAAAGGGGAACCACTCTTGACTAATAAATTATTTATTCATTGATCTACCACGAAAAAAGAAGACGGGTTAGGGTTAGGGTTTAGGGTTAGTTTAATGGGAAAATAAATAAAGAATTTATCAGTCAAGAGTGTTTCCCCTTTGTTTATGTTAGACTTATAGGAAATAAACCCATTTCTTTTATATTGTACCAAGTTGTCTTGAATGAATTTTACAAACATTTCCATCATTTTTATTGACAGTTCTTTTGTTAAAGACATGTTTCTTTTCAATTCAGTATAACCAAAAACCTTTATGCTCTTGTTATTGACATTAAATATTTACTTCTCGCTGGGACAATTCTTTTGTGTAACATAGCCTGCTACATAAAAAAAAGTGATTTTTTGATATCTTTGGAGATGCTGGTTTTCGGTAAATGATCTAACATTTGGCAAGCCACTTTATCCAACAAATATCCACATTTTGAGCAAGTTATATTCTTTAACACCAACTTTCAATTGAAGAACTTTTAGAAATAATAACTGATTCATAGTAATAGATACAGTTGGTAATTTGCTAATTATTTTACATAATTAATAGGTGGACTATTAATTATGTATGCTAGTATAGAATTCAAAATAGAATTCAAAAACTTAACTGGAAATTTTGTTAGAAGAAGAATCATGGAAAATACCCAGTAATGATAGGCAGATGGTCACCTTTTACTGACATTGTTAGCTGTTTTCTGATTGGTCAATTCAATCATGAGAACGAGTTCAAGATTCTGAGTTGTTCCCGGTGAATGGGCGCAAGATGGCTATTTTTCTTTACATGGTTAACATGGGTTTTGAAATTAAGACGTCAAAAATATATTAAGTATTGTGTTTGTTTATAAGAACAAGAAAAGACAGAAAGATGAAGAAAATCCCCAGACTAACTGAGAAAGAAGATCAGAAGAACAGAGAAAGTAACCAAAATTGTAACATAAAAGATTGGACGATCTGGCCAGATAAGAAGATAAGTAATGATAAGTAGTGAAGTAAGAAGGATATCCAACAATAACTGGATAATAAGTCTTTTGCTAAAAATTTTCTCAATAATTGTAGGTTAATAATAATTTAGCCTACCACATGGGCATCTTCAGTTAAATATTCTAGCTGTATAGCTACCAGGTTGTTACTTGATATAGCCTTGGCAGAGGGTTAATTGTTTTCAGAGTAGAGAGAATACTAAAAGTGTGATATATACTCTAGTTTCAAAGATTAGTACTGAACATTAATGGATCTGCAGGCAGTAAGGTGACACGTGAGAGTTCATGTATTTTTGAGGGCATGTAGGAAGCATTACATAAATTTTGCATACAAATAAATGAATTAATATATATCTTGTATTTGCCTCCTTCCAGCCAATAAGGTGATACCTACTTCTGTACCTCATCTCTACACAATACAGGGTTGTCAAAAAGTCTGGGGAGTTTCCAACATTCTGGCATATATAGATGAATCCATCTTGCAAAATTTCCGTTGGCTATTGGATACTATCATACCATCTCCAAGTTCTCTGTGTATGTGTGTTAACTATTCAGTAAGTAAATTACTAAATATTCTTGTGTTAATAAATTTCACAAATATCAACTTTTATTGAGGTTTATCAAAATAATTTTCATTTTTAAATCAAATTGATGGGTAATCTCTTGAGTGGTGTATTTTATTAACCCTTTCATATGCAAATAATTTTTTGAATCCTTATAGGTGGGTGAATTATTAAAAAAAAACTTTCATAATAAAAGGGGATGTTCAAACAAGTCAATTAAGCATACATAAATGGAGGTGCATGGGGTGTAATGGTTATCATTCTAGGAAATGTACATAGTGACCAGAGTTCAAATCTTTGACAAAGCTGTTTGCATTTCACATAGCACTAATACCCTTGGGAAAAGTATTCATCCAACTATTCCCCCTCTACTTATAGGTAAATAGTAGTATAGACTGGGTTATTTAGCCATGGTATTGAAACTGATCTAGGAGAAGGAAAACTCTGAATTCAAGCCTGTTAAACTTTGCTTAAAAGTTGACCTTGTCTTACATCCTGCTTGTTTAAAAGGGTTGAGTAAATACATTTATAAAAAACAAACAAAACATTATAATTTAATTGGCAATTGTGTTCATTATATTGTGCTATGAAGGATTACATAGAGCAAAAAAAACTGTCAGAATTCGATAGAAATGATCAGGATTATGTTACGGGTTATATGATTGATACAAGGGAAATATATTGTTTGTATATTATTTTAATATATCCAATCACCAACATAACCCTGAGAATTTCTATTGAATTCTGACCGTTATTTGCTCCATATAATCCTTATTCAATGACTGATGTTGTAACTTTGCTTGTGAGCAAAAACCAAACTCTATTTTTGGTACAAATAATGTTCAATATATGTAGAATAATAATTTAAAGAAAATTTTTTTATATGCAATGCCACATTACAATTTTTCCACTCATTGATCTTGCTATGAAAAAATCAGAAATTATTAATAACTTTAAAAGGGTTAATTTTATGCGTATAACTTTTTTGAATTCCTCAGGCCAAAAAGCTTTTATAAACCAATTTTTAGGATTAGGGAAGCACTAGAACTCATTTTATAGACAAGAAATAGATAACAAAATGTCACTATTTTTCTCACCCCCACCCCTTAAATATTTTGAGTTTAAAATCGACATAACTCGGCCAAAGCTCAAATTTAGGGGATTGTCTAACTTTAACCTAGTCCACACCTGTACAACATTTCAGAAAAATTGAAGGTGGTGGGTGACGTGGCCTGGATGATTTGACATGGAATTACCCATATATATATATATATATATATATATATATATATATATATATACACACATTTACATGTAGTGACCTACTTAAGCCAACAGATTAATGATTAAAAAATAATTTCTTTTATATAAAAATATTTATTTTTGAATCTAACCTTATTTCTAATCAATGAATATTAGTTGTGAATTTTAATCCCATGTATTACACAGATAAATTTTAAGATCAAAATTTGTCTTCAAGTCAACTTATTGATCCCCTTTTTTTTCCAGAATCAAATAATGGTCTCCCTTGGAGGACCAATAATATTTCAAACAACTTTCTATCCTGAACCAGATACTATTCAAGTATTCCAAGAGCATCTTATCATTGGACCTGAGAAAAAAAAGGTAAAAATAAAAATACAATTATCTTTTATTTTAGTAAGTTTCTTTTTTTTTATTTATAAATAACTTTATTCCTTATTAATACTCAGTGCTGCCCTGCAAAAAGTAATCCAAATTTTAAAATTATTAGAGTTTTATTATTTTGTTTTAACATATTGTTATGATCTAATGAAACCATCAGTATTAAAGGTTTTCTATTGATAGAATAAAATGTTGATAATATGAGAAGAATGTTTATATTGTTAAAAAATCTGAAATTCAAAGGATTTCTTGATATTTTAGACATAAATATCCCCAGTCTGTATGAAACCATGTCAATTGAATGGAGTGACAGGAAAAAAGAAATGTATTATGTATCTATGTGGGCTTTCAGATTCAATCAAAAGAGTCAGAGACAAAGATAGACCAAGGGATAGATTATCCTAATTTTAAACAAAACTTTAAAAATGAGCTAGGAAGCTGTGGACAAGCAAATTTCCAACCCCCACGAACAAAACACGTCTGGATATGTTTAGCCTGTGCGTGGAGGAGGAGTGTGGCAAGTGACCATGGAAATTGAACTCGGCACCTCTTCATCGAAAAACAAATACCAATTAAATTCATAACATGATTTAATTTATCTGTAATATCCTTAATAACAATTACAAAGGAATTAGGTTTTCATTGTATGGGGTTTTATTTGGACACATTTTATTATGATTACTAGTCTTAAAGGAACCAACAATATGATAGTGAAGGCTATTAATAGATTGAGTTTAAAAATGTCAGCCTAGTGTAAATACAAATGTTAGATTGTGTTGCAAAGAAAAAAGAAACTGAATTCTTTTTGGGAACCATATGACCTTTAGGCACCCCTTTTTGATCTCGATTCAGAAGGACATGTTTTTCATTTACACCGTCAATATCCGGTTGTTTGTTAGGGGTTAGGGTTAGGGGTTAGTTTTATAATTAAAAAAAAAACTCTAAAAATCGTCTGTTAACAAACAACCGGATATTGACAGTGCAAATGAAAAACATGTCCTTCTGAATCGAGATCAAAAAGGGGTGCTTAAAGGTCATTGGTCCCTTTTTTGTCATGTCTTTTACAAGAACATGTTACAATTAAGAGAGTTTCATTGGCAAGGGAGGTAATTGTGTTTTAGATTTTTAATTCAATTTTTATTTTATCATATTCCTTTTTTGTACATATTCCCCACAATAGGAAGAATTAAAAAGAAGATTTGTCTTTATGACTATCCTATATTTTATGACCAATCAGCAAAACATGATGCCCCAACAAATAAATCCTATCTAAATTCAGTGAAAACTTTCTACAATTTTGGTACAAACAGGGATTCAAAATTAATCAAGTAATTTCTGGAATCTGATTGAATTGGGGAAGTCATGTGATATGTTTACAAATATGCCCGTGTGCTAAATTACGACAAAGCTGAGAGCCTAGGTCACCAGGTACATGTCCACCAAACAGCAAAAAGTTCAAATCATGACCGTTCGTAGGAATTAAAAGATGACTCTCTACACGTTAATCAGGCAGTCGAGATGTAGCGACACAACAACAAAGTTTAGTCATTGACACAGGCAGAATGGTCAGAATTAAACTCTGCAATGCACAACCTAGTTTTTGACCAAAATACAATGCTACTATGACTGAATCAAGCAATAACAAAATTCCTACATTATGACATACCAACCTTTTGTCTTCCCCATCAATTTCATCATGTTGAATTTACTGCTAAAAGGCACACAATCAGCTAGCAGTCACATACATATTAGTTATAGTGTGTCTCATACACACACATGTACACACACACATGCACGTACACACATTCTTGGCTCTGGACACAAACAGCTACCCATCACGTAAATATTACTACAGCATGTTTCATAAACATACACATATTCGCGCACACACACACACACACACATACACACACACACAATTACCCACATCCATACATCATTGTTTTATTATTTTTTCTGACTTTACATATACATTTTTGATGAGGAATTTCAAAAAAGAACACTGAATTACAAACTGTAAAGAAATGCATGTTTTGTATAAAGGTTATCATTATATTTACTTAGTTTTCTTCTGTTTTCTACAGAGACCATATCTTTGTATTGTTTATAATTTTGTGTTGAAGTTGTGGGCCACGACACTCAAATTTAATTCTGCCACCCAGAATCTGAGTATATATTCCCCCCACCCACCTCACACACTTTGAGCACTAATATTCTGTGATTGATTTGGATAAGGCACTGTTCATGTAAAATTGGATATGGGATTTCTCACTGAAAACTACTTCTTTATTTTAAATTCAGGTTCCTTATTGGAAGATATTATTACAAAAAGTATCTTTTTATCACAAAAAGAAAACATTTTTTAAATGGGAATTTTGTTACAGAAAAGATAAAATTTATAATCTAATATTTTCTAGGCAATATCCATCTTTGTTGAAACGATTTTACAAGATGTGGAAATGATCAGAAAAAGTACTCTTCATTTTTTCATTGGTAAGTGTATCATTTCTTTTAAAGAAAACAATTTTCTTTTGTGCAAATATATTTATTTTTACAACCATTATAAACCAGTCTATCAACAAAATGATAAATGGCTATGGTCAGCAAGATGCATTGGTGACTTTGCAAGTTCCTTAACTGAAAAGTTTTCCTCTTAATATTCTGTATGGTGTGGGCAGAGCCAGATTTCTAAGGGGGCAAAGGAAGAAATTGTTCTGGACCCCCTTACCAGAGAGGCACAGAGACCTCCTTTATAAAACCTATAATAAATATAAAATTATTTTTATTATTGAAAAAATAATGGTAATTTGTTGTAAGCTGGAAAAAAATTATATCATTTTGCCATGTAATACAAACTGAAAAATGTAGAAAAATTTATTCTTACTGATTTGTTTTAGTTTCTCTGTTTAATGTCATATCAACTTTCATAGGCTATTTAGTACCAAAGTATCCTTATAGAAAAGCAGTAGTGCTAATAATTAACCCAAAATTAGGGGGATCATACTTTTCCCAAGAGTATTAGTCCAAAATCAATTGTAATAGTGCAACTGGAGTTCAAACTTATTTACTACAATGTAGCAGTCCAGCATGTTAGCCACTACATCATTGGGACTTCTCACAATAAAATTGAGAAAAATAAATCAAACATTTTCTTTTAAACCTAACTTCTATATTTTTTCTTTTAATAAATCTATTTTACTTCAAATTTCTTTATTTCTCATGTAACTAATTCAATTTTGAAGCAACTTGAGGGACCCCCTAACCAGAAGTGTCCTGAGCCTCTCAACATCATCTATCATCATTTTTCAAGATGTTTTGACATGTTGAAGCTTTAGCATGATGAATGATGAAAACTTTTGAAGATGGTTGTAGAATTTGATCTTCCAAAATTTCTGGTCCATCACTATAGATAGGTAAACATTTCAATATAGAGCTACCAAATTTGCTATAGTAAAATTTTTATAGTAAAATCATTTGCAATGCATCTATATCCATAATTGGGAATAGTTTGTTTGTCTGTTTTCTGTAGATAGCCAAACAGTTTGATATAGAGCTATCAAATTTAAAATGAATACTACTACCAGGCATAGGCATTAATGTAAAAAGATTTTTTGTTCCACGAGGGGAAAAACATGCTCTCATTGAGATGGGCAATTTGTCTGTTTTCTCAGTAATGGATTCTTCTAATGATGTAGAAAAATATTACACATTAAAAAATATATGAGTGCACATTGCATTTTATATCTGTCTTTATATTTTAGAACTCTTGATTGGAGAAGAAAATTTTGATGAAAAAGCATCTCGATGGAGACCTGATCAAATTGACAGTCAGAATGTAAATATTTCATTTCATCTTCTATTATAATTTAAGCTTTTATAATTTCAAAGAATAATTTATTATAGTTTATATCTCTTGATTTATTGTACTAAAATGTGTTTTAACCACTTGGAATGGGAATATTTTGCAAGAAAAACCAGAAACTTAGATGAGTTGAAGAAGGTTAATGGGTTTGGGCATTAGACCTTGTAGAGATAAATCAATTCTATGTTAGTTCACATATATTCAGAATAAGTAAATAAGAAACGGCAGCTTTTGATAATAACAAAAGTTTTATAAAGCTATAAATATACAATATTTATGAAAGGTTTCTGAAGAGAAAAATAATGTTTTTTTGGGTAAAGTCTATTAGCAAAATTTATTTTAAATGTGTGCATAAGTGTTTCAAGGGAAGTGGAAAGTGATATACAGCAGTATTTAAGAGTCTGTTTGATGGGTAAAATGCTGGTGTTAGTGTGGTATGAGGTGAAAAGTTGGTAGGGTGTTAGAGTAGTAGAAGATGAGAAATTGGAAGTGTTGAGGGTTCCAGTCCAGCACATAAACAAAATTAATCCCTTTATATGCAATTTATCTGCTAAGATTGTAAACTATGTTAAAATTTTTTTCTTACTAGGCTATCCTGGTTCAATATCTGACCAAAGCTGTTGAAGATTTTGTGGATATCAAAATAAAGGTAAGATGTGTGGTTTTGTATGAAGTTGTTATTTGAGAGGAGTACACACACACACACATATATATAATGTATATATATATATATATATGTATATATATATATATATATATGTGTATATATATATATTTAAAATAAGTGTATTTTGGCAGCATTTTTTCGTTTAAATATGTTTCGTTAAACTGTACTGACGATTCATGTCAGACGAGTTTTTTGTTTGATCCTTTTTAATTTTCTGGCCATCTTTTTAATGTCAGGGTGGAACTGGTGTAGCAATCCACCAAAGGTTTTTTACAAGTGCTTTTGGCATGTTTATCTGCCATCTTCAGGTATGAAACTGAGGGGATGTTTCGGGTGTCTCGTTTTTAAAAACAACGAGCAGTAACGTAGTAATTGGTAGTGGGAGGTAGTAGGAATTGGTAGTGGGTTCAAATGAATGATAGCAGTTTTTTGTAGGAGGGAGGGGGTCACAAGTTTGTGAGAATGAAAGAGGAATAGTGGAAGGAGGATAGGCAGGAAATTATAGGCATTTGAGGACATGTTGACTTGTTTCAAAGTTTATTTTGTTCAAAGTGGGCTTTTTTGTTTTGTTTGATATATAAAGCTTTGATTATTTTAAGTTTTTGTTTGTTTTTTCTTTATGTAGTGTAAGTGTATTTTCTTTTAAAATTTTATGGTAGGTAGAGGGGGGGGCATGAATTTGTTTTAAGGTGTTGATTAATAGAGCTCATATCAGATAGCTGTAGCTTTAATCAGCGTGATAATGTGGTCGTCGTGTGGCCACATTATCACGCAGATTAATGCTACACCTATCTGATATGAGCTCTATTAATAAAAAAAGTGCTCGTAAAGAAACCTTTGGTAGATTGCTACACCAGTTCCACCCCGACATTAAAAAGATGGCCAGAAAATTAGAAAGGATCAAACAAAAACTCGTCCAACAAGAATTGTCAGTACAGTTTAACCAAAAATGTTCAAGTATATATATACTTGAACATTTTTGGTTAAATTTTACGAAATACTACTGAATTATTTTCCTTTGCTTACATATTATTTTTCTTGTACTGAGGTCTTATGAGGATTATTGTGCTTACACACACACACACATATATATATATATATATATGAGGGTGAATCAAAAGGTAATGCCATTTTATTTAGGACAGGTATAATTACCAACACAGAAACATGTATCATACATCAAAATGAAGTTGGTCCTCTGTGGATCATGTCCCAACTTCTCCATGTTTCTCTCAATAGCAATGTTCCACCATCAAATGAGAACATGTATCTCCGCCCCGTAAAATTCTGTTGACTGTTCTTTGAGCCACTCCTTCACTACAGATTTCACTTCCTTGTCACTGGAATAATATTTGCTTCTCAAACCCTCTTTCATGGGGCCAAAGAGATGAGAATCTGGTGAGTATGGAGGATGTGGTAAAGTTGTCCAAAAGTTGTTAGGTAATTTTCTCCTTTGTCCTGATACTTGTGTGTGGTCAAGCATTGTCATGCAGAAGGAGAACATATATATATATAATTGACAAGTGTTTCTATCTTCTTCTGAGTAGAGAAGAGAGAGATTCATACCATTCCTAAGGGCATTAGTGATAAGTGAAATGCAAACAGCCTCATCCAAAATTTGAACATGGCTTGCCAAGTTTATTTTCTATGCTAATAACCATTATTCTGCTTAATACTTTTTGATGCACTTCATACATCTTTCAGATATCTTCATCTTATTCAAAATAGGTCACTACTGTTTGATAAAGAATTTTTCTTTTTTCAAAAATGTTTAGTTCATTTTTTTACAACAACAATTTCTATAATAATTAGAAGTTATTCTCTAACCTTCCTTTTTATTTGTTAACGAGAAGGAAAGCAAAAGAATTGACCTTGGTGAAGGGGCTGGTTGGTTATTTTATTTAATGACATTTCAACCCTTGTGGGCTATTTAATGCAAAATCTTGTTTGTTTGATTTTTGATTTTTTATATAAGTGAATAGTTAGTCGGTAATTATTGATTTGGTTTTATGAACAGGTAGAAATGGTTTTAATTAATTTCATGTGTATTAATAAATTGGTAGAATTAACAAACTCAGTCATTGCCTTCTAGTACCCAAATGATAAAAAGGGTTGGGTGTTTGCTATAAGAGCAATTTGAAGAATAGGGTTGGAACAATCATATAGGTGCTAGGACTTGACATGAACAATCAGTTGACCATCTGTCTAGCTCAAGTAAGGGCCGAAATAGTGTTGCATGTCACAAGACTGCTTAGTACCTGTGTCACAGACTGCTGAGCCACTATGAAACTATCCTGAGGCATTATGGGTTACCATCAATGGCCAACAGGTGGACCCATTAGTGGTGAGTTATTCCTCTGTGGAGGTGACTATATAGAATAGCCCACCCATGAAAATTGTTAATTTTGTTTTAATGTACAAAAAAAAAAGTATAGAAATATAATGTTTACATTCATTATCCAAATAATAGAAAATCTCAGTGATTTGCTTTATATTTTTTACTGAACAGTTAAATCCCTAAATCAGCCATCAGCCATGATTTGACACCTTCTTAGTTGTTGATGGAGGGAAATACTAAAGAAATATGGCAGACAGCTAAATTGTAGAAAGTTGAAGATATAATTTTGTGACTAAATGTTTAGTAAAAAAAAATTAAGCAGATGACTTCTATCTTGATGGTGAATGTAAATATCATATTGGCATATGGAAATCTGATCTCTCTGATAAGATAAAGTGAGAATTTTACCAAGCTGTAGCCATGTCAGTGCTACTATATGGCTGCACTACTTTGACTCTAATGAAACATTTCGAGAATAAGTTAGATGGGAACTGTACAAGGATGCTGTGTGCTATCTTGAACAAATTGCGGAAGCAACAGCCCACAAAAGAGAAGCTGTATGACCACTTGCCTCTTATCACACAAACCAAACAAGTAAGATGAATAAGACATGCTGGACACTTACACATAAACATGTGTCTATGTGTAGGTACCGATAGGAGTAAGTCACTTATGAACTTGTCCTTGCTTCTTCAGCAGTGTTCAGCATGTCTTGTTCATCTCACTTGTTTGGTTTGTGTGATAGGGGGCAAGTGGTTGTACAGCAATAACTTATATCGATCAGCTCTGCGCAGATACTGGGTGCTATATAGAGGACCTTTCAAGAGTGATGATCAATAGGGACAGGTGGTGAGAAAGTCATGGAGATCTGTGTTGTCATGATGATGATGATGATGATTTTTCTACAATACAGTAGAAATATTGGACATTTTCATGAATGATCTGATTCTGGACAAGCATGAACATTTTTTTATATCAACTGAAAGAACTGAAATACTTGTGTGAACAAATATATATTTTATGTAATTAGTTCCAATTACTGTCAAATTGGTAAGACAAGGCAACATGTAATCGTAACTTAATATAAATCTATCTTGCTGCAATCATACTGCAGAATGCCAGAGTATTTATGAAGCCTCATAACATCATAGAAACCAAGCAGCCAATCAGGACTCAAGGAATGGAATCACCCAAATACATGAATGGACTATTCTTGATTTCCATAAATACTGTCTTGGGCACTGGTTCAGTTGTACTTAGCTAGTTGCTGTTGTTCAAACCAACAGTACACTAACTCACTTCAACAATTATGTCCATCCAAACATTTGAACCTCCAAACAAACTCCTGGAATCCTGTTTGTAAGTGAGAGAGCTTCTGCATTAAGCTTTTTCATGCATAAGATATTAATTCCAGTGAGAATTAACCTAATTGTGGTCTGCAAAGGTTTCTTCTCTAAATATTAGTCAACTTATGATAAAATAGTCCTACAGTATATTGTTCTATCTACTATTTTCTTATGATACTATTGTAAAAAGATCATAGACAAAAGAACTTCCAATAGAACACAAAGAGAATTAATTACATTGCATTCCCCCAAGAAGGTGTATTAAGGGTAAATACTAATTTCATCCTGCAGTCTTTTATCCAAAGTAAATAACAATTTATAACAAATAGATTACGATTCAGGGGAGGTAACTTTTTGTAAAACTAAAAGATTATCAGTCAGTTACACAGTGAAAAGGATTTGCTGATGCATTTCTATAGTAAAATTCATTAACGAATGAATTTCTACAGTAAAAATCATTTTCAAATGCATTCCTATAGTAAAAAACAAAATTGCCAATGCATTAATTTGTTTTCACTGTTAATATAATGTTGCTGATTTGTGATTAAAAGTATCTATTTTAATTTAAAATTTACATGAAAATAAGTACACAGCTGAACAACTTATATAATCAAGGTGTAATGGTTAGCAATCTTGACCATTCTTAGTGAGTCTGATTCTCACTGGGCGCCTTGTGCCACATCTAAGCTAAGTTTAGTAAATAACTATATAATAAAGGGTTGATGCTTAGACTTCATCAAGATGAGTCTGTGCTAATTTTTTTTTTTTAATTATAAAGCCAGTTTTTATACTTTCGAATGAAATATTTTTTGGAATCATAAAATTGTTTAAATACAGTACCTTCCATACTCACCCAATCTAATTTTGTGTCAATTTTTTGTTGTTTCTGAAACTGAAAATTTATTTCAAGACTAAGAATAGAAGACTTTAAAGGAAATATGATGGAGCATCTTTGTACTATGTTAGAAGAGAAGTTTTGGTGGTGCTTTGACCAATTGGGAAACTCACTGGAATAACTATGTTGAATAGCAAGAGGATTGTTTTGAATAAAATTAATATTTCATTCCTTGTTTATTTCTGTCTTTGGAAATACAGCTTTTGTCTTGAAACTTTTTAAACCTCATAAAATGGACACTTACAAACTTAGTTTCTGTGTTCAGTGCATTTTTAGGCTGTGTGCAGAGCTGCCAAAATATTGTTCTGGGGAAAAGATTTTAAAACTGAGTTTCATGAAAACATTGCCTTCAATAGAAATTCAGGAAACGTGAGTATTCTTAAAAATGGTTTTCTTTGATCACACACACACACACACACAAACACACATTTGTAAATACATACTCATACACAGAAACACTCATCTCATAATCTGTGGATTGGCCTTCAAAATGCAGGACTGGGAACCCTAAGATCTAGCAAGCGACTGGGTGAACTAAGGACCCTCAAAAAGTAAAGGATAGAGTAGCTTTAAATGAAGAAGAACTGAATGCTGCTGTAGGATGTTTCTAACTATTACTATAGTGACAGAATACAGTAAATGATGAAGAAAAAAATGCTGATGAAACAAAAAAAAATGTGACAAATTTATTTGGTAATCATTAACAATATTCCTTTTCTTTTTTTTCTTTTTTTAAATGTGTTGACATCATGAGAGAATTCTTATTTTACATTCCAATTATTAATAATTATTGTGTGACATCAATTTACAACATGCTATTTATTAGTAGCTGAATTCTGAGGAAAATAATAAAGTTATATTTTAATTGTTTTATTTTCAGACTTGAAACATTTAGCAGATATCCTACAAGTACACTGTACCAATCAGTATTTCTGCATCAGAATTATGCAGAGGCATTCTTTTCATTGAATCAACAAAATTTGGACTGTAAGCAGAATTTGGAATTGTTTTTAAAATAGAATGTCTGTTCATTTTTAGATTTTTGTCTTTGTAGAAACTATATCAGATTTCTTCATCAAAAAGTTAAAAGTAGTAGTAGTAGTAGTAGTAGTAGATCTAAAAATAATATAGAAGAAAATAAATAAAATTATATAAATAATGAAAAATGACTAATATCAATACTGATAAAATAATATAAAAATAATAATAGAACAATAATTTTTAAATATAGAAATTAATGATTATAGAAAAAGAAAAAAAATAACAACAACAACAACAAAAACTGTGGAACATGAGGCTGAAAGTGCATTTGGAACATTCCCCAAATCTTTAGGAAAAAAACTGGAGGAATTTGAAATCAGAGGAAAAATTGAAACCATCCAAACAACAGCATAGAATACTCAGAAGAGTTCTAGATACCAGAGGAAACCTCCTATCACTCACTCCAGTGAAAGATTGCCAGCTATTGCTAATATGAAAATCTTACAAGGAGTGAAATAAGTTTTAATTAACAAGAAGAAAAGAACTTGTAATCTAGTGGATTTTGCTGTCCTAGTGGACCACAGAGTGAAAATGAAAGAAAGAGAAATAATAGACAAATACTTAGACATTGCCAGAGAACAAAAAAAAAACTGAGAAACATGAAGGTGACAGTGATATCAATTGTGGTTGGTGCCCTTGAAGGTTTGGAAAAAAAAGACTAGAGGAATTGGAAATCAGAGGAATAATTAAAATCATACAGACCACAGCATTGTTAAGATCAGCTAGAATATTCAGAAGAGTCTTGGAAACCTTGGATTTGCTGTCAGTCAGACTCTAATGAAAGACCACCGGTTAATGCTGGTGTGAAAAACATGTAAGGTCATTTCTGAAAATCATATGATTAATAAAGATATATATAAAGATATATAGATAATGATAAAATAAAATAAAAAATTATAAGACTATAAAATACAATTTTTAAAATATTTAATTCTTAATAAATGTTCTAAAAAAAGTGTCATTTCAAAATTGGCTTAATCCAATATTCAATTTAAATTTATATTAACTTTAAAAATGCAATGCAAATTATTTTTAAAGAAATGCAGAGTAAATTATTCTTCCTCCAGAAATGCATTGCCAATGATTTTATAGATGTGCATAACAAATGATTTTAGCATAATAAAGGATTTATTTAACCTTTTTTAAAAATTTAATAAAACTAGAATGCTTATTATATTTATATTTTTACTAGAATTATAATCTTATGTTCAAACATTTTTTTTAATTAGAAACTGCATAAAATTTTAATGAATGTGATCTCTTGTTATTCAGCTTTGGGTAGAGACAATGAATTCCCAGCATCTGGATACCAAATTTCCACAACCCCAGAAGCTCACTCCTCTAGTCATTCAAAACTTCTTCCACTGCCTAAAAAATCTGACAGCATTGATGCAAGAATTCAGACAACAGTTTTCAGACAGTCAATTTTTCAAAATTTTATGTAAGCCATTGTTGTCTGAAGTTCAGTAGGTATTTACCCAACCCATTTGCCATAGGTAGAATGTGACACAAGATTGCAAGTATGAGGCATTTAGTGAGAATTTAACTTGCTAATCAGTAGTAATGGACCTGCAAGAGTAAATTGCTAACTACATGATTTGGTTTGTATAATGGCATATCAATCCTGTGGGTTATTTAATGCCAAAACTATTAGAGTATGAGATAAAAGTCCATACTCAGGTTTACTGGTGTATTTTTGTAGATAGTTTTATGGATGTATTTTATATCTGATTCATAATTTTCAGTACATTTTTATTTATCTCAAGAAGGATAAAATGTAGAATCAACATGCATGTTCTCACCTTCACAAGAAGGCTGGAACTAGCATCCAGTTGCCAGACAAGGGGTTGACAGGCTGTAACTAAATACAGACCCTGTACTAACTCCCAGAACATAGCCATGCATTGGGTATTTATTGATCAAAGTGAGTAGAAAACCACTGAAAACCAGAAACCAATCAGAATCCAAGGAATGAGCTTGGCCAAAGTACATAGTGGAACAACTCAAATCTGTATATAAACCACATACCAACATTAATGCTCAGATTCAACTTGCAATACAGCTGAATACTGATGGCCTAACACAAACATTCTACAATCCATGCTTGTATTCTCAAACAGATCCCTCATATTATTTGCATTGAAAAATGTATTTCTAACTGGAGCGAAAACTTCACATTCTATAAGAAAATGTTTGATAATGCAGGATGTTGTTTCACCCTGTTGTTGATCCTCTTCTTTGGGTATAAAAGAGTGTGTAAGTCAATACCAGTGTTACTTCTTCCTTTTGGGATTTTCTATATCCCGGCTTTCATTTTATACTAACTATAATTTTTGTACAGATTTATATAAATATGATATTATTAAAGACAGGTCTTGTATATTTAAGTTTTCATTATCTTTTAAATATAAGGAATACCACCTTGAAATAAAGTATGAAAATTAAGGTCTTGGACCATAATTGTATTTTATCTTTGAAAAATTTATGATAAAAGTAAAAACACTTTGCAATTCAAAGTGTTTTTTAATGTTATACATAAGCAAAGCAATGAGACATGAAATAGTGAAGAAAATTTATGTTTCTAAGAAATCAACTCAATTTTTATTAAATTAAAATGTGGCCTAATTAAAGCCAAGTCCAATGTGCTTGTATTGTCATGACAAAGACTAACATTTCCGTTGACCAAAACTGGAGATTTGTCTGAATTAAGTTGTTTAAGATAAACAGTTTATATGATTGTCTTATCATGTTCTAAGACGTACTTGTTTTGTAATGGTTATTGCAGAAAATGGTCTAATTTCTAGATGAGGCTGTTTGCAGTTCATTGCATGCTAATTCCCTTGGTGAAGGTATGAATATATCTTTTCTACCTCCAACTATAAGTAAATAGTAAAATAGATCTTGACAGGGTAACTAATCTAGGAAAAAGAAAACTCTGAATTCAAATCTTTTACAAGGACAGCAGATTGACTAGCCATGGTGGTGTGAAAAAACAGTTCCTAAAGCAATTTATCATATTCAGTCTTGTTCTGGCAACTCATTCAATAACAAGTTGAATAATATCTTGTTGTTCCCTTGGACAATAACACAGGCAACTACAAATCTTTCATATAACCTTGCCAATATGTCAACATCTAGATTCTGATCCATAATCCTGCTTCTTTAGTTTCTTTGTTTAATGGCATATTAACCTTTGTGGGTTATTTAATGCCAAAGCCATCCTTGTAGAAGAATAGCAGTGGTATTATTTAACTCATAGTTTGACGGGATGAGGGGGTTCATACCAAGGGTATTAGTCCAAAAGTGAATGTAATAGCATTATTAGTGTTCAGACTTTCTTACTATGATATTATAGTCCAGCACATTAGCTACATAGAATCCCCTATAATCTTCTATTACTGACAAATGCCATAATAACATTGTATTCTTAAAGGATTCTGTGAAAAACAAACTTATTGTCCATAGCTTGCATGACTAGCACACCTATAACTCTCCAACAGAAACTGAGCATTTTTAAATTATTTTCACTCAAAATGGATTTAATTTCAGGATATGTATTTACCCAATCCCTTCCCCATGAGCAAGATGTGACACAATGTCTATTTTTTAAGCAGAATTTAACAGGTTTGAATTAAGAGTTTTCCTTCTAGACTAGTTGCCATACCAAGGTTAAAGAGCCCAGTCTACCCTACTATTCACCCATAGCTGGAAGGAGAATAGGTAGATGCATACTTTCTTCAAGGGTATTAATGCTATGTAAAATGCAAACAGCCTCATCCAGGATTTGAACTCGAATTGCTGAAACCATTTCCTATGAAGATAACCATTATACCACACACCTCCACTTTTCCTTTCAGGATAGTATGGCAGAAAAGAATTGCCGCAAATGAAGAATTCAAGTTTTTTGACACTGTCTACCATACCATTTTGCTGTATATTTTCAATAGGTAAGTTTTACAATTACCCCTTTTGAACCATGAACCCTTTTGTTCCAGATATCTCACCGTTCCATTAAAAGAAAGGTTGGGAATAGTCATTTGTTACAAAGTGTTCTGTCTATTTCTTCAAACTATCTTTGTGGGTTGTGTGTGAGTCCAAGCGGTTAGGCAATTGACTCTCCAAGGAAAAATATTCCAGGGGAAAATATGGAATGTTTTCAAGCAAACAAAAAAAATTCAGTAAATTTACAAGTGATAAATAATTATTTTTTTATTTAAAAAAAATTATTATTATTTACTTTTTTTTTTCTCATTCTAAATTACCTTAATTGTGTGTTGATAAACTATTCATGATTTGCTAGATTTATTCATAACTCTAGGAAATCATGACGTCATTATTTTCCCCTTTCCCATAATGGGATTGACACAAGGCCAGCTTAATGTAGCAAGCCTCCCAGGAAGCCAATAGCAAATATATTCCTATCCCTGTCAGCATTCCTCCTTGTGAATACCAAGGTTGATGGAGACAAACAATTTTAGACAATGCGAGCACGAATGGACTGATTATTTTCACCAGAAATACATGCTGAAGTAAATGGTTTTGGCTAAAGTGATTAATGGTTCAAATTATTAGACCAGTTCACATACCTAGACAGTAATATCTCATCTACAGAAAGAAATCTGATCTCTCTGATAAGATAAAGTGAGAATTCTTCCAAGCTGTAGCCATGTCAGTGCTACTGAACGGCTGCACCATTTGGACTCTAACGAATCAGAGAAAAAGCTGGATGTAAACTATACAAGGATGCTGTGTGCTGTCTTGAACAAATCTTGGAAGGAGCACTCCACAAGAATGCAACTGTATGGCCACTTACCTCTTATCACTCAACCCATCCAAGTAAGTCATGCAGGAAGGACACTGCTGGAGAATCAAGGATGAATTCATAAGTGACATTTTACTGTGGATACCTACACATGATCACATCAGTGTTGGCCAACCAACAAAAACCTACATCAATCACCTCTGTATGGATTCTGGATGCCGGACAGGGGTGATAACTAATAGGGATGTTTGATGAGTTAAGAATATCTATACTGCCAGTGCAACATGATGATGATGATTATCTTATATGAGCTTACTGTGTATAGTAAAATAATACAGTATATAGTAAGATAAGGCTCAGCTTGAAATATCAAATTTCAAAGGGTTAAATTTAATGTTCTCTGATATAAAAAATAAAAAAAATATAGCAGTTACTCACCTGTTGTTCACAAACTTGAGTTCTCTGGTGATTGTAAAAACATATATCCTGTAAGTATGTATCAATTATTTGTTCACCCCGGACTGACAGTCACTTGACGGCTGTAAGGGTAAGGAACTTGACAGACAAAAATTCTGTCAGGGTTCACTCCCTGCTAAAAGTCAAACCTCACTGATGAGACGTAGATTTTGAAACATGTGTCTGTGGATGAGTTATATATATATATATATATATATATATATATATATATATCATTCTAACCATAATATTTGCCAAATTTAATAATTTGGTGTAAAAAAATTTCTTCTTGTCAGTATTTTATTAGACATGTTTTGCTATTTATATTTTTTGTCAATTGAACTATTTCCCCTCATCTATGATTTTTTTTTTAATATTGTTTATTTCATTTTATTTTTTAAAGATGTTGTATCTGTGTATACTTGAATCTTCTTCTAGTGGTATTTGTATTTGAATTCCAAAAACATGAAAATCCTTTTTATTAAAAAAGATTTACATATTTTTTTCAGTAAAAATGAACATATTGGTTAAAAGGGTTAACATTCTTTTAAACTATCATTTAAGTTTTCATGTGTGTGTTTGTGCAAATATTAAATGTTTACAACTTACAGTTTAATTAGGAAAAAAAATTAACTCACTTTAAATGATTTACTTAATTTAGCCTAGTCTGGCACAAGAACATTACAGCGGGACACCTGGTGAAGATTAAGTTCAACTAACTAGTTTGATTCCTTTTATAAAGAAATGTCAAAATATTTACTAAACTTATCTTCATATTATCAACTAGAGAGTTGACAGTCATGGGATAATACTTTACAACTTTTGGAAATCTATTTTTGTCATTGTGGATAATATTAGTTTTTTTTAAATTTCATTCTTGATCTAATCTTGACACTTTACCTGCCATCTTTCCAATCAGAATGCAATTAGAAATCATCTCAACAAACACATACCATTTGAAAATCCAATATGCCAAATTCTTGTCAGAAACACCCAGATATAAACAGTCTTTTTATTGTTGGTGTTATATATAAGAGCAACAGTAAAAAAAGACTTGAAATATTTAAAATCAAAAAAGCCCAACTCTCAATAAGATTTTCTTTGGACAAAAGCAGGGAGTTCTAAATGAATTTAATAATTTCACCCTTTCCCAAATCTATGTGATGTCAATTTGATACTTCAATAATCAACACCATCTTTCTTTAACAGTGGCACAATGTCAACTAATTCTTCAAGAGCCAATGCCAAATTAATTTAGATATAAAAAAAAGTCAGTTCACCCCATTTTTTAAATAGCTTCAAAAAATGAAAATTAATTTTGTCTAACTTCTATAAAAACAAATTGTACCATTCTTGAAAATGAATGGAGACACAACTGAAGGAACTTGAAACTCCAAATTTTTCTGATGATTTCTAATATTCACTTGTTCCTTAATTTGTAAACAAGAAAAACTTTTTTTTTAAATTAATACATTCTTCCTTGTCTGATATTCACATATTTAACCAAATGTTAATAAATACAGTTGGTGTCAGAATCATTCACCCCTACTGAATATTTGTATATTTTCTAAGGAAATGCAAATATTGAATGATTTGAAAACTTTTTAGAATTTTTGATCCATGATAGATATTTATATATGTGAAGACATATGGTGTAATAGTTTTTGTCATAGGAAATGGAGTTCAAATCCTGGACAAGGTTGTTTGCATTTCACATAGCGCTAATACCCTTGGGAAAGGTATGCATCCAACTATCCTCCCACCAGAATAACTATGACTATGAGTAAAATAACAGGGCAGGCTGGGCTCTTTAGCCTTGGTATGGCAATCTATCTAGGAAAAGGAAAACTCTGAATTCAAACGCCACTTAAGAAATTGACGATGTGTCACATCTTTCTCATGCAAAGAGATTGGTAAATATATATTATAAATATTCATAGTTATAGAATTTTCTAAACAACTGGTGCAGTCTAAAATTACAATTGACATAGAGCCCCCGCCCCCACCCCGGAAATTATGAAATAATATTGCTTTATGGCAATTGTAATTTTTTTTTTCTAATTTAATATTAAAATATAACCACCCTTTGAAAATTAAACTGATTCTATAATATTCTGAAAGGTTTTGAAGAAGACTACATTAATGCCACATACCACAATTCATTCTGCAGCCATTTTGAAGACAATCAAACTTGGCAAGAAGTTCTGAATGAAGAAAATTAATGCATAGAAGCAAAGTAATTGATATATAACACTTTCTAATCATTTCAATGTTCATTGATTGACAATTCAGAGAATTACCAAGAAGTATAATGAGACTTATTATGTTGAGAATAAATTAAAGACTGGCAGAAAATGATTAATTTCTGAGAGAATGGAATGGAAAATTATTAGAGATGTCTCAAAGAATCCTCAATTAATAGCATTGTTAATGATTTAAATACAGCAGGGTTGAATGTACGAATGCACTCACTAGATGCCTTCATTGAGTAGGTCTTTGAGCTTGTCCTCCCCCCCCTAAAAAGCAGATTAGCTTATGCTTGAAGCTGTCCAGAACATGAGTATTGGAACCCTGTTTTATGGTCAGATAAGAATTGTAGGGAGGGTTTTTTTTTTCATTCAATTTCCTCCATACATACCGGGAGTTCATGTGACCAAATAATTCTAGTTTGGTTGTATCTTGTTGGTGGCACTACAATATGCTAACTGCATTCATAGACACCCCCCCCCAAAAAATGATGTCCTTGATATGACAAAAAAGCACATGATACAAAACTGTGAGGCTTTATTCTAGAGTTCTTGGTAGTATGCATTTATTTACATAATAATATGACACTAAATTGTATTTTGGTGATGAGGTTCCAGTTCCAGAGTTCTGGAGAGTGTGGAGTCACCCTTTCATTGCCATTACACAAAGGTCCAATCTGACTCAAAATGGTAGTACTTGTTAGGGTACTATCTATGGGTCAAATAAATCTGCTTAAGACAAAATCATTTTGGATTACATTAATGCATTGGCTCTTAATTTATTACAACTAAGTATGAGGTATTTACTTGTTTAAAATGATAATTTTTGTACCATATATAATTGGTGTATATAATTGCTTAACTGACTTTGGCATAAAACAACCCAAATATTGAAAACCAACCAGTTAATGAACTGTTTGTCTTTACCTTACGTTTAATTTCCAGACATGTCTATTCAAGTGAGTTGCCCAGAGAACTCTATCAGTTGCTGCATTGTGATCTAGAAAGGTTGATCTCTTTAATAAAAAAGACAGAAATGTTGCAAGACCTTTCGGAAGAACTACTAAATGTAAGTCTATTGATTTGTATTTTTTCTGCTCAGAAAAATTTTAAATACTCAACTATTATAATTTGGTATTAGATTAAATAAAGTATCTTTAGTAGTAAAAAGGTAGTTTTTAATGCAAGTGTTCATCAGTTCAACCTTTGTTTAGTTTTTTAAGAGGATTTACTTTTGAAGTATTCTATGTATATTGTATATATAATATATTATATTATATACATATTTTGTCTGTAAATGAGTGTGAGTCATCTCCCTTGCTTTGTTCATGAGTGTTATTCTGAGGGTACATTCATTGTTTTACACCACCTTCAGACAGCCACATGTTAGTTTAGTGGCAACTACAATTTGTGTTAGCAGCAAATTTGAGACAAAAATAAGTAAGCACTTACACATAAAATTCTCTTTATTTATTCAAATTATTGTATGAAAAGTATTATAAAATTGTTTATATTTGTTTGTAGTTTTACATTGAAGAATTGACAAGTGTTATTTGAATACTATTTGTGAATAAAATAAATTGAGCTCTTGAGTCATCATTTTGCCTGTTGAACTACCATTACACTATGCATGATATCATAGTGTAGTAAGTCGTGTGTTATATATATTTTATATATAGGTTGTACACTAACTTTACTAACTTTAAACATGACTCAACACAATCGAAAAATAACAAAGTCGTATTAAAATAAACAACCTGTATTAAATAAAGTTACAGAAATGTAGAACAGCATACCGGGCAAAGTCCTTTCTTTTATATGTTCTTGTTTTAACAGTTCATATTTTATCTTCTTTCATTTTCTGATAATGGAGCTGACTTGTTTGTGTGACGACTACTTGCTTGTCATCCTCAAAACTTCTGAATTCCCGCTTCTTTTTTGGTGTTCGATTTTTGAATTCAGCGTCTGTCGGTTCCATTACTGCATTTTTGGAATTCTTACTACCCCCTTTTTTAAAACAATCAGCAACTGCCATTTTATTAATCATTACAATAGTATATACAGATATTTACCAGTTCTGAGAGCAATTAAAAGCAAAAAAGCTGCAGGTCCTTGAATAAATACCTCTTGAAGTCTGGAAGACAAGAAAATCTGATGACATACTTCTCCAATTATGCAACAA
The DNA here is from genome assembly GCA_023376005.1 of Doryteuthis pealeii. Lineage (NCBI taxonomy): Eukaryota > Metazoa > Mollusca > Cephalopoda > Myopsida > Loliginidae > Doryteuthis > Doryteuthis pealeii. Next base: position 36,295,248 of record CM042178.1, read on the forward strand.
TATGTATACTCAAAACACAATAAAAAGATAGCTGCATTCTCCCATTCCTGTAGAAAAGCCACCTAAAAATCACAAAAAACTGTGGCAATATAACACTTTCTGCTGTAGCTGCTAAGATTCATAATGCCCTGCTTCTCAACCTAAAGTCAAGAAAATTCTGAAAAAAAATCAGGATGGTTTTCAGAGATACTTTATAAGGACATGAAGGCCATGATCTACTTACTGACTACTTTGTCATTTTTGCTGAAGTCTTGTAAGGAGATATATTGCCATTATTTCTCTTCATAATTTGTCTAGATTACTTACTATGAACATCAATAGATTTAATGAAAAAATGGTTTCACACTAAAAAAGGCAAGAAGCAAATGACATCTTATGGAGACTATTACTGATGCAGACTATGTGGAGGATCTAGTATTTCTTGCAAATATATCTACTCAAGCTGAATCTCAGCTGCTGTTGCAAGCAGCAAGAGGCATTGGTCTCAATGCAAATTCAGATAAAACAGAGTTTATGTATTTTAATCAAGATGGCTCCATCTCTTCATTACTTTGAAATTAGTTGATATATATCTCAGCAACAATATCTCATCTAATGAAAGCAAAGTTAATATTATGCATAGGGAAAGCATGAAATGTTATTGAGAGGTTATTGCACATATGGAAATATGATCTCCCTGATAATGGGAATTCTTGCAAGCTGTAGCCAGGTTAGTACTAATGTATGGCTGTATCACTTGAACTTTAACAAAATGCTTGAAAAAAAGCAAGATCTACACAAGGATGCTGTGTGCTGTTTGGAACAAATCTTGGAAGCAGCACCCTACAAAACAGCAACTATATGACCACTTACTGCCCATCACACAAACCATCCAAGTAAGACAAACAAAACATGCTAGACACTGCTGGAGAAGTAAAGATGAACTTATAGGCAACATTCTTCAAGGGACTCCTACACATGGACACACCAGGTTTAGGGAACCAGTAAAACTTACATTAACCAGCTCTGTGTGAACCCTCAATGCTTGTCTAGAGGGCCTACCAAGGATGATGGCATATAGGGACAGATGGCGAGTTAGGGTCAAGGGAATCTATGCCATTATTACAACCTGATGAAGATGAAGAGGATATTGCTGTAGCCTATGATTATCCTATTTTATCATTAGTTATACATGATATCTTTATTTAATAAACCAAGATTTTTGGGGTTGTCTGATACAAATTTCTTCTTTTTTTTTTCAGACTGGAGATGTCAGTTCCTTGATAGAGCAGCTAAAACAACTCAAACAATATGCAAAAAATTTCCTTCTATATTCAAAGTAAGGGAAATTAATCAAATAGATTTGCCAGCACATTACAAATTATATACATGTATATACACATAATAACGACCAACTTCAACATAAAAAAGACATATAAATATATATTATATTATATTCTAGTTGAAAATAGAGAATCAAATTAACAAATATGAGAAGGTACTAGTTAAATACCATTTAATAGTTATTTCCCTTAAAGAAATTATAAATACTATATGAATGCTAAATTAAGTTGTACATTGGGTTGGAAATTGATTTAATTAGTTAGTGCATAATTAAATCCTTGCTACAATATTACATTTTTGCAGTGTTATATATATATATATATATATATATATATATGAGGTAAAATATGAGGAATGAAAGAAAAAAACTCAGACAAAAATGTGTAGTATATTTCGCTGGAGTTTTGAACTCAGCATCTTCAGAGTTCAAAACTCCAGCGAAATATACTACACATTTTTGTCTGAGTTTTGTTCTTTCATTCCTCATGTTTTACCTCATTCTGTCAGATTCATTCCAACCCCCTTTTCCTCATATATATATATATATATATTATATATATATATATGTGTGTGTGTCTGTATGTGTGTGTGTGTGTGTGTGTGTATGTATGTATCAACCCCTCTGCATGAGTAAGATATGACACAAGATAACTTTTTAAGTGGCTTTTAATAGGCTTGAATTCAGAGTTTTTCCTAAACAGTTTGTCATACATAGGTTAAAGAGCCCAGTCTGCCCTGTTATTTGCCCATAGCATGAAGGAGAATAGTTGGAGGCATACCTTCCCCATCGGTATAAAGCATCCTATTGTGGTGTAATGGTTAGGTAGTTAGTTTCACAGCTCTATTACAACTAAAAAGCAAGTTTAATCATCATTAAATATATATATAGATAATTGTAAGGGTTTCACATTTGCTTTACATATTTGATGAGAAGGTTACAAAAAATAAATGTACTGGGTTTTTGAATCATGAGAGAATAGTGAAACTAAGAATTCAAATGGGCTAATATTCAAGAAATATGGTTGACTTATGTTATATCTTAGGTATCCTTAAAAGCGTATGGTTTGCAAAGAAGAATAATGGACAAGATGAATTGGATAAAAAATCGTTTATTGAAATAACGAGTGTGAAAATTGTTGTTGTCGCCGTAGATAACGGTAGTAGTTCTCTGGGGTGGCCGAGGGGGTCGTAAGTCAGGAATGGCCGTGGGGTCGGTGAGGTGTAGAATCGTATGATAATACGTCAGTTCTCTCTTGGCCTGGTGCGAGGAGTGAGGTAGTAGAAAGTGAGTTGATACGGTCACTTGGTGCAGGGACCAAGTCAGGAATATCTCAGTGAGTTGTAGTGGGTAGCGTATGATAATACGTCAGTTCTCTCTTGGCCTGGTGCAAGGCGTGAGGTAGTAGAAGTTGAGTTGATACGGTCACTTGGTGCGGTAAATAGGAGTGGCCGAGGGGCCGTAAGTCAGGAATGGCCGTGGGGTCGGTGAGGTGTGGGTATCGACGTGGTAGTGGAAAATAGCGGCCTTTGATCTTGCCCGCCTGGTGATATTCTCGGCGTCCTCGCCGTCCGTCAACTGCCGATTCTCAAAAATGCCTGGGTTTATATGCTACGCGATCGGCTCCAGAATGCCTTTGAGGTGTTTAGCGGGAAGATTTTTCATTGGCTGAAAATCCGGATTCCTTACAATATTATTTTTTGTTTGTTTTGGAATTCCCTTCAAGCGTAACTCAATCCGAGCCTATGCGCAGAACTGCGTCGAATTGGTCACTTCGTGATAGGGTACCATTGAGTTCACTTCCGCTTGTTGCCTCCGACTTGAGTTTTGATGTTTTATGCTAGCGAGGTGTATTTTGTGAGTAAGCATTGTGAATCATAAGAGATATCTTCTCTCTGATATAACACTTACCTGTTTCATTCGGATTAAATGTGTCACTAAAATTTGTTTAAGGAGATTTATATAATAACTGTAAGTAACTAGCTTTCAGTTTAGAAAGTATGGTAGCTAATTTTTACTCGATGTAAACAATTTTTTGTAGTTAATGGATTTTGATTAGTAAGCAATTTGGAAAATTATTTACTAGGGATCACATATTAGTTCTCTCTAGTAAATAATTTTCCAAATCACTTTCTAATCAAAATCCATTCAAAAATCTTTTTTAAAGTCAAAATTAGCTACCATACTTTCTAAACCAGAAGCCAGCTTCTGACAGTTACTATATAAATCTCCTTAAACAAATTTTAGTGACACATTTAATCCAAATGAAATGAGTTAGTCAACCATATTTCTCATATATATATATATATATATATATATATGCATACATCAGATGATTATAGTACACTAGCTGTAGCCATGGTGTTCCATGGCAAACATGCTAAATATTTGTAGAAATTGGCAGAGTTATGTCTATTCTTAGCTCTCCAAATTTGAGGGGGGTCGCAAAAAATGGTGACATTTTGTAATTTGGGGGATTGTCTAACTTTAACATGGTCTGTACAAAATTTCAGAAAAATTGAAGGGGGTGGGTGACATGGCCTTGATGATTTGTCATGCAATTACCCATATATATATATATATATATATATATATATATATATATATATATATATATATATATATATATACATTTGTTTGTTTTTTTTATTGTAGAGAAGAAAGAAGCAGTAATATAATTTGTTTGGGTCAGACATTTAATACAAAAGTTTCACAGATTATAGAAGCAACTGTTAATACACCTGAACAGGTAAGCCAGGTTTTTGTCTGATTCCACTGTAATTTGAATATCCTAGTAAAATGCAGCCAGCGTTGTCATTAATGATGTAATAAGTAAAATGTGATGTAAGCAGGATGTGACACAAGGTCAATTTCTTAAGCAAATTCTGCCATAGTATTTACCCATAGCTGGAGGGAGAATAGTTGGATGCATATATTTCCCAAGGGTATTAGCACTATGTGAGCAGCAAATAGGATTTGAACTCTGTCTATTTCTTACAACAATAACCATTACGCCATGTACCTCCATTCAGTTTTGCTTTTTGTGCTCACATTTTAGGTTTACATCTTAGTTCATATGAAGAGCCTTGTCCAGCATTTGAAACAAATCATTATTGTTATTAAATAAGAATATATCAGAGAGATCAGAATTCTTACAAGCTGTAGATGTGACTCTAGAAAAATGCTTAAAGAAAAAGCTAAATGGGAACTACACAAGGATGCTGCAAGTCTGTCTTGAACAAATCCTGGAACACCCCACAAAAGAGCAGCTGTTGAGCCACTTACCTCTTATCACACAAACCATCCAGGTAAGATGAACAGGAAATGCTATGTTGGACACTGCTCGAGAAGTAAGGACAAGCTTATGTGATGTTCTACTGTGGGCATCTGCACATGGGCCAATCCAGTTTAGATCAACCAGCAAAAACATACATTAATCAGCTGTGTGAATACTGGATGCTGTACAGAGGACCTTCCAGGAACCATGATTGATAGGGACGGGTGGCAAGGAAGAGTCATGAAGATCTGTGCTGTCAGCATGACTTGATGATGATGATGATGAAATAGGAATATTTATTTTAAACCATGTAATTACTTGGAAATTATCAGTATTAAATAAGAATACTTAAAAACATGTAACTCTACACAAATTATTTATATTAAGAATAGTCACTTAAAACTATAATTGTTTACAAATGATTATTATCAAAAAGGAAAGTAAATACTTGAAGCCACATAATTGTTTTTAAAAAAGTCACTAACTGTTTTTGTTTTTATTTTTTCAGGTGCCTTTTTTACTAAAGGAACTAAGTCAATATCTTCAAGCTCCCTTCCTGGAAATGTTAGACGACACCTCTTCTCACTGTCCTAATTTTATGGTGATGTATTATAAGTTTTGTCTGAGATGAGACATTTTCAGTACTATTCATTAATAAACTCAGATTAGTGTCTGTCATGATTTGCTAAATTTATGAATAAATTTAACAAATTAAGAATAGTTTATTAACACATATTCTGTTGGTAATGTAATTTAAATTAAGTGAAATTGTTCATCTGGTGTATTGTTTATTTTGAACAAAGGGCGAACAAGAATTGCTGCCATTTAACCCAAGGATTTTTTTTGTAAACAAAAATTGAAGTGGGAAAAATCATAAAAAACAGACTGTAGTTTAAGGAGCGAAAAGTTAGAAAAAAAAGTTAGAGTCGTCTGGTTGGATGGGGATGAAGAGGAAAAAAGTTAGTTAAGAAATGAGACAAAAAGAAGATTATTGAAGATTGAAAAAGGAAAAGAGTGGATTATTGGAGGACTGAATTGAAAGTTATGAAGAGAAAGGAAAAAAAGAAACAATTTTATTATTTGAAAAAACAGAACAAAGGAAGAAATTATTGAAAGTGTAAAAAGTAATAAGGAAAAGAAGGAACTTATATTTTTAACAGACAAAAAAAAAAGTAAAAGAAAAAAAACGTATTTATTGTACATGTGAACTATTTGTTTATGAACTTTTTATGTATTTGTATATGTTTGTTTCTGAACAAAAAAAGTAAATAATAATTATTTTTTAAAAATCAAATAATTATTTATCACTTATAAATTGTGTAATTGGCTGAGTTTTTTCTATTTTCTTAAGAAAAGAAAACATTCCATACTTTTTATCTTGGAAATACTTTTCCCTCGGAGAGTCATTTGCCTTAGTTACTCTGGAACCCATGACTTGACGAAATGGTTTGAATAGATTGACAGACACTTCGTACTTGGTTGTAATTGTTATAATATGATAAGTTACCTCCCTTCCACCGTGGATTGAATTAGCAATGGAAAAAGGGTACACATGCACAGAATGCTAGAAAACATTACATAGAGACAAGAAGCAAACGTTAATAAGCCGAATGTATTATTGTTTAATAAATTATATGGAGACGTTTTGATGGGATAGGGAAATTCCAAGGAAAGTGCTCCATCTATATTGACACCAAAATACCACCAGTAGTAAACCCCCCCCCCGAAAGGTACCCTTGGCCCTACACCAAAAGCTCTCAAATGAACTGACATGAATGGAGGCAGAGGGCATCATAAAAAAAGTTACTGGACCTACACATTGTGTCAATTCCCTGGTGCTTGTGGAGAAAGGAAATGGCAAATTCAAGATATGTCTAGATCCACGTAACCTCAACTGAGCAATCCAAAGACCACACTACTCTATGAGAACCTTAGAGGACACCCTTCCTAAGCTATCCGGGGCAAAAGTGTTTACCAAACTGGACATAAGGTGTGGATATTGGATGATACCACTAACTAAGGAGTCCTCATACCTTACAACATTCAGTTCCCCTTTCGGAAGGTAAAGATACCTTCAATTACTGTTTGGTTTGAAGTCATCACAGGATGAGTTCCAGAGGAAAATTGATGAATGCTTGGAGGACATACCAGGTGTCGTTGCTCTAGTGGATGACATACTGATATATGGGAAAACCCGTTCCGATCACGACAAATCCCTCATAAGAGTCCTAGAATGAGCAAAAAGTGTAGGAATTAAGTTTAATAAAGAAAAAATAGATAGCAGCCGCCAGGGTTAAGTACTTCAAACACATACTAACCCCTGAGGGGATTGAGCCAGACCCTGAAAAAATCTCGGTGATACAAGACATGCCAGCACCTACCAGCAAAACTGGAAACCATACTGGGAATGATAAATTATTTATCAAAATTTGTTCCCAGTTTATCAGAAGTCACAAGCCCCATGTGCCAACTATTAGGCAAAAACATACACTTCACATGGGATGACCCTCAAGCAAAGGCATTTGAAAGGGTAAAAGATATACTGACCTCAAACCAGAGTGAAGCACTGAGATATTTGACCCTTCCAAGCCAGCAACTCTCCAAGTAGATGCCTCATAACACGGCCTAGGAGCTGCACTTCTACTGGAAGGAAGGCCAATAGTGTACGCCTCGAAGGCCCTCACTCAAAGTGAAAGAAATTATGCACAAATAGAGAATGAACTGCTTGCTATCCTGTTTGGCTGCAAAAATTTTCACCACTACATCTATGGATACAGCCTCGCAAACCATTGGTACCGATATTTCAAAAACTGCTTCATTCAGCCCCTCCCTGCTTACAGAGGATGTTGCTCCAATTAGGCAACTATGACATAGTTGTTACACATGTTCCAGGGAATAAAATACCCCTGACTAATACGTTCTCACTGTCGGAATTTTGGTGTCGTTGTCAAAATTTGACACAAGTAACAAATAAAAAAATAAAAATAAAACAAATGTAAATAATATACTGAGGAAAAAAAATTTTACAAAAGTCCAAAAGACGAACCAAACTCTTACATAAAATTTAACTATATTTATTTAAATTTTTTAACTATTCTACAGGTCTGCTGAGGTTGCACTGACTTCCCCGTGTAGGAATTTTATCTATAACATAAAAAAAACATATAAAAAACAAACAATACAAAAATATCAGTACAAAAATTACAGTAGAAATTACTTGCGAGGAGGTGAAAGTGAAAAACCCAAATAATTCTTGGAGGGCCTTAATTCTTTTTGTTGTGACAGAGAACTCTGAGTTTGTTTCATTCTCTCTTGTTTTCTTTTTCCTTTCATTCTCTCTTTCTCTTTCCTTCAATGCTCTCCTTTCTTTCCTTTTCTTCCTTCAGCTTTCTTCCTTTATATTTCTTCCTTTCTTTCCTCATTCAAAATTCTTCTTTCCTTTAGTTTATACCTTGTTTCAACAAGTCAAAGACCCAGTGGTCAAAATTATACAATATAACTTAGATACGATATCTCAATGTTCCAATGAGGACAGTCATGCCTCAAAGAGTGTTCTTTATAAATGTAGTTTTTCTTGGAAGAAAGTTAAAAACAAAAGAAAATGTTCGGACATCAGTTCGAGCTGTCAAAAAAATCCAGGGCTACTAGCCCTATTGCTATTCACAGCAGTTCAACGAAACACGGAGGGAGACAGGCTTCAGCCCGAGAGAGAGTGTTTCTCTCACATCTGTTCACAGAGCCCACCAAGCTAAAAGAGTCCGATACTGGTCTGGAATTCTCCCCCATCCCCTTAGGGACATCATAACTAACCAATCACAGGCCTTTAAAAATTTACTCTGCTAATTTTAAATAAATAAGGCACCATGGCCCTAACAAAAATATAATTTTTTTCAAAACATCCCCCGTAGGTGGGGTGCTAATTGTTGCAGCCATTTCTGAGAATTTTCACCGCCCCAAAAAATTTCAACATCACAGAAGCATCTCCCAGAGGTGTATCAGGAATATTCGAAAGGAATGGATGTCCATGTACACAACATCCTTAGACACATTCCAGTAAAGAGAAGACATGAGAATTGCTACCAAGCAAGAACCAGAACTACAGGCCCTCATCAGTATCATCCAAAACAGCTGGCCTGAGCAGAGGAAATTATGCAACTCCCAAGTAATCAAATACTGGAACCACTGAGATGAGTTGACATATATAGAGGGTCTAATCCTCAAAGGCCCTAAGATTGTTATCCCCAGGTTATTCTGGACACAAATGATAAAGTGCCTACATGTTTGACACTCTAGCATTGAAAGAACATTGACAAGAGCTCGCACTTCCCTGTTTTGGCCTGGGATCTCTGACGACATACGTCTATTCGTATTGAGATTCACAGAGTGCATGACATCGCAGAATTCCAATCCAAGAGAGCCCCTGAAACCACACCCTGTGCCCAACTACCCCTGGCAAGTGGTAGCCACAGACCTATTCCAGTGGGATGGAAAAGACTTCCTTGTGATCGTGGACTACTACAGCCAATATTTCGAAATAGCAAAAATACATTCCACTACCAGCAAAACCATCATACAACACCTGAAGTCAACCTTCTCTAGGTATGGCATTCCAGAAAAGATAGTTTTGGATAATACTAGCCAATTTAGTTCCACAGAATTTGCTAAGTTTGCAGAGCATTACAATTTTTTGCACTCCACATTCAGCCCCAGATATCCCCAGTCTAATGGCTTAGCAGAACGAACAGTACAAACTGTCAAGAGAATCCTATAGAAAGCAAAAAACAACAATAGCGACACTAACCTGGGTATACTTGAATATCGGAACACCCCATTAGTGGTCTAAGTTACTTCCCTGCAGAGTTCCTTCAGGGCCACTAGCTGAGATCAGTAATACCGGTGTTATCCAGCCAGTTGAAGCCTAAAGACATAAACCATGAAGAAGCAAGAGTGCAAATGCACATAAAGAAACAGCCGAATGATATAATCATTCAGCACGACAACAAACCCCACTACAAGAAGGAGAAAATGTCCGTTTCCAGCAAAATATGGAAGCCTGGTCATGTCAGAAACAACATCGACTATCGCACCGTCATAATCGAATCACTGGATGGCAATATCTTTAGACGGAATAGACGCCACCTCAAAAAGACTAAGGAGAGTTTTGACACAAACACAACTCCAGGCATAAACGACACCCACCACGCAGAAAAGGAGGAGGACCTTCCTATGATAACACCACACACCTCAATGTTCACAAACACTAGTGCACCAAACACAGGTGAATAGAGTCCCTCTCGATCCCATAAACACTATACAAACATACATCACAACAAGTGGACGGATATGTAAGCCCAAACAAATTATGGACATGAAACCCCCTCCCACACACCCAACCCAAAAATATATACATAATCATTTCATGAACCACCAAGATCTGATGAACAGTGAGCTACTTGAGAAGGGAGATGTTATAATATGATAAGTTACCTCCCTTCCACCGTGGATTGAGTTAGCAATGGAAAAAGGGTACACATGTGCAGAACGCTAGTAAACATTACATAGAGACCAGAAGCATTATTGTTTAATAAATTTATTGTTACATGTTATGATTGGAATGACACGACAACATAATTATGTAACAGATACTACAATAGTAATTAAAGTCACTACATTTTGGCTGTTGTTCCGTTCAGCCTTCCTCACATATTTGTACCCTTTTGGGAATTTGAAACTGAACCCTTTATTCAAAGGAGTAATAGATTATTCTCATTCTGTTGTACATTCTTAAAACATATCTCTTAACAGTTAATTCTTTCTAATTGATATGCCACTTATCTCTACCAATAAACTTGACTATGTATAACTAAATACAAAAGTCAAAAAGTTTTGCAATATTTGTTAACATAAGGCACAATTTGCTTTTTTAGAGATTGTGAAGTTGATGAACCATTCTAAACTGTGAGATACTGAATTCGCCTGATATTCCAAGTTCTACTCACCGGGTTTGCCTTTATGGCTGGGAGCTCAATTTTAATTCTAGTGTGACCTTGCCTGATCGTTGAGGTTCTAGCAACCCAAGTGAAAATTCTTGAATCATCAATGGAGCCTCTTCTTTCGCAGTGTGATGGCTCAGTATGTACTTGTAAAGCCTAACTTACTGAAGTAGACTACATTGCACATTCATCTTTCAAATCACACACACAGGGAAGTAATGTACGGGTACAGGGGGAAATTTTATGAGGGAGGGGGAGACTGAGGGAATTTTCCCTGAAATTTTTCTAAGTTGCCATAGATATTAATTTTTGGTGGAGGTATTAAGAATTAGAGTAAAGTCTTAACATATGACTTCAGGTTTTTTGTGAAAAATAATGTGGCGGCTTTATTTTGGCTGCAATGTCACATCAATGTGACTTCACTAATGTGAAGTTTAACGTGAAATTTTAAAACAGATTTATTTACCCTGGTAACTCGCTTTTGCCCTGTAAATGTACAATTCATTTGCTTCTAGGGGAGGAGGCTTAAACTGGTTTAGTCACATGATCTAGCATGCACCAAAATATTGCAAAACTTTTGACTCACTCTAGTAATTAGCTTGCTGCTAAAAGTTCAATCCCTGACATCAGACTTTTTTGTTTTTTAGATGTTGGTTTCATATTTGAAGGATTTCTTTCAAGATTCAAGAAATCACAAAAGAAAGAAAAAACATGTAAGATTTTTTTTATTGCCTTCTCAATTTTGTAAAGCAAACAAATTGGATGCTAATATTCTAAAAATTATTCACACTATTTATCCTCCTAGTCTTATGTTATCGTAGAGGAAACATTTTCATTCATAATTTTTGACTAGTTTCTTTATATTATTGTTGATTTTTATCATAAAAGACTATGCATTCATTGTGAACCATTGGCTATGGGTGGTAGCTGAGCAGGCCATGACCCATGTACTAAGTGGTCTTGGGACATGCAACATTCCACTTTGGCACTTACTTGGGTTAGACAGCTGATCAGAGGGGCCAATTAAGCCTGAGCACCTATATGACTGTCCAATATTATTCTTCAAATTATTCTTATGACAAAAACCCCTCCCTTTTTATCATATGGGTGCTAGAAGGTAGTGGCTGTGGGTCAACTACCAGTTTATCAATTCTACCAAATTTATTAATACTCATGAAGTTGATGAAAATTATTTCTACCAGTTTATTTACCCTGGAAACTAGCTTTTGCCCTGAAAAATTCCACCATGACTCTTTTCTATGTTCCTTAGGGATGGTAATGTACTTTTTAAAAAAATATTATTATTATTATTATTATTATTATTATTATTATTATTTGTATTTTACTCCATGAGAGTTTTTCACACCTGTCTTAGCTGGTGTTTCACTGGAGGCTGAGTGACAGAAAATCTCCTCAGGTCTCTAGGACTCTTCTAAGTATTCTAACCAATCTTAACAATGCTGTTGTTTGGATGGTATTATTATTATTCTACTGTATGGGAGTTTTCACACCAGTAGTGATTGATGATCATTGCTGGAGTCTGAGTGACAGCAAGTTTCCTCAATTCTCCAGGACTTTTCTCAGTATTCTAGCTGATCTCAACAGTGCTATATTCTGGATGGACTCAATCCTTCTACAAATTTTCATTTCTTATCTAGGTTCTTTGAATTGTCCTAAAAGTCATAACTATGATTGGTATCACTGTCACTTTCATGGTCTACTACTACTACTACTACTACTACTACTAATAATAATAATAATAATAATAATAATAATAATAATAATAATAATAATAATAGTAGTAGTAGTAGTAGTAGTAGTTTTACACAACAGCATTAGCTGTTTGTCATTCACTGGAGTCTAAGTGACAACACATCTCCTCATGTCTCCATGACTCTTCTGGGTATTGTAGCTGATTTTAACAATGTTGTCTGTCAATTCTTTCTTTAATTTCCAATTCCTCCAGTCTTTTTTATTTGGGGGCCATTCCAAGGACACCAAATACAATTGGCATCACCTTCACCCTCATGTTCCACAGTTTTTTTAGTTCTCTGGCAAGGTCCAAATATTTTCCTTTTTTTTCATTTTTACTCTGTGGTGCACTGGAATAGCAAAATGCCCCAGATGACAAATTCTTTTTTTTTTTTTGTTAATTAACACTAGGTTTGTTCTTCTGGGTGGGATGTACATCCCTAAATCCCAATGAATTTTATGCATCTCATTCACTAGGACAGATTCTGATTTGTGCATATACCATTTGATAGTATGGTCAAAATTTAATTTCTTGCACAATTCCAAGTGGATCACCTTTCCCATCTAGTCATATCTAGTCTTGTACTAGCTTTGTGCTTTGCTGTATTTGCTTATAATGCAATTAACAGTTTTGACTTTGTCTCTACACATTCTCTAAATGCTATTCTGTTGGGTTTTATCTATTTTCACTTTAATATAATTTACCCTTATGACATAGTTTTTATTGCTTTTCTGTTTGTTTATATTTTGCAGTTGATGTTACTGGTTGCTGTAATTAGTCTTTCTTTGCTCTTTTTTGTATATATTTTGTGTCCTTGAATTATTGCATTGACACGATCCTCAATGCTGGTGAGACATATTCCTCCTTCTTTTCTTGATACATATAATCTGTCTATGTCATCTCTTGAGTGTAAAGCCTTGTACATAGTCATCAATTTCTTTGTCCTTTGGTCCATCTGGTTCCTCCCTTGAAGAGTGGTACAGAATATCTTACAAGGGAGACAACCTAGATGTTTATTCCCTTGACAGAATTTCAGCTGCAGAGTTTCGTTTCTAGAAGTCTTCTTGTTCTTCTGAGGTACTCTTTTCTCTTTTCTCACTTTTTTTTCATCTCTGTTTGTTTGATGGTGTCCGCTTCCAATATTTACATTCTTAAATTAAATTAAGGGAATAATTTTCATTCTTAATTTTTGACACATTTTTATTCTATTGTTGCTTTTTATCATAAAAGACTATGACTCTACTTAACTGCATGATTTTGCATCATTCATTTAACTAAATGATTTAATAAATGCTTTTTTGCCAAATTTCTCTTACAGAAAAATTTACCTCAATATAAAATTTTGCATGAAACTGATGATATCAACTTAAATGAACTAGATGAACTTGGTAAGATATATTCTTATGTACCAAACATTATATATGTTGTGTCTTAGCTTTGACACTAAACTACTTCCACTTCGGGAGGCTGCAGACCAACTTTAAGGAAGTCTAGAAAGGAACAAGTCATTATGTCCCGATTATGCATTGGTCATACAAAACTAACACACTCTTATATACTCAAACAAGAACAACAACCACAATGTGAAACATGTCAAACACCTTTGACTGTTAAACACTTATTGATGGAATGCAGATTTTTTGCTCACATCAGAAACCATTATTTTAAAGCAAACAATATGAAAGATCTGTTTGAAAATATTAACATAGAGGATATTTTCTCCTTTTTGAGGGAAATAAAATTATACCATAGAATATAGACATGAAACAAATCAATACCATACAATAATGCTAACACATTGTTAAAACCAATTACTAAAAGTATATATATGAATACACAATATGTATTACACCCTAACCGTTAGGCCTGACATAACCCTGGACAGGTTGATATGCCGTTAAAATCAATAAACCAACCAACCATAAACTACTTCCAGGGTGAGACTCCAATTCTGGAGCTCTGGTTAGTGTGGAGTCTATTCATTGCCATTAGTCCAAGGTCCTCTCTGACTTGATGTGGTAGTACCTGTTAGAGCCCCATCTATGAGTCAAATCCTAACATTCACAGTAGACACTTATTCCATATACACCAGTGAAAGTAAACATTGCCTATTGCATTATTGTAAATAAAGTATATTCAAATATGTTATGCTTCTTAATACTTAAGACTTATTATATCCTTTATAGAAGACTATAAGCGGCTACCCAGCGTCACCTGGGTAGAGGGGGAATTTTTTTTTAAGTTAGTCTCATAGGTCAATTATTACTGAATCGTGAGTTGGTTTCCCACAGGATGTTCCATTAAAATCCCCACGTAAAAAAGACCTTGCACTGATCCAGCCACTTTGAAAAGAAAAATTAATGTCTAATATTTACAATATTAAATGCAAAAGAAATATCCATGCTGTTATCATTTAAATTTCATTTTTTAATTATCTTCATGAATATAAATTAAATCTTCATTATTTTTGCTCAAAAAGTAAGATCTAATGATAGTGAATGTGTACCTAGATTTACATTGTTGTTAATTGTTTTATTTTCGTACTTTCCTCTGGACATACATACACACAACTGCCCTTTATATATGTATAGATATTACATTGACAATGAGAAGAAAAACTAAGAACTGAAAACATAGCAGTAAATGTGATATGGGGGAAGAAAATTTGACTATGAAGCGGATATGATTGGCCCAAAATGGACTCAGTGGCTGAAAGCATTTAGATTTTATATTGATGGAAAAATATTGTCAAAGAGTTCATTGAAGGTGACAACTGGCACAATGTAGAGTTAGACATATTTGCAACATTACTGAATAAGGGAACACTGACAGAGTATAAAGGGGTGGTGACAGCCCTGAACAATTACTTTGTACATTGGATAAATATTTCTACCTCAAAGCAAATGTTCTACAAGACAAAGCCCAGACCAAAAAAAAATTGTTGACGACATGTCTCAAAAAAATTGCCAAGTAATGAAACTGACAACCATATCAGAGATTCTATACTGTAGAATTGTAGGTCTGCATATATCAAATACAGACTACTGAAAGAGGGTGACTGGCTAATGCTTTGAATGAGACACAGAACTGTCAATACAGTCTGAGGAGATAAAGCTACAAATGATTGCTCTATGTTTAAATACAGAGGATAGCAGAAAAGCTATGGCATAATGGTATGCATTATCATTTAAATCTTTAAGACATTTACATATTCAGTTTTGATACCTTTTTTTTTTATCTATCTATCTATCTATATGCATAATAATAATGAATATATATATATATATCAGTTTGTGTATATATATTTAATCACATGGATATTTTATCTGTGACATTAGGTTTCATGCCTGTCTTTTTCGGCAATCATCAGGCAGGATGGAGAAGAATACTAATACTAAACACACAGACACACACACACAAAGAATTTGAAAGAATACCAGGACATTATTAAACAAATATACAAAAACACAATTACAAATAAGTACAAAATACAACAGAATGGATTGATTCAAGCAACA
Source organism: Doryteuthis pealeii (assembly GCA_023376005.1). Lineage (NCBI taxonomy): Eukaryota > Metazoa > Mollusca > Cephalopoda > Myopsida > Loliginidae > Doryteuthis > Doryteuthis pealeii. Next base: position 36,311,110 of record CM042178.1, read on the forward strand.
ATGAGCATCTCCCTATAAGGCTCTGAACTTTTAGAAGTCTTCTGACAAAGAGATTTTTCCTCTTGAAATATTAGGAAAATAAATCACCAATAAAGGACTAACATTAAAGTTACCTCATTTTTCTTTACACTTCAATTGTGATAGCCTTTAAAACCAACCACCAAACCAATAAATATATATATATATACATATATATATATATATGTCTGTGTGTGTGTTGGAAACTAAAAGCAAATTTGGCATGGACTCCATGCTGAAATGGGGGATTTTAAAAGGGCTTGTAATTACAAAGCGGGTGACAAATTTTGTCTTCTCTGTATGGAAGAAAAACTGGCGATTGCATATTATTCCACTCCTAAAGAATTGTTGAATCAAAGATTTGAAATATTAAACGGATGTAGGCATAAGAAAAAATGGCTTTTCAATGAATCAACAACTCAGATGAGTGTTCTAGTTTCTATCTCCTCATTTATGCAAATTTCTTCCTATCATTTTGTGTGAATGTGTCCGTTTGTTCTAAGCAATTCTTATCAGAATTATCCTGAAGATACTTTCAGTGAAACCTGGGTAGTTTACTTCTATCGTTGATTAGGATCCTATATATATATATATATATAGGAAGGCCCCGAAATGGTGCACATTCTCTCCTGATGATCCCAAGCATTTGTAAACATCATTTGTCTTTTCAATATATCAAATTCACACTGTCGGATTAATTTCCTTTTATTTTACATATATATATATATATATATATATATATATTTTCTATTCATTTTAACTTATTCATATAAACAACATAATCTATTTCTCTTTGCTTATTCATAATGACAGTATGTTCTATTTATAGTCAATATATAAGTATTCAATATGGAAACTCTGACGTGATATTTCAAGTGTTTTTTTTTATATTTTATTCAGTGATAAAAATTGATGAATGTCTTCCTGATAATCCAAATGAAATTTCTAAATCAAAAGTTTTAATTAAGGTAAATGATTTTGATTTTTTGTGCTCAAATTTCAGTTGCTTGATGATCATATGAAATCATTTTTTTTCTTTTGGTTTTCTAAAATTCCTTCCATAATCTTAGTATTTTCACAAATTAAACATATCAAATGAACTTTTGGTACAACATTGAAGCATCTAGTCATTAACGTTGTTCTGTCCCACAAGACATGTGTCTGTTCCTCTATAAATGTGAGCATTATCTTTTGATGATAAGTATAACCACCTCTCAGCAATCAGAACTCTGAAGGTAAATCACTATTCATCTACAGGTTTACTAATCATTGTAAAGGGTAAAACTGAAAGAGGAAAATACAAACAAGTTACATCAAACAGTGAGTTAATAGCCTAGTCATAGGTTTAACATAGGTATATGGAACACTTTAGCAGGTGGCTGTTACGACCGTTGTAGATTCAACATAAATTAGTCTGGTCCTAAATTACTGAGTAGTCAATAGTTCTTTAATAAAAGGGTACTATTTAATGAAGAAATCATGCTAATAAGGATAGGCACTATGTTTCAGTAAAAGCTGGTATGTGTTACGAGGGGATTATGACCAGCTCATTTTAGAAAGAAAATGCTTATTATTAAAGTATACTAAAGGGGAAAAACCACAAAATATAAAATAATGATGATGGTTCTAGGTTTAGAGATGGGTAGAATTCTATGATAATCCAAATTATTTGATTAACAAGGAAGGATAAGCAACGGTTTCATTATCTGCCATACCTTAGATAAAAAGGCACAACATCAAAAGTTTTGAACTGGTGACAATTTTGAGGCCATACCTAATGAATAAAGGGCCACTAATGGAGGTAACTTATAAGGATTTAATCTATTTAGCATGAGAAGCTTACTCTTGGAGTAAAATGGTGTTGCATTTCTATAGTAAAAATAATTTGAAATGCATTTTTGTTGTAAAAATCATTTGTTTTACTATACATTTGTTTATACTATCATTTGTTTATTATAAATAATAAACAAAATAGTTTCTTTTGCTTTTTTTATTATGAAGATCATTTATCATGCATTTCTATTGCAAAAAATAACTTCTAATATATATCTATGGTAAAAATCATTTACAGTGTATTCCTATAGTAAAAATAATTTTGTGATGTATTCTTAATATTAAAAATCATTTTCCGCTAAGTTCCTATAGTAAACATCATTTGCAATGTAACAAATTATAGTAATATTTATTGCCTAATGGATTTAATAAAAATCATTTTCCAATGCATTTATATTTGTAAAAATTATTGGCAATGCATTTCTATACTTAAATAATTTAAAATCTATTACTCTAATATTCAGATTGTGAAGCTATATATATATATATATTGTTATAATATGATAAGTTACCTCCCTTCCACCGTGGATTTGGATTAACAATGGAAAGCGGAACGCCGGTATAAATAATACATGAATACCAGAAGTAGACGTCAATAAGATGAGTGTATAAATGCTTAATAAATTTTCTATTACATGTTAATACTGAGTAAAAGTTATCATTGGAATAACACCACAACATACAAGTAAAACAGATACTACAATAATATATATATGTTGAAAAAATGAATAAAGAAAAGAAAGTATAGAATAGATAATATAGGATATTCTAATCAATATTACTTACATGTGTTTCGGTCAGGAGTTTATCCATGTGTACATTAAACTATTATTATTTTTAAATAACCAAATGAAATGAAATAATAATAATAGAAAAAATGTAGAAATGTTCCGCACACAAAGAAATTCGGCCTTCATCAGAGTAAATTCTTATTTGAAATGAAATTCGTTGGAAAAAGCGGAGAATTTTTGAAATGTTTGAAAAATAACTTTTTTAAAAAATTCACATTCAAAATTGTTGTTTTAGTCAAATCAAAATGAGTATTTAAATATGTTAGAGAAACATAAACCAATTTGCTATTTCATATTAATAGGAGGAAAATAAAAACAATATTATGCAAGGATGAAGTCAATGATAACGATGGTGGCAACAAAAAAAATGTAATTTACTATAGATAGGGGAATTTTTTTCTTTTTTTTTTTTTTTTCTCTAAAGAAAAGGGAAAATAGGGAAGAGTATAAGGAAAGAAATTTAAGATTTTAAAAATTAGGAAAATGATTTGGAAATTTTAGTGGAAATATTATGAAATTTAGTGATGTATATTAAAGTTTTTTAATATAATTCTAGCAAGGGATGGTGATATTTTATAAAAACCAGGTCTCTGGTTGAGAATCAAAATGGCCGAGGATTCTACAATACGACGTGCATTTCGATTGTGGATAAAAGCGATCATTGAAGATTTCTGCAAAATAAAATTGATTTGTTAATAAATTGTGTGTTACTAACGAATTGGATGTATTTCCAAATTTTAGGTCTTTAGAGTGTTCATACAATCGTTTTTAAAATTTTCTGGCAGTTTTACCGATGTAAACCTTATTGCATTGTTCACAACATATTTTATAAATACCGGCATTGGATTCATGTTTATTTGTGGAGTGTTTTAGTAAATGTTTGACTTGTGCGGGTGACAGTTTTAATTCCAAGATGATTTAGATTTTTTTCAATTAAAGGCGTTATAGGGCTTTGAGGTAATGTGATGAACTTGGTTGTGGGGATGTTATTAGGGTTTGTTGAGTTAGTAGGATATTGTTTATTTTTATAGATTTTAATAGCTTTTAACTTGGCGTGATGTATGAAGGAAACGGGGTATTGTAAATTTATAAAAGATTTGTTAATGTATTCATATCCTTCATTTAGAAAAGTTGGAGAACAGATTCTTTGGGCCCTAAGGAAGAAACCTATAAGAATGCTACTTTTTGTCTTATTACTGTGGTTAGAATAAAAATGTATGTAATCATTTTTACAATTTGTTTTGTGATGGACTTTGAATGTTAGTTTGTTATCATTGTTTATTAATAAAATGTCTAGGAAAAGTAGGGAGTTGTTTTTTTCTTGTTCAATCGTGAAATTAATGGTGGGTTCAACTTGGTTTAATTTTTGAGTAATATTGTGTATATTATGTTTATCTGGGTAAATTATTAGAATATCGTCAATGTATCTGTAATAATGTATGTCATTAGGTACAATGTATTTAAAAGGTTTAGATTCTAGGAGTTCAATAAACAAGCAAGCTAAAATGCCGCTTAATGGTGACCCCATGGGGAGCCCAAATATAGATAGAAGTTGTTGTTATATTTAAAGAAACAATGGTTAGTACAAAATTCAATTATTTGGATTATCTTAGGAATGGGTAATGGGAGGTTTATATTAATTTTATATAGGTGTTGCTGTAAACGATTAATGCATTTTTTGACAGGGATATTTGTGTATAGAGATTGAATATCAAGACTTGCTAAGAGTTTGTTCTTCATATCTATGTCTCGTATTTAGTTTAGTAGTTCATCAATAAATTAACCACCAACAAATCATACATACGTATAATTTATATTTTAAAAAAATTAAAAAAACAAATAAATATATAAATAAATAAATAAATAAAATCCCTCATGCTTTGATAATTTAGAATACCACAAAACTTCTCTCTGCATCAAAATCTGTTCGCATGCGATATGACGTCATTAACTGTTTTTCTCGGTCGCGTCTGAACATGAATTTTTTAAAAAGTTATTTTTCGAACATTTCAAAAATTCTCCGCTTTTTCCAACGAATTTCTCTGATGAAGGCCGAATTTCTTTGTGTGCGGAACATTTCTACATTTTTTCTATTATTATTATTTGATTTCATTTGGTTATACTTTCTTTCCTTTATTCATTTTTTCAACATACCGTTGGATGCACTTCCAGTTTCATTTTACATATATATAATATATATATATATATATATATATATATATATATATATATTATTGTAAAATGAGTTCTTTGAGCTTATAATAGATTTTTTTTTTATGTTGCAGTATTTCCTTGATATTCATCTTGATGAAGTTTGGGAGGAATATTTAAAGTACATTGTTATGGAAAAACCAAAAAATCCATTTGCCAGACTGATTTCAAAATTCAGACAATCTGCTATGAAGTAGGTGAATGAAATTTTTCAAAGAATCTTATCCCCAATATGAGAACATAGGAAAAAAATTTACTTTTTCTAAAATAAAATATTTTGGAATCATTATTATTCATTCTAACTACTATTTTCTTTGTTTTTTTGTTTTGTTTTGTTTTTTCAATTTCTTACCACAACTAACCTTTCTATGATAAAAGATAAACTCTCAGTGAGGCTTGAATTGTTGTCTCCTTTTAGGAAGCTGCTTGGCTAAAAAACTGTTGGTATTGAAGCAGCCTAAATTGATAACCCTTGCTTTATGTCTGATCTGTCAAGAATGTAGAGACAAAAATAATTGCCTTTCCTTAGATTGTGGGCATGGCTTCCCACAGCACGTGTTCATTGGTCACATGATAATTTGTCCCTGGTCTTCAAACAGATAACAGCTGTTTTCAGTCCAGGCTCGTTGAGCGAAAAGGACATATTTCTTAGCTCTGTTCATAGAACATAATAGTGACAATAAGTCTCCAACTTTGGCAAAGCAATTATTTCACCTCACCATAAAAACCATGGAAGATACACTAAGTCTTTTCTAACCATTCTTTGGTATTTCTTCATTACACTTTGTTCATGGAATATTATGTACAATTAGCCTGTTTGGGTACATATGTATTGTGTTATTTTTTTGTTACATGTTATGTATATAACATTATATAATAATAAGAACACCTCATGTCAGAAATATAGACAGATATGTATATGTGTTATTATTATTCTCTACACATTGTGAACAGCTATACACATCTTGATTGCTATACTCATAATGTTTCCATCTCTGTGCTCTCCAGAAAGTACAAGGGTCAAAATGTTGTCATTGTATTAGATATTTTTTTATCCTTTCTGTTAGAAATGTTGATCAACTGAGAGCTATATTTTATGGTTTAATGATCTTATTCTATGTCTATAGTTGTTTATTCTAAAGTTAAATGGCCATTTTGAGATCCCTATATTTTGTTTGGAGCAACATGTACATTCTAAAAGGTAAAGCATATTTTTGCTATTACAGCTTGTTAATCAGTATAAACGTTAATGAGAATAAATAGATTTTTAAAGTTTAGACCTGGAGGCATGGGTGGTGTAACTGTTATCAATGTAGAAAATGAATACTATGACCTGAGTTCAAATTCTGGATGAGGTTGTTCACATTTTACTTTGTGCTAATGTCTTTAGGAAAAGCATGAATCATTCCCCCCCCCCTCACACACACACAGAGGCACACACCTAAGGGTAAATAATAGAGAAGACTTTCTAGCTTTGTAGGTAGGCAAAGCATTCTAAAAGAAGTAAGAAATTTGGATTTAACACCAACATCTGGAATTCCTAAGGCAGACATTGTGTTTCAGACAAATGCTTGTGGTGACATAGAGGCCATTTTGTATACCACCTTGTCCTTCCCTTGGACTAACATTCTCTGTTGAGAAGAAGGGAGAACTATGAGTTTTCCATACAAACTTGCTCATGCATGTTCCATGATCTGATGGCAGATCCATTGCCTTGCTAGACTGATGAATGCCATATGTATGTGTATAGATAGAAATTCATACTGTATTAGGAATGTTATTCTGTTGTTATTCAGTTATTCTGTTGTTTCAAGTAAGAATGTTCTAATGAAAATACATGCAGACTGTATAATGGAAATTCTACAGCCTGCATAGTAGAAGAAATACAAAATAGCAGACCTTGCTGGTGTGATAATACCCAGTCTGCACTCAAGCACCTGCGTTGCACAATGTCTATGACCCTAACGTTGTAATATTCTGTGCTAGCTCATTCGAAGGGCACAAGTCAGAGATAGGTTCACAAGGATAAAAAAAAACACAACACAAAGTTTGATGACAGGACACTAATGGAAGAGGAAGTTGTGACACTTTGTGCAGGAGCAGAGGACACTCAGGCCTATGTTGCCATCTGGCAAGAAAGTTGATTACTGGCTTTACTGATGTGGGTCCCTGGCTATTTCTATCTACTGTTACGAGGACAACCTCTCACCTCAAAGGCTGGTCTGAAACTAACTACCTAAGGGCTTGAGCTGGCTGAATATATGTAAATTCCACCTCCTACACCCCCATGGATTCAACCACCCAGATTCTCAGTACTTATTTGCTTCTCAGAATTTTCGTCTGTGATCTCTCTTTAAAGCGATAGCAATTACTTTTTTTTTTATCAGGGTCAGTGTCTCCACTTCCTCAAAACAAATTTTCTCATCAAAACAGCATTTTCTCAAAAAACGTAGCTATCTAAAGATATACCTATACTTACTCTAACTAGCTTAACTTCATGGTGGCCGTTCAATTCTCTTAAACTTTACTGCCTAATCTTTTGTGTCCTTAAAGGACAAACACCCACCCATATACACATTCTATCCCCCCCCCCTTTTTTATTTCTCTGACCATATTCTCACTTAACCATTGTGTCACACTGGTCACTCTGTGGAAAGACATTTAATGATGTTGAGGATGTTAAATTTCTCTCAAAATGATTTCAAAACAGTTATTTTTACAAAACTGAAAGGCCATTCTAGCAATTTGTGTTGTATTTTTGTTGATTTTAAAAATCTACCGAAAATGAATTAATTATTTGATTTTAATAATATTTTCATTATTTATGTGGTGGTGACTTTATGAAATTCACACAAGTTTTATTTATGAGAACAAAGAAAGTTCAACAAATGAAAGATATGTGTGTGTGTGTGTCTGTGTTAGAATGAGGTGTGTATATAAAAATAAGATAGATTCAAAACATCTACATGGTGTAACCATTTTCTATAATAGAAATAATGCACAAAATGTATTCCTGTGTGATACTATGTATCTTAGGAATATGAGTCATCTTATTTACAGAATATTGAATCATTGTGTGTGTAAAATAGAAATCATGCCATGAAAATCCTAAGCAGAGTTGTCCATGGATGAATGAATAGATTGTCTAGCAGACATTGGGTAAGCAGGGGCAAGTAAATCAACAGTAGGCAAGGGCAGGTAACCCAACATATGTATATATATATCATGTAAATAAGTAGTAAAGTTGGCATAGTGGCCTAGACCAGGGAGGTGTTTTTGCATCTGAGATGGAGCACCATGCCTACCATCAGCTTCCCAGCTTACAGCTGTGCTATTCATGCACCGAGTTGGTGAGGCCAGGTATCGAACCTATGGTATCGAACCTTATAGTTTTTAGGCAGATGCTCTACTGACTAAGCTAAACTAGGCCTTATGTGTTTCTACTGTTTTTTTTTTGTTTGTTTTTTTCAGAATGCATCTTTTTTCATGTTCCTATGAAAATCTTAACAAAACATTGTCAGAACCAAATAGAGTCAATCTTGTAGATAGTGAAAACTATGTCTATTGTCTTCCTGATGCCTCTGTTTATGGTGAGTATAAATTTCACTCTTTAAGAAATAGAGTAGTACCTTATCATTCATTAAAAAATATTTATCTTTTACTATAAAACTAGAATCCAATTTGATGATAGAGGAATGACCCCACCCAGCTTCTTGTTTTGTTTTTTTTTTTAAGATGAAGACATGTACAACTGAGCAACTTATATAATAAAGTAATTATGTCTCAATATGTTGTTGTCAAGATGAATGAGTGTCAGTGTGAAAGAAGACTATTTTGAAGAAAATCAACTTTTCATTCCTTGTTCTTTTCTATTCTGGTGAATACAACTTCTGTCTCAATATTTTTGGAATACCACTTTTTCAAAGATTGTCCTTGTGCCATCTCTGTAGACATGCGTCCATTTCAGAGTAAACACGTGCATCATCTGTGACAGTAAGATAAACACCTTTTAGCAATCATGACTCTGAAGCAAAGTCAGGGTTCGTCAACTGGTTTATTGACTGCTCGGCAACTTCATTGTAGGCTTAATGTAACATAGATTGGTCTTAATAAATTGCTGAGTAGCTGATAGTTCTTTGATAAAAAGAAGACTATTCAAAAAAAGTAATAATGCTAATATGTGAAGAGTAGAAGTTATGTTTAATTAAAGGCCTTGTTAACGAGTGATGCAAAATTTCAATTAGCACATGTTACAAAGAAAATATTTATAAATAAATTACACTGAAGGGAAAAATCACAAAATATCAAATAATTACAGGGGTTCTATACTTGGAAATGAAGAAGACAAAGTTTCTTACCATGATGGTCCATAGGTAGATATGACCTGGTACAGAATAACTGTAGGGTCAATATATGTAGTGGATAATGACATAAAGTCTCTTTTACTGCATGTAGTAACATGGGAAAAGAGGGTATGACTTGTGGTATCCTATGCTCACATTGCACAAGCAATAGACTCACTGATACAATGACTTGCCCCCCTCCACCTCATTTCATAGCTGATTTTCATTTAGCTAAATAGATCTTATTACTTTTACATCTATTCAATTATCTTGCACTGTATATGTTTATGTAGGAAGAGTGGAGCCAGTGAGAGGGTAGCACCATCAAGAAGAATCCCTTTGCTGCATCTTTTTGTAGTCAGTAAGATGCTTATGGGGTCATTGAGTTTGCATGTTTATGCAGTCAAGATTTGTGCAGAGCTCTGTGAAAAAACTGTAAAATAGAGCATAGCCATGTCCATCAGATGCTGTGCTGCATGAGGGCTTCCATAAATTTGTGTGCTTAGCTGAAAGCTACTAGCAGAGAAGGTTACTCTGGGCCAGTTGGCCAGCTTGCATGATATGGCCAAAGCTCAGATGCATGTGTGTTGGTTGGCTTTAGGGGTACTGTTTGAGGTGCCTTCTAAAGGGGATCATGCAACTTGCTCCCACATCATGTCTGTAGAGTATGCAGTTAGCCAGTGTTCAATGTGAATGAGTATGTCTTATTTTTTAACCTTGATGAACCATGGTGAAATTTTTTAATGAATTGTTTTTAGTGATCGTGCAAGTGCAACATCCTCCATATCTAAGTTTGTGTTTCTATGCGGGAAAATCAACTTGGTTTGTCTGTATATAAGTATTGTGTGGCAATCTATATTGATAAGAGGATACAATTTGAATTCATGCGTCCTGGCCTCCTGCCCTAAAAAACACTAAGCAGCACCTGCTCAAAATGTGAACCGTGCTATTTATGAACTGCTTAGCTGTTTGAAGGCGTTTTTACAAGTTAATGTGATATGAAAGGAGTCTAGGACTCATGAATCCGAATTGTACTGATAAAAGCTATTGACATTAAATTGGTTTGTCTGTTCACTCAAATGTGTCACATTGAAATAAATAGAATTATATAAAATTAATGTCTTTGAACTGGCATGATTTGAAATAGAATAGAAACCTTTATGCATTAAAAAAAATTGAGTTAAATGTTAGTATACAATTATTTCTATTGCATTAAAATTTGGTAGCAGAATAAAACAAGACACAAATCAAGTACATGAAAAATATGCAACACTTGCTTGGCAAAGGTACAAGAAAAAGATGGCCGCAAGACAAACTGGAGCCATAGAGAGTCAACTAAAGTTCATACATTCATAGGGGGAAATACTTTTAGTTTAATCCAACATTTTCAATTAAATTCTTTTCTAATTTAAAATTGTTCTAAAATTTGTTTTCATATTATTCTTTTGATGTGCTTCTTTAACCGGGTGTAGGGATTATATTCCTTACTTGCTATGGTTCTGCTATTTAATGCTAGGGAACACAAAAGGTAATTACCTCCAGTGTCTGCCAGTAAGTGCTAGGTTGCGTAATGAGCAGTATTATAAAAGTGGAAGTAGCAAAGTGTAGACTTACATGTTGAGCATGTTCTCATGTGCCATTTGACACAAGGTTACTGGGGATGCAAAGCTCCCCCCCCCTTGTCTGTAGACAGGAAATACAACTGGTGTGTATTACTTCTCTCAAGGCAAAATGTAAAAATAAATAAAAAGTAGAAACTTTTTGTTTTGTCACTTCCACTGTAATAATAATGCTTGTTAGGCCACCTAGCACCTATGGGCAGACATGGAAGCTAATTATCTTTTGTGTTCCCTAGCATCAAATAAAAGAACTATGGCAAGTAAAGAATGTAATCACTACAAGGGAATTAGTAAGTGATCCTAGTAATGGCAAATTTCTAAATTTTACCATCAATTTGGAATAAAAAATCACTGACATGAAAGTCTATTTTAAACCAATTCTTTTTTTCTCCTCTTTTTATAGGACCTATTACTGCTCTAATTTTGGTGGATGCCTCCATCTTGCAGTCTATTTTGGCCAGCATTCCTGATTTTTGGAACCAGACCAGAGTGCAAACAGAAGGATTATATAAGGTTAAAATAAAAGTATATAAAAGTATATCATAATTTGCTTTAAGCATTACATAAAGTATCTTATTATATTTTATCTATTTAACTATTTATTTCATATTCGAAGGCTATTGCAATGCAAAAGTAATTGTCCAAGGTCTTATCAATTTTGAAGTATCTACATCTTCAGAGACGTTTTCAATATTATTAAATATATTGAAAACGTATCTGAAGATGAAGATACTTTGAAATTAATGAGACCTTGGGCAATTAATTTTACATTGCAATAACCTTTAAAAAAATAAATAAAAAAATAAAGTATAATAACATACTATATAAAGTGTATAAAACAATAACAACAAACATAGCACCAACTAATCAAAAATAATGGTATTGAGTGGCTTCATAGATATTATTTAGACTTCTATGATACCATTCATACTCTTAGAACTTGGTAAAGCAGATGGTATTACAAAACTAGGGGTCACCATAGAAAAATAGGTTGTGAGTATGAGTTTCACTGGGAGTTTATTCTTTATTTCTTTTCCTTGAATTTGTAGAAGTGACAACACAAGTGAGTAGTGATATAAATCAAATAGATGAAGGATGCTTTGCCTGGTGTAATTGTTAGTGACTTAGGCTACATATTCATCCTGCACTTTAACATAGATAACTGTTTTACTTAACACAATATAGTTAAATACTTTTCATACAGTTAATGTGTCAATTAAGATATGGTAGGAGTGTCAATTAAGATATGGTAGGAGTGTTAATTAAGATATGGTAGGAGTGTTAATTAAGATATGGTAGGAGTGTCAATTAAGATATGGTAGGAGTGTTAATTAAGATATGGTAGGAGTGTCAATTAAGATATGGTAGGAGTTTTAATACTAAGACCAGCAGGAAAAATGGACTCAGCTAGTCAAGTTCAAATTTTAGCTGATACAGTTTAAGTGTTTTAATTCCCTTGGGAAATACATGAATTCAACTCATCTTGCTCAGCTACAATTAAAATAACAGATTAAGGCTACGTTCTCTAGCCTTCGTTGGCAACCAATTTAAGAGAAGAATTACTTTGAATTCAAAACCATCCTATACAACCTACTTTCAACTAAAATTTTAGTGCCACTTATATGGTGAAGCTTTAGCCAAATGCTTCACAAAGAATCTACAGATTGTAGAATCTTTTTATGTGTTAGCTGAAATAAAGTTCTTAAGTTTTAAATATCCTTGTCACATCCTTCCTTGGTCTCTGTAATGGAATGGAATGATGTCATTAATTTCTTCACTACTGCCAATGCGTGCTGTCCTTTATTCTAATGCAACAAATACAAATTCAGTGTGTCATGTTGGACAACAAACTTTAGAATAAAAATCAACTTTCCTAAAAAAAAATATTATATTAAACTATGATATTTCCTTCACACAAAACTCTCTATGAAATATTTCTATTACAGATTTTATTCATACCATTTCTATTGATCCATTTATCAGATAACTACATCTTTAGGAATTGGAGGATGGACACTTCTCTATGGCCGAGTACAACCGTATATCAATGAAATTAGGACTTATCAACATTTTTATATTGAAGGTCCAATTGGATGTGAAAGGGTTGCAGTTGAAATGTTTGCATATTACAGTAAGTATGTTTTTTTTCTGAATTTTTAAATATTAAAACAACAGCCGTCACATATGAATATAAAATGCGCGCATGCACACACACACACACACACACATATATATATATATATATATATATATATATAACTTGCTGCCAAGATTGTAAAAAATTATACATTGGTGAAACTTCAAGAAATATTAAAAAAAAAAAAAGACTGTATGAACATTTAAGAGACTTCAAATTTGGCAACACAAATAATACTTTGGTTAACCATAATTTGGATTTTAAAAACTCTTTCATTCTCGCATTTATATATATATATATATATATATATATATATAGACATGTATTTATTTTAATATATACATATTTACCAACCCCTCCGCACAAACAAGATGTGACCCAAGGTCCATTTCTTAAGTGGAGTTCAACAGGTTTGAATTCAGAGTTTTTCTTCTCCTAGACCAGTTCCCTAACCAAGGTTAAAGAGCCCAGTCTGCCCTGCTATTTATCCATAGCTGGAGGGAGAGTAGGATTCATACCTTTCCCAAGGGTATTAAAGCTACATGAAATGAAATTACCATGTCCAGGATTTGAACTTGAGGTGACGAGTCCATTTCCATGACTAACCATTACACCACACTTTATTTTAATATATATGTTTGATATAGTACATATGAATTGAAACGCTGAGTGTCAACAAATATATTTTTTTGAAATATCAGATATATCATCATTACATTTACTATTTTTAACTTTCACTTATTACTTTTCCACAAAAAAAAAAGATAGATTAACAGATGTATAAATGAACAGTATAAATGAATCCTATATTTTATAACCCTCTATTAATTAAAAAAACATTTCAATATCTGAACACCATGTGCATTAAGACCTAACCATGTTATGTTATGTTTTTAGATATAAATCTTGTATAATAATATTCTATCACATGAACAGGCATCATGTTATACAAATGCTGGACAATCCACTTTTTGATATTTAACCGTCTGAGGATATGCATGAAACTTTAGTAACAGTAAATTAGTACTATAATATCTTATTTGAGATTATATATATATATATATATATATATATATATATATATATATATATATATATATATAGTTTACTATATTCATAAGTAAAGAGTGCTGAATATCATTGATAGAGCATATATATCTAAGTTATATATATAGTAGTATATAAGGTTGAGGTTTATGATAGAAAACCTAATAATTGTAAGGGTAAAAAGGTTTACTTGGGCTCAACACAAGGGTCTTTCAAAAGAAGATATTATAACAAAGTTTTTAGTAGTTTCGCACATGAGAAAATATAGATAGAGTACTACCTTATCTAATTACCTGTGGAGATTTTTTAAAAAACAAGGTATAGACCTTGGGAGAAATTTTTTTAAATGCCGTGAATATAAGGCCAGGGATAGGTATTACCACTTATATACAGAAGACAAACATGCAATAGCTAGTTATTATAATATTAAGGAACTGCTTAACCAAAGATCAGCGGTTCTAAATAGTTGTTGACATAAAAAAATCTGACATCTTAGCCAGTAACACGTTATTCTGTTGTTAATTTGCTGCTGCCTGTCTGTATACTGGCTCAGTTCATGTTCTGCCCAAGATTATACACACATTGTGGTGCCACCTGGGTTTGGAAATCCCATTCCATTTAGAAGTGTGGAGTCCCACCTGAAGTGTGTGTCCTTTCCTACTGCTCACTGTATAAAGGGGGTAGCAATAACAGTGGAAATGAACCTCCCACCCCTCACGGGTTTAGTAATAAGGTTGAGACATCGCTTTAGATTATGCATCATCAGCAGACACCAACCCCATCTCTTGATTCATTTATTGCTTTTCTCATGATGGAATATGAGATGTCTCAGATTGCAACAACATGGGCAAACTCTGTCTCCTAAATGAAGATAGAGGGAGAAGTCTGTTGTTGGCCTGCTGCATTTTTATTTGGGGGTGGGTAGCAGTTGCAATAGAATATATAATTGCAAGATATCAAAATAGGTAAGGTAGCTGGGATGGTAGATAGGAAAAGGATTGGAATAGGAAAATAGAATAAAAAGTGTAAAAAGTTTTTTTGTTGTTGTTTTTTTTGTTTGTTATTCTAATTTGTTTGGACCCCAATGGGACTGATTTTAATGATAAAAGTATTATTACTCCAAGTCTTTTTAGTCAGATTCTTACCCTGATTAGCTAATAAGCAATACTGTTTTTTGGTAGTACCTGACTCATTAATATTACTATATATATATATATATATATATATATATATATATATATATATATGTGTGTGTGTGTGTGTGTGTGTGTGTGTGTGTGTGAATGTAATGCAGCACTACATTTTTCTATTTACATTTTTTTGTTGCTAGCATTGGATAATATGGGAGGAATGGTTGAGGCAAATGAAACACCTGTCCTTGGTTTGCAACTTGGTGAGAAAAACCCCAAGTATTTCACAGTGAAAGACTTGAAACATCAAATTCAAACACTTTGCCTTGAAATTGAAAATGCAGCTATTGAACAACAGTCAATCCACTTACAGGTTGGTGCAGGGAATTTTTCAGATAAAACAATCTAACAGCCAGGCTATCCTGCAATACCAAAATACTCCCATCCAAGGTATCAGTCTATCCCTGGCACAACTCCTATTCCACCACTGACTTTGTGATTCCATTCTTGCACAAGCCATACCTTGAATGGATAACTGCAGCACAATGCCATGAAGAAAACCTTCATCACTGCAATGCCAAAAGGATACAGAGGTATAATAGATATATCCATAGCCTTTGCCCACTACAAATGGTGGTGATATGGTAGATATCCAGAATCCACTCAGTTGCCAGTAGAACACTACTGGCAAAATCATTACTGTCCTCCCAGATTGTCAATATCAAATCAGGGTTGATAGATCAGGAAGGATCACACTCAGGAATTGCTGTTTCTTGAGAAAGTGGCAAGTCAAGGCCATGCCCACCTTAATGCCAAATTGAAAGCCCAAACCAATGAGCCCTGCAAGCAATACTCCACTCACGCATCCTGATCTCCCAACATCTTTCAGTAATGATGCATATGCTGCAATTAGACACCCTACATGGGGACACATATACATCAACATGTCTTCAGCCATCAAAAATCCTTGAGCCTTGTCGAGGTTATTCCCACATAATAAGCCAGGCCCTAAAGAAAAGCACCCTCCTCATAGATCCCTGCTTGCACGCAGGGCAGGGAGAGGAAAGATGTAGCCCAATTACCATTGAATTGGAAGACAAAGATAGCAAGCAAGCCATAACTCAAATACACAGTACAGAGTGGTGGTTTATTTATCCAAGCACCATTGCCCCACTAAAGTCAGCAGCCAATCAGGACTCAGGTAATGGTATCACCCATATGCAAATATAGAATATTCTTGAATGCTATATATACCAGTTGGTTCATGTCAAATTCACTCAGACTTAGCAGATTTATTGCCATATACTTTTGTCTATTTCACCACCGTATCAGTCCTTTCCTTTTGGGTAAAATACAGGCAGACTGCTGTCTCATTACTAACAGTAATTATTTTCCAACTGGCCACATCTCCTTAACTCCTTCATCTAATAGAGCTACACAAAGAAAATCTTGATACATTTTCACTAGTAACAACCCAACATTACTTGATATTTCTACATAAATGATAACAACTTGATATTATGACAATGTCTTTTCAGTTTCCAACAATGAATTTGCTGTAATTTGTGTCTTATTTCAGAATGAATTTCATCCCCTCCCTATATAATGTGCTTCATTTGTTATAGACTCCTTGGATAATGTTGCTAGAACTTTGCATGTGAACTTATTTTTGAGTGTTTCAATTGTTTGGGGTTGGGGGGGGTGGCTCCTCAATGCTCCTGGAAGTGTTTGGAATGTATTACCTTAAAATTGATCAGGAAGGTCTAATTGGTGCAGAAAGCAAATAAAACTCACATCTATAGGACTGCTCTTTGCACTACAGACTCCGCAATTATTGAGTCAATATCTTGATGAAATTTGGCATATGAACTTCCTTTCACTATCATTCTTGTTAAGTATTTACAATATGCCAAGATTACATAAATTAGATCTCATAAAAGAAAAAGTGTTGTCTTCAACAAATCTTAGAAGCAGCACCCCACAAATAAGCAACTGTACAGCCACTTGCCCCTAAGACAAACAAGATATGCTGGACAGTGCCAGAGAAACAAAGACAAACTCATAAGTGGAGTTCTCCTATGGACACCTACACATGGACACACAAGTGTAGGCTGACCAACAAAAACCTACATCAATCATCTCTGTGTGGTTTATGGATGCTGCGCAGAGGACCTCCCACATGTGTGACCGACAGGGACAGTTGGAGAGAGGGAGTCATGGATATCCGTGCTGTCAACATATGATGATGATGATGATGATGATTAGCATAGTTCCCAGAAAAAAATGAAAGGATTAAATGTCGATCAGAGTGTGGGATCTGTTTATTCTGCATACAGAAAATAAGAAAATAGAATTTATTTTTGTTTTAAAATTTTGCTTTATTGAATTATTTTCTTCTGCTAGCAAATGATTTTTTTAATAAATTTTCACCTGATTTAAAAAAATTTTTTTACAGTATTTGATAAAATGGAACCACCAATATTTTACTGTCTTGAAATTTTATCAACTTCATTATATTACTCGAGGAAAAACAGGGTATGTATATTTTACTATGCTGTCAGAAGTGGATGTTGGTGGTATGTAGAGTTTGAATCTTCCAGTCAATAACTCATAATTTTGGGGCCTTGTTATAGATAGCAGTCTTGCAAAGTGGCCTCTGACATGAAAGCAGATGCACCAAATGAGATTTATCGATGCTTTCTGAAGGTTTACAGAAATCTGAACAGCTATTTCCTGACCCCCACAAGGCCAGATTAACACAAGGTCTTTTTTATGTGGGGTGCCATAAACAAACTGAAGCTCATGTGTGGTCCCGTTTTGGGGCGCCTCAGGTACTGAGCAATAAACCTGGCACTTATCTTAGGCAAGTGGGTAGGTGCTGCCTGGAAGGATGGCCCCCTGGGACAATGTGATTCATTTCACCTCAGGGTGAGTAATGCATTTGAACTGTGGTGACAGCAATGTAAATGACATGCTTTGTGCTAAACAGTCAACTGTCAACTCACAAAATGAAAAGTGCCTTGATCAGCTTGTTTGAAGAAATTGAGCTCATGTAAAATGGACTACACTGATAGCATTTTCCTAACAACACCACCACCATCACTGTTGTGAAAAGTGGATAGTTTCCACTGGTGCCTATTTTTACTATAGTGCTATACATGCTCTTGTTCATTGTTGAAGAAATTGCATAGACAAGAGTGGTGGATGCTTAGAGGTTAAGGAATCGCATTCATTATACATTCATATTAAATTTTTTTTAGTTATTTCTTAAGAGTTTTTTTTTTCTGCACACATCAAATATGAAATTATTTTTAAACAGATCTATTTGACCCATAAATGGGATCCTAACAGGTACTGCTACTCCATGAGATTGTGTCTGGGAGTAATGGCAGAGAAAAGATCTCCAGAAATGGAGCTTCACCATCAGATGCTGTTTAGTGTCTTATCCTTTTGCAGGGGGAATAAAGTCAGCATATTCTAAGCCTTGCCAACAGGGTGTAAGGACACAAACATAATTGTCTTTCTTTGGATTGTAGGTATGGCTTCCCACGTTACATGTTTGTTGGTCACATGATAATTCAGTCCCTTCAAACTTTCTCTTTTGTTCCCTTTCTTCAAAGGAACAACACCTATATGTTTTTGGTCCTTGTGAAAAGGACAGTTCTGTTTGTAGAATAGAGACAATAAATCTCCAAGTTTAGCATAGTATTCATTGTACACAACAGAATAACAATGGAAGACACTGGCAGTCTTTACTAACCATTTATTTATTACACTCAATTAACATACATTAATTTAGGACATACATATTCTTTTATTTGTTGTTACATGTTATGTTTTATTATCATATATGTATTGTTCATGAGAGTTAATTGTCAGTCATTACTTACCAAATATTCAGTGTTAGTGTATCTATGAATGAACTAATGCTTTATATGGACTTAATGTTGGTTTCAAACTAATACCTACTAATTCTTATATGACATGAAAAATACCTCTTTTTGGTTTACAGTTAAGGAAACAATGGCGATAATATTATGATAAAAAGCAACAATAATAAGATGATGGAAAACTAGTAATAAATTTAAAAAGTGATTCATTACCCTTTGATTTTTTAATATATTTTTCAGAAGGAAAGAGTTTTGTCTATCAGATCCACTCACCTTTTATCAAACTATTTTCTCAACAGCTGAAAAAGTAAGTATTTACATCATTTTTACTTGAAAACATCTAAAACATTTTTCTTGAATATTTTAAATATTTCAATGTGGGTGATTTTAAAAGTATTATTGCTATAATGGCCATTTCTCCCCCCCCACCTCCTTTCCATTTTTTGGACAACAACTACGTCACATCAATCAAGTTTCACTGGACCTTAAACCGGAACAGATGTGCAGACATGGCATTTTCAATAAAGCTGATAGAAGGAAGCATGTTTTTAGTCAACTAAGAACAGGCAGATGACAGGAAAGGAGCATGTACAGTTGAATTAAGGAATGAAAAATTATGGCAAAGTAGACAATACTAGTTTTGGTCACAAGCAGCAAATTGGGGGGTGGGGTGAAATGGCTGTGAAGGCACAACTTGACATTGATCAAGTTTCTTTAACAGAGAAGAGAGAAGAACATATTGTCTGGTGAAAATCATCCCCCTCTCTTGGATTATAATAAAAATCAAAGTTTCTTCTTCTATTTCAGTGAGTAGTGAAACTACTATACTCTATTCAAGAAAGGCTACTGCCCTCTTGTATTGACACATTATGACCCATGTTTGTCTAGCAGTCATTCCTTTCTTATATCTTTTCAGTTCCAGAAAATAAACTGAATGCTAAGCACATCTTGTACATTTATCATCTATCTGATCTGTATCTTATTTTTCTCTACTAAATATGAACCAACCTTCAACATTTAACGCAACACCCTCAAAGAAAGAACTAAATGACTAAGGTCAATTTTTTTAGGACTGCCACTTCCTACCTATCCTCACTACCTTTTATCTCCACTGTTCAAATAATTTAAGCACCTATTCACTTCAACAGAAGGATTTAACTTTTTTCCAGGAGATATTTCGAGAACAAGTTTTGATGATAGAAGAATTCAAATTTATTGTTGGCAACCTTCCGTCTATTTTAGACGATGGCGTATTTTTTTTTATTTTATGAACTGTTCAACAAATCTCTGACTCTGTTATACTCTAAGTCAAATCTCATTAGGATTTGTAACTCTTCATTGTAGTCAAAAAATTAGAACAGAATGTTGGACTGATGTCAAGATATTAAGCCTTTTGGAGACAATTGGAAGGCACTGCAGATTGACATTAGTTCCTTCGGTTGACTCAACATAACATATCCTTTTGAGATCAAGCCATCTTATGTCACATACATGTGAAAACAAGTTATCCATGAAATTAATGAGAACTCAACACCATAGATGGAAATTCAACAACTGAGGTTTTTTTTGTAAGCCCCCTGAATTAACACAAGAAAAAGGAACCCTCTTGCATATTTCTGTATATAATTTCCACCCCATTTGTTGATTGTATTTTTTTCTTCCCATTTCCTCCACCCCTGTTATCTAGCAGCCAGTATGGTGGATTTGATTTTGTGATCCAATTGTAGGTTGGTGAATTCTTTTATTAGGATGTGGGTAAGTTTGTGCATGTGTTGGCCATTGTGGTCCTTGTGCTTTTATTTGAGGAGCTTTTGTCTGTTTAGGGATTATGCTTTGTTTACTACTGTTTTTAAGAGTTTTATGGGATTGAAGGAATTGTTGAGTTAATTTGGTGATGTGGTCTATGTATTTTGGGTGTCTGAACAGATATGTTTTATACATTTATTACCACAGAATTTTTTGAAAAAGGACAGAGGTAGGTCCAAAATATAAAAAGTATTCATTATTTTAATAATTATTATCATTTTTTACTTTTTCATGCTTCTAATGTAACCAACAAGGGTTCCCAATATCTAGTACATATATATATAATTTTATACATTGAGCCTGGGGTCTTGATTCATACACTATATTCTTTTTTCTTTTTTTAATATTGCATTCTTGGGACAGTTTTACCTTGTAAGAGATATAATATACAACTAGCTAACATTACTGTTTCTCTTTTGAGGTACAATGTTGTATATTTTACAAAGAAATTCTATACTTCATTTTAATTCATTTAATTTGGACTTGAATTTTGTTTGAAGATTTGTTAATTAAAAAGACATTTACCTTTGCTTCCTTTCAGGCTTCATTTCATTACCAAAACAATGGTCCATTCCATGGAGGAGATCCTTGCAGTATTTCTAATTTTAATATGGCTTCTCGTCTGATCAAAAGTGCCATCAATAGAGCCAACTGGTTGGATGTCCACAGGTTGGATCTTCTAAAATATCTTATTGCACAGGTATTAGTCACATTGGATATATTAATCTTATAAATGTGTTGCATATATAAGCTAACCTTAACTTTATTATGTTTTTATTGTGTCCCTTACTACAAGTAGCACTCCAGTAGAATATCCATGTAAAAAATAAGTTGTATACCCATCTCTGATATTATCCTCTTTTATAATAATGCTATAAACCTAATATAACATGGTGGCAATGGTGGGATATGAACACACATGGCTCCAAAGTAACTGGCAGGTTCTTGTTAATCACTTGCCAATAGTAGTGACTATGAGAAGAATAATGTTTTTAGCAGAAAAATTGTTCTATCCAACGGTGTCATTGCGCTCTTTTATGCTACCAGTCACCACACCACCTAGCACCTAATGGAAGAATCAAGGCAAGTAAGGAATATAATCCCTACTGAATCATTGTGCAATTTGTGTGCCTGCTGAAATTTCTGTAGAAATAAATTGGAGGCATTAGTTTCAGAGCATTCCTTGTATAATGAAAATACACCTCAATCTGTCATCTCAGTTTAATCAACAAAAACATTGTTTCAAAATGGTCACATATTGTATTCTAATTATTTAAAAACAGTATTACAATATAATCTTGATGACCCATAAATTACTATTTAAAAAAAAATCATTTTGTATCAAGTGATTACCTTTAATATAGAGACTGTTTTTCATTATCACAAATATTGAAATATGGTCAGGTAAGAAAAAAATAAAAAATAAAAAGCAAAAACATACAATTGTAGATAATCCAAAAGGTACAAAAAATGAACTGTGAAAAAAAGAAAAAGAAAAGATTAGAGATATTTACGAAGTGAAGACAATAAATTTGTAATAGATAAATGTGTAGACAATACAAAGAATTGGATGTTTATCTTGCAACATTTGAGATTATTGTGTTATAAAATCATCCGTATGCAGAAAGGCTCTGTGAAGCCTTCTGGTAACAAAAATAGACACAAAATAGGGTCTTTTAAAACCAATCAAAAGTGTTTGTGTCCAAATATAGCACCATCCCTTAGACAACGTCAATGTTATGAAAGGAGGAGCCCTGCTGTATGGTCAACTGTGGATCTTTCATACAACCTTATCAAGTTTATAGTTTCACAATATGCTATAACATATTGAATCATTTAATTGTATACTTCATATTTATTTATGATTATGATAAAAATTCGAACAAATAGGATATGATTCAACATTAGTTTTCATGATGATCATCAGGTCACACTGACATCATGAATACCCATGACTCTCTTTTGCCAATCATTCCTATTGATGGTCGATCCTCTGCATAACTTCCAGAATCTGCAGAGCTTATTGATGTAGGTTTTTGATGGTTTGGCCTACACTGGTGTGTAGATGTCCACAGAAGAATGTCACTTATAAGTTTGTTCTTGCTTCTCCAACAGTGTCTTATTCATCTTACTTGGATGATTAGTATGATAGGAGGCAAGTGGCTATACAGCTGCTTTTTTTGTGTGGTGTTGCTTCCAGGATTTGTTCAAGACGGCATGCAGCATGTTTGTGTAGTTCCCATCTAGCCTTTTTCTCTAAGCATTTTGTTAGAGTCCAAGTGGTGCAGACATACACTGTATGGCTGCACCACTTGGACTCAAACAAAGCTTTTACTGCTTGCTTTTATTAGAGATATCAGATTTTCATATGATTAATAATCTGACTTTAGCTGTCCATGACTTTCCTATGTGTATATTGACATTGCTTTCTGTAGATGAGATATTACTATCTAGGTATGTGAAATGGTTTACTAATTTGAGAGGAGCCATCAAATATAGTAAGCATTTATCTATAAAGCTGCTGTGTCTATTAGTTGTTTGTCTGGATCTGGGTTCTACATAAAACTGTGTTGCCAAAACAACCACTTCCTTTCACCTTAGTATTTACCTTACCCCTCTGCCAGGATGTGACAAAAGATTAAATTTTTAGATGGAGGCAAGGGCAAGAAAAGTGCTTGGTCTCCATTGGGAGGTACCTGGAGCATCAGGCAATGAACCTGACCCTTGACCTTTTAGATGAGGGAACAGGTATTGCATTCTCATAAACAAACAAATGGGATATTCTTCTATCCTCCTTCTCAATTAATTGGGATATTCTTCTCCATAGATGTTGTTTCTTCAGGTCAAACTGTCTTCATCTCCAATGGAATCTAAATATAGATATATTTATTTTTAACTTTTTATATCCCAGGCAACACCGGGTAGCTCTGCTAGTATTGCATAAGTCATTTTAAGATATAATTGTTTTGGTAAGTGAAAGTCATGTTGATTATTTGGAGTTTGTTTTATTTCAGTTTGGACCCAACCAAACAGCATATGAAGAGGAAGGGAAAAAAATAAACCTAGTGAATTGTGCATGTACATGTTGGCGTATGTTACATAGTCCTGCAGCACAGGTTGAGTATATTGTTCATCGTTTACAAGTGCTGCATTGTCTGATGGCAATTTTGGCAGACCAATGTCCAGAAAAACAAAAGAAGATATCAGATAACAATCTAAAGATGGTATGTATACATAGGATTGTAATTAGTGGTTAATAATAGATAGTATAGTTAAGCCCAGGCCAAAATAATAAAGTCCTTATTCCACACTTCTCTATCGATTTTTCCTACCTTCAATTTCTGGACAAATTCCAGGCCAATATCCTGCTTTAGCTTGTCAGTGCATATGACATGATGTCCAACTCCATTCCATGGATTTCATATGACTAGCTTTGACATTTCATGATGTTGGGCACAATAATCCACATTCCAATCTTCTCACATCTGGGAGATTTCCATCCAAGCATTTGTATGTAATATACTGCTATTAGTTCACATAATAGCCACACATCATTGTACAGCAACTATCAAGATTCTTTTTTGTGAATGTCCACATTTTGCAGCCATCCAAGAACATTCATTCAACAATCTTGTCTTTGTTCCTCTTGGCAGATTTTCTATAGTTTTATGCCATGAATGAGCTTTTCTGATTTTGATGAACAGATGAGTCAGTGCAAATTAGAAAAAGAACTATAAATCCAATCTCAATACTTTTTGAACAGCAGTTTTTGGTAAAACACAAAGATATTGTGTAAAGTGCAGCACTTTCTACACTCACCAGATTGAGATGTATATGACATTTTTTCTCCTTAAACTGAACATTTATCTCAAGAGTATTTGAGGATATAGAGGCTATTAGAAATACAATGGTGAAACATTATACCATACCAAAAGAGGAGTCTCAGAGGTGCTTTGTACAATAGAAAACTTGCTGAAAGTTGAGTGTTGTAGGCAAAGGAGACCATTTTTGAAAAGTGGTGTTTCATTTATAGTTAATTTGTTTTGGTAAATACTGTATTGATACTTTTTGTGCAAGTAATGAATGCCTTTAATAAATTCATCAATAGATAATTTTTGTATTGTTTGATATTACAGGCATCATTTTGTAAGAGTACAATACTCCAGACAACACATACTTTATACAAGAAGTTGAAATCCATTCTAACATCTCATGTAGTCATGATAGGAAAGACTCTAACATCAGTTATTCTTAGAAGCATGGACACAGTGATGCAAGAAGATCCAAACACAGGTTACTACTTTCCAAAACAAGATGAAAAGGTAAGGCAGATATTCTTTTCCACAATTCACTGAAGGGTGATGATTATTAATGTGCCCTACATTTAAGTCAAACAATGTTAAGATTAGTAAATACAAATAGGATAAGGTATATTGTGAAAATAAAAGCACATACCTTTAAAAATCACCTAGTTTAGGGGCCCCTTGGCTTCTGATCAAGTGTGTGAGGTAAAGTAACACATGTGGTCCCAAGGTGGTGTCTCCACAGGCAGCACCGGTCCCCTCACTTAAAAGGGGTAAAAGGTCAGGTTAATTTCCTGATGCCTGAGGTGCACCAAAAGAGGAATACCAATGGGATCACACATTATTTGCACTGACCATCACATGAGCTTCGGTTTATGCATGGCTCCCAAGCTTAAAAAGACTGTGTGTTAATCTGGCCTTTGGAAAAGGCAGGAATCCATCCAAGAATATTGATTCAACAATTCTGTCTTTGTTCCTCTTGGCAGTGTTGACTTCCAGATTTTATACACTTCCCAGCTATGATAACCAGTAAAATAGAATTGGTAAGGTAACCAGTCTAGAAGGAAGAAGACTGAATTGAAAACATGTCACATGTTACTGGGAGAATATGTGAACACTATTAAGTAACTCTCTTATTGAGAGCCTAGGAAGGGAAATTAAAATTAAAAGCTACTACACCTATAGACAACTTTGACAGAGACTAATATAGAATATGAATATTTCAAAGACATCTGGTAGATTTAATCATGTTTAAAGCACTGGTCCCTGCTTACTTAAAGTTAAGCAGTGTTGAGCCTGGTCAGTGTTTAGACGGGTGATGACTTAGGAACAGTTTGAAGCCTGTATGCTTGACTAAGCAAAGCTGGGTAAATTCCAAGACATCTGATAAAAATATTTAATTTTTTTAAATTTCAGTCACTTGAAGGTGTTAAAGAAATGATGGTAATGCTGCAGCCGATTCAAGACATCCTCTCTGAAGATGCCCACAAAGCATGTAAGACTTTAGGTGTTTAATAGATTTACCTTTTGTCTTGTATAGGGTGTTAGATTCCTGACTAATATCAGCAACATTCTAAGTTATTAATCTTATATAAATCAATTTATTTTATATCATAACACCGCTTTAGTCAGTGATTCAGGCGAATAGACAAAAAATAAAATAAAATAATAAAAAGAAGAGAAATAAAATAATTACATTACTTTTATAGCATGACTTATATTGTAAATTGAATTGATTTAATACGAGGTTTTCATCAAATCAAGCACTTTTTTTTTTCAATTTTATTTTTTATTCTTGAATTAAATTACTTTTTCATCAACTTTGATCAAAATGTTTTTCAAAAATGACATTTTCTGTATTGAGAAAGAAAAGTGATGACCAATGTTCATGTGAAACATTTTATTAGGTTCTTAAATTTTTCATTTAGCTTGTAAAATGAGGTAGTACAGTTGTAGTCAGGTCACCCAAAGTGCTATGGGTACTATGTAATCCAGTACTATCTGTTTCATAGTCGGATCATCAGAGACTAAAGTGGTAACTCCACCAAGCTTGCCTGATGGGGAGGGTGGCTAGACACCCAGCAGAACAAAAATCAAGACCTATCAAAGGGCAGAGGAAGCTTCTTGCTCAATGGCCATCTAGCATATTACATTATGTGGGGACATAGAAATAGCTAGGTTGGTATCCAGGTGCATAGCAAGACCACTTGAGGTATCCTTGTCTTGCAGTCTTGTCGAATTTGTTCGTCACACTGTCTCTCTGATTCTGATTACCAAGAAGTGGAGCTAGTTCCGTGCACACTATATCCACTAAAAATATTCTCTTCAGCACAGGTATTTCCTGATTTAACAGTTGGCTGATTAAATAAGCAACAAGGAGCTGAGTAAACTTCAGATACTTTTAAGATTTCTCTAATATTGTGCAAAAGATGGCACTAACATTTGCATTAGCTATAATATATTTTATCCATAGACGAGTACACCTCTTTCACTAGGGTTATTATTATTATTTTCAGTAAAACATATAATCAAAAGATTACAAGGTATTATTAATTACCAAACTCTACAGCATTAAAATACTACTGAAAAAAAATATGTACACTTCTCATGTTAAGGATGATACATCAGTGCTCAATTGTTGAGTGAAAGATATGAACCACTAGACAGCTTACATAGGTGATTTCTCTATAATGGTGAAGAAAGCTTGTCTAGGATCAGTTGTAGATTTTGGATGTGCTGATAAGAATCAAAATTATCCTTCTCCAGGCTAAACCATGATTTGAACTCTAGTTGTCAAGTTCATTTTCTACAACAATAACCATTATGCAACAGGCATTTCAATACTCCTTATATTTATGCAATTTTAGTTTTTGTTTATAATTTCAATACTGTATTTTTTGGTAATTATCTAATAATATCCATTTTGACTGCATAATGTGCAGCTAGAAATAAAATCCTGGTATCTTTGGTTAATTTTTCTGAAGAAAATTACTCTTTGCTGGTGTGTACCTATTTACAGGCAAAACTGTATGTTTGTCTGGAATGTACCCAACCATACCTTGAGAGTAACCAGAGTCCTTAGATTATGAAAAGGACTTGATTCAGCATTAATTGACCTGAAAAGGGTTGATATGTCATAAAAACTAACAGTCTTGATGGAACATGGTAACTAATAAAAAGGGAATCTCACTATCAAGTAAACCCTAACCCTACAGATCTATTTAGCAGTAGGATGCCATTAAGAAAGTTGTGTGACTTATTGCATTTAAACTGACCTCTCAAAAGTCATTGACACTTTAGTCATGCCAAATGCACAGATATTACCTTTATGGTTCCCATGGTAGTTATCTAGAATATCATTGAAATAATAAAATATAAATAATGAATAAACCAATTTGCAACTTAATGTAGAGTAGTTATTTACCCAACCTCTTTGGCATAGGTAGGATGTAACACTAGGTCACAAGTATGGGGCATCTAGCAAGGATCAAACCCATTAATGGATGTGCAATACTAGCTTGCTAACCATTATGCCATGATGGGACGCCTTAACTGTAGTCAGTCTTTGGCCATATTATGATCATTACAATTTTTCAAGATAATTATAGAACACTTCTTTTCATTTGTAACTAGCAGAGCTACCTGGCATTACCTGGGATTTAAAAAGTTAAACATAAATCTCTTATCTATATTCATATATAGATCAATAAAAATGTTTCTATATATTTTGTTTTATTATCTTTTATATATTATTGTTTTTAATTGTTTATTTCTATTATTCTTGTTTGTATTTTTGTCTTATTTGCTTTTTATTATCCTGTTTTATTTTTTTAAATCAATTTTTAATATATCATTAATTTATACCCTTATTATATTTTCATTCAACTTTCCTTATTGAAAATAAGGGGTAAAAAGTTTTTTCAACCCTCTCGGACAAAAATTGAGTGTGGATTTTATTGAACTTTGGTATTCCCCAATTTTCCTTTATAAAACGAAGTGTGTTTGGTCATTATACAAACAAAAATAGAGACAGAATCTTTTTTTTTACATAATATATAGATCATAATATAACTTTGATAGGATAGGACTAATTAATCCTGGAGCTCTAGTGAGTATGGAGTCCTTCTTTCATTGACATTACTCCCAGGTTCACTGTGATAATACAGTGGTAATACCTGTTTGGGTCCCATATTAGAGTCAAATAGATCTGCTTGAAAATAACTTGTATCAATAAGTTACTTGAAGCTGTAATTGTTTACAAATTACTATTAGTTACTTACAATCATAACATACTTGGACAAAAGAAAAGGAAAAAACAAGGGACATTTGCATTAAAACCCATCAAAGTTGACACAATAAAAAAACAACTTTATTTGTAATAATAATTAGTATTACTTGCTGTCCATCGTATACGATGATGACACTATGTGAATACTTTTCCTCCAATTTATTTGGTCTTGCCAACTGTCTACGGGAATGTTCAAGTCATTCAGGTTTCTTTTGATGTTGTCTTTGTACCTGAGCTTTGGTCTACCAATTCCATGTGATCCCTCTCTCAGTTGATAGTACAAAATCTGCTTTGTCATCCCCAAGTCTGTTTAAGTGGACAGCCCATCTCAGGTTGCGTTGGACAAGTATTTCATGCATGCCAGGGAGTCCAGTTCTCTTCAGGGGGGTCCTGTTTGAAACATGTTGCCACCACCTGACATTTAATATGCTGCACAAGTGACGCATGTAATAGACATGTAGTCTGTGGTCATCCACTTTGTATATTGTCCAGGCTTCCGCACCATACAGGAGGGTTGAGAGAACTATGGCACAGTATACTGCAGTATACTGCACATTTAGTTTTCAAGGAGATGTCTCTGTTGAACCAGACTTGCCTCTTCACCCGGTCAAATGCTTTGGAAGCATTTAAAATTTGGAAACCAAGCTCTGCATTGAGTCTATTGTTGATGGCAACTGTGGAGCTCAGGTACCTGAAGATATTTACCTGAGCTAGAATCTGACCTTTTATCCTTATGTCTTTTCCAGTGTCATTTGATATCAGAGTGGGCTGATACATAACCTCGGTCTTATTGAGGTTTATTTTTATTCCAAATGCTTTTGCAGAGTCTGTGAATTGTGTGATTATTTCTTGGGTGTCCTGGTGGTTGTGTGTAATTATAATATAAATCCAATAAAAATGATGTAACTGAACAAGAAGACATTTAAAGCAGCACATAAAAAACACAGATATGGCAAAATTGCCCTGACTTATCTAAGCCTGTGGAATTTTCCATATATTCAAGAAAATAGAAAAAGAAAAAAAGATGAAAACACAAATTTGTTTATTATAAAATTCAATAATTTAATTGCATTTCTACAAAAAGTTATGCAAAAAAGAAAAAACTGAAACAAAGGTGAAAGGTTAAACAAGAAAATCACATTCATTCTCAAATTCTAAAAGAAAGAGAAAAACAAATATTTGAGGGCCTTTGAAATTTGGCCCCTATGATACAGAGTGAGAGGGAAGTTAATATGTTGTTATTGAATGCACTAATACTTCTGCCCCACTCTGTACTTTCATACTAAACTGTATTTAGATTATTTTTCATTTTTA
This sequence comes from Doryteuthis pealeii, assembly GCA_023376005.1. Lineage (NCBI taxonomy): Eukaryota > Metazoa > Mollusca > Cephalopoda > Myopsida > Loliginidae > Doryteuthis > Doryteuthis pealeii. The sequence continues at coordinate 36,341,340 of CM042178.1, forward strand.
GAAAAGGGGGGGGGGGCATACAAAATTTTAAAAAATGGAAGGGCAGAATGTAATTATTAAATCTTTAAACACACATAAAAATTGTGTATTTTGATTGCAGTGGATTAAGTTTAAAGTTTTGTGTTTTATTCCAAAAAGAAAATGTTCAAAGTATTTAATCTCATAACACACAAAGTTAACATTTGTGAGGAATGTCAGTTTTGAGTGTTTCTCTATTGGATTCATATTATTTTCTACTTTTGGAGGGATAAATAACTTTTTGGTCAGAATTAAAACTGACAACCCAATTTGATTTGTATTCATGTATTTGGATTGTTAGACAATTATCCAAATTAAAGATGTTACATTAAAAACCAAAGGCATGGTTCTTTTAATAGTTTTTATTGATTTTTTTTCCTTGTCATTTTACATCTTCATTGTCCATGTTCAAGGATATTAAGATATTATTTTTCTTTAAAATCCAGTGAAACTTCTTTTCATCTAAGATGCTTTCTGTCCAGAGTGTAGAGAGATTATGAATATTCATAGTTTTTCAAGTTTATGTCAGGGTTTTTAAATTTAGATCATCATGGGTTCATGATCTGGTTTTAATAAAAATGGTATATATATATATATATATATATATATATATATATATATATATATCTCACATACACACACACACACACACAAAAAAAAAACACACAAAAAATGGGACATTCAGTAACATAATAATAATAATAATTGACTTTTTCTCCACCTTGGATATATTTAATAAATAAAAAAAATAAAATAAATAAATAAATAAATAAAAATAATCTCTGTATTAACCCAGTGACATACTCTGACATATTTGACTTTGAAAGTTATTCCAAATTATAATTTTAAAATAAAAATTTTGATCAGTGTTTTTATCGGTCAACAAGAATCCTGTTTTAAAGTAAATTTCTATTTTAGTTTTTAGATTAAAATTGGAAACTAAAAGGAAGAGACAAAGATGAAACATTAAAATGAATACCTTAATAGTTCCTTAATAACTTTTTACATCTAGTACATTAAGGGGATAGACATAAATTTGTTATAATATATAATAGTTTAAAGAGCTATTTTTTCTGGATATATGATATTCCCTTTCTGATACGCAACTGTTACATTTAGTAAAAACAGAATTTTTTTAATACAAAAGAAATTTTATCTGATTGATCAATTTGTCCATCTATTGAATTAGCCACTGATTTTCTGTCTTTCCAACTATTTTAAATATATTTTGAAATCAACAGATAGGATAAATTTAATTTTTAAAATAAGTAAAAATGGAAAGAGGGTGGAATTTCAATTATTAGATTATCAAAATATATAATGATACTCAAAGCCAAGCTAAATCTTATGGAATATATAAGATTTATTAAATTAGTCTATTAAACATGTAAATACATTTTAACTCAAAATTGCAATTCACTAAATTGTGATAAAAAATAGTGTTGGTTGATTTGTCAATGCATGGCATATTATCTTGGAACAAGTGCATTTATTTTTGTACTACCAGTCCCATGATAGTTGCTACATTTAGTGTATGAAATATATATGCAAATGTAATTATGGGATAGAGGCAGTATTAATCTATTAAAGTGACATTATGAGAGCATATTTTAATATTCTTTATGATATACATGGTTTCTGTCATAAAAATAATAACCTGAAGGAGTTTTGATACGAATAAGCAAGTAAAATATGAGTAAAAATTAATAATGACTGATAATGCTTCATTTAAAAATAAAATAAAATGTTAAACTGGGTTGCAACAATGGGGGCACATCCAATGAGGAGGCAATGCCAAGAATTTTCACTTTGTCTTTATAGATTATATTTGATAAAACCCAATGAATTGGCTGAAATAATTTAAGTATTAATAGGACAAGCCACCCTATTGGCAGGATTTTTGCATTAATAAACACACACATAATACCAAACTATGTTTTTGTGTAGTTTAAAAACGTGTTAAAATTGTACATTTTATGTTAAGGACATTGCTTGTATTACAAATGTAAACATGAATTTTTAAATCTTTATTTGTAAATCAAATTATTCTCTAAAATATTTTAAGTTTTGTGAATTCATAAACTAATATGTTAAAACAGACTTCAGGGTTCTATTACCAAAGTTAACAAACTTGGTGGCTATAGCTCTTATGATCTTTCAGTTATTCTATTATAGAAAAAAAATCTCACAACACAATTTTAACAAAGAAAAATGTTTTGTACTATAGCAATCACCCCCTACCAAGCATTAATACCAGGCGAAAGGGGGTTGCTCTGAAGTGTTCTAATAAGCCCTCAACAAAAGCCCTATAATTCTATAGGGATATTTTCTTGAGAGAAAGACAGGACTTGAGGTCGAAAGGTGGAGTTGGAAATTTTTTTTCCCGAAAACTCAAATCTCACCTATCTTGAAATAAAGATTATCATTTTGAAATGTTATTGACATAAAAGATTTGATAATTACAAATATTTCTCATTTAAAGAAAATAAAAATAATTTTTAACTTAATCATCATTTAAAGTTAAAATTGGTTAAAATTCTAGATGAGAAAATTTTTTTTACATTTACTTATTTTTTAATCATTTTTTATTATTAAACTTTTAATTAACACTAGACAAGCCTTTAATACATTCAGATCCTATTGTAGCAGTGGTCTATGATATTGATGCTTCTAATAGAGGGAGTAAAAAATTAAGGTTCATGTTTATTCTGACAAAGATAGAAGGAAAATAAAATCATTTGTTGATTGTACTATTACAATATATGTGGTCATCTCAGAATCACGCACAATTTTGATACCCTTTCTTGGCTTGACACTCAACTAACAATTAGTGATTAAGTACAAAAAGAAAAATGATTAGTTTTAAGTTGTTCAAATTTGAATGAAACATTATCATTAATTTTAGATTAATTTCTTTCATCTCATTTTTATTGCTTTTAATCATAATAAAAAGCAACAAAATTGTTGGTAGTCTTGCATTTTAATAGATTTAATTAAAAAATTGTATTTTTGTTATGTCGCATCAGTGATTTTATCATGCTGTCTATCTTTCTTTTTGGGGTAAAATCTACGGTCATATATCAACAGCAGCTATGAACGCTTCTAAGAATGTTGCATTTGCATCATTCTAAATGTACACTGGGGTGACATCATCATCATCACAAACACTAAAGTCTGAAAGATATCCAGTGCCATAAACATTGAAACTATGCTGTAAAAGACTCATTTGCAACTAACAAGCTAAGTTTAACTTAGTTTGGCACAAGGCCAGATATATAGGGAACCCAGTGAGAATTAAGCTTACTAGTGATGGTCTACTAGCCTAGCTTGATAACCATTTGAAAGGCTATCATCTTCTAAATATCTATTTGGTCAACTGGTCTCTTGGCTGTCAGAAGAGATACAGGGACTCTTTAAAAAGGACCTTCATCTCTCCTGGAAACTGACTGCTGGTTTTAGAGTAGGGGAAATATTTTTTGGAGGAATTCAATTTGGACTTCTATGATGATATAGTACCTTACTATAAAAAGTAAAGTACTGTAACAATAATAATATTAGTAATAGCAATAATAACATTGAAATCACTGCTTTTACCTATTATTTCTTTAACCACTTGGACCAAAGATATATTTTTATTTTACTATTATTCAAAACATATCTTTTCAAATTCCAAATGATTAACCCTTTTGCTGCTGTATTTTCCATTGGTTGTGTGGTCTTCTTCCTAATCTAAGCTACAATTAGACTTTCATTCCTGCCATATTACTAAAGTTAAGCAGTAATAAACCTGCTTAGTACTTAGATAGGTGACCACTTAATAACAGCAGATAAACAACCTGTGGGCCAGATGAAACATAGTAAATAACAATTTACAACTGTTAGTATCTGGTTAATAGTTAATATTGCAAACCAGTGATACAAATTCTTCATTGGGTACAACAAATGTGCCCTTGTGCCATACTTTACTTATTTCAGATTAATAAAATATCAGTGCTTTTAAAAGTTTTAAATAAAGAAAAATTAATCTAAAGAAAAAGATTAATAGATTATACCTAAAAAATTCTAAGGATTTATTTTTTCATGTTAAGAAATTTGTTATTACCGCCCCCCCCCCCCTATTTTGCTGGTGTATTTTCCAATTTTTGGTGCCCCCTCGTTCTTTGAAATTTTCATCATATCCAATGTCTGGATAGTAGGGGTGAGAAGACAAAGAGACTAAATATGAGAAAGAGAGAATAAAGCAATAAAAGAAAGAGAGGATAATAGCAATAAAAAGCAAATGAAGACAGAGTAAAGGCAATGAAAAAGAGAAAACAGAAAGATATGAGAGAATTGACAAGCAAAGGTTTTGTTTTTATTTAAGAATTTCCAATCCAATTTCTGGCATCTTCCAGTGCAACATTTTTCCACCAAAAAATGACCATTTCAAAAAATTACTTTAAAATCTTTAAATCACCATAAAATATGATAATCAATATAAAAGTTATGAAATGGTGTAAAAACAATAAAGAACATTTTCTTATAAAATTAGTAAATTCCCTGCCTTGTTCTTTTCTGTCTTTTTTTTTTATAACTAACTTCTATAATGACACAGATTTGATGATAGTAACTATAAACACCATAATTTTAAGAATTCTACTCTAGTCATATATGGTAGTGAAAAAAAAAAGAAGATATTTACCCAGCTTAGCTTTACCTTCTACTAAATCACAACAATGGAGCACCCAGTAAAGATTGAATTCACAAGACTAGTGAATTGTCTATGTCAAAAATTACATAGAGTTCAGTTGGCAAAGGGTTATAAAATTGCAAAAAGAGACAACACAGTAATATTCCAAATTCATATAGGGTAAGACACTTTACTCTGAACATAAGAAGTCAAAGGTTGTAGCTGGGAGGAAAATGTTCATGAACCATAATGCAGATATTCTAGAGAATATGCTGTTGAAATTGAACATGCATCTAGTGTAGGGAAAATTAAGAACAAATTGGTGCTGTTCATTTGAGACAGCAAAACTAGTTCTTACTGGAAACTCTTAAATAAGTGAAACCAATAAATGCAACTCAACTGAATATCTTCCATAAAAGTAGCAATAAAAGATGGACAAATCAGTTAGATTCTGTTAATAGAAAAGAGACTGAAGTGACAAGAAGCAATGATAAATTTGTTTAAAACTGCAATCATTTACAAAAAAGGAATAAAGTACAACTCTGTAGTGTATGAGTATCAATCAGCAAAAATCATTGGGATCTAATAATGCAGTGTGCCACTTTTTGCACATGCCTTGGCTATTCCTGATATGAATAATTACCTACTACCACTACTCCAGTGAATAGTACTTAACTGTTTTATATAATATATTTATCTATATACATTTTGTGCTGAATGAAGCTCTTCAGATTTGTTTGCTTTGTTTTAAAATGCTTTTTCCCCCATTACAATTTTATTGACCCAAACTATAAATATTGGTGTACAACAGTTCATACACAAGATGTTAATTCTTTAATCAATGGAAGTATCTATAAGCAAGCATTTATATAGTCCTTACATTTTCAATATCCAGTCACTTAGAACCAATTATCAAGATCTAATTCTTCTTAGCCTACAAGACAGACTTATTAACTTGTTCCATGCAGTGTGCTCCAATTTAATATTTATTTTTTTCATTCGAAATACAAAACCTCAACTTTTGTTATCTACACAAGTGTAGTCGAAACACCTGAGGAATTGTTAGAATTTAGGATTTTTAACCATTCAAAATCTAACATTTGGAATTAGATTTTATTTTTGAGACAAAACCAACTAAGGGCCCAAATTTATAGAGCACACAGTGAGGAACCAACTCACTACCAATAGCTTGCAAAAGTAGAATATAATTTCAACTCTTTAGATAATTTTAAATATGCTTACGACCAATAGATTATCATATATATAACAAATGTTAAGATTTAATCTTTAAGTTTGATGTTGAGATAACAAGATGATATTAAGGAATGTGAACTGCACACACACACAGATGTTAGTGGTATAATGGTTAACATCGTGGAAAATTGAATTTGCAAACTAAATTGAAGTTAAGATAGAGACAACTGTGAATTCAAAACCAGGAATCACAAAGGCAGTTTGACATTGTCTTCAACCTTTTTCTGACACTGGTGCCAGAGACTTACTGTATAGGTAATTGCTGCTCTGCCATACAATCTTGTACAGACTTGACTTACCTTGGATTATTTTTTATTTTTTTCTACTCCAAATGACCTACTTATTCTAGAAATCATTTTTATTAGCTAAATTTTCCGAACATCAAGGAAGAAAGTTAAGGAGCCATTTAGAACAGTTACTGTCATTGTGAAGAATAGCAATTTTTTCATGAAACCAGTTCAGTTTCTGATAGAATTCATATAAAGAATAAAAGACCAGACTGAAAATGAGAATTATTCTGAAGATAAAAAAAAGGATAACATTTTTCAAGAAGCACAAAATCATCAGCTAAAAATTAAGCATTCAATTCTCAACTCAAAATGGCTTTCTATTAGATTTTCATTCAATATGATTTTGTTAAATCCAATGTCTTTCATTAAAGTTTCTCTTTTCAGATTGGCATGCTTATAAAGGATTCACAAAGTGGACCCTAAATTTAAAAAACAAGTTTGACAAATGAAGCCATTATCAAATTAAAACTTTAAAAAATAAACATTTAAAATAAAATGAACCCAAATTAAGATTTCATTGGCCTAATATGAACTCATTTCATATACCTACATTAATACAATTCTTATTTTGGAATGAGTAAATATAAATATACTTACTGATAATCAATAATTAAGAAAATCTAATTGATTACTTATATAAACATTTGTCTTCAAAGTTAACTTTCTCTTTTATATTCTAAGAAGTCACAAAATGTCTATTTGATCTTTTTTATGTTACTGTGCAACAAAAATAGCACATAGTATTAAATTTCTCTAACTTAGAGAATAAAGCAATTTTCTTTCCAATTTGCAACTCAATATTAAGTGTACGTTCTACATTTGCAATAATACCAATAATCATTTTTCAAGAGAGATAACTATTAAAAACTAATTATAGAATATTTGCAATTAATTATAATATAAATTAAGTAGGATGTGATTAGACATGAAACTTAAATGCCACTTATGGCAGCAATTAAGTAATGTGAAAATAGATAAATATTTTCTTTTTTGTGGGGCAGGCGGGGGGAGGGGTAATATTCCAGGAAGGATTTGTTTTAATCCAAGCTCCACTGCTTTGATAGTACCAAAAATGATTATTTTCAATATATGCTGATTTCTTAAAAATGCTCATAGAATAGAACACCTGAATGACATGATAAAAAGCAATAATATATGAAAAGAAAGAAAGAAAAAACCCTCTTGAAAAAACAAAACTAAGAAATAAGTCAATATTCTTATTCAACACTTTTTAAATCAAGATTATTTATATTCTCTTCATGATTTAAATATTTTCAAAAGCAAATTTTTACTTTTGTCTTTATCTAGCATGTAAAAGTGTTGTTCAAAATACAAGAAATAAAAATCTTAAAGAATGATTAAATTTTACAATAATAAAATCAAAACACAAAAATAACAACTTCCAGAAAGTTCAGTACTGTCAAATATGTCTTTAAAAAATTGTTTTCAGAATAGTTTTAAAATTTCTATATATTAATGCCACAGTATCTAGTTATTTACCAAGTCTAGTTTAGTTGTAGTACAAAACCAGAAGTATATGGCACCTAGTGAGAATTGAAGTAATGGTCTGTTAAACTATGGGGCACCTAAATACCACAGTATCTATCTATGAATGTAATGTGTATTTTAAAAGAGTTTATAATAAGTTGGATATGTGTACATTTATTAGGTCAATATTATGAAGACCTTTAACTGACCAAAGGTGATGGAGATCAATGTCATCAAGCTGTAATAACTTGACACTGATCGTGCAGGTGCAATAGGCATATGCTCCACTCAACAAGCAGATAACAATTTTTTACCCAACATTAAAAAAGTTGAGGCTATGATTCCACCAATGGAGTGCATTTAAACATCTCCTCTATTTAAAAGGAAACAGCTTTTAAAAGAACTTCTACTACTAATTGTGGCATAAACAAAAATGGCTTCACTTTGTTCACAAAAGTAATTTTTTTATCAAAACTAAAATGTTTTATGTAATAATATATTTTACATAATATTAACAATTTTGATCAAACTTTATTAATAAATCTTTTATCACTGACCTTGTTCAAATCCATCTGGGCTTGTCTGAACTTGTATAAAAGATATATTTTAGGAGAAAAATTCTTTATATCTAAATTTAGAATTTATTTAAAAGAGAGAAGGGGGGGGGTGTAGATGATCCTATCTAATATTATCTCTGTTTCTACTAGAAACTCTCACAGATTAGTTATTAGATGAATTAATTTTTTTTAAGGGAACTCTCAAGCCACAGTTTAAAAGAAAATTAAAAATACTGTTCTGAGTATTTAACAGCAACTACTGAATAAAAAAAAATTGACAGCTCTAAAACAAGAAAGAATGAACTAATGTTAACTGATTTCTCAAAGAAAATACAAAGCTTCTTGCTCTTCCAATAGTGTAAAAATATGGTCGCAGGAATTTCTTAAATATGTACATTATTACAAAGATAGTCATTGTGAGATCTTTCTTTTGTAAGAAAACACAAAAGAAGTGAAACATGACAAATATAACAAAGAAAAAAATGGTGGCACCTTTATAGTCTCAAGGATACTCAAAAAACACAATCTTAAAGATGTGTTTCCTGAGCTAACTTATTTCTTTTAACACATTTACTGCCATACAACTCACATGATGGTGATGCCTTTCATAAAATAACCACACAATCAGCTGCTGTTAAAAAAAGAAAAAAAAAAAGAATTGAACAATGAAAGCTGATTCCTAAAAAAAATAATGAAAAACATCTTTATCAGATGAGCCATGTCCCCAAATGAAAGACTAACACTGTTTCTAGAAATGCTTACCCCCTCACGCCCCCCCCCAAAAAAAATCAACATCTTTATCAGATGAGCAAAAGAAGGATTAACAATGATTTCAGAAATTAAAAGAAAAAACAAAACAAAACAAAATAAATGAAATAAAAAAAAAGTGCATTCTAGTCATCTACCAGACAAGCTATGTTCTTTCCCATAAATTCAACAACCATAGAGCTAACAAGGCTGTTGAAAGAACTAACAAAAAGAATAATCTGCAACCTGCAGATGAAAGAAAGCATTTGGGGAGGATGGGGAAAGAAACATGAAAACCAAAAGAAGACATATACACAACCATACTCACTCATATTTACATACACACCTTTTCTTAGACTTTCTCATAAAATAACATATATGCTTCAGCTTTCATCACCTGGGCCAAGCTGACTTTTTTCACAACTGTGTCTGATGTGAACAGCCATTTGTCACTGTGTTTTTCCCCAGTCTGTGCGGGTGGACATCGGCGATATGAGACAAAATGACCACTGACTACATCGCCTATGTGTTCAATGACTGCAATAAGTTTATAGGTGTGGGCGCTTAAATCATACTTTGGTGGATTTGGGCCGTTCTGGTTAACATCAGTCTGGATATTTGAGTAGAATGCACTCTGTGCAATGGGTTTTACTACAAATTCATTCATTGTTGTTCGTGAATGATGGTTCAGAGCACGGAGTAAGTTAACTGCAGCTGAAGAAGCCATTTTGTTTGAGGTGTGATGATTTCCTCTGAAAATTAAAAATACAATTTTAGAAATTGTTCATCTAATGGAAGAAAATAAAACATGGAAGACAAAAAGAAATGTAGAAGAAAAAAATTGGAGTAGGAAAAAAAATGGTCTAATTGGAACACAGCCATAACAGTAGGACTGAATTCACTAATAATCAGTTGTAAGTGTAAACTAGACTGTTAACCATCAGTTGATAGCAGATATATATATATATATATATGAAACTTTTATGATGTATGGAATTTTTTTAATGTAATCATTTACCTCTTCATGAAAGGCAACTTATGAGACAAGGTGAAGTTTTAAGAAGAATTATTGCACAGTTGGGGTGTCAAAAATAATTCAGCTCTGTCGTTATTCCCCTTTTGTGGCACCCCAAGCATTGAGCAATAAATCCAACTGTAGATTAGAAATGTGGAGGCATGGAGGTCATTGTCATAGGAAATAGACCCAGAGTTCAAATCCTGAATGAGGCTGTTTGCATTTCACATAGCACTAAAACCCTTGAGAAAGGTAAGCATTCAACTATTCTCCTTCCAGCTATGGGTAAATAGTAGAGCAGACTAGGCTCTTTAACCTTGGTTAGGTAACCAGTCTAGAACAAAATCTAATTCAAACCTTTTAAATTCTGCTTAGAAATGATCTTGTGTCACATCCTACCTAAGTGGAGGGGTTGGTAAATATATAGATTAGAAATCATCACAACAACACTAATACACCAAATTCTTGTCAAAAACACCCACATTGGAATGGGTTAAATAGTACCACTACTGTTCTTCTAATAGGATAGCTTTGACATTTGATATTAAATAATCCACAAAGGTTGATATGCCATTAAACAAATAATGCAAAGCAACTTCATTTAAAACATGTAAAAAGCCAGTTCACACCATTCTTTAAGTGGCTTGAGACAATAAAAATTAACTTTGTCTAACTTCTATAAAAAGAATTTTGAACATGGCTGGAGCGTGAAATCCTGAATCTTTTAGGTGTCTACATTCATTCAATCTGGATGTATATTCCTTTGTTTTTAATAAAGAAAACATTTTAAAAACTCATATTCCTCCATGTCAGTTCTATTTAACCAAATATGTGGAGAAAGGTAGACCAAATATGCTTTAATTGAAAAACTGCTGCTCAAATGTGTGTGTGTGTGTGTGTTCAGGTTTTGTTACCAACTTGATATCAGACATATACTGTATCTGTATAAATTTGACATCCCCACATTTTGTGGGAAATCAACAAAGCCCAGAGACACTGTGCAGTATTTCTGGGGGTGTCCTGGGTTAGTGGTAATAATGTTCCAGCTCTAAGGTCATCATCTGATAAAAACTTTAGAGACACCATAGCTCTTTATGCAATAATAATTATATAAACTTTATTTTTTAGAAAGGAGTGTATAAGATATACACACTTCTGCTATGAAAATGCTTACATACCGTTCAACTATAATAACAAAAAGGTGCTAGTTTTAAATTTGCTCACCATTTGATGGGTGTACAGATTCTAGTGAATGTGGGTGCATTGTGGGAGGGGCACATTTTCTCACCTGTTTACATTAGAAGCCTTGCCTCCAAAAAGCCAGTTCTTTCGGTCTTTCTCTCCAGCAGATCCTGCTCCCATATAAATGAATTCATCCATATGAAGATATTCAGGAAAAGTTACCCTTTCTAATCTTTTTACTGGGACATTGTTGTTTAGCCAATGTGTCCTGGGAATGTGCAGACACAGACACTGGGGTAACTGAAATCAAGATGGGTTGAGGCAGAGGAAAATCAGTACTGTTTATTTAAGATAAATATATATGCAAAATAATATAATATCAATTTTGTATTTAAATATAAAAATAAATTACTCTTTAGTAATAAATCAATTATGTTATAATAGAAAGGATTAGTTAAATACTTAAAATACAAATAAGCTTCCCTCTCAAGCAAATTTACATTGTCATGATGTACTTACTTTGCCAATACTTAATTTCTTGAGAAATGTTGATTGCAGAGGTTTTACATCAATTTCTGGACATCTATGAAGTTTTTCTGTACAGCCTGGACAGTCAACATTATGAACAGTCTCACTGGTAATAAATTTCTGCAGGAGCATTTCTAAGGAGAGGGGAGCCTAAAATGACAAAATGTTATATATTATATTTTTGTTGGACCTTTATCAACAACCAAATAGTTTGATGTAGAGTTACCAAACTTGCAATGCATACTTATAGAGGAACCAAGGGAAAGAACAGAGTCTCAAACAATCAGCAGCAAAAAGCCATGTTGCAGCAAGACATTAACTAATTATACAAACCTTAAATTTCCAAATTTTGAAAAAGAAAAAAAAAAAGAAAGATTCATCTTACTTAAATAATTAACATTTAATTAGACATACATAGGTTTACAGATAGTTCTTGAAGCTCAAAATGTAAAATAATTATATAACATCTTTTACTTAGGACTAACAATCAATGAAAAATAAAAATGTTAAATGTTTAAAAAAATAAAAATGTTTGATACTGATTTCAATTAAAAGATATTTAACAAAACCGAAAATTTCATAGAATATTAATATGATTGATAAATTTCTTGTTATATGGGTTTATCTTTTAAAGTAATGAATACTGTAAGATTCCAATACAAATTTATAATCAACAGCAGTACATAGATGGGTGACTATTTAATTACAAAGTTAAGTACTGTAAGCAACGTAAAGGTTATGTGCCAGAATAAGCAAAGCTTAGTTAATAACAACAGTAAAGACTGTAAAGTAGAAATTGTTGAACAAAAAAATGAAATAGAAAAGATTTTTGATATTTGTTACTTTGTAATTCAAATGATTACTTTTTACCCAGTGTAAGGTGGGTATTTCAGCTAGTTTAAAATATTCAGGCTGGATGCTAACAGAAAGTATTTTAGTCTCTGGTCAATCAAGAAATTCCATGCAAAATAAACATAAAAAGAAGAAATACAGTGAAATCAGAAAAATAAGGAGTATTTCTCAGGATGCTTACCCAGTGAGTTTCTGGAATGTTGAGGGAAAGGCTGTCAAAGAGATCGTATTTGACAGGATAGGAATATGAACAAATTTGGCAGATCAACTGGCTGGCAAAATGGCCACGAAATGGATGATCTGTATCTCTGGGCAATACGGGCAACAAGCTTTTACTGCGGGTAATGGCAGAGTTTGGAGTCTGGTATTCATTTTCAGGATTCTGTGGTTAAAGAAGAGAGAGAAAAAAAATCAGTATCTTTTTATATTATACTTCATCTATCATCTCTACCAATGCTGTCAAAACATTTATCTAAAAGAGATTATTTTTGGGAAGCCATTGCTGAAAACTGCTGATTCATGATATTCTTCTAGTGATCAAAAGCCATACAATCAAATATCTGATCACTTCTACCAATTTTCACCAAATATCAACTGTATTTATATGATTTTTTGGACAAACTACTAACATAACACATCATTAAAAAGTGAGAGAATTTTAAACAAACTAGTGAGGAGGGTGACTAAACAATCAGCAAGATAAAAACAAAACAAAAACAAGACCTGTTAAAGGATGGATGAACTTTTCAATAAGTCAAAAGTGCAGCCATCAAGTAACTAATCATAAGGACTTACAACCTGAAGAGTATTCTTAACACCTTAATCGAACAGGATTGATATAAGGGATTTAAAATTTAATTAAGAAATGATATTCTACACTTTGAAGCTTTTCTAGGTAATAATTGTCTAATAGACGTTCACAAATTTATACTTTGTTATTTTTCCCCCAAGGTCTGATTGATAATAAAGGTCTTCTACTATGTGGCATCATTAAGCTAATAGTAAAGATAGAAATAAGTTTGGTGACATTTTGCTGTCACTTCTTCCCAATCAAAGTCCCAAAGACATAGCTGTCATCTGCTTACATAACAGATGAAATCATGTTCAAACATGATTAGTATTTGTTTATTTGGGTAATGGCTTTTGTTAGTCATGAGTACTACATCCAAGTCATGTATAAAATGTAGTGATCAGTGATAGAATTTTGGGTAATACAAAGTTAAGCACCAACTAAAATTCACATCCATGAAAGCAATTTATGGCAATAGTTGTATTGGCTTGAGACAATCAAACTGTACAAAACTTGAAATTTACACTTGTTAATTAATATATCATCATCATCAATATAATCATTTTCTTATGATATTCTGGGCTGTTATCCTCATCTTTATTGTGTATAAATACAATGGTCAAGCCACCGTAACCTCAAGCTCTGTTTTAGGTGTTTTTCATTTGAATTACCTTAAAATAAGTCATTTTCAGACGATTACCCATGAATTCAAACATAGTTTTGGAACTCAAATCATTACCACTTATTCAAGGGGGCTCCAAGCAGCATAAATGCCACCAATTTAAAACAATGAAAACTAAATAAAGTAAAATAAAGCAAGTTTTATCAAAATGTCATATGTTATATTTTGCTAGCTTTTTTACCTTTTTTGTTGATACCATAAAAAGAAAAATAGATGCTATTGTTAAAAAAAATGATGTAAAGAGGTATTATCTATGTGTATACATGCAGTATTAAAATTAAAATATTGAATAATCTTGTGGTAAACTTTAAAAAACAAAAACGCTGATATCCATACCTCTTATTCTATAAATAATGGGTTACACCATAGAGATGCATACAATTGGAGTTTGGAATCAGAAAGAACAGACAATTTTACATAAAAATGACAAGTTTTATCAAAATTTCTCCAAAAACAAAGAAACAGTAAAGATTTACTGAATTTCTTGTGAATTGCTCTGTGATTTCAAGTAATTTTTATGTAAAATGATATCAATTTTAAAACCAAAATGTTGGGACCTTAAATTCTCATAACTTTTAAACCACAGGGGATATTTGCATAATTCAAAGTTTTGAACTCCATTTACAGAGCTTTTTATAACTAATGTGATAAAAATAACCTAAAATAAAATTTTAAAAAATCAACCAAGAAATACTGATAGAGATTATCACAATTTACTTACCTGTAAGGCCGAAACATCAAATAAAGATAATACTTTAGGATAATGTCCAGTTTCTTCAGCTAATGTTTGGGTCAAGGCATGAAATAATTCATGAGCATCCTGCAATTAAAGAAAAAAAATTAGCTTAACTTCAAAGGAAATAGTCATTATAATCACAGAACTTCAAACTTAAAATGAATTATAATGAGCAGAACAATTTGAGTAAAGATTAGCTAAGCTTTAGTGCTTTCTCTCAATTTTGTTGTAGTTAATTCTAATAAAGGTTACTGAAAGTACTGCTCATATATGTTTAATTAGACAGAAAATGTTTTTATTGGCCAAGATTACAGGAGCCATTAATGATTTTATACAAGAGGTGGATCCAAATTAATTTCATTTGGCAAACTCTTTTGGCAACTCTCTTAATAAAGAGAGTTTGATCAAAGAGATTGAAAAGGTGACTTCTGAACTAAATTTTAAAAGAACAGAATATTTTTTTTTTTTTAATGCTAAATTTCTGGAAAATGTGTTTTTGAAAAGAATTAAGTTGTTAAATAATTTGATTATTTTCAAAAACAAATTTTCAAGAAATTTAGCATTCAGAACCACAAAATTTAGGCCTTGTTATATTGTTACAATAGAATTTCCTTCTTATTGCATAATGGTCCTGTTTTGAACTCTGATACAAGGGATTAGATGCAAATCATCTCAGGGTTCCCACTCATTTTAGGAAATCATTTTCCAGGACATTTCCAGGACACTTTAAAAATTTTCCAGGACAGCACTTGTTTACAGCAATTTCATAATTTAATCAATATTAATCTAATATCGACACATTTAGACAGTTTTATTCTTACTTTTTTATGATGCAGGGTTAATCAAGTATCTTGCGTTTATTATAGATATTACATCTATCAATTAACTACATAGGGTGTCCACAAAGTCCATATGCACTTTAAAGTTATGAATTATTTAAAGCACACTGACTTTATGGACATCCTGTACAATAAAATTGTCTGGCCTCCTGTTTTTGCTTAGCCATGATCAACATTACTGTTTTTTTTTTTATCAGCAAATCAATTTAGATATTTTACACCTATGTTTTGAATAATTGTTTTTTTTCTTTTGTGAATTTGTACAAATTTCAAATATTTACCATGCTGTGTTTCTCACTTTTTATCAGCAAATATACGTAGATATTTTACAATGACCCCCTTTGCTTTATATTTGTATTATATTTTATATACTATCGATTAAAAGTAAAGTAGTTGAGGGGCTGGGGCTAATGTTGGTATCAGACAGAGAGTGAGGGAGTCTATCCCCTTTTCACTAGTGCTAGTATGACCCATCGGCCGCTCACTGAATTTCCGAAAATGGCCGTCAAGATCAGATCTTCTGCATCAACCATGGGTTGCAGAGTTTCCATACTTGCTGAAAGTCTAGCCGAATGCCCACGTTGTGTTCAGATCTCAAACGACTAGAAATCTGTGATAGAAACTGATATTCCACTGTTAACAGCGGCCTAGTGGTCACATAAAGAGACAACGACTCTTTTCTTTTTCAAACTCAACAACATTTATATTCAATAAGAGAATACAAAAATACTTATTTCTCAAGGCTGTGGGAGCAATGGACCTCTAATTAATAACTTATGGTCAGAATATAATCAGGGGCTCTGCAAAGATATTGTTCAAGTAGTTGTAAATTTGGGCTAAGATTTTCAATAGTCTTGGCTGAAGTCAGTTTTCTGTCGGCTCTCGGTATTTGCATCTGCTGTTAAACACAGCCTCAATCTTCACTCGTTGGCCCGCTCAGCTCATCTGATCCTCAAGCCTGCTTGGCTTCATCTGATCCATCCAGAGAGAGAGGGCTCAGTTAAATAGCTTCCCGGCTCGGAACTTTTGTATTTCCGGCTGGAGTGAAGATATTAATAATTTTTTCTGGACCTCCCACTCTGGCAAAAGTACGGCCCTCTTTTAGTTCTAACCAGCCAAATGAATTCACTTCCACTCACCAATCTAAGTGCTATCTCTTCCTGTTACTTGAATGGTTTTTAAACAGAGTTTACTGGAAAACATCTCGTTTGATTTTTATCTAAGAAAAATATTTTTATTCTTTTCATTAACTCTGAAAAATCAATCAGTCAAGCTTTCCAGACGCTTTTAGCAATTCTAAACAAAGGAACAGATCTTCCTTTCAACAGTTGGGCTGATTCCTATCTATGTCCACTCTTTACCTTTTAAGTGGAAAAATCCCTTTTATTCTTTTTATTATAAATTCTGACCGATAAGAAAGATTTTCTTAAGTATTTCCCAGTATCTTATTTCCCGTTTACCCAAACCATGACCGGGTCACACTAGACTAAGAATTTTGTTATTGCGTCCGAGGTGGAACACATCTACCATCAGATCCTTACTTTACCGCACAGATCCCTCTGCTACTCATATACTGAGTTGACGAAAGCAGTTAATGAACCAGGAACCTTGTTGTTCTCAGGCTGAAGCACTACCACTGAGCTAAATCAGCCCTATAATAAAGTTATATTTTCAACTTGAAATAATAGACAGGGAAGGACATGGAAAACAAGACGTCTTAAAGAAGCAGCTCATACATTGGGATGTAGTGACCTATTGAGTAGACCAAATACAGATGAATACAATATGGGAATTAATCATTAAAAAGGCTAAATTAAATAGTTTTTAAAATTATTTTAAAAATAAGAATATTGAAAAAGACCAAAGGATTTTACGCCTCAATGTGGGTGGGAGGCATTGAGTTTTGTACAATTCATAAAAAAAAACTTTTTTTGAAACAGGGTGGTTTGTAAAATATTTAAATTGATGTGCCGATAAATGGGGGGATTGGTTTGGTTTGGTTTGATTGGTTGGGTTTTACGGCATGTCAACCCCTTGGGTTATTTTATGCCGAATACTTCTATTGGTAAAAAATGTTTAATGCCGACAAAGTTTTGAAATAATTTCATTTTTAATGGATAATACAATTTTTTTATAAATACATTTTTCCATTTAACCCATAGATGGGACCCTAACAGGTACTACCAATCCAAGTGAGCAATGGTGAAGAAGGAGTGTTCCACATTCTCCAAACCTCCAAAACTGGAACCTCACCATCAGAGAGTTTAACGTCATTCCCAGGACATGTAGACCCACAGCCACCGCCTTTTAGCACACATGATAAAAAGAGTTGGGGATTGCCATAAGGGCAATAGGGTTGGGGCAATCATATAAGTGCTAGGGCTTGACGTGACCAGTTGATTTGATCGGAGGGGGCCTCTCCAACCACCCGTCTAGCCTAACTAAGAGTCGAAGTGGAGTGTTGCATGTCATCGACTGCTCATCCACCATGACTCCATCTTTAAGCATCATGGGTTGCCACCCACAGCCAACAGGTGGCCCCATTTGGGGGAGTCTTACCCCTCTGCAGGGGTGTAGTCAGTGCATTCTAACGCCCCAGCCGACATGGCAGTGGGGATTGTATAATATCTACATATATTTGTTGATAAAAAGTGAGAAACACATCACGGTACATATTTGATTGGTACCACCAATTTGTGTGGTCATTTTCATTTTAAAAACAAATTAAAATCAATTAAATTAATTATTTAAGGTCAGATTTTTATTTAAGTCTAAAAGTATGAGCATCAGTATATAAAAAAATTATATTACATATGTAATTTATTTTTAATATATTTTAAACAATTAAATTCAGCTAAATATTTGACCAAAATGGGCGCTTTGTGTTAAGTAGTTACAGACTAAAACACCCACATTATTTAAGTTTTTAAGACTTATAACAGTTTCTTCTTAGAAATCAATGATAAAAACATTAAATACACTATATACAGAAAAATGATTAATATAATACAACGGTGGGTGCAAGAATGTGTGTGTGCATATAAATGCACACTTAGTTATTGGATACATAAGTAAGTTTAAAAAATATAATAAGTCCAACAGTACAATAGATATATAGATAGTAGGAGCTAGTTATATATATATAAGATAAGTATATATGTGTGTATTCGGGTAGATAATGTGTGAATATATATATATGGATAGATAGATAGATAGATACATATGTGCGTATGTATACATACATGTGTGTGTGGGTATGCATATGTGTGTGTGTAAGTAGGCATATTGTTTGTGGGTGGCAATAGTCAACAAAAGTCATAAAATTAATAAAAGGATGAGGATAGATATAAAAGGATGATAATCTCTTCTTAGGAGACGAGAAGACTGGGTTTTGACCAATTTGAGGGTCAACTATAGTTTAGTCTGGTAATAAAAATGCGACCTAGATTAAAGACAAAGAACTTTTCAAAACACTCGGGTTTTAGACACAAATCTCGGAGTATGAGATTTCGTACAAGAGTGAGATGAGATTTGGGGATTTCTGGGAAATTTGAAAAGTTTAGACAGTTAGTCTCTGGGAGCCGAAGAGAGCAGATGAGCCTTGGACACTAAAGAACTAAGATGTTAGTTGCCCACTAGAGACGAGCGCTAGCAGAGTTTCCCAAAAGGAACGGGGGTGTCCCCCATCTCGACAAGTGATGGGAGCAGATAGAACTGTAACCGATAGATAGAAGCAATGCGAATTATATACCTCATCTATGCCATTTGTTTGAAGTTCACCTAACATTGTCTTGTCTTCGTCTCTCTTGTTGTTGTTTTTTTCCTTATGACACATGGGTGCGTTCCAGACACGGCGTTGGGGGTTGTCAGACGATAAATACAGCCAGTGACAGAAGTGACAGAGATGATCCGGACAGACTGCAATTGATCATCAATATTCTCTTCGGACGTCCTGTACATAACGATTCAGAGTATCGATCTGGGAGACTGCTATTGGTTGTGATCGATATTCTCCCAGACGATTTGGACGAGAAAGGTGGAAGTGACGATGATACGAATGAACGACTCGACCCCCATGTTGTCATATTAACTTTTTGATATTGATTTAAATGAACTTATTAAATTATATATATAAACAAAATAATTAAAAAAAAAATTTTCTTAGTTTATTTTTTTACATTTAATCTTCACATTTTCAGTATTTAATCTCTACAAGAGGTGCTCCTTTAAAATAATTCTTTTTCATCTATTCACACCTTTGGTCTTTTGTCTTTTTATTCATACTGTAATTAGTTTCAAAAGTATACAACCCCACCAATGTTTTGAGCCCTAAAATTGGCAGTACCTAATATTTGAGATTTGTTTTGTAAAAATTCATTGAAAACAATTTAC
Organism: Doryteuthis pealeii; assembly: GCA_023376005.1. Lineage (NCBI taxonomy): Eukaryota > Metazoa > Mollusca > Cephalopoda > Myopsida > Loliginidae > Doryteuthis > Doryteuthis pealeii. The sequence continues at coordinate 36,361,379 of CM042178.1, forward strand.
ACAGTGGTGGGGGTAGGGTTACAATATCTAAATTGATTTGCTGATAAAAAGCTGGGGGTGGGGACATTGTAAAATATCTACATCAATTTGCTGATAAAAGACTTAGAAAATATCTTATTTGGCTGGAATTATGCTTGACAATGGCAAATAAAAACAATAAATTAAGGCAAGAGTCCGGTAGGTACCACCAAAATACGTCATGTGATAATACACTTATCACATGACGTATTTTGGTGGAAGAAATGTAAATATTTTTTAACTTTTCTTTTTTTAATCTTGCAAAATAAATAAATGAACATAAAAAGTTATTACAAAGAAAAACAGTTAATTCAAAGATCAAATTATCTGATTGGGGAAAAATCACTCTTGCTTATCTTGAAAAATAAGTAAAACGGTCCCTTTTTTTTTTTTTTTACAACAGATTCAATTTCTTTATTGATATTTTTTAGCAGAATTTTGTATTCATGGTTCTTTTACTAAAAAAAAAACTCCTGTATAGACACTTATAAACATCTTGATATAATTATTTAGACTCTTATCTTTATAGAAAAAAAAGTAAAAATCGTTTTTTGTTTGTTCATTTTTTCATATCTCATAAAATAAAATAGGAGTGGGGTAAAAATATTTCCCCTAATATATCTTAGGAAAAAACTCTTTCAGACATATTTTCATCAAAAGGTAAGCAATCCTGAAAATTTTTCATGAAAATCTGACCTTTAATTTATTTTTCAAATGTTTACATTTTTGCATCGTTAAATCAATTGAAATTTAACATTTTTTTTAATTATATTAAAAAAAATGTTAAATTTCAATTGATTTAACGATGCAAAAATGTAAACATTGTTTTTCAAGCATAATCCCGGCCTCCTGCCTCAAAAATCGCTAGGCGGTGGCTGCTAAAAAAATAAAACACCAGCTACGATTGAAGTCCGTAGCCAAAGCGGTGTCACATGAAAAAAAAAAAAATAGGGTTAGGGTTTGAGTTGGGGGTAGTTTAATGGGAAAATAAATAATTTGGGCTCTGTTTTTTCTGGGTCACCCTGTATACAGGGTGATCCAGAAAAAACAGAACCCACAAATTTTGTAATAAAACTTAATCTTAACTAGGGTGGGTTAAGGGTTAGGATTAGTGTTGGGGTGGTGTTTTCAGGAAAAACACCCTAAGTTGGTTGATTTTTTTTTTGTTTTGTTTTTTTCAAGTGAAACCGCTTCAACAATGGACTTCAATCGTAGCTGGTGTTTTTTTTCTCAGCAACCACCGGCTAGCGATTTTTGAGGCAGGAGGTAGGGACGGTTCTCCACGAAAAGTACATTTTTTTTTTTTTTTAAATCATTAGGAGTCTGTTTAATGTTTCTTCTTTCGGGTGGACAAAAATTTTTCAAGATAATATTAACCTTTAAGTAAGTTTAATTGAGTTAAATATAGAGGGTGGGTGTAAATTTCACATGGCAAATTGGTGGTACCTTGAGTTCGGGGAGACAAATGTTAAAATTACCAATATTTTCCAGAAGAGAGTTGAGACTTTGTTATTTACATCGTAAAAAGAGGACAGTCACTTTAACTGAGATGAAATTGACATTTGATGAAAAACCCTGAAAATTTTTTTCAAGGCCATATGCTTGAAGCCTTACTAAGGGGTCAGGAGAGGGGAGTGCCCCCACCCCGGAAAATTTAGCACAAATTTGGCTGTGGCTGGTGAGTTATGGTGATATCTGAATTTAAAATTTTAAATAAAATTTCAATTGCAAAAATAAATTATTCAGTAATAAAACTATATTTTGAATGTGTATTTGCACCACGCTGATAAAGGATTTGTTGGATTAATTCATTCCTCCCACCCTACCAAGTGAATATTTTTTTTTTACTAAAAACAGTAAACCCCCAATACCTAGATTGTTGACACGGTTATTTAACCCACCAACCACTAAAATGAAATCAACGTTTGTCTTGAGAAAACTTTCACTTTTCAGAACATCAAAAAATGTTTAATAAAAGCCCTTTTTGAATTAAAATTGATTTTATGTAATTCTTAAATGTTAGTATTACTTTACTGCATATTATTATTTTGAGTGTTAATTTTTTTCAGTCAAGATTTTGCGTGCACGCTATTCTATATAAGTACAAAACATTTTTTGGTTTTCAGTAACTATTTTACACAAATGCTATTTTCGAAGAAAAAAAAAAAAAGATTTTAGCTAACTTCTTCAATTAAACTTTATCTGGGCATTTTACTCAAACTTTCTTTTGAATAATGGTATTTGTGATGATAAAATTACAATTATGCCAACTCAATTGTGGAGATGAATTTGTGAAAATTATTTGACTTACAATCAAAATATTCCTTTAAAACAAATTTTAAGCCTTGCTAAAATATTTACTTAACTTTTTTTTTTTTATTAATTTTTTATTAAATCATTTTAATCGATTAAACACTATTGAACATGATTATAAAGAAAATGTTAAAGTTAAATGTTCTGAATTTTATGAAAGTTTATGTCTTGTAAAACGGAATTCATTTTTTAAGCGTTTAACTCTTTAACAAATATCTCATCTTTAAAGTAGCCTGACGCTGATAAATTCTTGTTCATGTTTAGTGTCACGTAAAAAATAAAAAAAAATATCGCTTCATCGGATGAAATAAACAAGTTCCCAGCCAATCAGAATCATTTTTACTGTTTAATGAATATTCATGACTAATTTGGGAAATCTTGGGTAAATTCGGTGAGCATTAAAAATAAAAACAAAAAACACTGTCCTTGTTATTTTACTAGTTATATTTGTTAAGTGTAACAATAACATTAATTTTGCCTCAGATAATTCTAATTTTTCAGGACAAATTACAAATATTTTCCAGGATTTTTTACCAAAAAAAACCCTGTTTTCCAGGTTTTCCAGTACTGGAAAATGTACATTTCATTTTCCAGGTTTTCCAGGACGCGTGGGAACCCTGCCTATACTAATAGTTATAAAAAAGATTAGTATGAGCTATAGCTCATACTAATCTTTTTTTTTTTTTGTAAATTCTAAGTTTGTAGACACCTTTAAATTTAGTTACATCTTGCAACAACATGGCTTCCTGATGAGATCAATTTTTCCCAAGTGGAAGTAAATATATTTAGGTTAAAAAATTTCCTTGTGTATACCAAATTTGATAGCTATATCTATTTTTTTCTTCTGTTTATAGAAGACAGAAAAAACAACAAAACTCTTCCCAACTCTGTATATAGATGTAGCATAATTAAAATGGTCTATAGAGAATTTGGATTGAAAAGAAAATGGTAATTGGATTTCTGGGTAAAGAAAAATGAAAGAGAAAAGAAATAAGAACAAAAGAAAAGAAACATTTTTTTTAAAGATTCTAAGCACTCAATGTATGTCGGTCAATGACCCCTGAACTAGATAAAAAAAAATAAAGGTCCCAAATTTTCTGCAGAAGAACGGAAACGGATATGTCCCTTCCCCCAGGATGATAAACAAAAGTAATGGGAACTCTGCTTTTTTCACTGGGGTCCCATTAGGAGACAGATGTGGTTTTTCGGGTTCCGTTGTGATAGGTTTCGGCTGACCGTGAACAGTGCACATAGTGATAATGAATGTAATTTATGAAAGAAAAGTTTGACCTTACTCTTTCTCTCTCTGAAAAGAAACCACAAAGCGAGCAAAAAATAAACAACCCCTTTTTGACACTGCGACTTTCGTATGTGTTTTTTTTTTTTTGTTGGAATGAACTATGTGAATGTTGTTGTCTGTGTGTGACTCACTAGTTAACCTTCCTACTACTATGCGACTTGTGCCTTTTATGGCACTGTGACCACACTACATAGATATTGCAAGAAATATAAAGAAAATATTGAACCTTATATTGACTGGTTTATGAAGTGGCTTTCTTCTGGCTTCTCTGCCGAAATAACCCATTTGATGATGTTATTCTGCCAATTCATGTACTTGATTTTGACACACACCATTATATTTCCATCTTGCAATACTGATTTTTAACATTTTCCTATCTTATTGCATGATGTTTTTTTTTTTTTGAAGGTCCAACTTTAATAAGGGGCTGTAGTTTCTTTTCTTTCATTAGTAGCTTATATTAGCAGATCAACAGAATCTTTTTTTTAGATGTTTAAAAAAAGCTTATTTTGCATACACATCTAAAGACTATGACCTCACTACACTATATCAGTTATTATTGTAGGAAATGGACATGGTGACAGGAGTATAAGGCTGGTGGAATTTCACAGTGCTAATACTCTTGGGAAAGGTATACATCCAACTATTCTCCCTTCCGCTATGGGTAGAACAGACTGGGCTCTTTAACCTTAGTTTTGAAAACCGGTCTAGAAGAAGGAAAACCCTAAATTCAAATCTAAATTGACCTTGTGCCACATCCTGCTTGTGCAGAAGGGTTGTTAAATACATACATAATAAAACCTGATATAGTGAAAGTCAACGTTTTCATAATAAAATTTGTATTAAACTAATGTTAGTTAAGTTAGAACATGCTTATATTTATATAAGCAAAATATTGTGAGTTTCAGTTTATAATATCTTTTTTTATTATTGATATTTATAATTGTAAATGCTAATCATTGGTCTAGGAGAAGGAAAAACTGAATTCAAACCAAAGGGGCTCCCTTATTGTTAGTCAATACTACTTTAAGAGCTCTTCCTCTTTCCTCCTAACCAAAAACATTTGTTGAATAAAAAAAAATTCTGTTTTGAGGGGGGTCCACAATCAAGTCCGCCACAAACTGGGTAAGTTCGTCACTGTTCTTTTGTCTTTTCTCTCTAGTTTCAACTAAAGTCTTATGTCGTTTAGTCTCTGTCTGTGCGCGCACCGCTCTGATTCTGTCGTTCTCCTTAGATTCCAGATACTTATGGAAGTAGCCTCCCAACATCTGGGCACCTGAATTGAACCTCGCATCTGTGCAATGCCCAAGTCTCACTTTGTTGCATTCGAGCGGACGCAGGTAGGCCCCCAACATCTGGGCACCAGAGTAGAACCTCACGTCCATGCAACAACTAAGTCTCACTTTCTTGCATTCAGGAGGACGCAGGTTCGACTCTGGCAGGCAAGACAATGTATTGCTCTTTTTCTCTCTGACCATGGCAGTTGCCGTGCAGTGCCATTTTGTTCTCCATCACAAAACAATAAAGATTTGATGCTGATGCGAAACAATTTCAGATTAGCTAGCAATAATGTTTCTAGAAAATGAGTCAATGAAAATATGTAAGTAATTGAGTGCTTATTTCTCTTACATTTAAATTAGCATAAAATGTATACGATGAAGAAATATGATGCAAAAATGAAATCAGAATGACAATTTTAGTTTTTCTGTTAAAAAGCAAATGAAATTAAGATGAAAGAAATACTAATAAAAAAAAACAATTAATAATGGTTGATAATGTTTCATTTAATAAACATTCAAGATAATATTATTGATGAATATTTTGGATAATAATATAGTTAAGAAATATGAGGGAAAAAATTAAAACCAAGTTGTTGAAATCAACAATGTATTCATATAACATGTTTTGGTTTTCTATAAGTTTTATCAGATACTACAACATTTTCTTTTTAGAATGATAAGGGAATTTGTTGATGTAATTGTCATGGAAACATGCTATTTTATAGGTTTGAAAATTATTTGAAAATCTATTTGTGATTGTGTCACAATAATAATAATAAATTATTGTGACACTATAAGCAAGTGCAATAATTAATAAAAGAAAAATTAATTAATTATAATTGAGTATAGAAAAAGTACAAAATAGATGAATTGTACTTAAGTTGGCATTTTGGTTTTGGTGAAGAAATGTTACTTATGGAGTGAGATTAAAGGGTAATCTGAACATTAGCTACATAAATGAGAGTAACCTCCCCTTGTTTACATTTCACCGTAAATCTACACTGAAAATATGAATTTGTTTGAATCAATACAACTGCATATTTTAACACAAAAATATAAAATGTGTTCTTAATTGTGCTTACGCATTATTTGAAATGAACTTAATTGTTATTAAGAACACAAGTGAAAGAAACAAAGGGAGGTTACTCTCATTTATGTAGCTAATGTTCAGATTACCGAATAAAGAACCCAAAATAATATATTTCCCACACATACATATGAGGTTAAAAGATCACTTTTAACAAGTGAGAATGAAATTCCCGAAGGCTGAAAAAAAAATTCAAAAACAGTTATCAGTTGACATATTTCTATGGGACATTGATGATTGATATTAAAGGACATTGGGAATAAAATGTGAGAATTTTGCTTTGAATAATTAATGTCAATAATTTATTAGAACAAAACTGAGTAAGATAGTGATGCCCATTAGATTTGGGACTCTTACTCCTCCTCATTCATTTTTTATTTTATTTTGAGAAGTATTTTATTGTAACTCTTTCAGGATACTACAACAAGACCAAACCAGTGGATAATATCTATCAACATTGAGATCAATTAACACATTGATCTCAATTAAGATGAGACTTAACATCAAAGACAAATCTAGATGATGGAGACAGCTTAATGGCTATCACAGAGGACTGATAAACTAAGTACACAAAGGGTTTACATTATGAAATATAAATATATATTATTATTTAATTGTAATACAGTTTGTGATTCATTACTGATATTATAAAATATAACTAAAAATTATTACCAAAGAAAAATATTGTAATTTGCTGTAATATATTTCAATTCTATTTATCAATAATCTAATTTGTCTTAAACTTGGCTAAAAAATGAAAATGTATTTAATAATCTGGGTCATTGTTTAATATTATGAAATTATTGCAAATTATAATCACTGGCATTTTTATTTGTTTTGTACATTCTTTTTATTATGAAAGTGAAAATTATGATCTTCATTTCTGTTTGATTAGAGTATAAAGATTATCAGCAATGTATATAACATAACAAATATGAATAAAATAAATGGTCTTTATATTTTATTGTCTTTTCTATTTACTATTCTTTGTGAAACCTAAAAGAATAAAACTGACCTGTTCATCATCTGGTATCACCCATCGAGACCTGAGGGCATTCAGTACTTCGCTAGGACAAAAAGTGTCTTGATCATGGATTGTCTTGTTAGTGAGGACTGAAATAAAAATAAAATAAAAAAATGTCCAGTAATTACTGAGAGAGTATGTGCATGCATACACACACACACTTCATATATATACTACACAAAGAAAAAACACCTATACTGCCAACATAACTTTCATTACAAGTGTCAAAGATTGTTTTATGAGGGATGCCTTATTACCATTAATATAGAGCACCCTAGCAGTACCTTATACAATCCCACCAGACTGTGTTCAATTTCTATCACACTGTGAGAATACTTGATGAAAATGCAGCTGATATATACAAGAAAAGAAAATGATTTTGTTACTCTTGAAACACCATTGATATACACCTGAATCTCAACAAAGACCATAGTGAAGACCAACAGTTGCTCATGCAGCAAGTCTCCCTTCCAATTAAACTATATAATTACCAAAAAATATTGATAACATTTTAAAATTTGTTTACCTAAAATACACAATAAAATATGTTTGAATCTTATTAATATTCTTTAGTTTTATTCATGCATGTATATATTACTAAAATTCTTATATATGTATGGAATAAAATAAATATATATATAGAGAGAGAGTATTTCTGTATCTCTAAAATAGAGACTAAAGTAATTTCTAGTCCAATTTACAAATTCATAATTCTGTGTTGAATGCCATTTTTTTTAAACATTAAAATTCTCAGTGAAATGGAATGGAATGAATTGTTCACTTCTTTCTATTTAGAAGCATCGATATCATCACAGACAGCTGTAACAATAACAACTGAATGGGTTTGTAGCTCATCTAATATGTAATATTAGAATTCTTATTAAAACTCTGTCGAAAGAAATTTAAAAATCAAATAAACTTACCTTTTAAAGTTTTTAGCATTGTATAAGCCAGATAATTTTCAGATTTGTTCATCTGCTTTTTTTGAAGAATTTTACTCAACCAATCCAGAATACCCTGGCATGGTGCCAGGGCTTGAAGAACGGCATTCAAGAAACATGTGTTACCAAGATTTTCCAAACCAGGAGAAACATCTACAAAATAAAAAAAATTAAAAATTTTAATAAGAAATTTCAGGTTGATAAAATTAAAAGAAAAGAAGTGCTATATATATATATATATATATTACACACACACACATACACACACACACGGGTGTGTACTTTAAATGTATGTATGACATTTTCTAATAAGAGAATGACAAAAATTAGATATTGATATAATGATGGGTTGTGTAATTTTTTCATTACTTTTCATATTAGTAATAGAGATAATGTTACATAGTGTGGAGGACTGAAAGAAAAAAAGAATATTGTTGTATCAATGAAGTCTTTTACAGACAATGTAATGCTCATTTTGGAGTTGAAATAACACATGAAACGCCTCATGTTCTGCTGTCTACAAGAGCTTTTTAGTTGGGCAAGGATGAGAATAAAACCCTTTAAATGTCAATGGTTGAGATTTATAAAATTAGTTTGTAAATAATATCTAATCTTTCTTCTTTATAATGATATATTTTTTTGTCTTGTTTGATTATTAGTTTTTACTGCTGGCTTCTTTGAAGTATATCACTATTTTATTTTATTGCTTTTTTCAAACAAGAAATTTTTAGTAATGTTTTTTTAAAAAAACCTTTACATGTCTCGATATTAATTTTAAAGCAAGGTTTCATCTTTGATAAACAATAGATGTAATATTAATCTCATAATACAACTCAACACGCAAACTTTAAAACATCTGGTATTCCCAATTAAACATTGAAATGGCATACTGAAATTTTGTTATTTGTTTTAAGAAATACTTACCAGCCAATAATAGTAATAGTTTGTAAGTAGTAGTAAACCGTTTAAACAAAACACACAATAAATAAGTACTTTTATACAAATTTAGGATAAATATAAGAAAAAAAAGATTTAAACTCAGAAACTGTGAAATGTCCATAATGGAACTAATGTAGTTTGTTGGCAATGTTCATCCGTGGGCAAAATTTCAGTCCATTTCAACATTTAATTGGGAAACCCCCTGATTTTTTACTCTTGCTACCTGTCCCTATCAGTAATTGCCCCCTGGCAGGTCTTCTGCATGGCATCCAAAATCTGCACAGAGCTGATTGATGTAGGATTTTATTGGTCAGCCTACACTGATGTCTCCCCATGTATAGGTGTCCACAGAAGAACATCACATGAGTTTATCCTTGCTTCTCCAGCATGTCTCATTTGAATGGTTTGTGTGATAGGAGGTTAAGTGGCCGTACAGCTACTTTTTTTATGGGGTGCTGTTTCCAAAATTTGTTCAAGACATCACACAGCATCCTCGTGTAGCTCCCATCTAGCCTTTTCTCTAAGCGTTTTATTAGAGTCTATGTCGTACAGCCATGCAATAGCACTCACATGGCTACAGCTTGGAAGAATTATCAGATTTCCATATAATCAATAATCTGTCTATAGCCTTCCCTATGCGTATACAAGGTGATATGATGCTTAACTAGAAGAAATAAATGTGAAAATAAAAAACAAAATCTGAATTAATGTGAAAACAAAAACCTGAGAAAGATTATTAAAAACTCATTAATGTTCTTTTAGAAAGAAAAAGGGGCAGGGATTAAAAGAATTTTTTTTTTAAATTCCAAAAGTGTGATTATAAAATTTTGATGAATAAATTTTGAATTAATTAATCAATTTCTACCTGGGTGGTTAATGGTAAAAAGCACTTAATGTATCAAAATACACAGATGAGTAATCCCCAGTAACATTACTCCATCACTGATTTGGCATAAGACACATTCACATAGTTGTTCAATATTATCAGAGCTGTGAACTTTGATTCCACTAACCCAACAATTGACACTGTCTTGGTAAAAATGTACCAATTACTAATAAACTTAAATTACAATATAAATGACAAAATTTCCTATTTCGTAGATAATAATTTGATTAATTTTTCTTTTTGGTTATATTATCAGGTAATATTTCTCGGAATTTTTGAGATGAGGCATTATAATTAGTATTATTTGTCGAGAAGGTTCCCGAGTCCGACAAGAAATACTTGAAGAAGGATGGAGGGCATATTGGCCAAAACGTTGTACAGATAACAATGAAGATGGGGACAATAGTCTGAATAATACAAATAATACTTATGAGATAATGTTTAAATTCTTTGCAAAATTCACAGTATACATTTTATGACAGATATGACCAGTGATGAAATGCCTTATGTTGTATATTGAGAGCTTTCAGTCATTAAAAAAATAAAAATAATTAGTTCATTTATTATTTCCAATAGTTATTTAAATAAAAGAGACAGAGATACCATAAATTGAGGAGTTGGAGTAAAATTGTCTAACTCTGCTGCCACACATTATTGAAAAAAAAATTCTTTAAAAGAGAATTAGTTAAAAATAAAATAAAATCTGAGCAAAAGGTCAAGACTGAGATTACAGCTGGAAATAATGACAAACAATTATTTAGTATTAATGGTCAACTAGTAAATGTTATTTCAGTCTTTGTTATATAATACTGCATAAAAATAAGCATGAATACCAAATTTGGCAACTTTATATAAAATTGTACCCTGAACTTAAGCTCACAAAATTTACGTGCACAAAACATATGGCTTAATTATGTTGTGGTGATTATATAAAATATCAAACACAAAAACATTCACTCCAAGGCAATGCTATCCAATCGTTCTATTAATAAAAAAGCAATATTCACAAAATGAGATTTTGCTACAACAAATATATTTATAAAATATACATGGTTATAAGATTTTGGGTTTTTGAATTATCAAAATCCATAACTTTTTTTAAACATAAGCACTTGAAGTTTGAAAAGCTAAAAAGGCCTTTAAGATATAACTCATCACTTTAGCTTATCAATGCTCCCTAAAATGACATCCTAAAATCCTGTAGACTTTTGCATTTTTGATGTGTTACATCTGAAAAATGCTTATGGGACCCACTGAAAATGTAAAGGGCATTTTAGGGTGCTATTAAAAAAAAAAGGCTGTTTCCAATTAGATTTACATTAATATCTTTGAGAAAGGCATGAGTTCATCTCTTCTTTCTGACTATGGGTAGGCAGACTCTCGAGCAGGGCAACTGGTGAAGAGGTAGTAGCAGGATTAAAATCAAGACCTATAATAAGGTAGATGAACCTTTATATGTCAAGGCCCATATTACAACACCTTGACCTGTGAAGTGTATTCTTAATGCCTTAAAAGTTCAAACGTGATCTGAGCATAGAGCAGTGATATATAATCTTAAGCACAAAAAAATTCAATCTTTGCTCTAGGGCACTGTTTATCCCATCATTCCATTAAAAGGTAAGTTACTACATTAAACCTTTCATCATCAGTATTTGACATGATATTTTAAACCAATACTGAACACACAGTTTATTATAGTAAAACTGGACTTACAGTGTATAGTAAAATGGAACTTAGTCTGAAATATCAAATTTACAGGGTCAAAGGGTTTTAATAATTTCCTTTTCTTTTTTTTGTGCTTGAACACATAAACTCCCGTAAACAATAAATGAAATAGAATGGCTTTTATACAATCTTGTTAGAAATTTTCAAAAATGTATATGTTTGGTTGGTTTTATGGCATATCAATCCTTGTTGGGTTATCTAATGCTGAAGTCAGTTTAACAATTATTATGGTCATCAATTATATACTGTACAAAAATGTATTTTCACAAGCATTTTTAAACAAGTAAAAACACTTCATACTTAGTTGTAATATCAATGTTTTAAGATCTGGTTGATTAATATGTTTGTTTTACAGCATATCAACCCTTTTCTTCTGGACCTCCTAGCTTCATGGTGTTCCTCGGTGGTGGCAGGCTCTCTGTAGAGGACTGTTCATGTTTGAAGTCACTCTGGCGCAACACCATGAAGCTACAAGGTCCAGAAGAAAGCAGCGGCAAAAAAGCACTGGCACATCAACATCTTCAGGAACAGCCTTCACATGTGACATCTGTGGTCGAGAATGTTTTTCGAACATTTACAGTCACAGGGGGCGCTGTAACTTATGGGGCACAAAAAATACATTATAGTCTTCCAAGACTGAAATGCCAATAATAATAATATCAACCCTTTTCAAGTCATTTTGATAAATCAAAACTCAAGTTGTTTACAGTAACTGCTGTCACTTAAGTATTATAAGTGCTAAATTCAATGATTTTCAGTGTGATTTGACTGTAATGTTTTAATAGCCAATGTATTAGTAGAATTCACAATTATCTTAAATATTATCTCAAACAGATCTATTTGACCTATAGATGAGACCCTAACAGGTACTACCACTCTGGTTCAGGATGGACTTGGGAGTAATGGCAATGGAAAAGTGACTTTACATTCCCCAGATCTCCTGATCTGGAACCTTACTACCAGATACAGTTTAGTCATATTCAGGCCATAACAGAATATTCTATGTGTTTACAATTTAGAAAAATTGTTTTAAAATGTGCAAATATGATATAACCAAACAATTGCTTATGACTCAATATCACTATTCAATAGGAATAGACATGCAAAATTAGCTTGCTAACCATTACACCACAATGGGGTGCTCCGGTATTTACCCAATCTGTTCACCATAGTAGAATGTGACACAAAGTCACAAGTATGGAGCCTCCAGCAAAGATTGAACTCGCTATTCAATAGTAATAGATCTGCAAGACTAGCTTGCTAACCACAATGGGATGACCATCAATCAATTTTTAGTAGGTTTAATACAAAATCAAAAGTTGAAGCAGTTCAATTTAATTAATATATACTATTTAAAAGAAAGGAAAAAATTTTACAAATATTTTAATAACTTTTTAGATTTCTCTTTTTAAAAAAGAATTGAGCTATCAGGTTCTAAAGTGTCATTTTAATTGGCCTTTAAAACACTAAATAAAGTGTGACCTGCTTTAAAAAATCATTTGCTAGGAATGTGATGTGAACTAATTTTTGTGAGCTAATTCTTACAACAAAAAAAATATTTATTCCCAATATCACTTCACAGACCCCCAAACTTAATAGATACCACTCCACTCATAAAACCCTATCAATAAGGCCATGGAAGACTGCACTTAATTTTCTAAAATTAAAAAGAAAGATTCAGTAGATCTGTTTGTACAACGACAGCATGCACATCTTTTTATAAAGGAAAATTGGTGGAGACCAGTAAAGTTCAATAAAATTCACACCCTATTTTTGTCTAAGGGATTAAAAAAAAACGTTTTACCCCTCATTTTTCATAAGAAAAGCTAAATGAAAATATAATAAAGGTATAAATCAATGATATATTAAAAATCAATGGATCTGCAAGACTAGATTGATTAAAGGATAAAAAACTAAAAAGTAAATAAAAGACAAATAAAGAAAAAAATACATAGAATGATAATAAAAATAAACAAATTAAAACCAAGAATAAAAGATAAGTATATAGAAAAATAATTTTTATTAATCTTTATTAAAAGATATAGAAAAGAGATTTATTTTTAACTTTTTAAATCTTGGGCAATGTTGGGTAGCTCATCTAGTGTTTTATAAAGTTGCAAATTTTCCACCTCTGTAAATTTATTAAAACAAAATATAGTGCAGATTTTTTTTAGTACTTTTGGTTCTACTTGGCAGATTATTGCTTTTTCTGGATCAAGGATTTTTTTCAAAGTAGCTCAACTCTAGTAAATACTAATTCGATACCCATTTTAGCTATTTTAACATCATTAATCATCAGAGAGTTGTTTTCTTCTTCATCCTTTTAAGCTTCTTTTCAATCAATAAAGACTGATGTCACATTTTATATAAACAATGCTCAAATCTACTTCAGAAAGTATCACCAAGTTAAATAAAAAAGAATTTTCTTTTAAATCTATCATCTTGTACATGGAGAAACTAAATAAAAAGGTGTAAAGTGTAATGGTTATTGTCATAGGAAATGGACTTGGCAACCCAAGTTCAAATACTGGACAAGGCTGTTTGCATTTCATCTATGGTTTTCAATTATATACTGTAAAAAAATCTATTTTCACAATCATTTTTAAACAGGTAAACACTTCATGAAAGTAAAAGTCGTCGGAATGGCCTAAAATTGGTATCAGCCAATCAGCAAGGGAGTCTATCCCCTTTTCACTAGCGCTAGACCAAGGAGATTGTTTTTGCGTCTGAGGTGGAGCGCCACACCTACCATCAGCTCCTTATTTTACACCACAGATCCCTGTGCTACTCATATGCTGAGTTGGTGAGGGCCGGTATCGAACTAGGAAACTTGTGGTTTCTAGCCGAACGCTCTACCGACTGAGCTATCCCGGCCCTTAGTTGTAATATCAATATTTTAAGATCTAGTTTGGTTTGGTTTATTTTGTTTTACAGCATATCAATCTCGGTGCCAAAGTTTTGAAATAAATTCATTCTTAATGGATACTCAATTTTTTTTCTAAACATATTTTTCTATTTAACCAATAGATGGGACCCTAACAGGTCAGAGTGGACTGGGAGCAATGGTGATGAAGGGGTGCTCCACATTCCCCAGACCTCCAGAACTGGAACCTCATAATCAGATGTCATTCCCAGGACATGAACTGCCTTCTAGCATATATATGATAAAATGGATTGCCATAAGAGCAATAGGGTTGGGGCAATCAGATAGGTGCTAGGGCTTAATATGACCAGATGATTGATTGGAGGGGGCCTCTCCGACCGGCTGTCTAGCCTAAGTAAGACAGTGGAGTGCTGCATGTCATGGACAGCTCATCCCTAGGATTCCGTCTTTAAGCATCATGGGTCACCACCCACAGCCAATAGGTGGTCCCATTGGGGGTGGGGGGAGTCTTAACTCTCTGTAGAGGTGCAGTCCATGTATTCTGAAGCCTCAGCTGACAGGACAGTTTAAGATTTGGTTGAGTGGTATGTTTGGTATGGGAAAGATATGCACCCATCTATTCTCCCTTCAGCTATGGCTAAATAGTAAGCCCAATATTTTGGGCTAAGCATTATTTTACAATCCATATATTATATCCATATAATTCTTATGTTTATATGTAAATATCTGTTACTTAGCACAAAAAAAAATGACATTAATGATATAGCAAGATTTTATTAGTTAAAAACTTAAAAAGTTCCAATTTAGAGAATAAAGCCATTTCCAGTTCAATTTGCAACTGAATGATGTCATAATAGAGATCACTACGAAGTGAAAATTAGAATTCTTTACTCCTCTTTAAATAAAAGCATCAATAACATCATCGACAGTTTATAATTTAAACTGTTGAATTCAGACGTCATCTAGTAATAAATTAAATAGATTAATAATAAAAAATCTAGATTAATAGATTCTTCTCTTAAAGTATAGAAATTATATATTTTATGTTTCTCTTATTTCATTCAGAAATAAAGAACCTCATTTTCTATCAGTTTAAAAAAATCTTTTGAAAGACATTGAATTCCAAATTTTTAGTAGTACCTTATATTTGTACATAAGTACCTGAAGGACCCAAACAATTAGTTGTTGAAATCAAGGCTGTTTACAGTACAAAATTGAGAATACTAAATAAACCCTTTCAATAATGAACTAATTAGAGAGAAATGTTTGTTAAATCTAATTGTTGTAAAGTAAATTTGGTAGTTTGCCACGTATCAACAATCAAGTAGAATTCTTACAAACTGTCTCTTCATGGCTAATAAATTTAAGCTAGGAACTTTTTTTTTGATCTTTCTTGCCTTCACTCATTCATAAATTTTGCAGTTCACATCATTACTATGACAACATAATAAACTGATATTCATTTATGAACAGACATTTAAATATTCAAATTAATTTTGATTTCACAGGCCAAACTAAAGTAGCATCAAGTTCAATTCATTCCGTATATCAGATAATTCCTGTTGAACTCAGTGCATGAGCATACCAGAATTCTTCCCATCAACATATTCCATCAGTTTTGGCACACATACGGTCAGTAAATAGAAAAAAGTTTATTAACTGAAGTTTATCAATTTAAATTTGTCACATTCATCAGATTTTATTTAGGTGGATTGGTGGTTGTTTTGTTTATCGGCATATCAACCCTTTTCAGGTCATTTAATGCCGAATTAAGTAATTTTGATAATCAGTTTCTTACAGTACCTGCTGTTGCTTAAATGGTCACCCATCTAAGTATTGAACAGGCATATCACTGCTTAACTTTGGTGATTCAGTTGGAACCGGGTACTTTCAACGTGATTTGACCCTAGGGCAAAATTTCGTTAGTAAATCTAAAATCAGTTTGGAGGGATCCCCAAGTCCATCAAAGCCAAAATTTGTTATATCAAAGTTATAAAAAAAAATAACTAGTATAGGACAAATGCAAATGGTAAAAGGGGGTTATTAGTCCTTTAAATGCATCCCACCCTATCACCCATACAATAGGGATATGTACAATCTTAAACTTATTTTTTAAAGTTCCAGACCTCAAACAATATAGAGAAATCTATTAAGGTATTTATTTCCAGTACTACAAAGTACCATGACATATATATCTATCAGATTATATTATTAGAACAGCAGGGATTCGGAGTGTTAAAACATTTTAGCTATAAACACACACAAATTCATTTGCGGATACACATGGAATAATGGTTATCATCATAGGAAATGGACTTGGCAACACAAGTTCAAATCCAGGATGAGGTTGTTTGCATTTCATATAGCGCTAATACCCTTGAGAAAGTATGTATCCATCTATTCTCCCTCCAGCTATGAGTAAATAGTAGGGCAGACTGTGATTTTTAACCTAGGTAACCAGTCTAGAAGGAAACTCTGAATTCAAACCTGTTAAACTCTGCTTAAGAAATTAACCATAATTAAATGTGCCACATCCTGCTCATGCAGAAGGGTTGGTAATTACATACCTAAATTAAAATTTTGCTATATGGGCCTTCAGGTAATTCCATGTCAAATCATCTTCAATTTTTTCTGAAATTTGCCAGGTGTATACTATCTTAAAGTTTAGACAATCCTCAAAATTTGAGCTTCTAATTCCAAAAATTGACTAAATTATGTCAATTTTAATCTTGAAAAATGGCAACCTTTCGAAATCTATTTTTGTCCATAAATGAGTTCTAGGGCTTCCCTACTTCTAAAAATTGGTTTATAAAATCTTTTTGAGGATTCCAAAAATGTTATAAAAATTTAGGCACAAAATTAACCATTTTTATAAATATATAAAATAGATAAATAAAAAGATAAAAGACCAAAAGGTGTGAATAGAAGAAAAAAAATTATTTTTAGTTCTTTTAGATTTTTTTTCTGTTTTTTTTTTTTATATAATTAGCTTCTAGAATATCAGTGAAAAAATGATACATTAATATTTGTTCTGTCTAAAAGAGTAAGGGCTAACTTTTCAATTGAGTTTTCTCCAAATATTATTAGATATTAATACTAAAGTAGACTATTTATCAAATAAAGATTTGTTTTTAGAATCTGAAAGTATGAAATTTACAACTTAAATTAGGCATTTCAAATTTTTAAATGAATTTTATCTATTAATTAGGTATATAGATTATTTTGATATGGTAGGAAGCATTTATTCTAAAGAATTTTGATTTATTTCCACTCAGTTTGAATGAAATGAGTCAGTAATTTAAAAAAAAAGAATTTGTTGATTAATAAGTCAACTCAGAAAATTTGGTTATTTCCTATAAGTCTAACATAAACAAGGGGGAACCACTCTTGACTGATAAATTATTTATTTATTTTCCCATTAAACTAACCCTAAACCCTAACCCCTTCTTTTTTCCTAGTAGATCAATAAATAAATAAATTTATCAGTCAAGAATGGTTCCCCTTTGTTTATGTTAGACTTATAGGAAATAACCGAAAATTAAAATCAGATAATTCCCTGATTTTTGATAATTGTTTTTTTTATCAACAAAGATCTCCAACAAATAGAGGTCACATGGCATTTTCTCTTGGTCATTTGTTTTTTTTGTAAACACATGCACAAGAATTTTTTAGAGTGTCTTTTTTTTTCTGTGTGTTTAAACCAAAAAAAGATATTTCATTTAAAAGTTATTAATTCTTCTGTAATTGAATGTATTCATTGTTTTTTGTTATTGATTTCTAAGAAGAAACTGTTATAAGCCTTAAAATCTTAAATAATGTTTTTTTACCCCAAAATACATAAAGAAAGCGGCCATGTTTGCAATATATTTGAGCAAAATGAATATCCACAAGTTAGTAATTTTTCTGTACATAGTGTATTTAATGTTTTTTTGTTATTGGTTCTAAGAAGAAACTTTTAAAAATGTTTTAAATTGTTTTAAAAGGGTTGTTTTTGAAATGTATCATAAATCTTCACTTAGCCATTTTTAGTAGAATTTAATTGTTTAAAATGTATTAAAAATAAATTAAATGTGTAATATTATTTTTGCTGT
The DNA here is from genome assembly GCA_023376005.1 of Doryteuthis pealeii. Lineage (NCBI taxonomy): Eukaryota > Metazoa > Mollusca > Cephalopoda > Myopsida > Loliginidae > Doryteuthis > Doryteuthis pealeii. Next base: position 36,379,867 of record CM042178.1, read on the forward strand.
TTTTACAGATGTACATTATGTTACTACTTTTTGATTTAGACAAAAATTTGTCCTTAAATAGTCGATTTAATTAATATTAATATGTTTTAAAATGAAAATGAAGCAACATTTTGGTACTACCCTTATTTAAGTGATTCAGGACGATTAAAATTATTTTTTGGGATGATGGTAAAATAAATCTTAGGGCCCTGCAGTTTAACCCTACAATTTATTAAGAAACCTTTGTTGGACCCATCACATTTCTCGGGACTCATTAAAATTAAAAAGCTATCAGCATCACTGCTAGGCAGAGTGCTCAGCTTGGAGAATTCTCACTTTATCTAATATTTTTCTATTTAACCAATAGATGGGACCCTAACAGGTCAGAGTGGACTGGGAGCAATGGTGATGAAGGGGTGCTCCACATTCCCCAGACCTCCAGAACTGGAACTCATAATCAGATGTCATTCCCAGGACATGAACTGCCTCTAGCATATATGATAAAATGGATTGCCATAAGAGCAATAGGGTTGGGGCAATCAGATAGGTGCTAGGGCTTAATATGACCAGATGATTGATTGGAGGGGGCCTCTCCGACCGGCTGTCTAGCCTAAGTAAGACAGTGGAGTGCTGCATGTCATGGACAGCTCATCCCTAGGATTCCGTCTTTAAGCATCATGGGTCACCACCCACAGCCAATAGGTGGTCCCATTGGGGGTGGGGGGAGTCTTAACTCTCTGTAGAGGTGCAGTCCATGTATTCTGAAGCCTCAGCTGACAGGACAGTTTAAGATTTGGTTGAGTGGTATGTTTGGTATGGGAAAGATATGCACCCATCTATTCTCCCTTCAGCTATGGCTAAATAGTAAGCCCAATATTTTGGGCTAAGCATTATTTTACAATCCATATATTATATCCATATAAATTCTTATGTTTATATGTAAATATCTGTTACTTAGCAACAAAAAAAATGACATTAATGATTATAGCAAGATTTTTATTAGATAAACTTAAAAAGTTCCAATTTAGAGAATAAAGCCATTTCCAGTTCAATTTGCAACTGAATGATGTCATAATAGAGATCACTACGAAGTGAAAATTAGAATTCTTTACTCCTCTTTAAATAAAAGCATCAATAACATCATCGACAGTTTTATAATTTAAACTGTTGAATTCAGACGTCATCTAGTAATAAATTAAAATAGATTAATAATAAAAAAATCTAGATTAATAGATTCTTCTCTTAAAGTATAGAAATTATATATTTTATGTTTCTCTTATTTCATTCAGAAATAAAGAACCTCATTTTCTATCAGTTTAAAAAAATCTTTTGAAAGACATTGAATTCCAAATTTTTAGTAGTACCTTATATTTGTACATAAGTACCTGAAGGACCCAAACAATTAGTTGTTGAAATCAAGGCTGTTTACAGTACAAAATTGAGAATACTAAATAAACCCTTTCAATAATGAACTAATTAGAGAGAAATGTTTGTTAAATCTAATTGTTGTAAAGTAAATTTGGTAGTTTGCCACGTATCAACAATCAAGTAGAATTCTTACAAACTGTCTCTTCATGGCTAATAAATTTAAGCTAGGAACTTTTTTTTGATCTTTCTTGCCTTCACTCATTCATAAATTTTGCAGTTCACATCATTACTATGACAACATAATAAACTGATATTCATTTATGAACAGACATTTAAATATTCAAATTAATTTTGATTTCACAGGCCAAACTAAAGTAGCATCAAGTTCAATTCATTCCGTATATCAGATAATTCCTGTTGAACTCAGTGCATGAGCATACCAGAATTCTTCCCATCAACATATTCCATCAGTTTTGGCACACATACGGTCAGTAAATAGAAAAAAGTTTATTAACTGAAGTTTATCAATTTAAATTTGTCACATTCATCAGATTTTATTTAGGTGGATTGGTGGGTTGTTTTGTTTATCGGCATATCAACCCTTTTCAGGTCATTTAATGCCGAATTAAGTAATTTTGATAATCAGTTTCTTACAGTACCTGCTGTTGCTTAAATGGTCACCCATCTAAGTATTGAACAGGCATATCACTGCTTAACTTTGGTGATTCAGTTGGAACCGGGTACTTTCAACGTGATTTGACCCTAGGGCAAAATTTCGTTTAGTAAATCTAAAATCAGTTTGGAGGGATCCCCAAGTCCATCAAAGCCAAAATTTGTTATATCAAAGTTATAAAAAAATATAACTAGTATAGGACAAATGCAAATGGTAAAAGGGGGTTATTAGTCCTTTAAATGCATCCCACCCTATCACCCATACAATAGGGATATGTACAATCTTAAACTTATTTTTAAAGTTCCAGACCTCAAACAATATAGAGAAATCTATTAAGGTATTTATTTCCAGTACTACAAAGTACCATGACATATATATCTATCAGATTATATTATTAGAACAGCAGGGATTCGGAGTGTTAAAACATTTTAGCTATAAACACACAAATTCATTTGCGGATACACATGGAATAATGGTTATCATCATAGGAAATGGACTTGGCAACACAAGTTCAAATCCAGGATGAGGTTGTTTGCATTTCATATAGCGCTAATACCCTTGAGAAAGGTATGTATCCATCTATTCTCCCTCCAGCTATGAGTAAATAGTAGGGCAGACTGTGATTTTTAACCTAGGTAACCAGTCTAGAAGGAAACTCTGAATTCAAACCTGTTAAACTCTGCTTAAGAAATTAACCATAATTAAATGTGCCACATCCTGCTCATGCAGAAGGGTTGGTAATTACATACCTAAATTAAATGTTTGCTATATGGGCCTTCAGGTAATTCCATGTCAAATCATCTTCAATTTTTCTGAAATTTTGCCAGGTGTATACTATCTTAAAGTTTAGACAATCCTCAAAATTTGAGCTTCTAATTCCAAAAATTGACTAAATTATGTCAATTTTAATCTTGAAAAATGGCAACCTTTCGAAATCTATTTTTGTCCATAAATGAGTTCTAGGGCTTCCCTACTTCTAAAAATTGGTTTATAAAATCTTTTTGAGGATTCCAAAAATGTTATAAAAATTTAGGCACAAAATTAACCATTTTTATAAATATATAAAATAGATAAATAAAAAGATAAAAGACCAAAAGGTGTGAATAGAAGAAAAAAAAATTATTTTTAGTTCTTTCGATTTTAGTTCTTTCTGTTTTTTTTTTTTTTATATAATTAGCTTCTAGAATATCAGTGAAAAAATGATACATTAATATTTGTTCTGTCTAAAAGAGTAAGGGCTAACTTTTCAATTGAGTTTTCTCCAAATATTATTAGATATTAATACTAAAGTAGACTATTTATCAAATAAAGATTTGTTTTTAGAATCTGAAAGTATGAAATTTACAACTTAAAATTAGGCATTTCAAATTTTAAATGAATTTTATCTATTAATTAGGTATATAGATTATTTTTGATATGGTAGGAAGCATTTATTCTAAAGAATTTTGATTTATTTCCACTCAGTTTGAATGAAATGAGTCAGTAATTTAAAAAAAAAGAATTTGTTGATTAATAAGTCAACTCAGAAAATTTGGTTATTTCCTATAAGTCTAACATAAACAAGGGGGAACCACTCTTGACTGATAAATTATTTATTTATTTTCCCATTAAACTAACCCTAAACCCTAACCCCTTCTTTTTTCCTAGTAGATCAATAAATAAATAAATTTATCAGTCAAGAATGGTTCCCCTTTGTTTATGTTAGACTTATAGGAAATAACCGAAAATTAAAATCAGATAATTCCCTGATTTTTGATAATTGTTTTTTTTTTATCAACAAAGATCTCCCAACAAATAGAGGTCACATGGCATTTTCTCTTGGTCATTTGTTTTTTTTGTAAACACATGCACAAGAATTTTTTAGAGTGTCTTTTTTTTTCTGTGTGTTTAAACCAAAAAAAGATATTTCATTTAAAAGTTATTAATTCTTCTGTAATTGAATGTATTCATTGTTTTTTGTTATTGATTTCTAAGAAGAAACTGTTATAAGCCTTAAAATCTTAAATAATGTTTTTTTTACCCCATAAATACATAAAGAAAGCGGCCATGTTTGCAATATATTTGAGCAAAATGAATATCCACAAGTTAGTAATTTTTCTGTACATAGTGTATTTAATGTTTTTTTGTTATTGGTTTCTAAGAAGAAACTTTTAAAAATGTTTTAAAATTGTTTTAAAAGGGTTTGTTTTGAATGTATCATAAATCTTCACTTAGCCATTTTTAGTAGAATTTAATTGTTTAAAATGTATTAAAAATAAATTAAATGTGTAATATTATTTTGCTGTTTTTACAGATGTACATTATGTTACTACTTTTTGATTTAGACAAAAATTTGTCCTTAAATAGTCGATTTAATTAATATTAATATGTTTTTAAAATGAAAATGAAGCAACATTTTGGTACTACCTTATTTAAGTGATTCAGGACGATTAAAATTATTTTTTGGGATGATGGTAAAAATAAATCTTAGGGCCCTGCAGTTTAACCCTACAATTTATTAAGAAACCTTTGTTGGGACCCATCACATTTCTCGGGGACTCATTAAATTAAAAAGCTATCAGCATCACTGCTAGGCAGAGTGCTCAGCTTGGAAGAATTCTCACTTTATCTTTGATTTCCTGTCATAGAGACAACATATATAAAAAATACTAGAAAAAGACAGAGCGAATAATGTAGAAATACTGGGGAAAACCCAAAACAAGTTCTGACACATTTTTAATACAGATTGATATTAGAACAGCAGTTTTATCAAGTTGCCTAAATGATTCTATAATTATAATATGAGGCCTAAGTGGAAATTGAAAAAGCAACTAGAGCTTCATAGTATAAACACACACACACACACACAGAGAAAAAAAATGACCTATTAATATATACTCCATGCGAGTAGGATATGACACAAAGTCAATTTCTTAAGTGGAGTTTAACAGGTTTGAATTCAGTTTTCTGTTGCCTAACCAAGATTAAAGATTCCAGTCTGCCCTATTATCATAGCAGGAGGGTGAATAGTTGGTGCATACCTTTCCCAAGGGTATTAGTGCTAAATGAAATGCAACCAACCTCATTCAGGATTTGAATTCATGTTGATGAGTATTTCCTATGATGATAACCATTACACCATGCACTCAGTGAAACAATCTGACCAGGAATTAATGAAGGCTAACAAATAAAATACATTTACATGTTTTATGTAGATATTTTGCTAATTGTTTTACTGTTGGTAATCAAGAATAAAGGGAGTGTCAGAAATCCAGAATGAATGCCAATATTACTAAAGCTATGTATAATTTATCATTTACCAGCAGGGCTATCCAGCATTGTATTTAAAAATGTAAAAATAAAACTTCATATATAGAGTGATAAAAATTATTTTTCTATATATTTGTTTTTACCATCTTTATATATTTTTGTTTTAAGTTATCTTTATTATTATTATTCTTGATTTTTTTCTTTTATTTGCTTTTTATTGTTTTATCCTTTATTAATTTGTTTTATTTGTTAATCATTTTTTAATTAATTTTTTAATATATCATACTCTTATTGTATTTTTATTTAGCTTTTCTTATGGAAAATGAGGGGTAAAAAGATGTTTTAACACCCTGTTGGACAAAAATATGGTGTGGATTTTATTGAATTGTGGTCTTGGCTAGTTTTTACCAATATTCCTTTATAAAAGAATGTGCACTCAGTCATTGTATAAACAGACAGACATACACAATCTTTTTCATATATAAAGTAAAAGTAAAGTCGTCGGGGCAGCCTAATGTCAGTATCAGCCAGAGAGCGAGGGAGTCTATCCCTTTTTCATTAGAGCTAGATCAATGAGATTAGTTTAGCGTCTGAGGTGGAGTGCCACACCTACCATCAGCTCCTCACTTCACCACACAGATCTTTGTGATACTCATACGCTGAGTTGGTGAGGGTTGGTATCAAACCAGGAACCTTGTGATTCCTAGCCGAACGCTCTACCAAGCTAAACCGGCACATCCTTCTTAATGCAAAAAATATGCAGTTACATCATTGATAATGCTTGGACTGAGATAACATTCTTGCTGGTTGGCATAATCCAACAAAAATATTACCTCCCCCTCATCTGAACAACTGAGGTAACTTCTCTTACACTTAAGCTGTAAACTTCTAACGTGAAAATAACATCACGTTTCTTAAATTCATCTCCTAAAGAAATATTGATCTTTACCAATCTGCCATGTGTTTGACACTGCAACTTACCAGGCAAGCAGGAATTTGTGATTTACTTTGTTTTTAATTCTCAATCACTGTGTACTCTCACATCAAACTACATCATATGAAAATGGCATTTTAACCTTGAAGTAATTTTGGTATCAATTTTTCACTTTTAGCTCATCAACTGTGTCATGAGCAGCTTAGTTGGCATTTTCTAAATGTTACTTTAACCCATTAATTGCCAACCATTTATAGCAGTTGAGTCAAACAAAAGATTTATCAGATAGCAAATACACCAAGTACTTCACAAGTAGAATGGTCACTCATTGGAAGGAAAATCTTTTTTTGACACTTTTATTGGAACTTTAAGGGTTAAAATAAAACAATGATGAAAATGTTTTAGAGATTGCTGAATTCCTTCAAATTGCAATAAAATATGCTATAATCATTATAAAAACTGAAAACAAAAACATAATTCCAAATTTTATTACATTTAAAGAAGCAGCAAATACCTACAAATTTTTTGAAATGATAAATCCAAGTCCAAAAATTAATTATGTGCAAAAATGAAAAGGTAACACTTCAAAGTTGTAATTATTTTCTGTTTCAGTTTGAGATTACTTTTTTTATCAAATGTTTTTGATTTGATGGGATCTTTGATCAACCCTAAAAATGGCGACATTATAGAGACATAATTTGCAAAATAAACTATTTTCATCAGGAATTTACTCTACTTTGGCTTTAGCATAAATTTTAGATACTTGGGTCATTTTTTTTTGTTTTTTTTGTTTAAGAGGAGCAAGTCCAACTTTTGAGGTGATTCAGCTATCTTGGCAATTTGTTAATTATTCATACAAGTGGTTTTGAAAAGTAATTTTTTTTAAATGTTATTAAAGGATATTTTGTTTAATTTAAATTTGTTTTACAATGGTGAGGATGATGCAATTATGACTCTGGGAGAATCCCCTGTGTGACAGTAAGCTTCGGAGTAGACTAGCCAGTCATTTGTTCGGTGTTCGAAAAAGTTTTTTTTTCCTTATTTCTAAATTGTAATTTCACATGATAGCATTTACTTCTCATTATATTCATAAAACAAGGTTACAAATTGTTTAAAATCTTTTACTTGAAAATTTTGTGAAAATCAAATTAGTATTGAGTAAATGAATTTGTTAAACTTTGATCTTTGTATCTCTTCCTTCCCATTTCTACATCCAAACTATTGTCTATCCTTCCATTTCCACCTTAGAAATGATACTAAGACCGACTTTTATCTGCTTTGCTACATTACAGTTTCTTAGAAAAAAAATTTGATGTATCTAAAAATTGTTTAGTCAAACATTTTCTCAGAAAATCTACAACCTACTTTTCTTTTTTTTTTATGTAAAAACCTTTGTTCTTAATTCTTTTTTGGATCTTAAAACGAAAAATAACTAATATTTATAAAATCAAATTTCAAGGAAATAACTAGGTTATGTTACTATATTCTATTTATTAAAATGTTTAATAACAAGATAAATTATTTAGTTTTGAAAAAAATGTTTAAAAAATAAAAAAATCAATTGATTAATTTCTTATTATTGAAAATTACATTTTTTTTAAATTGCAGATTCTGTTTCAGATTAGTGATTCTGTAAACCTAGATAGAACTAAATTGACATCAATCACAACTGAACATTATTATCAGTATACATAAACTTATAGTTGTAAAACAAGAGAATAACTTATTTATATTAAAGTGGAAATAAATATATTTCTCATGAAAAGATGTTGCTAAGAAATATCAAACCATTTCATATTCCATTATCATCAAGTCACACAAACAGCACATATTGCCACCCTTCCCTACTTTTTTCATCTCTCCTAGCAGGTCTTCCACATGGTATCCGGAATCTGCATAGAGCTGAGTGATGTAGGTTTTTGCTGGTCGGTCTACACTGGTGTGTTCATGTGTAGGTGCCCACAGAAGAATGTCACTTATGAATTTGTCCTTGCTTGGCCAGCAGGTTTTGTTCATCTTACTTGGATGGTTTGTGTGATAGGAGGTAAGTGGCCGTACTTACTTTTGTGGGGTACTGATTCAAAGATTTGTTTAAGACAACACACAGCATCCTTGTGTAGTTCCTATCTAGCCTTTTCTCAAAGCAATTTGTTAGAGTCCAAGTGGTGCAGCCATACAGTAGCACTGACACAGCTACAGCTTGAAAGAATACTTGCTTTATCTTATCAGAGAGATACGATTTCCATATGATCAATAATCTGTCTATAGCTGTCCATACATTTTCTATGTGTAGATTGACATCACTTTCTATAGATGAGACATTACTACCTAAATATGTGAATGGGTCTAATAATTTCAGAGTCTTGCCGTCCAGTATGGAGATGTTTAACTACCCTTAATTTGCTGAATGAAAAAATGAAATGTTTAGCCAATAGAACAATATTTTAAACACACTGAAATCCTCTATTATCATACATGTTTAACACAAAGTTCCTTAAAGTTCATTTTACATAAAGCACCTTATGTGCATAGTAATCTATATATAATGGAGATAGATTGCATTTCTGTCTGAAGCCGAAACTACGTCACGGCTTACGTCACAGATTCCACAATACTCTAAAGCATTTATCAATGAGAACCTAATTTATAATCAATATAGTTTATACATAAAATTTAAAGAAGAACATTAGTTTATATACACTATGAAGTTGTTGTAACATCCGATGGTCTAGGCGATTTTTAACAAATCTTTCAATAAATGCATGCTTAGTTATATACATTTTTACATAGTTATTTTTATTTTGGTTTGTATCTATAATTATCTAAAGTTTTGCGAGAAATTTATCTATAAATAAGATATAGCCACTTATTTATATATCACCTTAAATTATGCTTTTGTCTAATAGAAGCAGATACGGACAAAATTTACGCTAACAAAAAAAATTTTAAAAACTTTTAAGATAATAGAGCTATTAAGTTATAAGATAATAAAAAGTATTTTTTTTACTCATTCATTCAATTAAAATACAATTTGTAGAATTGTGTAAAAATATTTATTTTTAAATCTTTTTTCTTCGCATGTTTGTTTATCAAAAGCGGTGATAAACAAAAAAATGACCCCACCAAATTCAAGTTCAGGTTATATTTGATGTACCTGTTAATATAATATTTCATTACACTAAACTAAATGTTTGTTGACGTTTGAAAGCAATTTATGGAAAATAGTGATAGATTTCAAGTTGTGGATAAAGTTTTAAACTAACATTCGTTCAATTTTAATAAAATTTTGGAGAATTAAGTAATTTAACAAAGATATTTTCAAAACAAAACATTGTTTTCAAGAACTCAGTTGATGCATTTTAGGTAAGTAATTGATTTAAAAAAATGTTATTGTCATGTGAGTTTGTTATTTAATTTATTCTTCAATTCTTTCAGTTTAGATTTATTAAAAGTTTTATTTTATTTAAGGAAGGAAAATAAGTTATTTGCGGAGATATATTTATTTGGGATTTGACTTCTAAAATATAATATGGACGTAGACGGAAAAGTTTTGTTTATTTATCCTTTGTTTTTGTTTTTTTTTTTTTTGTTTTTTTTTTACTGATCAATTAAAGAAATTTATTTATAACTTTTGCTCAATATATTTTAATTTTGTATTTGCAAACTTTTATTAATGTAACTGTAACACCTTTTTTTTTTTAACTTTGAAAAAACGTAAACCTACCAACTTATTTTTTGTTTACATCATTTATGCTGGAAAAGATAAATTTTGTTTAAAAACTGTATTTTTATTATTCAGTGTAGTGTATTATCTATTTAATAAATAAAACACTGAATAATAATTTAAAATAAAACACCCTTCCTTTTATTTTAATAAATTTTATTACGATAAAAAGGAAGAGTGTTTTTTTTAATTATCATTCAGTGTTTTATTTATCAAAATAAAAGGAAGATTTTTTTTATCATCTTCACTCTACAGATTTATCTATTAAAATAAAAGGAAGAATTTTTTTTAAATATTTGGCATTGTTGTTAAATATTTTGGAAATGTTAATTAAAGTAATAAAACTTTAATTGATTTATTAATTTTACTTTGAACATTGAATTTTAACTCCCTCGGCTATATTTTTTATTAGTTTTATTTTACACTGCCCGAAGGGCGGTTTTGTTTTACTAGTACATAGAATAATAAGTGTTACATTATGCTTGTTGTTAATGCAAATAAAATATGTAAATATGCAGAGTTGAATAACTTTAATAACATTTTGCATTCTGATTAGTTTATAATCCCACATTTCCTCATTTAACTAATGCTCATACCAATGGCTAATAGTCACATTCTTTTCAGTAAGATTTTGGAAAGTATAATAAGAAGTTTAATAATAGAGAATATTTCTGTACAGATCTCTGGAGATTCTCAATGCTATTATTTCAAGATAGATTTTTTTTTATTACTACCTAGAAAAACTTAACTCTATTAAAAAAGAGAGCATTTACTAATAACTATTTACATATCTATCTAGCATGGTCATCTTGTTGCATGTTGTCACTTCTAATGTCTACTTCTATTAGGTTGGTTCTACGTATCATGGTTTCATCTTTGTTGATCCAAACAAATGGGAGGGGGCAGAGACATCTTTTGCCCAAGTGGTGTGTTAGGCTCAACTGGATGGATCAAAGATGCAATCTTCTATATATATCCAAAAAAGGTAAATAAAAAGTCATTAGTCTTAATTCTGTTTGCTTCTAGAACATTCCAAATCTGATTGTTTCTGATTTTAAAATTTTGACTTAATAATCCTTAGGTTTGATTTAACCCAACCGTCTTGATCAACTTCAAAGGGTACTCTTTTAAGGATGGCTGCCACTGTTTGAAATTTTAATCATTTACTCCATCTGTGTGATTCATTTAGTTATTTGTTGACCCACACTTAAGATTTTTGATTAATCAGTCATTCTTTTTTTTCTTTTTTTAATCTATTTCTTTTTATTTATTTAATAACCATCCTGCCATAATGTAACAGTAGGACTATAGTCTTCATCTTGGTTGTTATATCAACAACATTTAAGTCAATGTACTATCAAGTTTTCTTCAGATGTTTTTGTTATAAAATAAAACCCCTTATTTTGTCCATTCCAGCATAGTACTATCCTTTTTTTCATACTGAACCAGAGATTGAAGTTCAACTCACAACTACCAAGTAGACTCCAACTAGAAAGCTCTAAGTCAATGCTTCTAATTCTCTATGTCATTGTTACATAAGGCAATTCAGACAGCAATTTTAAGAAGAGCCTATAGTTATTTTATCTCTGCTCTTCAGATTAAGTGTTTCTTTGTTTGTACTCATAGGGCAATTAGTATTAATAATATTCTGCAGTTTAAATTATCTTTTATAAACTAAAATGTATAAGGCCTTTTAAAGATACATTTTTGAATTTATGTACAAAGTGTTTCTAAAATGTTTTTATTCCTTTTATTCACTGTTATGTACAGAATATCATAGGAGAAAATAAATGTGGCTGCAAAGATTTTTATCTTTATTATCATTAGTTATAATTATAATTTATAATATAACTGTAGAGAAACATTGCTCAGGAGGGGTAAGCGAATTAGAGTGGCTTGTATTTGTATAACAGTTTTCACCTCGAATTTACATATATGTAGTGGAAAAATAGGTAGACCTGACAAAAGGCTAGGTAATTTCATGTCAAATCATCCAGAAAAAAGAAAAACTGTTCAACCATTAAATCTTTCTTTTTCTTTACTTATTACTAAAATTCACATTGTGTTTTATAAGAATCAAATGTACTTGACTTTTAACCTCTGTATATACTTTTAGTAGATAAACATGTTTTACTTATATATTCTTACCTTCCAATTTTCAATTTCATAATGGAATATGGTGCTAATATTGACCTTTGTATATTGTCAGAATTTTGCAGGCAATATGATTGATGCAAGGGAAATGTATTGTTTCTCTATTATTTTAACTATATCCAACCACCAACATAATCCTGATCATTTCTATTGCACTCTGACAGTTATTTTGCTTCATATAGACCTTATTCAATGGCTGAACCGAAACACTTAAAACATAAAAGTGCAAAATTTTGACTGATGTTATAGCTTCAGTTCTGAACAAAGAGCAAACTATCTTTTTGGCACAAATAATGTTCAATATATGTAAACTAATAATAATTTTTGTAAAACTTGTGATAGATGTAATGCCACATCGGGATTTTCCCACCCATTGATCTGGCTTTTGTTATATACACAAATAAAGATATCTCCCGATTCACAAAAACCTAAAAACACCCACTAACTATACAAAATGTTAACAAGAATATCACCGGATGTGAACAGGACTATATTTTTTGACTAAATGAAAAATGCGGGTCTGCACACATGCCTCTGCGCATCCTTGGGATGAAATTATCAAGATAACATCGAAAGGGGCATTTTTCAACTAATCGGCGACCTTCGTGCTCAAACTTAGGGAGATGTGAAACCCGATCCGAGCTGATCCACTCTGGACCCTTAAAAACACAGAACTTTTGTCAGCCAGAAGTGAGGACAGGAGTCAGTGAACATTGCTGACCCAGCCTTATCACATTTCCTTCAGCTCCCACACCACCAGTCACCAACTGACCTACCACCAACTCGAATGTGCACTTTCATCTCTCTTCTACGCAAGCAACCGGATATCATATTTCACACATCAAGTCCCAACACTCCGTGACCACGATGAGAATGACATTCCTACACACACTCGTGTGCCGTAATATCAACAACCCCACACTCAATGACCAACGCGTTATTCTTTACCAACTCATCAAGTGTCTGTACATATTAAATTCATTATATTCAATACAACATATTAAACATTGAGCTGCGTTTGTGTTTTTTCCTTGCAACCATATGCATGATATAACACTTTGAAAAGAATTGGTCCATTTTTAGACTTTTCTGATATCATTTTTGGGTTTCTTGGGCCACAAAGCTTTTCTGACCCAATTTTTAGGAGTAAGGAAGCTCTAAAACTCATTTTACAAACGAAAATAGATTACAAAAGTTCAATTTTTCGCACAACCCCCAAAATTTAGAGTTAAAATTAAACAGTCAACACCTGGACAAAATTTCAGAAAAATTGGAGGGTATGGATGACATGGTCTGAATGATTTGACATGGAATTACTCGGCCCAGAGTTGTGTGTGCTTGGTGGAATATGCAATTAAGTGCCACTTCTGTGGATTGAACTCCTGACAAATGTTTGGAGTCTGCCACTGTAGTTGTCAGATTGATTTACATAGGAGTGGTGCTGGTCAGGTGTTTCTGGCAAGAGAGCCATAAAACACCAGGATTTCTGTCAGTCAAACACAATTTTTCCTGGCATGTAAATAGAAGGAACACCCAAGGAGAAAAGACAGCAAGTGATAAAGAGAGAGAGAGAGAGAGAGAGAAAGAAAGGTTGTTTGTGTTAGATTTGTTAACATTCCTCTTTTCCCCTGATAGACTGCAATTACTTAAATTAATCTTTAAAGAGATAACCTGAGAAACAAATATCTAAGTTTTCTTTCCTTTTAATTAACTTAAGGTATTATTATATACTAAACATCATTTGCAGACCAAAGTTCCATTTGTTCTCTATCCTGAAAGTTTGTACAGATCATACCAAAGACAAAGACAATTTTTGTTATCAAAATTATATAAAAAAATAAAAAATAAAAAAAACGGTAAAGGAGCTACAAAATATCAAAGGTGAAAGAAAAAAAATGGCAGCGGTGATAGTAAATAGGGTACATTTGAACCAAATTCGTCCCATCTAAATAAATAAATAAATAGAAAAAAACATTTGAAACTAACTTTTGCTGCTTAGCATTTAGAAGACCTTCCATTCAGATTTGAAAAATATCTATTTTCTATAGTTTTAGAAAATAGGACCAATTTACAATATAAATACAATATTGAAACAATCTGACTTTCCAACACTTTCCAAAAGAAAGTATCAAGCACTTTTCTATTGACAATGTGGTTGAACAAGAGCAGGCAGTGAATTATCCAAGAGTTCTTGAACTCACTGAATCCTCCTGGAATGCCATTACACAAGCTAAAAAGAAAAATTGCCAGTTATGCTATTGAACAAATTTGGATCCTCCAAAACTTTGTAATGGAACAAGGTTAATTGTCAAGTAGATGCTTCCTCATCTCTTGGAAGTAGAAATCCTTACTGGTCCAGGAAAGGAGGAAAGAGTTTTAATTTAATACCAAATTGGCCTAAAATGCGTTTTTGACAAAATAATTTACCAAAAATCAGGGAATTATCGGATTTTAATGAAATTTTCAGTGTTTATTTATTTATCAATGAATGATCTTTATAATGAATTATTTATTTATTTCAAAACTCTCTGATTTTCCTCAGGTCACTTACTTTGGGAGTGTAAAATATTGGTCCTTGATTGATACTAATTAGTAGGAATAAAAAGATAAAAGACCGAAGTTGTAAATAGAAAAAGAAATTTTAAGTGGAATATTTTATGAGAAAATAAGTACCGAAAATCGGAAAATAAAATGTAAAAAAATAATAAATAATAAATTTTTTGGAGATTTCTTTTTTACTCATTTCGATAATTATTTAATTGGCTATTTATTATAGTACCTAATAGAGCTACTGTCTAAAACGAAGGTAGCTGTGTTATTTTCCCTATTTTTTCTCAGGTGCTTCAGATGTGCCAAATAGGCAAATAAGTAAAAATACACAGAAATTTATTTTAAAAATCAAAACAACAACAAATAACAAACTATTCAATAGAAGGAAATAAAAGAAAACACGCACAAAATAGAAAAACTGACTACATGAAGAATATTAAGTTAACTAAAATTATTTCCTTTTTCATAAAGACTTTTTTTAAAGTCATTATTTAAAAAAATAATTTTAGTTTTTAAATTGATATAAATTTTTAAAAAGATTAAAAAAAAAACTTTAAAAAAATAAAATTATTTTTATGTTTCCTATATCACAAAAGCCTGCTACCAGAAAAAAAAATCGAACTCGATTTTTGATAGTTTGAAATAATTAGTAACACATGTTCATATTCTACAAAGAAAGAAAACCCAAACTTTCAAACAAAAACAACATAAAACAGAGTCATCTCTTTTTTGTGGTAAAAAATGAATAAGTAAATAAAAACGAAAGAACAACGGAAGGTAATGATCTACACAGTCAATTATAAGTAGTAAAGCATTTAAAAATGTGTTGTTTTGATATACAAAAAAAATATCTAATTTAATTTAAGACATTTGTTTTAGAGACTATTGTTTAGCAATGTCATCAATTCACCTAGTAGTATAGTGCTTCAAAATAATAATATAATAATAATAAACAACACCTTTTTTTAATCATAAAATCAGGAGATCACCCGATTTGTCTCTTGGGTATTTCATATGAAAATAATAAAAATAAAAAGTAAAACAAAACATTCCTTCTATTATTTACGTAGTTCTAACTGGAGTTTAATTTAAAAAGAAATATATCAATTTGTTTTTTAATAGCTAGGAAAGTTACGAAATCTAATACAATTAGCCGTCCAAACAAATAGATAAATATCTTAACTTATTTATCAACATGTTTACATTTGGTTAGTTTTTGATCAGTTTTAAATCATTTAATAGCCTCTCAATACTTTTATCAGCTTTAAATGCCATGACATAAAATAAGTGCGTGTGATTCCTCTAGAGTAGATTCCTCTTTCCATATGATGCAACCAGGTCTACGTAATCACATTAACATAAGTTTCATTTTAGAGTTAAATTCAAAATAAAAAAAGAATTAAATCAATCAAGTAATAAAATAAAATAATCAAGTTTTAATTTAACTTACCTCTTCTTCTTCGTTTCTTCTTTTCAGAAGGTCCCAATAAAACATAAGCTGCCGTAACCACAGTAGCTGTTAATAAGCCAATAAAAGCCGTGTTCTTGTAGAACATCGCTGATATTAAAGTCGTTGAGGTCACTAACATTGTTTTCCTTTTTAATTGTTGGCAATAGTAACGCTTAAAGAAATATCAAAATTTTAAAAAGAATGCCTCAACTTGGAAAAATATGCAGCAGTTGTGCCTGCATTGTCATTTGAGTCATTTACATTGAACAGTTATGGAGACGATAAATTGCTTGAGTTAAAACAGTGCATTTGCCGCAGTGTATTATGGGATACATAAGGGCAAAAGCACGCGGCTTGTCAGGGCAAATTAACGAAGGGCAGGTAACTGTAAACTGCCTCTGCTGCTTATACATTCTGCTGGCACACATTCTCATGTTTACGTGACATTTGTCATTCTGCGACATCATTGAGGACTATTTTGTGTTTTACTCTTTTTTTACAAAGTAAATTCAACCCATCTGATTAAAAAAAATTACCAACATTCAGGGAATTATCCAATTTTAATGAAATTTTCAGTGTTGTTTTATCAATGAATGAATTTTATAATGCATGTTATTTTATTTCAAAACTTTCTGATTTTTTTCAGACCACTTAACTTTGCCCCCTTTTTTGGGGGCGCAAAATATTGATGGGGTTATATAATCTTGAAACTAATTACAGTATAAATAAAAAGACAAAAGACCAAAGGTGTGTATAGAACAAAAAATCAAGGGGGCTACTCAGGTAGAAAATAAGTACCGAAAATCGGAAAATTAAAAGTAGAAAAAAAAATCTTTTTTAATTTTTGAAGTATATAATTGCCTATTATATTATAAGTGACAAAATTATACATCAATATGTGTTCTATTTAAAAGAGTGGGAGGCTAACTTTTCAATTGAGTTTTCTCCAAAAATTATTAGATAACAATACTTAAGTAGACACTTTATTGAATAAATATTCAATACTTAAAATTAGGTGTTTCATATTTTAAATGAATTTTATCTATTAATTAGGTATATAAATTGTTTCCTCAAAAGCATCTATGGTTAGCACAAATAGTAATATTTATTTTAAAGAATTTAAATTTATTTCCATTGAATCAGTTTGATTGTAATTAAAAAAAAGAATTCATTGATTAATAAGTCAACACTGAAAATTTTATTAAAATCAGATAATTCCCTGATTTTTGGTAATTTTTTGTTTATCAATCTGGGTCAGTGAATTGCCACTCTGACCTACTGTAAATGCGAGCATATCACGCTAAACTGATTTAAAAAAGGTTTCCCAAGGTAAACAACTTTTACACACTGTGTGTTTGGAATGAAAAAGATTATATTATATTTAAATAAATATCAACAATTAAGTAATTTTTCTGTTCATAGTGTATTTAAAGTTTTCTGTTATTGATTTCTAACCAACCTCCTTACCAAAGCTAGGCTTTTAGCCAATCACAGTGCATCTATTATTTACTGCACCAATTTCAAACATTCCCACATTGTTATCCCTCCAAAAAAAGATTTTACAAGCTGCTATTCCCTGAAAGGGAGATTGCAAATTGTTACAGCTATCTCAGTGAGCATTCTTATAAAACAATTTCTAAAGAAGAAGAAGTCGAAGAATTACCAAAAAGTAAGATGGTGCCTGTTCACAATTAACACTGACTAACTCCTTACTCTACTGTGGAGTCAAGGAAGGTCATGTGACTCTGACTAATTGGAAGGCACACAAGCAGTACACCTGAAGCATATAGATACACTGGTATAGCCCAGTTCTCTCTCTCTCTCTCTCTCTCTCTCTCTCTCTCTCTCTCTCTCTCTTATCTCTCTCTCTCTCTCTCTCTCTCAGTAGCTACAAGATACATGTGTCTAGGTTTTGTCTGCAGACATGTGATGGACATAATAGTCTAACGGACTAACAAACTCTTACCAGCTAACAGCAGTCAGTACGAGTCAACCAATCCTAACGGTCCAAACTGGTCACATATAAGATACAGCAGGTCAAACTACCCTAATGGTTCAACCCCATCATACACAAAGCCATACGCTCTCTTTCCATGTGATGACATGCAGCACGAGAGAAGAAAAGATGCAGCAAGTGAACCTACCCTAACTGTTCAAACCCTGTCGACTAAGGCTGTAGAATACACTGACTACACCTCTGCAGAGGGGTAAAATCTCCCATGGGACCAACTGTTGGGCATGGGTGGTGATGCTTAAGGACAGAACCCTGGTGGATGATTACTCCATTAAATGCAACATTCCACTTTGGCCCTTACTTGGGCTAGACGGGCAGTCAGAGAGGCCCAATCACTTGGTTATGTCAAGCCCTAGCACCTTTGTTCTGACCGTATCACTCTTATGGCAAACATGACACTAAACTGCATCTAGTGGTGAGCTCTGGAGAGTGTTGAGTACCTACATTTCTCTGGAGAGTGTTGAGTACCCCCTACATTGCTCTGGGGAGTGTTGAGTACCCCTACATTTCTCTGGGAAGTGTTGAGTACCCCTACATTGCTCTGGAGAGTGTTGAGTACCCCTACATTTCTCTGGGAGTGTTGAGTACCCCTACATTCTCTGGAGAGTGTTGAGTACCCCTACATTTCTCTGGAGTGTTGAGTACCCTACATTGCTCTGGGGAGTGTTGAGTACCCCTACATTGGAGAGTGTTGAGTACCCTACATTGCTCTGGGGAGTGTTGAGTACCCCTACATTTCTCTGGAGAGTGTTGAGTACCCCTACATTTCTCTGGGGAGTGTTGAGTACCCCTACATTTCTCTGGAGAGTGTTGAGTACCCCTACATTTCTCTGGGGAGTGTTGAGTACCCCTACATTTCTCTGGAGAGTGTTTGAGTACCCCTACATTTCTCTGGAGAGTGTTGAGTACCCCTACATTTCTCTGAGTACCCCTACATTTCTCTGGAAGTGTTGAGTACCCTACATTTCTCTGGAGAGTGTTGAGTACCCCTACATTGCTCCGGGGAGTATTGAGTACTCTACATTGCCATTACTCCAAAACCTGGGGTGGTATTACCTATTAAGGCCCCATCTAGGGTTTAGATAGATAAAAACTGTGTTAAAAAACCTGAATATCCAACAAGAATGAATAAAACAAAAACGTCTTCAGTATGAAATAACCCAAGGGTTGACATGCCATAAAATCCAACTAACCCAACCCTGTCACACCTAACAGTTCAATCCCACCATACACAAAGCTATGCTCTCTCTTCCCACATGACTATGTGCAGCATAAGAGATGTCATGTCGTTATCCGCATATCGACCTCTCCTAATATTTCACCCCAGATTTGAGAAAGAACAGAAAAGAGCCGTCACAAGAGTAATGGCAACAAACAGTCTACCAACAAACTCAAACATCCCCACAATTTACGATCACTACCAAACCAGATTACCGCTTCATCCTGACTACCAGTTGGTGGAGTGGCCTATTGTCAGTATCAGCAGAACAATGAGGAAGTCTATCCCTTTTATGCTCATGCTAGACCAGGGAGATTTATTTTTGCTGAGGTGGAGCGCCACACCTACCGTCATCTCCCCACTTTATTGCACAGATCAGATTACTCAATCTGTGCTACTCATACGTTAAGTTGGCTAGGATCGGTATTGAACCAGGGACATTTTTGATTCCTAAGCGAGTGCTCTACCGACTGAGCTAAACCGGCTACCAGTACTACCTTAAGACAGAACAGAACACTCATCCATGCTACTCACGCAGCCAGAGGAAATATGTTACAGTCTTTGCTAGCATGTGCAAAGCTGAAAGCACAAGAGCTAAACATCTTTTCAAGTCCATGAACTTTCCAACTGGATATATTTCCTTTCTTTTAATGTTGCATTCATGAATACACCCACCTTGTTTTAACACTTGTTGTCTTTTCATTTATTTAATCTATATCTCTCTCTCTTTGTTTACAGCCCGGCATTACCATGAATGGATCATAACAGCACTGAATGTTTTTTGCCAGAAAAATTACGACACAAAGTTTTGATTTTTCTCAAAACCCAAACTTACCTTTCTGAAAGGGCTTGTATGCTCTTTTTTACCTGAATAGTAACTGTTATATAATAATTGGTTTTCATACCTTGTATGGAGCACTGATAGTTGGAAAGTGAGTCAGACACGTGTATGTTTTAGAGAATCTTTATCAACTAATTTGGTTGTCACTTACAACAATATAAAACTTTGGTTGTCATTTACAACAACATAAAACTTCAGAAGAAGTGAAGATATAGTGGAAAAAAATAAAGAATAAATCAAGGCAGGGAAAAGTTCACCAGTATGTCTGAAGTAGTTTGTATCATTGGGGAATGATAACTTATCTTCCATGTTGCCCCATCGTGTTGTACGATTGGGCAGCTGGGTTTCCAGATTCTGGTCTGTTCATTGGCATTCAGGATGCTAATGGGATGATGCTTTCATAGTCCACATCTGGGTTGACAAGGACTTTCTTTTTTGTTTTGAGCAAGTGGCCCCGATTGCATCTAATTTTAATGCCTTTATCTATCTGCACCAAATAGGAATGGGATACTTTTGCTTGTTAAGCACCCTCTCTTCCTTCATTTATTTTCTTAATATATTCATACTGTATTACCTGGTTTCAGTTCAGGTAGTGTCCAAGCTGTATCAATTAGAGGATTTCTTTGTTTCTATATGTGGTGATGTTCAATATGAAGCATGATCATCAGAGATTTCTACTCACATTGTGTTGCTGGTGATGATGCATTCATTGGGCAAGAATAGCAAGGTATGGGTCTTGGTTACTTTTTCAGAGTGCGCTTGACAGTTTGGATGTTGTGTTCTGCAGGATTATTAGATTATTAATAGTGAGTACTGGATGTGTCATGTTGGAAATCTCAATCCTTAGAAAATATTTTGAATTCATTTGCTTTGAATTCAGGACCATTATCACTGATGACATTTTGTGGTATGCTAAATTTTGCAAACATGCTCTTCAAATGCATTATAACAGGAGATTTTCTGTGAGAGAGTGAATGTCAAAAAACTTGGTGGAGTAATCAATAGCAATCCCATAGGGACTTTTTGTGTCATGTCCATTTTAGTCCATAGTATTTTGGGGATTTCATGGGGTATAATTGGTTCTGCAGACTGTTGGTTGCATTCATCAAGACAAGTGTATCAATCTTAAAGAAGTATTTTCCACCATTTTCTCTGGTGTAGGAAATTGAAAATGTCTCCGCATTATAGCTTTGCTTAAGTTGTGGGGATCAAAACAAATGCATAGTGAGTCAATTGGCTTTCCCACAATTACTATGGATTTCACCCATTCAGTCGGTTCACTAATTGGTTTGCATATGCTCATTTTGATCATCTTGTCCAGTGCTGGTTTTGGTCTCTTTTTCAATTAAATTTTTTTTTTGGGGTGGGGGGGGAGATTGATCACCGGAGGAATTGAAGGATCAACAGTTATGTGGTGTGTTCTGCCCAAAGTTTCAATTTAACCGAAACAATTCCAATATTTTTCCAAGAAATGCTGGTAGAGTTGCATTAATGTTAAAACCCCACTTGATTAATTGAAGATCGGCTTCTTATATATATATATATATATATATATATATATATATATATAAAATGTTGTTCTGGTTCCAACGGGAGAAAATTTAATATCTTATAAAAAAGAAGGTCCGCAAAATGTATTATGTTCTCAGAAAAATTTTTAAAATTCTTTTTATCTTACATATGTGACACGTGTTTCTGATCTGTTGTCTTCTTCAGGCATTGAGTTATTATTTTGGCAGAATATGTCCGATATTTGATAGGTTGTGTGTGTTTCTGCAACTTTTTTATTATAATGGCTGTGTAATAACGGTTGAACGCTACGTTATTTTGTTCAATCCTTGTGTGCGATTTGCGCGTGACTTGCATGTGACTTGTGCGCAAAAATTGAGAAAAAATTGTGCGCAAAAATTGAGAAAAAATTGTGCAAAGGTCACGGCTTGGTAATAAATTCAGTAACTGAGCGTTCATTACTCTTTCATCAGATGTTCATTTGATATGTTAGGTGTGTGTGTTTGAAATTTGTTTTTTGTTCTAGAGAATTTCTGTGTTTTTCTACTTAAAATTATACTTTTTGGGTGTGTGTATGTGTATGTTTATGTATATGTGCTTATGTTTACTTTTTGTGTAAACATTTTTTATGTATATATATACATATACACACCAAATACAACCATGTACATAAGGCACCCACACGCGCACGTGTCGCATATGTAAGATAAAAAAAATTTTTTTAATTTTTCTGAGAACATAATACATTTTGCGGACCTTCTTTTTTATATATATATATATATATATATATATATATAAATTCAGAATCACTGAAATAACATACTTTCTTTCCACACAGATGAACTCAGCAAACTGTCTCCACTATTCAGCCACACAATAAGCACTTTCACTAATCATTTACTGTCTCACTTGCCCTAAATCCTTTGATCTTGCTATCTCCTCTGAACTTTTATACTACCTTCATTTTTTACCTCCTCCTTCTCTATCTCCCTCCTCCACCTCCTCCTTTTCATCATCCATATATCATTCTGTTTTGAAATAATAAAATTCATACTGAGACCAATAGAGATGAAATATTAATTGAATATAATTGTTTGTGTTCATTATTCATTTTTCTATAACTTTTTGTCAGATTTTTTCCTAATCTGTTATGTCTTCATATATATATATATATATATATATATATATATATATATATATATATAAGATGTCTGTTCCACTCAACCTCTTGTTATTTGTTAATTGTTTGTATGTTTTATTTATTCACAATCAAATCTTTATTACAATTACCCAAAAGACTCCTCTGCTACAATATTAAGTTACATTGTGTTTTATGTGGAATTTGAATGACTAAAAAACACTAAAACACTGTAACAGTATTGTGGGAACTACTACCCTAAACACACTGATGTGGTGATTCAGGCCATGAGTGTAGGCAGACAGGAGTTAAAAGGAAAAAAACACGAACACAGTGTAGAATTTAAAAACGACTTGTATTATCATGCATAAAGAAATAACAGTTAATTTCTTGCAAACTAAGGTTTTGTATGCAGGAAAGATTATATAAATAACACTTAACTGAGTTTCTGAGGTAGGGTGAATTATCAGAGTCCCTCGCTATGGCTATCTGTTCACACTGATGGATGTAAGGGAAGCCCTTTTTGTCGTCCGATTCCGGTGCTGCCGAATCAGAAAAAAGGAAGAATTTGTCTCTTTGGTTTTGCCGCTAAAGAATGCTGGCCTGTGATTGGTTGGTTGATAGCGAGGCTTGTAGAACAAGGACGATAACTCTACCTCAGATATTTTTATATAAATGCCTTAGCATAGTAATACCTTTGGGCACTTCACTTCGAAACCTAGCGCGATATTTAATTTATCAGATAACTCATCAACTGTGAACAAACATCATTAAATGTATTCTACTGAAAGATCACTTTCTATTCAATTAATACTAAACAACCAAACACTACAATAACCCCTTTTCTTTTTTAATTAATCTTAAATCTTTTACGAAATTTATTTCATTTTCTCATTATTCCAAAGAAAGAAAATAAAACTTTAAAATGTGTGATAAAAGACGAATAAGGTAATTGCTTTAATCAAGTTCTATTCAATATTACTTAACTGTGGTCTTGTTAAGGTGAAGATTCTTTAGTATTTATAGTGAACTGATCTAGGGGGAGACAACTTCATCACAAAATTCAATTAAATTTCCCTGGAAACAGAAACTAAGCAGAAAAAAATTGTAAATTTGATATTTAAATTTTTCATATTTCTAACATCCATTTTTTTAACACTGTTTAGACAAAGTAAGTAAAGTGTATATTTGACACGGAGAAAATAGATTTTAAATGATTTTACGTAGAAAGGAACATTTTCACATATCGAAATCGTGCGAAAATTACCGAAGTTGCTAAAATCTAGATACATTTTTTAATTTACATTTTTAATATAAGAATTTGCGTAGAATAACTTAAGAAATGTTAAACAAAACAAACAAAACTTCGATTAAAAATAGATATTCTGTTTCATAGTTTTCGTCTGTCTACTTACAAAAAATCTGTTTACTCTTGTTAAAACAAAGATGACAGGTAAATGTTTCCTTTTTTTAAGTGAAATAATCGTAACTAAAATTGTTTTTTGGAAAGTGTTGTTGAAGGAAGATTTTTAAAAAGTGAATATTTTAAGCAAAATACTTACAAAAAGAGAGAAAAAAAAGTTTTTTTTCTCGATTTTTCTAATTCATAAAAAAAAGACAGGGTGATCATTTGACCTGATCAAAAATAGATCAAAATTGGTAATTTAATTAAAATAGTTCGGCAAATTAAATAATTTGTTCTGCATTATTTCTATATGAATTAAATCGTTAAATTATTTATTCTGTATTATTGTTTAATCAAATGTTTCTTTTCACTGTCATAGTGTGTCGCCGCACATTCCAAACATTCCAGAAAGACCCACACTATCCATTAAATTGATTTTGTTTCCAAAAACTATTATATGAAAAACAAAAAAAAAAAAACCCAAAAAACTTGTCAATAATTAATTATGAAATAGATATAAAATCAATAAGAAACATGGTGTATGTGATATTTAAGTATGTTATTTATGTGGTGGTGGAGACTTCTGTAGACTTTCTGTGGATCATAATGCCGCATTTGGTTTCAGTAGCAAGTCGGATGGAATTGTTTGCACTAAACCGTTTTTCCTTCTCTTAGATTTTCTTATGTTAAATACTTTCTAAATATTAAATTAAAAGTAAAATTAAGTGAAAGTATCAACCGATATTCTGTTTTGTTTTCTATCCATTTGTTTGTTTCTTCTACTGAACTAGAATAAAATATAATTATATTATAATTATATTTTATATATTTTTTTGCTCTACCTGATCTAGAGAAAAACTGCCAATTAAGTAGATAAAATTCAACTAATATTTTTATGCACAAGACCATGTCGTATTGGAAATTCAAACAGAAGTAATATCATTAGGCATGGGCACTTTTCAACAAGGGAAATAATACATTTTTTTTAAATTTTAAATTCATAAACAATTACCAAAAATCATCGGATTGTCCAATTTTAATGAAATTTTCCCCATTTTATTTATTAATGACTTAATTTTATAATGGATAGCTTATTTTATTTTTTTTTAAATGAAAAAAGTTTTTATCATTTCAGAATGTAGGGGTGTTTTAACCTTTAGTCATATGAAAAAAAACAAAAAACTAGAAAAATTCCAATCCCTAATTTTTACATTTCTTGAAAAATCAAATCCTGAAGAAGGCATAAAAAGATAGGAAAATTTTATCTCCCTTACACACTATAATTGCCCATGGATAATTTTCATCTTTGTTGTTTTAGCCTTTGCAGAATTTATTGTAAGTGATTTACATCAGAGACATTCACTTACAGTATAATCCATAAATAAGCTCACTCTTTTTCTTCTAAAAATGCTAAGATTTTCTTATTTCTTCTTCTTATACAATCAAATCTGATATTATAAGATTTATTACTAAAATTTACTGCATTCAGTAACCAAAAATATTTTGATATGGATGAAATTTATTATTATTATATATCGACACGTGTTTCGACCAAGATTTGCTTACACATACAGTATTCTATTTAAAATTATTTTTAATATAAAAATAAAATAATGATAATAGAAAAACACAAAACATGTAAACAGAAGCTCATCATCAGAACAGATAATCTGTCCTCATGATGACCTTTTGTCTACATATCTGTTTTTCTAGGCAAATTTTGGTCAAAATATGTGTTGACATATAACAATAATAAATTTCATCCATACCAAAATATATATTTTTTCCTTTCATTTAAGTCAATGGCACTTGGTTACTCTCAGTTTCTCGCCTATGTGATTCTCAAACCAAGTGTATATATATATATATATATTCTTTTTATCTTACATATGCGACACGTGTTTCTGATCTGTTGTCTTCTTCAGGCATTGAATCATTATTTATAATAGAAATTTTATATTATAATAGAAAAATTGCAGAAACACACACAACCTATCAAATATCGGACATATTCTGCTAAAATAATAATTCAATGCCTGAAGAAGACAACAGATCAAGAAACACGTGTCGCATATGTAAGATAAAAAGAATTTTTTAAATTTTTTCTGAGAACATAATACATTTTGTGGACCTATATATATATATATATATATATGGGAGTAAATATGGAAATTAAATCCGACAATATAAAGAAAATTTGAAAAAACAAGTATTCCGAAATTGGGATGAATTTAATAATCGATGTTTAAAACATTTCGGTTACATTGAACCTTCATCAAGATGTCTCTTGGGGTGAAGAAAATGATGGATGTTTTTATATGTGACAGGAGATGAACATCTTTTGTCACATATAAAAACATCTCCTGTCACATATAAAAACATCCATCATTTTCTTCACCCCAAGAGACATCTTGATGAAGGTTCAATGTAACCGAAATGTTTTAAACATCGATTATTAAATTCATCCCAATACTTGTTTTTTCAAATTTTCTTTATATATATATATATATATATATATATATATATGCATTTTTGTTTTTAGTTTGGTAATAAATCTCCATTATTAATCTCCATTTTCACTTTGCTATAGCAATGATAAAAATCCTGGTATCTTTAGTTTAAAAGAAAATTAACTTTAATAAAAGAATTGTTAGAGGTGTACTTATTTATAGGTAATACTCTATAATGTGCTGGAGATTTAACTTGAATACTTGGACAAGTTAACTCTTTATTGGGCAAGGGTATGTAAGTTTATGGTATATAGCAAAATATAAAAAAGAAAAAAACACATGAAAAATAATATATATATATAATATATATATATATATATATACATTGACAGAGCATTAGAATAGCATGTGTGTGTCTTACAGGATTATGTCAGAGTGATCAAACACTGCTACAAATCTTCTTCCATAACAATGTACCATGGATAAAAAAACTTAACAACCAGCTATTTGATGTAACATGGGTAGCTTTGACGGGCAGAGGTATGTGAGCTGGTTGGTGCTCTGATATTCTCCCAACTATCCAACATAATCAATAAAGCAGATATGGGCTTTTATAGAGATGACCGCCTGATCATCATAAAGATCCCTAATTGGACAGCTATAGAAAAAAGATAACAAAAGCATTAAAACTACTGGTATTTAAAATCTCAATAAACACAAACCTAAAAATAGTAAATTTCCTAGATGTAACCCTGAACTTAAAGAAAGGAACATTTGAACCTTATAAAAAAGAGAATGACACACCCATTTATATACACACCTCTTCAAACCACCCATACTCAATCATCAAACAAATACCAAAATCATTTAGCTGCAACTATCTGATAACTCATCTAACATCACCATTTTCATCAAAAACCAAAATATATATGACTTTTTTTAGTCATATATATTTTGGTGATTTGTGGTTGCAAACAAACACTAGAATACAACCCCAAAAAAAATCCACAGAAAAAGAAACATAATCTGGTTTAGGCCACCATACATCAAAAGCATAATATCTAACATGACAGAGATTTCTTAAATCTCATAAACAAGCACTTCCCAATACACAGCCCCTTAGCTAAAATTTTCAATAATAATAGCATAAAGGTCAGCTACAGTTGTACAAGAAATATATCTCAGATTATAAAAGACCACAACAACAAATAGAAACCAATTTCAAAACCATGTAACCTAGCAAACAGTGCAACTGTAGGGATAAGGATTTGTGCCCTCTGCAAGGAAACTGCCTACAAAAAAATGTAGTATACAGGGCCACTGTAAGAACAAACAACACAGTCAAACAGTACATAAGTACAATGTAAAAGGAACCCTGAAACAATGGATTTACACCCACAAACTTTCTTTTTCCAACAGAAATTGTTCAACCAACACATATCTGGCACCCAAAAGGCATGTACCTCTCACCTGGGAAATCCTAAAACTTGCACCCACCTAAAGCAAAACATTAAAAAATGCCTTCTTTGCCTCCATGAAAAACTTAATTATTACTCACCAATCACAATACACTCTACTGAACTAAAAATTAGAAATATTATCTAAATGCAGACATGAAAATAAACACTTACTATCACACTTCTACGCATATAAATAACTCATCCTCACCTGCACCATCAAACACAACCCCTATATAAACTACCACACTATAACATTAAAGATAAACCTGCAATATATCCGTCAAACTGTACTTTTTCCTCCACCACATCCACCTGCAAGTACCTTCACTATCTGATGATATTATGTCCACTATAATTCCATGGTTGTTGGGATTATCACTTAATATATCACATCCACAACATATATTATTTTCATATCTTTCACTTATTTCCATAGATTATTTTTATATATTAAACCAAATCTCATCTCACAACAGGCCTTATTTATATATTACTCTATACATTATTACAGATTTTATTTTCATATATTATTCATTTAATAACAGGTCTTATTATTGTTATGTTTTAAACCAAATTTCCTTTTCTTATTTACTATAATAATGATAAAAACTGGTCTCTTAGCTTTAATCATCATTACGATCCTAATAGAATTTTTTCTCAGTCAAACCAATAGCATAAATAACAAAACAGGGTATTGGCTAAATATTGATATATAATTACAAGAGAATTTCAGGCCTGTCAAATATTAACATATATAACACACATAGCAACATACACACACACACACACACCAATAATCGCATATAAAATCTCATACGTCAGCAAATGTTCATAACCTGAGCAAAAGATTTATACGCATATATATATGTATATGTAAGTGCAGCACACACATTTTATGTGAACATATGTGCTAGCGTACAATAGATGCATCTGCACTTCCATATTAATTACTTATCTGGAATCTTTAACTTCTTTTTTATAGTACTACTTAAATCAATACAGTTTGAAAAATATTCTTTACTAGCTAAAGTCCCTGTTTACATTTGTAAGAGGTCAAAACATGGATTATATTGTCATCTTTATGTTTCATTCCAATTTAAATATATTTTGTTTAATTTTTTTCAAAAAGAAAAATCCACTGAATCCTTGAAAGATATGGATGCTGAAGACACAACTTTGGATACAGCAAAATCAATTACATCAGATGTTTTGATTTCGGAAAGTTGTGTAGAAAATCTTATCTCAAGACTTGATAGTTATGAAATACCAACTTCTGAGAAATGGTGTAATAAACCACAACCATCATCTGTATCAATCCCTGACCAAAAACCTGACCAGCAAATATGCCAAGAAAAAGAACCTGTTGAACAAACTTCTATTTCTTCAAGATGTTCTATAAAAGTTGCTAAAGATATTTCACAAAACACTAGTCAAGGTAAGAGTTTTTTTGTACTAAGTTTTTATTTCTATTCTTTTCTAGCAAAGGTATATGAGACTTACAGTGTAATAAGCCTCATCAATTTGAAAGCTTTGAATCCACAGGCAGCTTTTCTCAGGCTGGGTTGCTGCATCCTTGTCGTAGAACAAGTCCAACTATTACATGCTGAGAGAAAGTTCATCACACAACAGCAGGGACAAAATCCCACCATGGTGGTGGGCAATGTCACTACCGCTGGGTCGAATCTCTACTGTTTACATGCTGAGTGGTCAGTCTAGTTCCTACTACTAGTGTGAGTAAAGGTTCACTGATTTGTTAATTTGTATTCCATTTATATATGTGACTACCGGCTCCAATTTGGTGTTTTTCTTTTTTGGCAGTAATAATTTAAGACACTCCTGGAAATTCAATGCATAGACATATTTGTAAGCACTCCCCATGACTTACCTTATTCAATCAGATTCTAGAGATTGCTTAATTATTTAAAAAAATCTTATTTGTGTAAAATTTTAGAAGTTTTTGAATTTGGATAGGAATCATGGCTGGCATGTCTTTTACGTTCTCTTTTTATTGGTTCTAAGAGGTTATCTTATAGTTGTAATATATATATATATGTATGAAGAGAATAATTGAATAGAGAGAGAGTCAGTCAGAAAGTTCTATTAGAGTTTAAAGTCAGCTTTTTTGAAGGATTAAAAAAAATTATGTTGAGTGTTAATGCAGTGAATCAAAAATTGCTTGTAATATTCTAAGTGTACTATTTTAATAAAAATCTTGTTATGATATGCTATCTTTATTGAGTTATAGTTATATATTGATCGCAACGTCTTGTCAGGCGACTGCCATTCCTTCATTCATTGTGAGCTCGTTCATGACTTTTCAATCCTACCAATGTCTTGCATAACTTAGAACATATCTGGCACGCATAATGATTAGTGTTGACTGAGTCGACAGGCATTGTATACGCATCACTGTGAACTTTCATGTGAAGCTTGAGACCACCAGCTGTTCAGCACACTTTTGTGCAGCAGGAACATAAAAAGTCCTCATGTTGGGGATCATGCTGGGAATCAGAGTGTGGCATGGGAATGATAACAATTGCAGTCAAGTAGCTCTCATGTGATTTCATGTGATTGACCAAGCCTGTTGTGGTGAAAAGTGATTCTAGCACTCGAAAACCCATAAAGGAAAAAGGCCCAGCTTCGTTTTGCAGGGCTGGGTCTGTGTTTTTGTAGATCCCTTTTACGTTGATATTGCGCACGCTCTCAAAATGTGGAAGTGAGGCAGCAGAAAGGTAAACAAGCAGCGGCGACACGAGAACGCGTAAAAGGGGAGTCCGAATGAGTGAACGGAGACGAAGTGAATAAGAGTGAAGGAGCGATAAAAGAGAAAACTGAGAAGGATAACGAAGAGAAGAAGGAGACAAACGAACGAGAGAAAGAACAAATACAGAAGCGCAGAAGAAGGAAAACAAGGATAGAAGAGACAGACGCAGGTTGTAACAAATTCTTTGTTTTACTGTATTTTAACTTGTCATTTGCTGTTTTATTTTTGGCAAAATAAATCAGTGACTCTCAGTAACTGTTAAGTTTTTTGTTTGGGCTAACTTCAAGGCACAAGCTATTTCGGCAATTAAACCATGGAGGAAAAAAGAATTCGATCCTGCGGTGATGTAATTCGTCCCTTTAGTGGACAAGGCAACGTAGTGGCATGGCTCACTAAGGTGAAGCTGGTTGCTGAGTTACAGGGTGTGACCGACCTGTCGAAGCTGATACCACTATATCTTGAGGGTAACGCATTAGCTCTTTATTTAGAAATGAGTGCGATGGACAGAAGGGACCATAAGATAATAGAGTCCAAGTTAGTCAAAGCGTTCACTGAAGGAGTGTTCATCGCCTATGGTAAATTAACCAAGGTGAAATGGACAGGCGAATCCATTGATGCCTATGCGAATAATATCAGGCGATTGACAGGGTTAGCAGGATTGGTGGGAGTGGGTGCCGAGAGTGTTGTGAGGCTGGCATTCGTGCATGGATTTCCTGAACGAATTTCGATTGCACTTCAACAAATGCCCCGCGTAGAAACCCAGGAAATGAGTGAGTTAATTACTGCTGCCAGGGTACTGACTGTCAACAGGACGGATGAATCTCGAGTCATAGGTGCTGTGGCTCAAAGTCAAGGTGCCAGTAGACCAGAAGATAGAAGAAATGTGAAATTTGTTGGACAATGTTTTCGGTGCTGTGGGCCACACATGTTGAGGGACTGCAGGGAATGACCGAAACCACCTGTGACTTGCTATGGATGCGGGGAGAAGGGACACATTGTTAGATTTTGTCCCCAGGGAAACGAGCAATGGGGAGTTACTGCTCCAATAGCTACCCCGTCAGATCAACATCGGCGCGACATCGAAACTTGCCAATTGTAGATGCAAAGGTGGGAGGAGTAAAGGCAAGAACCCTGGTGGATACAGGATGCAATACGACCCTGGTAACTCCCTCATTGGTGAGAAGTTGGAGTGGAAGGACACTCATAAAAGCGGTTGATGGGAGATCGGTCACTTGCAGGGGGTTTACCACTGTGACGTTATCAGTTCAACATCAAGGTGCTTGTGCTGGAACGCATCATCGATGACATCGACGTCGTTCTTGGCATGGATGCTATCGACGAGTTGGGAGGTGTCACGGTTGTCGGGAATGATGTTCAATTTGGAAGAGCACAGTGTGCAGCGACCCTACAGACACAAGGTAGTGGACTGAAGGGCATGAAGGTAAAAGACAAGGACTTTTGCGCTGAATTTGATGGGGAAAAATGGACGGTTGAATGGTACTGGAAAAATGAGCCACCCGCACTGAAGAACAGGGTAGGCATGTATAAAAGAACTATGCAGGATGAGGAGAGAGTGGCATTTGAGAATGAAGTAGACAGGTGGATTGAGGAAGGCATCTTGGTGCCTTGGAAGGGAAAAGTTCAAAGTGGAGTATTGCCACTGATGGCAGTGACCCAACCCACGAAGCGCAAAGTCAGACCAGTGCTAGACTTTAGGGAGCTGAACGCACATGTAGTATGCCACACGGGAGGAGATGCTATCGATGTGTGTGGCGAAACCATTCGAGAGTGGAGACAGATGAAGGGTGCTGCTGCAATAATAGATCTAAAGTCAGTGTACCTGCAATTACATGTAGCAGAGAGGATGTGGCAGTACCAGCTCGTGGCATACAAGGGGAAAACTTATTGCCTTACCAGGTTGGGTTTTGGGTTGAATGTCACACCAAAAATCATGGCAGCAGTGCTCAAGACGGTATTGAATCAGGATGAGAGAATAGCGAAGGCCACGAATTCATATATCGATGACATCCTGGTGGATGAGTCAGTTGTGCAAGCGGAAGGAGTGAGATATCACCTGGAAAAGCATGGATTGATAGCAAAGCCTTCAGAGTCGCTTGACGGAGGTGCAGCACTTAGGCTCAAGTTGAAGAAGGAGAAGGAGACTAGAGAGTTGGTTTTCCGGAGAAGTAATCAAATTCCTCTAGTGGTGGACAGGATGACTAAGCGGGAGTTGTTCTCGATCTGCGGGAAATTGGTGGGTCACTACCCCGTGGCTGGATGGTTGAGGTTTGCCTGCAGCTATGTAAAGAGACAGGCAGAGGAGATAATGTGGGATGACTGTGTGAGTGACAGGACACTCAAGATGATAAGGGATATCATCAAGGAAGTGGAGAGAGAGGACCCTGTGAGAGGAAGGTGGCATGTACCAAAAGTTGATGGCGGCATTGTTTGGTGTGATGCCAACAGTATAGCAATGGGTGTGATATTGGAAGTAGGATTTGCTGTTTTATTTTTGGCAAAATAAATCAGTGACTCTCAGTAACTGTTAAGTTTTTTGTTTGGGCTAACTTCAAGGCACACCTGTCTTTGACAACAGAACCTGGTCACATTCCTCACAGATCCACACATCACCAGAATAGGCCGGCAGAGTTTCATGTTGTATATACAAACAAACACACACATACACACACGCACACAGACATGTATGTATATATATATATATATATATATGTCACATAGGCCATGGCAGACAGAGCCTGGCCAAGACTAGAATATATATATATAGACAAGAATATATATATATATATATATATATATATATATATATGTTTGATTGAATACCATGGAATATCTCTTCTTGATGATCTTCAATTGTTTATGTTCAAACACTTGAGTAATTTTTCTTATATCGTGGTCAAGATGATAGAGAAGGTGCTCCAAGTTTTGTTCCCAAGCACTTTCAACCCCATCCATGGTCATCATCAGGGAGATTATTTGTTGTAGTTGTTGTCTGTTTTCTTTTCTTTTTATGGTGCAAGGTATTTTCCGTTTGGAGTGTTTATTGTAGGTGGAAGTGCTATGGTTAGTGCATTAGTTATTAAAGATTGGAACAAAATATAGGGCTGGAATGTAAGAAACATTCAAGAAGAAATATTCTATGGTATTTTTAGGTAATAACTAGTTGCCAATATATGTATATATATATATATATTGGAATAGTGTATGGTTATCACTATGAGTTAGTGATGGGCCAATGATAGATAAATGTATATTCATATATGTATGTATATATGTGTAAAAATATGAATTTTTAGCAATATATAGATAAGGATTGGAAATGCTTCATCTAAAAATTAAATAATTTTTTGGTATTATATTGTCATCTGTATGTTTCATTCCAATTTAAATATATTTTGTTTAATTTTTTTCAAAAAGAAAAATCCACTGAATCCTTGAAAGATATGGATGCTGAAGACACAACTTTGGATACAGCAAAATCAATTACATCAGATGTTTTGATTTCGGAAAGTTGTGTAGAAAATCTTATCTCAAGACTTGATAGTTATGAAATACCAACTTCTGAGAAATGGTGTAATAAACCACAACCATCATCTGTATCAATCCCTGACCAAAAACCTGACCAGCAAATATGCCAAGAAAAAGAACCTGTTGAACAAACTTCTATTTCTTCAAGATGTTCTATAAAAGTTGCTAAAGATATTTCACAAAACACTAGTCAAGGTAAGAGTTTTTTTGTACTAAGTTTTTATTTCTATTCTTTTCTAGCAAAGGTATATGAGACTTACAGTGTAATAAGCCTCATCAATTTAAAAGCTTTGAATCCACAGGCAGCTTTTCTTAAAGACTGGAATAGTTTTGTGTGATGTAATATCAGGGAAATAATTCTATATTACTTTCATTGTTATCATCACCATCTATGAATCATCTTAGATCACTATCCAATTGATTACCAGCATAAGAAAAGCCAACTTATAGAAATTTTGTTCAGAATAACTTTTGAAATTATATGTTATTCGAGGACAATCGTTGCTTTCATTACCTTCATTGACATTTATATATTGTCTTGACTTATTATTCAATTTATTGCCAGAGAAGAAAAGGATAACTTGTTGATATCATGTATTTAATAAAAGGTACATAGCTTGTTTAAAGTTATACAATTTTTAACATTAGCTAATTTTAAAGATAATTTACCTTAAAATTTTTTGAAAAAAATAATATCAAGAACAGGAACAATGATGATAACAATAACAATAACAATAACAATGACAATGACAATAATAATAACAACCATAACAATAATAATAACAATAACATGTCTGCCCTACTATTTACCCATAGCTGGAGGGATAATATTTATATTAGTTACATTAGCCTAATAATATATATATATATAAAATTTCAAAGACACTTCTATTTCCCTAACATTCTGAAAAAAACATTTTTTTTTTCAGATTCCACAAAATCCACTGTGGTTCCTCTAGTTTCCCAAAAGAGCTCATCCGGCTTCACTCTGTCAAAATGTGGAAATCCTATAAAATGTGATTTTCCAGGTTCTAATAAGAGAATTAAAAAATCATTAAATTACCAGCAGACAGTAAAGGTAAGTCTTGTAAAAGTTCAGGTATACAAATTGATTTACAGGTATGATGAAGTATTGAAAAGTTCTCAAACCAATCAATTTTTATTTTTTATTGAATTTTTTATTTGAAGTGTTTAAAGATCCACTTTGAAAATATAGAAAAAAAAAATGAAAACAGAAATCTTTGGTTCTTTTCAGCCTGCATGTTCAATTTTTTGGCTTCAGAGTGACTGGATTAGAATCTTTTTTAAACAAAGTTTTGACATAAGATTTTAAAATAATTTACAATTAAAATTTTGTATGGAACTAAATAGATAATTTCTGATTTAAGTTGCGTAGAATTTTGAATAATTCAAATTTTATAAATTAAAGATTTTCAAAGAGCAGATTTAAAAAAAAAATGATTTTATGAATAAGATTTTGTACAGAACTTTGCTTTTCAAAATAAATTTACTGATGTAAGTTTTTATAAAATGTTTCTTGGGTAAAAAACAGCTGAGAAATTAGCTATAGAACAGATAAATACATTGTTATAATAAACCTCCATGATAATTCCCCCATTAAAGGAAATCTTAAAAGAAGTCTTACAGCTCAAAGATGGCTATTTGGCATGTTACTGTAGTAGTAATAATCATCATCAAGTCATGCTGATAGCATGGATTCCCATGACTCTTTCTCAGCACCCACCCCTATCGGTCATCACTCTTGGAAAGTCCTCAGCATAGCATCAAGTATCCATACAGAGCCAATCAATCAAGTTTTTGCAGGTCAGCCAACATTGGTGGGTCCATGTGTAGGTGTCCACAGGAGAACGTCACATATGAGTTTGTCCATACTTCTTTAACAGTGTCCAACGTCTTGTTTGTTTTACTTGGATGGTTTGTGATAGGAGGTAAGTGTCCATACAGCTTCTTTTTTGTGAAGTACTGCTTATAAGATATGTTCTAGAGAGCATTGTCATAATTTTATTAGACATATTATTTTTACCTGACCTACTTAAGGGTCATCCAACATAATCATCCCATATCCCAAAGATTTCTAACCCAGGTTATCAAGAATTAATACTATCATGTCAAATATGCTCTTATTTTTACCTTCCTCCTTCCTCGGGATGTTAAACACCCAAAAAAAGCTGGTGCCTTATTGGCTGAAGAATCTAAGAACGGTCATGTGCAAGTGACCCTTTTGAAAAGAGGAGGGAGAAAGGAAGAGAAAACATGGCCTCTTTCAGAACCAGCTAGCAACACGAATGGGTCTCCCAAGAAAAAGGGAGTGAGGTCACAGTCAGCTCTGCTAGCAGCAAGGACTGCTAGACAGATACATGTAAAGTGGAGAATGACCATGAAATATGACAACCGTAATATCTGAAGTGACCACTCCTAGTACAGACTAACATCAGCCTGTAAAGAGAAATTGAAAACCAGTTCAGGCTGATGGACAAGAATAAATTATCAGAATGAACTCAATGCTGAAAGAGCACCCACAAGAATACTCTATATGAAGGAGCCAAGGCAAATTCATGTGGGTGCATGTAGATGATCCCAGCTAAGTCTTGTTGAGATTAAATTCTCTTTAATCCAATCTTCACTTTTATATT
The DNA here is from genome assembly GCA_023376005.1 of Doryteuthis pealeii. NCBI lineage: Eukaryota > Metazoa > Mollusca > Cephalopoda > Myopsida > Loliginidae > Doryteuthis > Doryteuthis pealeii. Next base: position 36,416,948 of record CM042178.1, read on the forward strand.
TTGTTTTTATCTCTCTTTCCTCTCCTCTATTTTTATATATATATATAAATCATTTTTAAATCTTACATTTCTGCATTTGTTCTTTGTGTCTTTCTTGTTGCATGTGCTAACAGATACCACTTTAAAAAATTTTTTTAACCTTGCGTTCGTGCCATCATTGCGATATTCTAAATCCCGAGAATATGTAACATGATAGCATGCAGTATCCTTGTGCAGTTCCTATCTAGCTTTTTCTTCCAGCATTTTGTTATAGTCCAAAGTAGTGCAATCATACAGTAGTGTTGATATGGCTAGAGTTTGGAAGAATTCTTGCTTTATCTCATCAGATCGATAATCTATCAAAAGCAGTCCATGCCTTTTCTATGTGTATATTGATATTGCCTTTTGTAGATGAGCTATTGCTACCAAGGTGTATGAACTGATCTACTAATTTTAGAGGTTTGCCATCCAGTGTAGAGCTATCTTCATCTTGTTTAAAACATATGAACTCCATTTTATCTGAGTTCACATAGAGGTCAATGACTTGGCTCAGGCAGGTGTATTTGTAAAAAGTGCTAGATCATATGTGTAGTCAGCATCTGTAATAGTTAATTTGGAATAATTTTGAATAAAACTACTATTGTGTAATAATTCTTGTTGTTAATTCATTACAAATTATTCAACATTACTTGCATTATCTATATCAAAATGGAGCATATCTTATGTCCAGAAAGATTGACCATAGACCCAAACACCACCATTGGTACCTGAAAAATATGTTTGAAAATTTTATTGATGAATGCTAACACAAAATCCCAAGTAAATTGTAAGTCTTCGCTACTATATCATATATTAGACTACTATATACAAATCTACTTCTAATAACCTGGATGAGTATTTTATAAAGAAGAAAAATACCATCTGTGCATGCTGACGAGAAGTTATACAAACCGAGTAAAAAGTGCAAACTTGTAGACATTCCTGCTGAACAATATTGTCAGGAATTGGTTTGGGATGGTTTCATAAATGGACTTGGTATCTAACACAATATGACAATATCTACTAGAGAATTTATCATATCTACCAAGAATGTACACTTAGCCAGGCCTTCAAGACTGTTAAAGCACTTGAATATGTCCAATACAACTATGAACACCAGGGCAGACATGCAGGTAAGTGCTGTTGCTATGGCTCAGGAAAATGTCCCTCAATCCCGAGATTATACTGCCCCCCCTTACCACCTTTGCTTCAGCTAATGCTGTCACAATAAAGAAGCAATGCTGGTTTTGTGGTGATAATTTATAAACACCATTCCAAATACCCAACTCAGAATAATGAATAATGGATGATTTGTAGTAAAACTGGACATTGGACAAAAGCCAACTGGTCCAGATGAAACCAGAGATTCACTTCAAAAACTTAAAGTAAAAATTAAGCCTGGTATAAACTACATTCATTTGCCATATTTTCAAAATGAGCTTCATTTAAGGGTGTATGTCATATTAACATCACCTTGAATAATAAACATTATGAAAAGACTCATTTGGAACTACTTGAAGACCTATGTAGTAATAAACATCTAGGTCTCAATTTTCAAAAACAGCCTTTTTGTAGGGTAGGATTGAACCTGAAGTGAGAATAAAGGAGGCTGAAATTGAAGTTTGTAGTTTAACTGTTTCTAATTTGAGGGTGCTATGACAATTTGCTAACTTGAAACCCCAGACTTGAGCAATTGTGACAAAATCCTGGACCTACAGCAATGTGGATCAACAGTTGACTTTCCAGGAAGCCAATCACTTGTTAGTAGAAGGAATTGTAGAACCAAGTAACAAGTAAATGATAAGTTTGATTGCCATAAAAAATGCATGTGTGTGAACTAATCAAATAGTGTCAATTTATATACAGAGTTTGATGTGTTCCCACGGCCAAGAATTTAATTTTTAGTGAATAAACTTGCAGGTTATTTGATCTTCTCTACTTTCAACCAAAAGAATGCCTATTACCAACTATCATTGTGCATGGAGGTCAAGCCATTCACAAGCATTTAAGGTGAATGGCCATCTATACCAATTTAACTGTATATCCTTTGGGGTAACTACTTTTCAACAAGCTTTATTGATGAAGAAAAGCTTATTAATTCATTTGCATATCTTGACAATATCACTGTCACAAAAAGATACCAAACAGAACATGATAAATGTGTAATGGTATTCCTTGAAGCTTCTCAGTGTCAACAATTAACACTGAATGATTCCAAATCCTCACTTTTTGCAAATAAGATTTCTATACTTGCCTATAAAATTATTGAGGGGGTTAGTTCAGCCTGATAAATTGAGACAACAGCTACTTCTAGACTGAGAAATACCCACTAAAAAGGCATCACTTGAGCGAGTCTTAGCATGTTTGCATATTATGCAAAAAGGATTCCTTAATTTTCAGATTGCATTCAGCCTTTAATCAAGGCAAAGCATTTCTCACTCTATGCAGAAACATGTGAAGCATTCCATACATTAAAACACTTATTTATGAAGGCTGCATTATATTACTTTGATAACACCAAAGCATATATAATAGAATGTGATGAACCAGATGTTGTGGTATCAACTACTCTTTACCAGTATAGGTGAGATGTTTCATTCATTTCATAAATCATGAATCACCATGAAGCTCATTAACAATTGAAAAAGAAGTTACTACAGTGATCAAAGCTATGAGGAAATGGTCCCATTTTCTGTCTGGTCAACATTTTCTGATTGTGACAGACCAAAGGTCTGTGGCATTTATAATTATAGAAGGTATAAAATTAAGAACAATAAGATCCAAGGTTGGTGACTGGAACTGGCAAACTTTGCCTATGACATCCACTATTACCCTGGATGCTACAACTTTGTTATTGATACCTCAAGTAGTGCTTACTGTAATGCCAGCTTTGTTTCATCTCTCAAGAAAATACATAATGACCTTTGACACCCTAGAATCACCAGACTTTTGCATTGTATACGTTTTAAAAATATTCTCCATTCTTAGTGAAGGAAGCTTGTTTGTCTTGCAAAATCTGTCAAAAACTGAAACCTTGGTTCACTTCTTTACCTGAAGCTAAACTTATTAAGGCTACCCAATCCTTTGGGCACTTTAATGTGGCTTTCAAGGGAACCTTATCATCAAGTTCCTCTGATAAATATCTACTTGTTGCAATAAATGAGTTTTGAAGATTTCCTTTTTTAATTCCATGCAAGGAAACCTCATCTAAGATACCTACATTCTTCTCTTTATGTGGAGCACCAAACTACATCCACCCACTCAGACTGAACTTAGGTTTCTTAGCTTGTGATATAAAGAAATATCTTCTACTGCATGGAGTGGTCTCAAGAAAGACAACCCCTTATCATCCTCAGGTCAATGCCCAAGTAGAAAGATATAATGGCATCATATGAAAAACCGTTTTATACTGAAATCACAGAACCTACCCTTAACTCATTGGGAATTGGTACTACCTCAAGTTCTTCACAGCATCCAATTTATTCTGTCTACTGTCACTAATACAACATTTTATGAGAGATTCTTCCTAGTTTTTCAGCAGTCATCTATTAATGTATCTCTTTCATCATGGCTGCTAAAACTAGGACCCATCTTTCTGCAACAGTTTATAAGACACTCAAAGAATGATCCATTGGTGAACCATTAGATGTGAGTCACATCTATGCAAATATCAGATATGGTGATGGCTGGGATTCATCTGTTTCACTACATGACCTTGCTCCCATCACAGACACTTGTGAGTGAGAAGAGTGAGGCCAGATACCACAGCAAAAGATTGACTCTTGACGAGGACAATTATTCCAGTAATTGATAACAATCCTATGGAGAGGCAAAACACTACTGATATTTCATGCTCATCTTGTGAAGAATCAGTTTTTGAGCAAACTGTTAATTCACAAAACTTGAAAGATTAACCACCTTATTGTTCCTAGTGAAAAACAATATGGTTGGTAAAAGTGAATATTATAATAAACTTCCTTGATTATCCTGATTTAACGGAACTCTTAAAACTCAAAGATAGCTACTTTTTATGTTACCATAGTCATAATAATAGTAGTACAGTAATATTGAATAAACCCCTAATGTGTGGTAATTATTGTTGCTGTCAATTTATTACACACACAAATAATACCATATTTTTTTAACAAGTAGTATATATATATATATATATATATACAATTATTGCCACCTTTTGGTTTCTTGCTCTGTTGCAGTCTTCAGGTAACAAAATTGTTTTTGAAAATCTTTTGTTGCCTGAAGACTGCCACAGAGCAAGAAACCAAATGGTGGCAATAATTGTTCCAATGATAATAAAAAAAAAAGCTAAACCTTTTATTTATTTATCTATTAATGCTCTATCACAGATATTGAGCACTCTTCTAATATCACTATACGTTGGATTACTACCACTTCAAGTATAATAGTGCCAACCATATACATTGATATATATGTGGAGAAAAGTAGACAAACACGGGATGTTATGGAAACTGGATGTTTATTGTCGACGATGCAGCGTTTCAGTCATTTAGACCTTCTTCAGGACACAAATATAGTTCTTACTTTAATGAAGGGCATTTTCAAAATGGTGAAAACAGTAGGTTGTCAGTAGGGGCAGGGGTGGTTGGGGGTGGGTAGTGGATTTTCTTCTCTCTAGATGGGGAGTGTTTATATGGTGATGCAGGTGTGGGTCAAGAATGTTTGATCATGGGGGGTGGGTCAAGATGAATGCATATCTGTTTTAATTGTCTTTTATATATATGTGTGTTTGGAAACTGGATTTGTCATTAGTTTTATATATGTGAATTTTTTTTTGTTGTTTTTTTATAAACTTTTTGTCCATCTATTTGTCTGTTTTTATTCAGTAGTATCTATCTTTCTGTATATCTGTCTATATATCTAATTTGAATTTGAATTTAACTGTCTTTCTGTGTATCTGTCTATATATTTTGAATTGAATGTGTGGCAGTTGTGTTTATGTGATTTTTATTTATTTATTTATTTTAATTTTTTATTTTATTTTTTTTTGTGAAGGGGGAGATGGTAAGATTTGTTTAAATTAGTAAGTGAGTGTGTGTATAATGTTATATATTATCATTATTATTGTTATTCATAGCAGTGATATTGTTATTATTGTTGTCTATAATATGTATTGTAAATATACATCTGATATCTATTTTGGTTTATCTAGTTGTCTTTAATCTGTTGATATCATCTGTGTCTGTCTGTTATCGATACTCGGTTAATATCTATTTTTTCAATAATATCTATTTCTTTTTTTAATTATTTTATTTTATAAATTATTGTCTGTTATTATTTATTGGTATGTCTATCTATCCATCTGTCTCTCTGTCTGTATGTAATGTGTTATCTGTCTGTGTGTAATGTGTTATCTGTCTGTCTGTCTATCTATCTATACATCATAATGCCTAGATTTATTTATTTTTTTGTTATTTATTCATTTTAAAAAAAAAATTAATTGTGTCTATCTTTCTATCTATTCATATTATTTATTTAAAAAAAATTAAAATCTAATAGTGTCTATCTTTCTATCTATTCATATATTATTAATCAATGTGTTTGTATCTATCTGCCTATCTATCTTTAGTTTGTTATTATATGTCTATCTTTTTGTCAACCCGTCTGTCTGTCTATCTTTAGTCTGTTACTGTCTCTCCATCTATCTATCAGTTTGTCTTAAATTTGGTAATATCTATCTATGTATCTATCTGTCTGTTAATTTGTTGATATATATATATGTGTGTGTGTGTGTGTGTATACTAATTTAAAGTCTGTTTATCAAATAAAATAACTATATATTAAAACTTAAGGGAACTTCCTTTGGGTGTGATGGTTAACAAGCTATTCTTGCGAATCAATTACTTTGATTCTCACTGTATGCACCATACTTTAGTCCTTCTAAGTGAACTAGCTAGTAAGTGACTACTAAGACTCTAGAACAAATTAATAATAAAAATTATACATTTGCTTTAATTTTAATAAAAGCAAATATACAATTTGAATTTTAAGATTGAATATCATCATCAAATGTCAATATTGGATGGACAAGGATCAGTTTTGTTCAAATATGAAACCATTATACTTTATAGCTTGTTATGACTTTTCTGATATTTCATAAATAAAAAGTAGTCGTCGGGTGGCCTATTGTCGGTATCAGCCAGACAGCGAGGGAGTCTATCCCCTTTTCACTAGTGCTAGACCAAGGAGATTGTTTGGACGTATGAAGCGGAGTGCCACTCCTACCATCAGTTCACTTTACCGCACAGATCCATGTGCTACTCATAAGCTGGCTTGGCGTGGGCCGCAATCGAACCAGGAACCTCGAGGTTCCCAGCCAGACACTCTACCGACTGAGACAACAATATTTTTATTACACGTTTTTAATTCAAATTTAATTGTGCATTTAAACTTTTTAGTTTTATTGTATCCCTGAATTTTGATTTTATATTTTTTATCTTTTATTATAGAATGTGCCAGAACCAACTGTGATGAAGCAAATTAAATTAATACATAATCACCTGAATTTCTGTTTGAAGAATTATAAAGTTATCAAGCAAGCAGGTATAGTTTTATTTTTGATAAACAATACCTTATATTTAAAATGATTTTGACATAAAATTCTTATTTCTATTTCCTTTTATATATATATATATATATATATATATATATATATATATATATCTTCATTTCCTTTTGCCTCTATAAACATTCTCTCTCTTAGCTTCATTTCAATTTCCTTCTGCCTGTCTCTCTCTACTTCATTTTTCTCTTACTCTCTCTAAACATTCTTACTTTATACTTCACTATTACTCTACATAGGATATTGATGCAACACTATCTTCTTTAATCCATAACAATCATTAGTGATATGTGGCAGAAATATTGAATTTTCTTCATGTCTATTTTTTTTATTATTCTCACTATTGTGTGTGTGTGTGTGCTTGTATCAGGTAAAATGGAAATAAATCTGATGGTATGTAAATATATAAAACATGAAAAAACAAGGTATTTCAGAAGATGGTTTTATTATAGTTAGAAATATTAGCCAATGTTAAATGTTTTTTTTTTATATTAAACCATCATCAGCACATTGCAATGCTTTTATATCAATGCATTGTTCAAAATTGATAAAATCTGTTTTCCTTTCCCTGGGGTAGTTTGCGTGAGTTGCACTAGGTTGGTCAAAAGACAGGAATTTGGCAGTCTGCGGCTCAGATTCTGGCATCTCTGGATGGTGACTGCCTGGTGAAGGCAGTGAGCTTCAAAAAGGGCTCGCTTAAATAATAAACTGTCTAGATTCTGGGTGGGTTTGATGGGGTAGATCTCAAATCCTAAACAATAGACATTTATCATTTCTTTGTTTAAAATCCTGATTTTCTAATTTTAGGAAATCTGCACTCTAGTCAATTTTATAATCCAGCCCTTTTTTCTCCAACTTCCTTTAAACCTAATCTGACACTGTTACCTACCAAGCAAGTTACACGAGGAAACCTTTCCTCCTACCCTCTTAATATTTAACATGACCACTTCTCTTATGGGTGTCAAATGTTTGACAAATTTTTCTTCAAAAAGTGCGTGGGTAAAAGGCAGGGAAAAATCAGATGATCATTAATATTTTTCTTAATCAGCATCGTACGTTTCCTTAAATCATTTTGGAAATGGATGCTTCTCCATTTTGCAAATATTATTTTGATTTTATCTGAGTTCACATGGAGGCTAATGCCACTTGTTAGACTATGCAGTAGTGATTTGACTTGTGCAGATGTATTTGCTAGAAGTGCTAGATCATCTGCATAGTTCAATAGTCTTAATACAAATAGCTTCAGAAAAATTCAATGTGGGTTTACTAAAATATTTAAAATTTCTGAAATTCTAAGGTTAGATTTTTGTTTTTCATGTTTTTAAAAAAAAAGTTATAGTGGCTATTATAATTTCATGTTAACACATGAAAAAAAAAAAAAAAAAAAAAAAAAAAAAATGAAAGTCATTAAGAGCAAAAAAATGAAATACTGGCATAAAACAAAACACTGTATTTTGTTTTATGCCAGTATTTCATTTTTTTGCTGTTAATGTTCTTTTAGAAAGTTAAATTGTAAATTTTGAATTACTAAATTATTTTTTAAAAAATTAATAGCTGTGTTAGCTGTTAAGTTGTTACTAATCATTAAAGTAATCTTGGTGTAGTAAAAACATTTTCATGTTGGCATTTGGATACTAAAAGTTTTTGTTGATTTAGAAATGAGATTATAGCCATTTTCTCTTCCAAGCAAAGGATGCATTCCTGAATAATGCAGATTTTCTCATTTTTAATGATATTCTGGTGTTGGAGTGTTTTTATTTCTATCTGTAGAAAGAGCTTGTTGTTCTGATGCAAACTTTTTTTTTTTAAATTTAAAAAAGGAGGTGCTCATGTGTAATGGTTATTATCATAGGAAATGGACATGGTGAACAGTTAAAATTCTGGCTAAGGTTGTTTGCATTTTATATAGTGTTAATACCCTTGAGAATGGTATATGGCCAACTATTCTACCTCATGCTATGGGTAAATAGTAGGGCAGACTGGGTTCTTTAACCTTGGTATGGCAACTGGTCTAGACGGAAAACCTGTTAAACTCCACATAAGAAATTGACCGTGTGTCACACCCTACTTGTATGAAGGGAGTTGTGTAAATAGATGTAGATTTGTCAGTTGCTTGGTAGATTCTAATTAGTTGAATGCAATTTTCATTCAAAGGACATAATCACTTGATTTTTTAATTTTTTTGTTACAAAAACATAAGTTTTTAAGTGTGAGTTCTGAAAACTTTCAATTATGCTTTAAAGAAAAAAAATTTTTTTTTTTTTTTTTTTACAGATAAAATCCTTTTGACAAATGCCAAACAGCAACTCTTTTCTCTAAAACAGCGACATGCTGTCTTGTGTGATTCAATAAAAACTTATTTCAATCAACAAATACCAACTGATAAATCTCGGCAAGTCCTGAAGAAAAGAGTTAATCTTTTACAAAAACGGCAACAACAACTCCTATTATTATTCCAAGAACACAATGTCATTACTAAGAAGATAAAAAAAATGCTGAACTCGGAGCAGAGTAAACAGTTGGAAATGACATTAAAACAATGCTTACTACCCTCAAGTAAACTAATGGATAATCCTTTATTAGGACTGGGTAAAACTGAAAAAATTTCAAAGACTGTAACTGCTTTTGATGATACTCAATCTGAGAGTTTGAGTACTGTTTATTCAATAGGTTCTCTTGATGTGAGTCAAAGAACAAAATCAAAAGATTGGAACTATTTTTCATTGTCTCAAACACAAGAACCAACATATAAATCATTCAAGACACCTAATAAAAGAATTAAATCTTCTATAAATAACTTCCCTGATAACAGTCAGATTGTTGACTCTGAACCAAACCCAACACAATGCTACAATGTTCCAACTCAGGCTTCACTGCTAAATAATAAATCAACTGTTTGTTCTAATTGGATCCCTGAGAATTCAACCAATATGTTAAATGATTTCTCCCTCAATCCATTATCAAAACAACTGACTGATCACCAACAATTTACTGCTACACCAATTGGGACAACAGCTGACTTTACAAAAGTTAATAGTGACACTCAACAAAGTTTTGATAATCCATTTCTGTCTGAGGTGACTTCTTGTTCGGATACTCAGAATTTAGAAATTGCAAACCAAGTATCACAAAACATAGCAGTTCATTCAAGAGATGATCTACACTGCACTTCAATAAATGTTTTGACTGCTAAAAAGGCAGAATGGGAAACGGAAGAATCTCAAAAACAAATTTCTGATGATGATTTGACTAATGAGGATAACTTGGAGGAAACCTGGTCTGATGAGAATCTTGAAGAAGAAAAAGCAGAGGAGGCTAGTAGCCAAATTAGCACATCTTTAACTCACCTGACACTTGTAGAGGATGAAGAACTAATACCACTATACTCTATATTACCATCCTGCCAAAATACAGACCCTTTTGGAAGCATTAATTTTCCTAAATTTCTCTGGGATGGTTTCCACAAATGGCCTTAAAGAATGGTTACATTTTGTGTATTAAAGTGTTCAAACTTTCTATTCATTTATATAGTTTCATAGTGTAAAATTTAGCAGGCTCATCTGTATGATGGCTGATGTAATAAGTTTGGTTTGCACTTGATGTCTCACTAGTGTAGCCTTGTACCAGACTGCATTAAAATAAGTAAATAACTCATTGTTATCTACTGTAATACAAAGATTAGTAATTCCATCTTGCAGACCAATTCTCTCTCTATCCTTTATAAATTTCCTTGTCTATCTGTTTTATTTAAACTAGCTTGACCCATGAAAATTGTTTGTTCTTTCTCTCCCAATCTAAGTGCAGTAGCCAAAATGTTTTGAAAATAACCAAGTGTAAATGCTGCAGATGAACTTGTGTTATGAATATTTATTTTTGAGTCCATTTTTTAAAAAGAGCCTTGGGTTCATCAACAAAGAAAATTGACACTATGACAAGACACCTGTAGAAGGTCAGAGAGTAGTGGCTGAAATGTTGTGAACATAACCAAGATAAAGACATTAGTTATAAATTGTTATGGTCATACATAGAAACAAATTAACCCTTAGAATACCAAGTTAGCACATCCATGTCTGGACTCCTGGTTGAAAAGGCAAGTAATATAGAAATATGGATTACATAGTTCAAATTCAGACAACCCAACTATATGTACATCTATGGATAAATACTAGACAAATTCAATGGGTGGGCCAGTTTAGTTCAGTCAGAATACCTGTGAAAGAATTCACTGATCCATATCTTGGATGTTAAGAGCCCATCTAACTGGCTGTATTGGCATAAGGCAATAGTATAGATGGTTGGAATTCAGTATCCCTAGCCTATACAAATACCAGCACTCTTGGATTCTAAGAGTTAATTTATAATAAATACACATGTAAATGGTTTGTAATTATTTTTCCATATAGAAATTTTAGTTTTATTGCAATTCACTTGTGATGCCATTCTCTCAGCAAATAGCAGATACAATAATAGATCAACTATGGATAATATCCTTTCAACCTCAGGTAAGTTTCTTGATTATGAAGAGCCATTGGTCTGCAGATCATCTGTCATTATCTTTTGATTTTTCGGTACCATATTTGTTATTTACTAAATTTAACTCACTTAGGTTAGTCTATAACAGCCAAATTAACGAAGTTCAACAAATAGGAATGTTTAGCAATAGGCCAAGATATATGAGAATTGAACTCACTAACACTTAGCTCAAAAGCCATTACATGCAGAAGGTGATGTTTAACATTTATTACCAGAAGTTATTTTTGTTAAATTCTTGTAAATGATTTAACTTTCATGTTTTTTCATGAATAAAATTAAACCTCATGGTAAATACTTATCAAAATTATCATAATAACATGCTTAATTAAAATGTGACTGCAAGTTTTGAAAATCAGACGTGATATACCATCAAAAATGACCAAAAACTAATTTTACATTGCAATGGAGAGGTGTGATAATTCCTGTGTAGCAGAATGACACAAAATTCCAACCTCTTAACTACACAAGCTTTCATGCATTGGTGAAAAATCTGAGGTAGTTGTCTTTAAACAGACTGATGAAAATTCCATGGAACAAAAAGAAATTAATGAGCTATTTAAGCAAGAATGATTTATTACATATAAATCCTATTAATAAATAATACAATCTATTGTATATTTCTAGTCTGTGACACTAGAGAAGCTAAGTTTTCACTACAAATTTAAATTCACTATCATTTCCTTTGCACATGCCCCCCATCAACATAAAAGCAGTGTTAAAAATAAACCCAAGATGGTCTTAATAGTGGATGGTTAATTATATCGAAACTACAATGATTGATATGTAGTTTCATATTCCATTTTATTGATAACCAAGTTTTTAAAATCCGTATTTTACAAAATAAGTTTACCTCCCCAATTGTAAATTTTTTTTTTTTAAACCAAAAGATCAGGGAATTATCCAATTTTAATAAAATATTCAGTGTTGATTTATCAATGAATTAATTTTTTTAAATACCCTTTAGTTTCTTATAAAAGAAAGAAAAAAAAAATTATACATTGATATTTTTATAGTTTTTTTTTGCAAAAATTATTATATAACAATAACTAAAGTAGTTATTAAATGTTTTTAGAATCTAAAAATATGAAACTTAAAATTAGGCATTTCATATTTAATATATTAATTTACCAGAGCAGAAATACCTAATTAAATCAGCTTTGAAATAAAACAACTGACGCATTATAAAATTCATTGATTGATAAATCAACACTGAAATTTAAAAAAATTAAAATTGGATAATTTCCTGATTTTTGACACCCTTCCCCCCCAACCGGGAGGTTTAATTTATTTTTGTAAAATACGGATTTTTATCTCAAATTAGACAGCATTTACGGACATGTACAAGATATATTTGAACAAAATTGACTGAAAAATAATTTAAAATGTATTAAAAATAAATTACATGTGTAATACCCCCCCCCCATGATCATTGTTACTACTTTTTGACTGACAACAATTTGATCTTAAATAATGGATTTAATTAATTTTAATTCCCATTTTAAAATGAAAACAAGCCAACATTTTGGCAGTGCCTAGTATTACCATCACAGAGGAATCTTTGTATCTTTTTCAGCTTTTGACATCATTGAAGCCAATCAGAACTTTAGAAAAACTAACATACAATAATTTATGTTTATGCTACAATATTAGGCAAAGGAAACACAAAAACATTTTTATTTTTTAAAAGCACTAACCACAAACAGATTTGGTAAAACCAATTCAGATGCAACAATTACTGCTATCAACATAATTCTGACAAAAAAAAAAAAAAAAAAAGATAAAACAAAACAAGAAAATTCAGTGAACAGGAATAGATTTTATTTAAATGGCCACCAACAGATTAGAAAAGCATTTTGTGAGGGTACATCCTGTTTTTGAGAGAAAACATAGTTTCTAAGTAACCCTTCAAACTCTTCTTGTCCTTTGAAGCCTTGATTACCTTGAGGATCTGTTTGTCAACAGTTACCTGGTCTTCCTTTCGTTCATTGGAGAGGGTGTATTCCTAAAAAGAATACAAAGAGGAATATTAAGAATTTGTACAAAAAACAAAACAACAATTGCTATTCTTCTTCTCTTGAGGATGAGTTGCTTAGCATAATGTACTTATTCTTTCTTGAATGATCTTATGCAAAAATTATTTTTGTGTCATTTACATAGGGGCAGTGGGAGCAGTTTAAGTCTACAACCCTCCCATATATATAACTTTGGGATAGTTTCTCTTCACCATCTATACCCCAATTTACAAAAAAAAAAAAAAAAAAAAAAAAAAAAAAATCACAAAACTTGAATGAATACAGATAAAGAAATATTCTGCGGACTTCAGCAATATATACATATATACACACACACAAATAAACAAATGACAGTAGCTCAGATATCAAAGATGTCAACAAGAATTTCAGGGGATTGACAGATATATCATGTCATCATTGCTAAAGTCAAATGGAGAGAGTGGAGATTGTGTGTAACTAAAACGTCATCAACATTCCCTTAGTTATTCACATCACCTCTTCCATGATTTCACATTTTATTTAAATCTCAATTATGAAAATTGTTTTATATTAATAATATTGATTATTATTCGTATATACTAACATGTAATTGCATTCATATACACAACCAAATTTAGTTTAGTGTGAACAAGACTAATTTGCATGGTATTATAGACTTCCAATTGTAGTGTATATGTTAAGTGAATATGAAGAGAAATTTAGCAATGGAAGATGGGAAGCTTTTGTAAGGAGGGGGTAGGAGAGAAAGATAAAGAATTTAACATTCTTTAATGATACCTCCCATTTCAAATCTTTTATTACTTTTATGTTAAGTCTAAGTCCCACCCCTACCACCAAATTAATATAGGGACACAGATATAAGAAAAATCTAAATTGAGTGAAATTAGTATCACTAGGGTACAAGTCTAAACATTGTTGTTTGAGACATCTAATTTATTTCCATGTGTCGTTATGTAACATGATTTTGGCCTTGTAGGTGCGTTGTGAACAGTTTGGAATAGGACAAAATATTTGCCATCCAGAAAATCTTAAATCACAGAAAATGGATCTACTTTGCGAGAAAAGAAAATGGGAGGGGAGAGAGGAGGGACACCCCCCCTTCCAATCACCAAATCTGTTAAACATTTGAGTAGCGCTTTCTACCCCGTGTACAATATAAAAGTAAGCATAGAGAGATAAATGTTTAAAATATCTTACCTCTTTACCAGTATCAAAGAGTTCTCCTTCTCTGTGTTTGAGGTTTTTGAGTGACTTTCTCCTGAAGTAATCATCATTTATTCTGGGAGGAATCTGAACATCTTTGATCTTCAGTTGGGTGCTAGTGGCAATTGTGTAGATCTGGTTTACTCTTCTCAGAGGACAACCATTCAATACAAATGGACCAGTCACAAGCAAAAGGCCAGTAGCAAGCTGCTTCAGGAATACAACTCTCTGTACACAAAAAACAAAAAAATTATTAGCGTATTAATTAAAATTGGAGAAATGTTCTGGAAACATTTTGCTTCGGTTTAAACTGGTTTGAAAAGACCCCCCCCCCCACACACAAATTTCAATACTTGTCTGGTACAATGCACAAAAACAAAGTCTTTATTTTCATTAGTAAAGATTGGAAGATTTTTCACGAAAAAGATTAATAAAAAATATATATTTGTTTGAAAATATTTTTTGCTTTATTTATGGCCACCATTTTGATGTCAGTTTACTGAGAAAATCAAAAATAAACTTTATATTATTTCATTAAATAGGTTTCTGTTTACTATTAGGTGGATATCACTCAGTGAGTTAAATAAAAATGTTGGCAAGCAACTCAGAAAACAAGTGTCAACAGATATATTTTCAGTGGATTGACAGATAAAATATAATCATCACTGTGCAGCCAACAGTAAAACAATAAAATTTTTTGTCAGATTAAATTCAGCAAAACCAAATATTTATAATAGACCATTTAATCTAATTTAGCAGTACATATAAAGTGAATTTAACATTGGGACAGGAAAATAAAAAAACTTAACTTGCCGTTAAAAAAAACTGTTTTGTAATTTATTATAAACATGAAAATGTTTAAATCCAAAGGGTAACTTTCTTAAAAAGCATACTCTTGTCATATGTAGGTTTGAGAATATTTTAATCCCTTATTTGTGAAATAAATCAAAAAGAAACATTCATACAATACAAATTTTTTAAAATTCTCTTGCTAACCACTTTCATGTATAAATCAATAGGGAACTGGTGAAAGCATATGGGACAAATAGAATAGCATTTGATCTCTTTAGAAAAATTGTCTTACCTTTCCTCTGTGTTTTCCTGCAAGGAGAATAAGAACTGATCCAGGGCGAATGGAAGGACGCAGATTGCGTTTGTGCTGGCTGAAAGGCTTCTTATTATTCTTCAACTTGCGTTTTGCCACTTGAGTGGGAAGGTGACGGGGCTGGAATAAATAAATACAAAGATGGATAAAAACAACAAAAAAACATGATACATTGTTATAATAGGCACTACAGATTTTTTAAAGTCTTTAAATATACCCATATTAATTATACTTATTTGTTTCTTACATTGAGTGAAAGCGCTCAACATAGAACACAAAGTTGTATCTATCATTGTGAAAAGGCCTGCCTGGGCAGTGCACTCTACTGGCTCTATTCACCATTTGTACATCATACAGTGTTGTCAACATCATATCCCACTGTTGTGTGCAGTCCAAGCTGCACCTGAGCCAGAAACAGGGTCACCAGGGAACATAAAATGAACAAAAAACTAACAAGACAGAGGGTGAACTTGTTAGACACAAATGTGGTGAATGACACTCAACGCAACTGCTTTTCTAGTACTAGTGCTGAAAGGGAGCCGAGAGAAGAGTTCTGCCGGAGGCCCAATTCTGTCACTCTCACTATGTTGACAACTCAACCTGCTCAACATTGCTATCCAGCCTGGCTAAATCTCGCCACTCGACTCCTCTCTTGGCCGACACTGATCTCACAGACCAGACTAACACAGTTAATCCAGAGTGAATGGTATACAAGCAAAGAGCACACCCGCTTTAACTTCCAGATAGACCCACCCCCAAATAAACTCTGGATTTCAGACTTCCTGTGACCGAGAGCAGTAAAAATAAGATTGAATTTCAAATGTTTCAAGTTCAGATTTAGGCTTTATGGTTTTCTTCTTTGACCAAGAGGTGATCGAGACTACAGCACCATATATACAAACATATTCATCTACTTTCTGCTAATGCTAAGCCTGTGTTTACATATACACGTGTCATATCACATCAAATAGGTTATACTGTGAAATTTGCAAGTTAAATTAAAATATATATGGAAAGAAAAGTTAATTAAACGAATTATATATGAAATTGACATACCATTTTTTTTTTTAAATTAGGAGTCTGAGTGGATATATTTTTCAACCCCAGTAATCCAATTACAAAAGATTTGTCTGCAGTAAATGACCCCATATTCAAAGAGCTACAATTTTATTTTCACCTTTACAAGACCCTTTAACCCAATTGATTAAAAAACAACCCATGTTGAAGGGTATAATAGTTAAGTGGATCACTTTGGAAGAAAGTATAACTGTTATTCACAGCATTACAGTTATAAAAAAAAAAAAAATTTTAAGAATTGAAGATAAATAAAATGCAATATATATAAAGGTTTATAAACCAGCGCAGCAACTGGTAAACTTGCGAAAGTAAATGTCTTTGAAAGCACTCACCAGTCGGCAAACTCGAACTTTTCTAGTTTCACCATTTTTCTCCCCACCAATAGTCTTGCTGACAAATTTGGGCTTTTTGACCTTCTCTGGCTTGGGAGTTGCATCTTTCTCCTTCAATTTGTAGATACCCCTCCTGTTGTAAACACGAGACTTGGAGTAACGTCTCAGGCCAATCTTAGCAGACAAAACTGGATTACGATGATGACGTTTCACCTTCTTGTCTTTCTTGACCTTCTTTGCTTTGTCAACTTTCTTGACTTCCTCAGCTTTATTTACGGCCACCATTTTGATGTCAGTTTACTGACAAAACACTGGAGGAAAAAACAAAACAAAAATAAACTTTATATTATTTCATTAAATAGGTTTCTGTTTACTATTAGGTGAATATCACCCAGTGGGTTAAATAAAAATGTTGGCAAGCAACTCAGAAAACAAGTGTCAACATATATTTTCAGTGGATTGACAGATAAAATATAATCATCACTGTGCAGCCAACAATAAAAATCTTTGTCAGATTTAAATTCAGCAAAACCAAATATTTATAATAGACTATTTCATCAAATTTGGCAGTACATATAAAGTGAATTTAACATTGGGACAGGAAAACAAACTTAACTTGCTGTTAGATACAACTCTATAAATTCTTCCAATTAACTGATAATTTTTTTTAGGAAGTTAGAGTCACGTGAACTGTTCACATTACTTTTTCTCCAGTCTTGCATTTTATGGCCATTTAACATTCTATGATTTAGAATAATGAATATGAAATAAAGTAACCTCTGCTGAGATTCGAACCTGTCCGACATAGCACTCTAACCCAACCATGGACAACCGCAGCATCAGCAGACAAAATCAAATTGGTACATGAACATAAAAAAAAAATTCTACCATCACCACAGATCTCTCTTGGAGTACTAAATTGGATGAAATTAAAGCATGGAAACTAGATTGCCCCCACCCTCAAATTTACGACTTATGTTAAAGATTACCTATAAAGATTTGAAAATACTGATTTTTGATTTTTTAAATTATGGAATGCTGAAATGATCTGACTTTTACATCTATGTACATATCTTAGGAGAAAACTTTAGGATTCAAAGATTTGAAGAAAAAAAAGAAAAGAAAAAGGGAAGATAATTTGTGTACATACACGTGAGAGATAGTTTCGACAAATAGAGTAATCTCTCTACTAAATCTGACAAATTGCTTAGTCTCAAAATATTTTTAAAAAGATGGGCGCAATTCAATTATTTCGAAATTAATGGTTACAAGAAAAGGATGATTTAAAAGTAATGAAACTTGAATACACAACAGCCTCTACTCCTCCCGCTGGAAACTTTTGCACACACCTAATAATATGGTTATTAGGAACTTAGCATATTGTACGAACACGTGGACGACGAATAATTAAGGAAACTAAACTACGGAATCAATACATTTCAATAAAAACATTAATTCATATTTTTCTTATTTATAAGCAAACGCTTTTCTTCTTTTTTACATAACTTAAATACGACGGTAAAGTTCAATATACGCCCAAAAATTATGCAAACTCTTTTTAATCCACAAAATGTAATGAGCTTCCTCTCTTATTCTTATTATATCGACATAAAACCACGAGTGAAACGTTTACGGACACTGACCGAAGGTAATAAAGGACTATTTGCTCGTAAATTCTTACCATAAAATAAACTGAACCCCCATTTTATGTCCGTGTTTTTGCAATAAATGTTTTATTTTTCTTGCGCCCGTTATGTTACAATATTAAATATATTTTCTTTATTCTAATATTCATTTCAATGTGCATATTCTAAAAGTTTTTATTTTGTGAGAATGGTTAGTTTTAAAGTGAGGGCTCGTTTTACAATTTAGGCATAAATTGGATCCTAATTTTGTTTTTTTCGTCGACGATGATTAAAATCTGACGTTTTTATTTTAGAGTATCAAAGCCAAAAAAGAAAAGAAATAACAACAAAAAGTAATATTCAACTTTTTACTCGTAAATTCCTGTCATAAAATTAGGCTCGGGCATTTTATGGTAGGAATTTACGAGTAAAAAAGTTGAAGTGTAAATACGAACCACCACTTTAAAACTAAGCAAAATAAAAGCTTTTAGAATATACACATTGAAGTGAATATTAAAATAATTAAAGGAAATATATTTAGTATTGTAACATAACGGGTGCAAGAAAAATAAAACATTTATTGCAAAAACACGAACATAAAATGGGGGTTCAGTTTATTTTATGGTAGGAATTTACGAGCAAATAGTCCCTTATTACCCAAAGTTGCAACTAAGACTGAAAATAGCTGTTTTATTATTTTTTTAATTGGGTAATTTATGTTATGTTCGTAAAATAGGATCGGTTTAAAATCAAAGCTAATTTCGGCTTTTGCCTTAAAACTAGTTTAATTTTGATAAGCATGCCTCGTGGACTCTCAGTAGCAGTTCCTAGTTTTATTATAAACCCGAATGAAATACTTAGTTGTACCGCAGATAATCAACGAAAAATACACGATCACATTGACTTAATCTATGTTCCAATTCGATATTATTTTCATTTTACGAACGTAAAGTAGGAAATTTCATTGCTCTAATAGAAATTTCACTATGAAGTGAAGTTTTAGTTGAGATTAGGTTGTGTGGAATACACATTTTAAATTTGAGTAAAAGTCCACGCTGGATGATATCATGGGATATTTAAATTTTCCTTGTTGAGATAGTGGTTTAAAAAGAAATTAAAATAATTTCAGAACAAACAAAATAATTGAAAAACTATTAAAAAAAAAAAAAGAAAAAAAAAAGTTTGCTTTTATTCCAAAATGGAATATAAAAAGAACGTTGAACACGTGTTCATTTCCGGAGTAGATTAAACACAAGATTGTTTAACAGATTATTTAATACAGATATATAATCGGAGGCTAAATTTATTCTGCGGGGGGAAAATAAGTTAATATTTTAGAAAATAAATGAACTATTATTTTACAAAAAATAAACGCAAAATGTTCAGGCTGACGAACAAATTGTAGTGAAGCAAGGTACTTACTTCCAACTAAAAATTAAACAAAAAAAAACTTAAAAGTATTAAATTTCTATAAAGGAATTAATTCAAAATGTAAGAAATAAAGCAGAGATGATTTTAAAATAGTAAAATGAGTTTTTTTACCCCTCAACAAAACCCTGGTTTTCATTAATTCATCCAAGGTAAATTTTTGAAGTGACTACCATGTGGATACATCTTAATTAAAATAGAACAGATTTTCTCACACAAATATCAATTGGGACATTTAACTAAATGATACTATTAATTACTTCATTTTCCCCTTGTTAATAAAATAAATAAAGATTATTAAAAAAATAGTTATCTATTTGTAGATATTAATACTTGAAAGAAAAAATATATATCGCCATGACAAAAAGACCGGGCACGAAATTTAATATATTTTAAGTGAAAATATGGTTATAAACTATGACTTTTAAGTAAAATACGCGAATCAAAATAGCAAATTTATGTTAAGTAAAACATGAAAAATATATTCCTTACATTCGATGATAAAAATTACAGAGTAAAATTAAGATTAAACTCGATTTTTGCAAGAGATGAAAAATTTCAACACACTCACCGATTCCGTGATTATTGAAAAGGAAGACAAATACTGATAACGTCATAGGGAAAATTTTGTACTTCCGGTTCCGGAAGTAGCAGCCAGAACCGGAAGACAGGGATTTAGCACATTTTGATGACGTTTTGCACAACCGCGTGAAAATAGGAATTAAAAGTAATTTGTTAATGTGGAGTTTATTTTGCTACATTATTTCAGAAACTGAATTAGATTTTTAAAGAAGAATAGTTTTTCCTTCAAATAATAATGATGCCCGTGTCAGCCTCAGGTGCAGGATCAGTAACAAATACAGGTAAGTTGAAAACATTTTCAAATGTTGTTTAATAACACGCTCCATAACAAAACAAAACACTTAAATGTTTCACTTTCTACAAATATAATGAAAATTATATATCTCAAAAATAATTTAATTCATTCAGTTATGGTAAATTCCAGCTCATATCGTGCATTTTCACATTTGTATAAAAAATGATTGCAACGATACCTGTCATCAGTATGTATGGAATGTGAAAATTAAAGTCATTCGAATTTTGTCTATTTTAAACAATTCGATTAAAATTTTGATTAAATGGCAAATGATCTGAAACTGAAGCAGTCATTCCATTCATTCAAGACGTGACTGCTTATAATTCACACACAGTTCAATAGTCTTACATGTTAATGGGTAAATATTCCATTTATTTAAATAATAAAAATAACATAGGCACGTAAATATACACTTTTTAGCTAAGAATTTGAGATGAATTTAAAGTTAAATATTCTAGAATTCTTGTAGAGCCCGTTTTTGTTTAAAGCGTTATCGGTATTAGTAATTTATTCAATTATGGGCTATTTAAGCGGCTATTATGTTACTGGGAGTAACACATTTTAATTTTTTTCTTTGTCATAAAATTATTTTTCTCCTCTTGCGTTACAAATAAAGATAGATGGTCATACGATAAAAGATCGGGAGGTTTTTATTCGCAAAAAAATTGTTTAGCATTCAATATAGAGACCTATGATTTGTCAATTTCGAAAAATATTGATTTTTATCAGGTTCCTATTTTACAATGTGATTACTTTGTCGAAACGATCTCTGACTTGCTGACACGCATATATACCAATTATCTTCCCTTTGGTTGGCTTTATTTACAAATGTCGACTTTAAAGTGGTGAAAATTGGGTACAAATAGTTTTCTCTCACTCCTATTTTGGATTTCACCCTCCTCCTCATCTTAGGGAATAATAAAAATAAAGCCAATGGAAAGATAACGTGTATATATATATATATATATATATATATATATATATATATATATATATATATATAATATACCAAGCGTGTTGGTAGATCCTTGCGGAGAGAAAAAACCCGGCAGAGAGTTTGATTGTAAAAATATACTACCAAACATCAACCAGGAAGAAAAAAATTTTTGAAAAAAGAAAAGACCAAGATATTCGTACCAACAAAAATAATCTATTGGTATAGTATTTGGCCAAAAGAAAAAAACAATTTATATGTATATATATGTATATAAGATATATATATATATATTCATATAACCGCTAGGAGAAGCTAATTTGTAAAAAGTGCTCGATACCTAAGTAGAGCCAAGTAATAAAGATAATCTACTGAGTCAGACGAACCTACTATTAGTTTCGCATAAAGCTCTTCAGGGCTAAAATCTGACTCTCTGTCAGATTTTAGCCCTGAAGAGCTTTATGCGAAACTAATAGTAGGTTCGTCTGACTCAGTAGATTATCTTTATTATATATATATATATATATATATATATAGGTATGCGCAATTATAATCAAGGGAGGTAATACATTTTTTTAAATTTCTTAATTTTAAAACTAATTGTCACCAAATTCAACGACTTAATTTTATAATGAATAGCTTATCAAAAAAGAAATTGAAAAAAGATTCTTTTTATCAATTTCAGAATTGTTCATTTAAAGAAAAAAAAATCCGGTTCCTAACTTTTACATTTCTAGAAAGATCAAAAACTTTTGTTTAATAAATTAGTGTGTCCCAGAAAAAACGGAACCCACAAATTTTATAATAAAACTGTTAATTTTAACTGGGGTTAGGGTTAGGGTAGAGTTAGTTTAATGGGAAAATAAATAAATAATTTTGGTTCTGTTTTTTTCTGGGTCACCCTGTACAGAAAATACAGAACCCTACCCCCTTAAGTTTTATTATAAAATTTGTGGGTTCTGTTTTTTCTGGGACACTAATTTACTAAACAAAAGTTCATAATTACCAACTTTATTTTCTTAAAACTCAAAAAATGATTTATGTAGCATGTTTTGTTTTTGTTTTGTAGTTTAAGAAAAAAAAATTCTTTGAATTGATGCAAAAAATTACCAAAAAACCTTTTCTCCTTCAATTGGCCTATTTTTATTCACTTAAAAATTGAAAAGTCAATTTTAAACGTCTAGAAGTTGGCATGTCAGTATTTAAACCCAAGAACTATTCACCTACCTGATATATTTCACATAACTTCCTGATGATTTCTGAGATATAATTTATCCTAGCACTTTTTCAAGTTTAAAGAGAAAAAAAATTCATTATAAAATTAAGTCATTAATGAATAAAGTACTGAAAATTTAATTAAAATTGGACAATTCCCAGATTTTTGGTAATTGTTTTTGAAATTTGAGAGAAAAAAAAGAAGAACTATTACCTCCCTTGAGTAAAATTGGACATACTACTAATCATCATTACACAAGAGAATGAATGGTTTCCTTAGAAAGTAAACATACTAAATTAAAAACTCAAACAAAAAACTGACGTATCAAGTGGAAAAAAACCCCAAAACAAAATCAATACCAAAATGAAAATTGCCAAACCGTCCAACTCTTCCATTCTTTAACCCCCTCAGAAACTAAAATACAACTCAGAAGTTGACTTTGCAAATTACTTGTCTTTCCTAATATGACATTTGCAAGATGTTCTCTCCTGTCACATAAAATAAACGCTCTATAAATGCTGTCATTTTGGATGCTTGAAGTTCTGTCAGCTGGTGTGTACGGGTTAAATATTTGGTTTTAAATTAAGCGCCAACTCAGCGTATAAGTAGCACAGGGATTTGTGCGGTAAAGTGAGTAGCTGATGGTAGGTGTGGCGTTCTGCATCAGACTCTAAAAAACAATCTCATTTGTCCTGCGCTAGTGAAAAGGGGATAGATTCCTTCACTGTTTGCCTGATACCGACTTTAGGCCTACCTGATGACTTTACTTTTACTTTTTTTTAATAAAATTTTTTAGTCAGGTGTAAAGATTAGTGCACCTGAAAACTGCCAATTAAACGAAGAGTAGGTAAAAAAGTAGGAGTTATTCACCTAAAGTCAGTTTTTAGTCTATAAAGGTAATTTAGTCATAGAATTCATGACTTAGATTTAAGTTTGATTATTAAACTTTTGAATAAATTGTCAACTATAAATAAATATCATATTTATTTACAATTTGGTAATTTATGAAAGAGATCATTGCATCAACTATCCACATTTGTTTGTCCTTGGATAATATATTTTGGAGAGAAAAACTGAAATCAAGAACTATTTTAATTATTCTTACTATCTAATTTTAGGTACATTTTCTAGATAAAAACAAATTGCTCTATAAAAAAAACCTTCATTCATTTTTCTTGTTTATAACAATTTTATTTTATGATTGGTGTATTGGCTTACCAGAAAAGAATTATCATTAAAAAAATCCAACTTGTAAAATTTAACATTAAAATGAAACTGGCAACTAATTTTTATTTTCTTGCTTTGCCGACTTCATTTATTTACTTTTAGTACAACAAACATTTTTAAACATTTAACTTAGATAACTGAAACAAAAAGATTTCAGACATCATGTCATATTTTTTTTTTTATTTATTCTATCTTAAAATATGATTTACAGTTAGTTTTCTTTAAATTAATTTTCAGAATTACTTTGCTGCCAGGAATTGTTTTGACTTTTATTTTCTCTTTTCATCTTTCCTTTCAGAAAATGCTATTGACTACCAAGTGGAGGATTATAAACGAAAATATAAGAACCTGAAAAGCAAATTAAAATTTCTTGTTTATGTAAGTAAGAGTTATTAGTGAACAAATTCACATATATTTGAATTTCTATAGACTGATTTTTTTTTTTTTTTTTTTTTTTTTTTTTTTTTCAGGTAAGAAATTTAATGAGCAATTCTCTTGAAATACTCTGCACCTCCCTTAAACTCTGTCATCAATCGATCTTGCTCACGTTCTGTTAGACCACCCTTGAAATAAGCATGTAGGGTCTTAGCCTTTGAATCTAGTAGTGCCTGAATTTCCAAATCATCGAACCAGTCCTGATGTTTATGCTTGCAATGCTCCAATACTTTCTCATACAACCCATAAACAGACATCTTAAAAGCATCCCACATGTTTTCACAGTCCTACTCTTCCATCTCCCTGACCAGTTCTTGCTCCACAACATCATTCTTTAGACTACTTCCCGTAACACAAGGTAGAAATCAACTTTTTCATCTTCTGCTCCATCCATAGTAGGCGCATATACACTCACAAGGGTCACAAAGTGACCATTTATCAGAGGTAACTTCATAGTTATAATCCGATCACTCACTCCGCATGAAAGTTCTTCCAGGCTTGAGAGAAGTGTAGTCCTCACAGCGAACACCACACCAGATTCCCTTCTACATACATTTCCCAACCCTATTGCC
Source organism: Doryteuthis pealeii (assembly GCA_023376005.1). Lineage (NCBI taxonomy): Eukaryota > Metazoa > Mollusca > Cephalopoda > Myopsida > Loliginidae > Doryteuthis > Doryteuthis pealeii. Next base: position 36,442,140 of record CM042178.1, read on the forward strand.
CTTATGGCAAGCCCCAACCCCTTTTTATCATATGGGTGCTAGAAGGCGGTGGCTGCGGGTCTACATGTCCTGTGAATGACGTTAAACTCTATCTGATGGTGAGGTCCCAGTTTTGGAGGTTTGGGGAATGTGGAGCACCCCTTCATCACCATTGCTCCCTGGTCCACTCTGACCCGGAGTGGTAGTACCTGTTAGGGTCCCATCTATGGGTTAAATAGAAAAATGTATTTATAAAAAAATTGTATTATCCATTAAGAATTGATTTATTTTAAAACTTTATCGGCATTAAATGACCCACTGAGGTTGATATGCCGTAAAACAAAACAAACCAAACAAACCATCCCTCTGCCTTACCACTCCAGAAAAAGGTGTAGCCCCCAGACAACTCTGAAAACTACCCTTCATCAGCCAGCCTTGTCTCCAATAATGCAACTATATCCAAATCATAACGCTGAAGCTCCTTTGATACAAAAGTAGATCTACATTCTGGACGTGTGATTGTCGACGGTAAGTCAAGCAATGGCCAGCCAATATTCATCGGCATACATTTCCTCGCAGTAGCTAGATGACGACTGGCCCCAGGCTGCTGGGCCCTGAGACACCTGCCGGGCCAGACCCTGATATTTCCAGAGCCATTGACATTCATATCTTTATTAGAATTCATTATTTGTTTTGCCATTTTAGGCTACAGCCAGCCTTTGTTTTTATCAAGAACACATAAATGATAAGACGTGTATTGCATATCAAGCAATGCCTGTGCCTGAAGCTTTTTTAAGTGAGGAAAGGTTTTGCACAGAACCAATCCCACTCTCCGAGCGACTGCCACACTGAACCAAAAAGAAGAATAAGTCAACATCATTGGTTGCAGCAGCTGCCGCAGGTTATATTTTGGAGTTTTCCTTCTAGACACTTGCTTTGACAAGGCTGAGGAATGCATCTCTCCCGGTGGTTTTGCTACGCGCCTGGATACCAATCCAGGTATTTCTACGTCCCCACGTATGTTATTTGCAAGATGGCCGTTGAGCGAAAGGCTTCATCCGCCCTTTGACAGGTTTTGTTTTTCGTCCTGCTGGATGTCTAGCCATCCTCCTCACCAAATAAGCTTGGTGGGGTAACCGGTTTAGTCGCCAATAACCAGACTATGAGACAGGTAGTACTGGATTACATAGTACCCGTAGTGCTTTGGGCAACCTGACTACAACACCAACGTTTTGTACAACTTACAACTGTAGGGACCATCAAGCTCGCCTATCACCCCACTGCATTCAAAGGATTGTCAGGAACTTTAAGATCCTTCCAATATTCTTCATAGATGAAGAGAGCATTTTGACGAGCTTCTGAATAGGCCTTCTGAGGTTGAACAGGAGTTCGTTCAGTCTATCCCCTGCAACCCAGTCAAAGATATCTTGGCAGATGTTCCCTCCCTCTCGGAGGTTAAAGCAGTTGTCTATAAGCAGAACCTTGGAAAGTCACCTGGAATGGATCGACTATATGTAGAGATCATCAAGTGTGCAGGCCGCAATATGATGCAGTGCTTGACGGACTTGTTGCAGACTGCCTGGCGTGATGAGTTGTGTTCCACAGGATTGGCGGAATGCATTAATGGTGGTACTATACAAGGGAAAGTGTGCAAAAGATGATTGTGGAAATTATTAGGTCATCTCATTGCTTTTAGTTGTTGGCAAGGTGCTATGCTGAATCATGCTTCATAGAATGCTGGAACACATTGTTAATGATGTTTTACCTGAGTCACAGTGTGGTTTTAGAAGTGGTCGTGGAATGGTAGATATGATCTTTACAGCCAGGCAATTACAAGAGAAATGTGTAGAACATTGCATGGGATTGTATTGGGTGTTCATTGATTTAACAAAGGCATTTGATACCATAAATAGGACAGCTCTTTGGGAGATTCTTAAAAAGCTTGGTTGTCCTGACAAGTTCATATCTATTCTAAAGCTCTTCCATGATATGAAAGCTGTAGTCAACATTGGAGGGAAACTGGCTGATCCTATTTCAGTAGAAAACGGTGTTAAACAAGGGGATATTACAGCACCCACACTCTTTGCTTTGTACTTCGCCACAGTGTTTAGAATGGCATTCAAGTATTGTTCTGATGGTGTGTATATTTGATATAGAACTACTGAGAAGCTTTTCAACATCAGACGTCTTAGTGCACAAACCAAGGTATTTACCAATACTGTTCGTGACTTGCTCTATGCAGATGATTGGGATCTTGTTGCTCATACACAGACTGATATGCAGCACCTAATGGATGCCTTTGAAGCTGCTTGTAGTTCATTGGGACTTACAATTAGTTTGAAAAAGACTGTCCTAATGTATCAACCGGCACCAGGTGAATCATACTGTGAACCGGCTATCTATGTCTATGGGCAGAAGTTAGCAGTTGTAAATAAGTTTGTGTACCTAGGTAGCACGCTAAACATGACTGGTACCCTTGATGACGAAGTCCGCTTTTGGATCAGCAAGGCAAGTGATGCCTTTGGAAAATAAGACAAAAGGTTGTGGAGTTGCCGTGGAATTTCAGTTGCAACTAAAGTCTATGTCTATGTTGCATGTGTTTTATCTGTTCTCCTCTATGCTTGCGAGACTTGGACCATGTATAAGAAACATCTTAAATGTCTCGAGCGCTTTTACCAGCAGTGCCTATGACAAATATTAGGGGTACGTCGGCAAATGTACGTCAGTAACATTGAGGTTCTGGAATGAGCCAAATGTCAAAGTATAGAATCTCTCATAACCAAGCATAGATTGAGGTGGAGTGGGCATTTGGTAAGGATGAATGATGGGTGACTTCCTAAACAACTGTTCTATGGGGAACTTGTAAATGGAAAGCGTTTGGCCCAAGGGCCCAAGATGAGATACAAGGATTGCCTGAGGTCGACCTTGAAAAGGTGTAACATCAAGAAGACCTGGGAGAGTAAGGCTTTGAACCATGAGCAGTGGAAAAGAGCTTTGCAGGAGGGCACAAAAAAGTTTGAGACCAATCGTATACAGCCTGAGCGGTTGAAACGAGATGTTCGCAAGAATAAAGAAGTAGGCAATCAAGGGCTTCAAATTGGTCTACTGTGTGACCAGTGTGGAAGCTTGTCTGAGCAAGGCTAGCCTGATCAGTCACCAAACTGTGCATCGACGGAATGAATCAATAAAATACTCTGTGTGGAATAACTTGTAAATGTGGGAAGATGTGCAAGACTTTGGCAGGGCTAAAGAGCCACTTTTGCGCAGCTCACTGTTGAACTTGTTGAACCCCTGTTGTATTCTTTGAACTGTTGAACTTTTTTATTTTATTTTTTATCAAGCAGTGGCAATACTTGAACACGAGTTTGCTGCCATCATATAGTATTGATTTAAATAAATAACATTACTTTGAACTTAAAAATACCTTTTTAAATTGCTATGTTGTATTACATACAAGAAATAGAATACCTATTTACATCATTTTTTATTTAAAAAATCTTTTAAACAAAGCCTGTCTGGCCGGCATGTAATTATATTTTTTACCATTTTAATACGATATTGTAAGTTTGTTTTTTTCCAAAATTGAATGTTTGACAAATCCTAATGGTTAACTATCATCCAAATGTCACCTATTATATATCAAAATAATTCTGAGAATATCTTCTATTAAGGATATAGTGATTTTTTTTAAATAATTGATTTTTGTTCAGCTTATACTTTTTGAAGGAACCTGTGTCAACTTTTGTTGGTAGTGGTTTCGCTTCCAAAGCTCGAAGAAGAAAAAACAACCCCCTCAATGCAATTTAAGCTGTCTTCTAATTAAGAGTACCATTTCAAAAATTATCTTCTGATTTTGTGAAACAAACAAACAAGTAAATTTTTACATTGGAAAAAAATTGTATTTTGTGTTTTCGACTGTTTGAAGCAAAATACTGTTTTAAATCACTTTAAAAAATAATTCAATGGAAATTACATATTTAGAAAGATAATTTTCTTTTCCATATAAATATTTTAAAGATTGGATCAGAAATACTCAAGAAATTACGAATTAAACTGATTAAGGTTGCAAATTTGTCAATGTCCACTGATTTCAGCAAAGTGTTGGTAATGCTAACTTAACACAGGATCTTGTTTAGTTTCCATCTTTAGACGACTTAGGGGTAATACATCAGTTTTAACCCAGTGTGGTATTTTATCTTCCACACTTTCAGATGTTTTTTTTGTCAAAGTTTAGTCTGGAAAATTCATCGACATGTGGAATAGTGTTTCCTTTAACATATATTATGTCAAAATCAAAAGCCATGAGTTTTATTGCCCATCTTAAAATTCTAGAAGACGTGACTTTTGGCAATTCTCTTCTGGGGTCGAATATAAACTCCAAAGGTCTATGGTCTGACTTTAACAAGAATCTTTTTCCCAATAAAAAATCTCTTGCAAATGGTTCTACTATGTCACTGTATATAATTTGTATGTGCATTGAATTATTTTTTATGTCAAGTTAAAATGGTATTTTGCTTCGAACAGCTAAAAATGCTTAATATGAATTTTTTTTCAGAGACTAAATTTTACAAAATTTAAAAAAAAAACAAACAAAAAATGGGTTACAGCATAGATACATACAATTTGAGTGCAGAATCAGAAAGAACATACAATTTTGATGAGTTGTTGTGCACTGTACGCAATAAATTTAATTAATATTATTATCATATTACATAATGCCAAGTTTTATCAAACTTACTCCAAAAATAAAGAAAAAATACTGAATTTCTTGTTTTGAATTGGTCCATGATTGGACATCACTTTTGTACCCTCAATTTCAGGGTAAAGTTAGAATCATGCTTCATAGAATGCTGGAACTTCTAACTTTTGAACCACTGGGGATATTTGTATAATTCAAATAGTTTTGAACTTTATTTACAGAACTCTATCTAACTAATGTGATTAAATAATGATAGCCTAAAAAAAAAAAAAAACTGGGAATGCTACAGTTATCAATCCTGTGTAGTTCATTTACCACTGGTAGCATGTTAGCTAGTATGGTTGTATGGATTGGTGGTTTGAGTCTCAACCAACTCCCACACCTTAGAGGAGGTAGTATATGGACAGTTAAACCCAACAGCCACTTGGTAGAAGAGTGAATCTCTGCAAAAATCCCAATTTAGTAGTAGAAATTTGTATATTTCTGAAGAATACATCAACAAACTAATCTTGTAATTCAATGTTGTCCTGCTTGTCATATTGTGTTGAATCTTGAAAGAAATGCTAATAAAAAATTATGTCTGTTAGAAGAAACTGGAAAAGGAGATTTTTTTTTTATGGCAAAGGTGTTGTAAATTCCAAGGCAGTAAATTTATCTTGTTTTAAGTTGATGTGTATTTTTCTTTCTTTCAGGAACAAGAATGTTTCTTAGAAGAACTTCGGAAAGCCCAAAGAAAATTGCTTAAGGTATCCAGAGATAAAAGGTTTGCAATTATTTTACATATTTAATTTTTCAGTCAGTCTGTTTTCTGATTGTCAAGTATTTCTAAATAGAATCATTTGATTTATTGGACCAAGTTACCTTTAAGCACCCCAGGGGCGACTTGGATTCAGAGGGACATGTTTTGCTTTGCATCGTCAACATCCAGTTTTTTGTTACCAGACGATTTTTAGACGCATTTAAAAAAAATTATAAAACTAACTGCTAACCCTAACAAACAACCGGATGTTGACGGTGCAAAGTGAAACATGTCCTTTTGAATCCAAGTTACTTAAAGTGGTCCGATTTATTCATTGTTAATTAATATAAAGTTGGATATTTTTCATTGTTGTATTGGGTTGTTGAATTGTGACCTTTGTGTTTATTTTTATTACAAAAAGCACATTGTCATCTTTATATATAAAAGGAAGTTAAAACAGATTCCTTAGAATTTGTTCTTTGAAATATTTCATTAATATTTCTATGTGTGATTGATTTGTGGTTGGTTATTAGGTGATTTTTTTTTTTTTAAATTATAACATTGATAGCAGAGTTGAAATAAAAAGAAAGTTGGGGGCATATAGCAGTGATGGACTATGGAAAAAGGGTTATTTGCTCCTTACCCCAAACTTAGCATCCATTCTATACACATGTACTGTCCTAATTGGACATTTGTTTCTGATACTGAAATATATAGAAAAATCGATTGGTGTGTTTATTTCCAATACTTTAATGAAGAAATCTGGTGTGCTATATTAGAATTGGTATTGTTAAAAGGTTTTAACACATTGATTTATGTGGAGCCTCTTAAAAAATGAATATTTTGCTACTTGGGATTTTTGATGCCCAACAGCCCAGTCAGCCAGAACTGTAGCAAATGGCCACATCTTTGACTAAATAAAAAAATGGTCCCTACTGCTTGCCTTTCTTTGACAGAAAAAAAAAAGTTTAAATCAAATTTGGAATTGGGCCATAAATACTTGAACAATAATAACAATTTAATTTAAATAAGTAATTTGCTAAACTAGATTTGTTCTTTAAGGAAGATTGAAACATATTAGCATTTATTAAAAGATTTGAAACTTATGTCAGATCTGAAGATCTCTCTATTCATGATTGTCTTATTGAATTTGATCATCTTGTGGCTAAATCAAAAGATTGGTTGAACCACTATAATATTATTATAAATTCTAATATTACGGAGGAGGGGAGTAAAAAGATCTCTATATACATCAATTTTTTAGATTACTTACTATAATTCTTAAATTGCGTACAATTGAGATTTTACGTTTTGGCCTTTTAAAAATTTATATAAGTTAAAACCTTATTGTGGATCTTTTTTTTAATGTATTTCTATTTGTCTGAGGTTGAAAGTTCAAGATTAGTCAGGTATGCAGAGGTTGAATTGGTAATGAAACCTTGGTGTCCAATCTAGATAAGACCTTGCATTGATCCAGCCACTCTGCAAAGAAACATTAATGTCTACTATTTAAAATATTAAACGCAAAAAACTTCTCTGCTGTTATCAGTTAAATTTTATTTTTTAATTATCTTCACTAATATAAACCAAATCTTTATTATTTTTGCTCAAAAACCAAGCCCTGGTGATATTTAATGTGTGTGTGTGTGTATGTATATATATATATATATATATATATATATATATATATAAATGTGTGTGTGTGTAAAATGAAACTGGAAGTGAATCCGACGGTATGTTGAAAAAATAAATGAATGAAAGAAAGTATAGAATGGATAAAATAGGATATTTTACTTACACGTGTTTTGGTCAGAAGTTTATCCATGTGTACATTATTCAAACTATTATTATTTTTAAATAACCAAATGAAATGAAATAATAATAATAGAAAAAATGAAGAAATGTTCCGCACACAAAGAAAATTCGACCTTCATCAGAATAAATCCTTATTTGAAATGAAATTCGTTGGAAAAAGTGGAGAATTTTTTAAATGTTCGAAAAAAGAACTTTTTTTTTAATTCCCGTTCAGACACGGTCGAGAAAGACGTTAATGACGACATATCACAAGCGAACAGATTTTGACGTGGAGAGAAGTTTTGTGGAATTCTAAATTTTCAAAGCATGAGGGATTTTGTTTGTTTGTTTGTTTATTTATTTATTTATTTAAAAAAAATAGAAATTATACGTATGTGTGATTTGTTGGTGGTTAATTTATTAATTTGTTAATAAAGTCATTATAATGATTTTCTAAATGAAATTGTTGTTTTAGTCAAATCAAAATGAGTATTTAAATATGTTAAAGAACATAAAACAAATTTGCATTTCATATTAATAGGAGGAGAGTAAAAACAATATTATGCAAGGATGAAGTTGATGATAACGACGGTGGCAAGAGGAATAAAGGAAATAGAACAACGTAATTTACTATAAATAGGGGAATTTTTTTTAAGTTTTAGAGAAAAGGGAAAATAAGAGTATAAGGAAAGAAATTAAAGATTTTAAAAAATAAGTTTGAATAATGTACACATGGATAAACTCCTGACCGAAACACGTATAAGTAAAATTGATTAAAATATCCTATTTTATCCATTCTATACTTTCTTTCCTTTATTTATTTTTTCAATATATTATGACGGAGAACGAAAAAGAGCAAGACATTGTCTTGCTTGCCAGGATCGAGCCCCCATCCTCCCGCATGCGAAGGTAGACGCGATTTAGGCACTGGACGGACGCGAAGTGCCAGGATGTTTCGGTAAATACGTACATAAATAATGTGTGAGTCAAACACGGGGCAGTAAGGAGTTGCAGTAGCAGGTTGAACACCGAGTAAAGAAATGTGATTTTGAACTGCTAAAAATTATTTCGACTACGGTGACGGATTTTTGCAGCTGCTAAACGAAAACGAAGAGCGTGTTGACCAGGGGAAGGTTTGGCTTGCTGGAAGACTGTGGACTCGCTTGTTTTTGGGCCCCCCCCTCTCGGCGGGAGCTTGTTGATACAAACATCTATTTCCCCCCATATATTTCCCCCCTTCCATATATATATATATATATATATATATATATATATATATATATATATATATTTTACTTTGTTGTTAATTATTTTATTTGTGAAGTTTCCTCCAGATATACACATACACATAACTACCCTTTATATATGTATAGAAGATGATTTCCCTATGAAAAAATCATAAATCAAAAATAAACTTTTTACTGCCATGTGCAATATTAGTCAAATTCCTAGTGCTTTATAAAGCAATAAGAATTTGACTATAGTTGCACATGGCATAAAGTGTGTAAATCAGGTAAAATTCCTTTTTGCTGGTTTTTATTTTCTACCTCCTGGGAAAATTTGCAGAGAAGTTCCTCATTATTTTGACACCAAATTTAACTATTTTAGTTAAGATATCAGTCACTTCATACTGAGCAAATTCCAGAAGAAATTATGATTCAGACTAAGAATTGAGTGAAAGTATTAATCATGATGATTCTAATATCGATGATAATAGTTTTTTTAAAAGTTTTTTACTAAAAAATGTAATCCTATGATCTAGAGAAGATTAGAAAATGCAGCAGCAAAAATCTTAATAATTGGAAAATATAAAACTGAGCAATAAAAAGTAAAAGCAACAAAAAAATGTGATGAAATCTAAAGTTATGTTGTTTTGTTTGACAGTTATCTCCTTGATCGATTATTGCCCTACGAAAAAATAAATGATTCTTCTGGGGATTCAGATGCAACAGCTTCAAGTGAAAGTGACATTGAGTCAAACAGAGAAGGTAGTTCTACAAAAAAGTAAGTTTCCAGGTTTGTTTTCTGGCTGATTTTTATTGTTCTCTTCTTTAAGGGTTTCGCCCCAAAGGACAAAACTTTTGAAAAAGATAACCTTGAAATAGATTTGAAGAGTCATTTACCAAAAAGGAGTCTTTTTAAAAAAATTTTTCATTTTTACAGTTTTCCTTTTTTTCTTTCAATTTTTCTTTTTTTCCCCACCGTTTCTTTTATCTCCTTCCCTCCAATGTTTCTTATACCTTTTTTTTTCTTTATTCCACTGTTTCTTTTTCTTTTTACTCAACCATTTCTTTCATCCTCTCACTGTCTTTTTTTTTTTTTTTCTTTTTTTCACACACATTGACTGCAAGACTCAGTTGTGCTAAAATCAGTAATAGAGAATTAGCTTCAATTGAGAGTTGATCATCAAAATTTCTTTGGTTAAAGTGGTGATAGCAATGTCCACAAAAGAGTGATCCTCAAATTGTGGGATGCAAAATTCATTTGTGTTGGAAGCTAAATCTTTATTTCTGCTCTTAGTTTTAACACTAGGAGAATCTATCAGTTTATATGAGAGAAACCAACAATGCACTTGAAATAAAACTTTGTATTTGTATTGAGAAAAAAAATGATATTGTTTTCTTTGTTTTGTTTCTAGGAAGAAAAGTGCAAGTAGTGTAAGTCCTGGCACTGTCCCTGTGGTGACCCCCCCTGTCACATCCTCCAGTTTACTAAGAACTGACACATCCAACATTTTTTGTAAAGCTTACACAAGCCTCCTGCCACAAAGCACAAGCTTGGTGAGTTGGGAACTCATTAACATTGTCATTGTCACCATGGCTTATTTCAATTTAATGGAATTTTGAACATTTAGACAAAATTCTTTTTTGTCATTAGATTTTAAAAAAAGAAAATATTTACACATTGAGAATTATAATCTATATACTTTTAACAACAAAAATGTCACTCATATATGCATGTATAGATGTGTGTGTGTGTATATGCTTTAAGATATATATATATAGTTTGGTATATTTATAAGTAAGGAATGATTATTATCATTGATGGAGCATGTATCTCGCCTGTGTGATTTGCAAACCAAAATTGGTTTGAAAATTGCATACGTGAGAAACTGACAGTTACCAAGTGCCATTGACTTCATGTCTTCACTAACCTAATTTATATATATAATATATATATATATACATACATAAACAAAATAACTTTACAAAAATTACAGATAAATTAAAGAAAATAGAATCTACCATAGATTCTACCTAGAAACTAAACAATCCCTTATCTTTTTTATTTTCTAGATATGTTATTAGTAAAAAAACAACAAATTAGAATTTAAGGTTTATCATAAATCCACTAATAAAAATACCATATCCATTTTTACTCTCATTGTTATACCCAAACAAAAAATGGAATGATTATATAGAAAATTCCTTCACACAACTTTAATATCCCAACTCTTTTATACATCGTGCTAGAATAAAAGCTTTTAAAATTCATAAACGAAAAAGTTAACCAATCAATTTCAATAGCAATTTTTCCAATAATAATGTTTTAGATAGATATATTATTTTACCCATTGAACTCTATATATCATCGAAAAAATGTAAAGAATCTTAGTATCTAAACTCTTCTAAAACAATTAGGAACATAATAAGAACAAGATTTATATCAAATCTGAAGCTGGCATTATTCAATCATGAATAATGGTTGTGAATGAAAATATATAGGCAAGTCTTCAAGATTGATAACAAAATTTATTTATGAACAAATCAGAGATTTTAAAATTGCTCAACTTAGAAACCAGCTTAATTTTAATTTTAAAGATTCTAAAATGTTAGTGAATCTCTATATATAATGGAGATTTGGTCTCTATTTGTCTGTAACTGAAACTATGTCACTGCTTACATCAGTCATTTCATGAATTAAGTAACTTTAACAATGAGTATCTAATTTATAGTCAATGTCATTACAACATTGAAATTAAGAACAATATTGATTTTTTATATAGTATATTGAGGGTTATCATAGTGATCACCATGATATAAATGGATGGAAGACTAAGGAGGAATGAAAAGAATAGAGAAAAAAAATTGTTTATTGATAAAACAAAACAAGGGCCCTTTCTTCTGATGCTTTTCAAGTTTTACACCCGGAATCGATATAAAAGTCAAAGTTGTAAAATATTTACGACATGAATGAACATGGAATGAAAACTAAGGACATAGGAATAGGTTTGACAAGGGGGGGGGGAAACAAAACTAAGGAAATCAAGTCGCACCAGACCCAAGCCGCTCACCCCATAAAATAAGTGAGCGCTTAGGTCTAATATGTCTGCACAAGGTAGGACGAGAAAAGAAAATAGAAACCACTTCGATGACATTTAAATGCTGAGAAAGTCATTAAGCCTGTTAAGGATGACACACACACGCACATATATATATATACTAGCAGCGGCTACCCAGCGAAGCCCGGGTAGTGGAGATAAAAACATGGTTTAATAATCGTTTGCAGATCTATTACTACTGAATACCGAGTTCAGTCCTCGAAGGAGGACCCATAAAAATCACCATGTAAAAATGATCTTAATTTAATTCTGCCTGGTGGGAGGTCAAGGAATTTTCTTTTCATCAAATTTGAGGGAATGACATCATATGGCTAAACTTGCAAATAGGTTGAAAAATTAAAACATATTACAGGTGACCTAGAAAAAACAGAATCCAAATTATTTATTTTCCCATTAAACTAACCCTAAACCCCACCTCTAACCCTAACCCTAAAAACAGAAAACCTCTAACCCTAAAAACAGAAAACAAATTATTTATTTATTTTCTCATTAAAGTAACCCTAAACCCAACTCCAACCCTATCCCTAACCCTCCAAGTTAAAATTAAGTTTTATTACAAAATTTATGCGTTCTGTTTTTTTCTGGGTCACCCTAAATTTTCCGACCAATTTGCAAGTTTAGCCCATCACATAATGATATAGTAAGAAATTTTAATTCAATGATTAACTATATTTTTTAAATAAAATATAAATTACACGATTTGCTAAATTTCAAATTAATATTTGAAAAAGAAAAAAAGAATTAAATAAAGTAATCAAATTTATGTAAAACGATAAATAATCTTATAACATTATTAATTCAAAAATGTAGTCGATCGAATGTCAAATTATTATAGTAAAGTATACTATATCATAAATTTGATAACAATTTGAGTTTTCAGGTATTTCCGTGAAATGTATTAGGTAATCTAATGGTATTATGTCTTGCACTATTCTACATTAGTATTATGATTTTATTTGTATTTCTAATATTAAAATAAATAAATTAACACGATTATGAAAAATTTTTAAAAAAAGTTTTGTTTACAATTAACGAACGACGGGAATTTATAAAAAAAATGTTGAGTTTTCGTTAAATGTTTTTGTTTGATTTGTTATTCAATTTGCTTTAAAAATAATTCAATGTATGAAAAGACATACTAATTACATATTCAGAAAGATCTTTTTTCTAATCAAATAAATATTTTTAAGATAGAAACAGAAATATGCGATAATTAAGATTTGATTTTATGTTAAAATTTAAGCATGAAAAAAAATAATACGACTAAGGCTGACTGAAGCAAAATATATATTTTTTTAACTCGCTGTAAAAAAAATAATTCCATTAATAAAAACTCAATCAAATTACATATTTAGAGAGATTATTTCATTCTCTTTCGAACCATATTGATATCTTAAAGAAGATTGAACCGTAGATAGGCGAAAAAAAAAAAATTGTTTTTATTTTCTCAAAATTTAGAATGAAAAAGAATCCTACAAATCGGCTCTCTGAAGCCATTTTTTTTTTTTTAACTTGCTGTAAAAAATAATTCAATTAATAAAAACACATAAAAATTGCATATTCAGAAAGATCATATTATATTCTTTTCAACAATATAAATATTTTAAAGATTGGACCAAGAATAGGTGATAAATTCCTAGCAGAACGGCTTTTGACTGTGAAAATTATTCGCAAAAAATATACATTTTGGCTGTAAATCGCTGTAACAAAAAGTCAGTCAGTGGACGATATTTTATTATCAGCAGGTTCTGGTATATGGACAGTTCCGCAATTGGGTGATTTCGGCTTAATTAATCGATTATATCCCTTAATTAGTAAAAAAATCAATAACCAAATTTGACATGTTTCTTAGCTAGAAGGATATTAATCTATATGCAAGATTTCAAATCTGAGTGACTTCTCTGTTCTTTGTTATAGATCGACACGTACATACCAAAAACTTACTCATATATATATATATATATATATATATATATATATAAATCACCCTTAACAGGCTTAATGACTTTGTCCCAGGATCAGCACTACCAGAAACTCAGTGTGGTTTTCGCTCAGGTAGAGGAACAGTAGATATGATTTGTCTTCGACAGACTCAGGAGAAGGCTCAAGAGCAAAACAAAGACTTAATCATAGTTTTCGTGGGTTTCACAAAAGCCTTTGACATTGTGTCTCCGACTGCTCTGTGGAAAGTGTTGTCAAAATTAGGAGTCCCAGATAAAATGCTTCAGATCATCATCTCGTTATAGAAAGGAATGAGGGCTTCTGTGAAATCATGTAGTGAGCAATCCAGTACTTTTTCTGTCTCAAACGGTACTAAGCAAGGCTGTGTACTTGCTCCACTTCTATTTGCATTGTTTTTTTTTTCTGCTCTGCTCGAGAAAGCATTCTCAGATCTAAGCGAAAGAATAAATGTTGAATTCAGTACAAGTGGTGGCCTATACAATCAACAACATTTTAAAGCTAAGTCAAAAATTTCCTTGCAGCTAGTACATGATCTCTTTACAGATGATGCTGCTCTATTAGCACACAGCCTAGAAGACATCCAGACCATTATTGATAAATTCTCTGAGACATCAAAAACATTTGGATTTACTATCAGTATAAAGAAAACTGAACTTCTGTGCCAGCCTGCAGCATGCAACTCACGTTTTGTAAATCCATCTGTCTTCATTGATGGAAAAGCATTAAAGATTATTGACACGTTTAAATAACTTGGATCAATAGTCACGTCTGATGGAAAAATGGACAAAGAAATCCATTCCAGAATAGGTAAAGCAAGCACTGCATTCGGCAATCTGAAACATTGATTATGGAATACCAAAGATGTATCCCTTAAAATAAAAATTAACATCTACAGAGCAGTCGTACTTTCTACCTTACTGTATGGTGCTGAAACTTGGACACTTTACCGCAAGCACATAAACCAATTTGACACCTTTCATATGCATTGTCTTCATGCCATTTGCGGTATAAAATGGGATGATAGAGTAAAAAATAGCACAATATTAAAAAAATGTAACATTTCTGGCATTGAAACCTTACTAGCCAAGGTTCAGCATAGGTGGGCTGGTCACATTGTCAGAATGAATGAGAACAGGCTTCCAAAGAAGATTTTATATGGACAATTACCAAATGCTAAGCGCTCAATTGGACGTCCTCTCCTATGCTTTAAAGACAAATTGAAGGACAATTTGAAATGCCTCAATATCAACCTGAGTGCTTGGGAAAATCTAGCATCAAATCGAAATGAATGACGTAAGACTAAAGAGCTTTGAAGAAAATAGACTGAACCATCGAGATCAGCTCTGCCTACGTTTAAAACAAAACCGTCCGACTCCCGCCTTAGAACATTTCATTTGTTAGTGTGGCTTCATAGCTCACAGTAAGGCTGGGCTACTATCACACTCAAGGAAATGCAATATGTCTTCTTGATAGCATGCACGACATGGGAGGAAACAAATCACTCACTGCTGACCCTCATCTATTGTTCACGATAGGAGATGGTGGTGGACACCATATATATATATATATATATATATATATATATATATATATATATATATGATGTGTGCTTTGAATGAGGTACGCAAAATAATATAATTCAAAGTGTTTTTTAAAACAACTTTTAAATAATACATACCCGGTATTATTGATTTATATAGTTTGTTTTATTTTAATATATATTCAAAATTATTTAACGTTTAGAGTTTTAAGGAAAAATTATTTACTAACCAGAAAAAGTCATATATATTCCTCCGACATTAAATTTGAAAAGATTTGTGTATTTACCTGCATCGTGTATAGGTTTCTGTGCATATCTAACAATTATAACATTTGTTTACAAAAAAAAAAACACTGTTATGTAATTTTGGATGTCTATAAAATTTAATAGAAGTATATTTTCTTTATACACTAAAATTAAAATATTTGTTAAAATTTTGTAGAATTATGTAAAAATGTGTGTATTTTTTAAAAAGACATTGTCGTCTGACAGATGTATAAGGTATCTCCAATTCAACATATTTAACACAATGGAACTTTGGATAAAGGTTAATATTATCATCAAAGTTTTTGGACCATTCAAAAGAAGAAACATTAAAAAAAACTCTTGATGATTTAAAAAAATGTTTTTCAGCCCCTGAAAATTATGAACCAAAACTTAGTTTACATTTTTGCACCATTGAATGGCCAAATACAAGTTATGCATACAGACTTAAAAAAATTCTATGAAAAATCAATTAAGAGTCAAATTTTCATGAAAATTTCAATACTTATTCACCTTTTTAGATGATTTTGTTTAAAATAGTTTTTTCCTAAAATATATTAAAGATATTTTTTTTATTAGGTTGCCCCTTTCCCTATTTAATTTTATGAAATCCTAACAAAATATATTTTACTCGTACGATTTTAACATTTTTTCTATAAAGATAACTCTGAATGATTGAATCAAATGTTTAGAAACGTTTTGGAGGTCCTTACTGTTGTAAAACAAAACAAATATCTCAGTGGAGTAGAGTGAATAAGATGCTTTTTAAGTAAGTAATTAATTAAAAAAGATATTAAACATTTTATTTATTTAATTTTCCTAACCCCTTGGGCAATATCTTTTAAAAATCCATATTTACACTGCTTGGAGGGCATCTTTTTTTGTTTTTTTTTTTCTTCCTAGTATACATAATAAATGTAGAAAGATTGTTGAATCCAGCATTATTTTTAATCATAATGCTATCAAACAAAAACCCAGTTTTTTCAACTACTCTCCTTATAATAATAATAATAATAATAATAATAATAATTGTGTACAGTGCTCAGGTGCACCACAACTCATCAAAGGCTTATGTATAGTACATAGAATAATGTACCAATGTCAGGAACATGAATAGCATACAGTCATAATATACGTGTGTGTGTGCCTGCATGCACATGTGTATGAAGGGGGGATATCAGGTATAAGTAAAGTCGTCGGGGTGGCCTAAAGTTGGTATCGGCCAATCAGCAAGGGAGTCTATCCCCTTTTCACTAGTGCAAGACCAAGGAGATTGTCTTTGCGTCTGAAGTGGAGTGCCACACCTACCATCAGCACCTTTTCCTCACTGATCCCGGTGCTACTCATACGCTGAGTTGGTGAGGGCCGGTATCGAACTAGGAACCGTAGTGGTTTCTAGCCGAACGCTCTACTGACTGAGCTAACCTGGCCCTTATAACGCTAACCCAGCTAGTGTTGTTGAATTACAAGAAGCATGGAGGTTTTGAAATCTGCAGTGTTTTGGCAGCCAACAATGGATGCAGACAGTTTATTGAAATAGAATGTTATTAACAATAAGAATTGATCATGTTTTTTGTTTCATTTCTCATCAACTTTTGAATGAAGCATCATAACATCACTTAACATTGGCATCTGTCATTTATTAATAAATACATCCTCTGAATATTTGATTTTTTTTTTTTTTTTTTTTTTTTTTTTTTCTCGTATCTATACTTATATATATTTGTCCATTGGCCTTCACTTAGATCCTTACTTAGGCTAGATGGATGGACAGAGAGCCCCTCTCTAGTCAATTGACTGGTCATGCCAAGCCCTAGCACCCTATTGCTCTTATGACAAGCTCCAACCCTTTTTTATCATATGTGCTAGAAAGTGGTGGATGAGGGTCTTCATGTCCTCGGAATTATGTTAAACTCTATCTGATGGTGTGGTTCCAGTTCTAGAAAGTGCGGAGCACCCCTTCATCACTTTTGCTCCCTGGTCCACTCTGACCCGGAGAAGTAATACTTGTTAGGGTTCCATTTATGGGTTAAATAGAAAAATGTGTTTATAAAAAAAATTGAGTATCCTTTAAGAATGAATTTATTTCAAAACTTTGTCGGCATTAAATGACTCACCGAGGTTGATATGCTGTAAAACAAACCAAACCAAACCAAACCATTGGCCTTGAATAAGACAAAATTTAGCAAATCTAAATATATAAGACTAAGTTTTTGGTATGTACGTGTCGACGCATAAGTTCAAAACGGGAGGTCACTCTGATTCGAAATCTTGCATACATATTAATATCCTTCTAACTAAGAAACACGCCAAATGTGGTTATTGATTTTTACTGATTAAGGGATATAATTAATTAATTAATTAAGCCAAAATCACCCAATTTGCGAAACTGTCCGTATATACCAACTCCTGCTGATAAGATATTGTCCACTGCCTGACTTTTTGTTAAAGCGTTTATCAGCGAATATCAGCAGTGAATTCAATTTTAGTGAATAAATTTCAGTCTTAAGCCGTTCAGCTCGGAATTTATCGCCTATTTGTTGTCCTACCCATATAGTTGAAAAGAAGAGAAAATTATCTTGCTCAATATATAATTTGTATGAGTCTTTATCCATTGAATTATTTTTTATAGCAAGTTAGAAAAAAAATTATTTTGCTTCGGACAGCAAAAGTATGTTTTAACGAAAAATCAAATCTTATTCGTATCGCAATCTTTTTATTCCTGTCTTCAAAATAATTTAGTAAGAAATGAAATGAAATAATCTATCTTACAAATATTTATTTTGTAAGAAAGAGTGAAGTAAATAACAATAATAAGTGAAATAAATAATAAACGAAATAAATAATAAGCGAAAATAAGTGAAAACATTTAACTCAACTTTGTTTTTAATTTTGTCGTATATAATATATACAAAAGAGTTTTAGAAAAAAAAACCTTTTACAAAAATATGTAGTTAAATTATATAACTACTTATTTCGTAACTAAGTAAACATATAGTTGTATTGTAATAAAAACAAAACAAAAAATTATAATAAAAATACGATGTAGTTAACATTTCGTATATAAACAAAACTGTATGAAATGTTCTTACCTTAAACATAAAATAAAAATGATTCTAATGTACGTAACTTGAATGAGAAAATTTGTTATTTAATTCATCATAATTCTAATGATAAATAAATAGGCAGATTTAAAAAAAAAAATGAAGTCACCACTTTTTTCTCTCTCTTTCTTTTTTTACTAAAAACCATCAAAAATAGTCTTTCGAACTTATCTCGGCTGAAATTGAAAAACGGTCGGAAAATTAGGGTGACCCAGAAAAAACAGAACCCACAAAATTTGTTATAAAAATGTTAATTTTAACTAGGGGGGGGGTTTAGGTTAGGGTTGAGGTTTAGGGTTAGTTTAATGGGAAAATAAATAAATAATTTGGGTTCTGTTTTTTCTGGGTCACCTATATACAGGGTAGCCCAGAAAAAACAGAACCCACAAATTTTGTAATAAAACTGTTAATTTTAACTAGGGGGGTTTAAGGGTTAGGGTTGGGGTTTAGAGTTAGTTTAATGAGAAAATAAATAATTTGGGTTATGTTTTTTTTGGGTCACCCTAATTTTTCCGACCGTTTTTCAAGTTCAGCCCTTATCTCGAGATTTCTTTTAATCATTTATTAACATTTTTTAAAAACTTTAGAAATCACTTTAATTCATTCATATTAAATCACTTTAATTCATTCATATTGTCGTCTCAAATATAACATTTATTTCAACCGTTTATTCATTAGACAATTCTCGATGATTTTTTTAAAAAAATTTGATAAATAATTATCTCTTATTAGTTACCACCAATTTTCCCTGTGAAATTTACCCCACCCCTATATGAAACTTGCATAAAAATTAATATTATCTTGAAAAAAAAATTTTCAATTCAAAAGAAGAAACATTAAACAAACTACTGATGATTTTTAAAAAAAATTTCAGCTAACAGAAATAATGAAAATTATGATTGAAAAACAATGTTTTCATTTTTGCACCGTTAAATCAACTGAAATTTTACGTAGCCAAAAACAACTTATGACAAGAGGATTTTAAAAATATACTATGAAAAATCAATTAATGGTCCGATTTTCACAAAAATATATTAGGGGAAATATTTTTTTACGAGGTCTACCCCCATACCCTATTTTATTTTATGAGATATTAAAAAAAAAAATGAACCGAAATTGGGTATACCTATCTCTTATTTTCTCGCCACTCACTCTTTGGTGTTCCTATTTTTTTTTTTTTTTTTTTTTTTTTTTAGTCTGGTCATGGACCGGGTACTTTAGCTAGTAAACTATAAAGTTGGTGTGTTTATAGTGATGAAGCAACATTTTTTGGTTTTTGATAATAGAAAAATGATACACCAATGTACCACAGATTATCCATACAATACTCTTCAGATTTTGAATTTAGTTTTTTCCTTCTAAATTGGTTACTCTACTAAGGCTACAAACTCTTTTAAAACAGTCTGCCATACTCTTTTACCCATAGTAAGGAAGAAGATATGGATACATACCTCTTTCAAGGGTATTAATGTAAAGTAAATTGTAAACAGCCCTATACAGAATTTTCATTAACTCAACCAAGACTTCACATAAGTGTGTGTGTGTGTGTATGTATGTATATATATATATATATATATATATATATTTTTTTTTAATGAAAGAATGCTGCCCACACACACACACACACACACACATATATATATATATATATATATATATATATATTACTAAAAAACCTGACCTGTTGGGTCACCCATTGAGCTCAGGTTAGATTGTTGAAAAAATAATTTTGTCAATTTAAAGTTTTCTGAAACTGTCCAAATAAGTTGGACTTTTTTTATATAAGACACAAAAATGAGGGTTGTATGTTTTTGGTACTATGAATATATTTCAAACTATCTAAAAGCTAAAATATTAAAATGGTTGTTGACAAGCAATCTAGGATTATCTAAAAGTGAATTGCTTAAAAAGTAGTTATTGTGCAACAAACAAACTTTAAAAAAATCTATCTAAAAGCTAATTTCTTAAAATGGTACTTGACAAGAATTCAGCTGGTTGGGGTTAGGGTTACAATTTTATGTTTTAACAATTGATAGTGGAAAATTCTATTTTTCCACTTTGGAAAAAAATTCATGATAGTCAAATTTGCCTTTTATCATTTCCTTTTAATGTTTAAAATTTTTTTGTAGAAATTCACATGTTTACAAAGTCATTAACAGTATCTATATTTTTCATTTAGAAGAATTTTTTGTATCTTTATCTTTCACAAAATATAAATGAATATAAATAAACTTTTATGTTAAACCTGTGTTGTTATTTTTAACATTCAAAATAAAAATACTCTCAGGGCTGGTAAAATAATCATAAAAGTAAGTTTTATTATTTTACTGAAACCGGCTAAATAGCCTCTTCCTAAAGTTTTACTAACAATTATTTTATTTGTTTCCCCCTTTGACCCTATAAATTTTAAAAATCAATAATTAAAGTAATTTAAAAAAACAAAATCTGTTTAGAAACATGACATTCAATTTCAATTTTTGTTATTTTTTAAAAGATTTTTACAATCAAGAAAACAATTTTAAAACATGTATATGTATCTTATTTACATTTTTTTTTAGAAATCAAACAGTTATTTTATGTTTCCCCTCCCATGATAAATTTTAAGTAGATTTTTGAGCTTTGTAAATTGAAAGTTTAATAAAAACAACATTCGAAATTTGAATATTAAAACAAACTTTAAATCACGTAAATTTCTGGTTCTATTCACTGTCGGTATGGGGGATATTCAGCTAATAATCTGATTTTAATACAATTTTTGGTATATGAAGTTATAGATAAAAAGGCTAAGTATTTTTAGATAATTGTGATCTAAAGTTAGTTTGAAAAGTGAATTAAATTTTTAAAAAAAAAGAATGACTGGAGAATTAAAAAAACAAAAAAAAAAGCTTTAGTCTTCTCTATGATAGGAAAGAGAGAGAGAGAGAAAAAGATTGGAGGTGTGCCCCCCCCCCATTTCACTTTATTTGTATGTTGTTATTATCTCTCTCTCTCTCTCTCTCTCTCTCTCTCTCTCTCTCTAACACACTCTTCTCTCTCCTAGATAGAACTAACATATATTGGGATTTTTTCACTAGTGCTAGACCAAGGAGATTGTTTTTTGTATCTGAGGTGGAGCACACCTACCATCAGTTCCCTACTTTACCACACAGATCCATGTGCTACTCATACGCTGAGTTGGCGAGGACCGGTATTGAACCAGGAACCTTGCAGTTCCTAGGTGGATGCTCCACCAACTGAGCTAAACCAGCCCTATTATAAAAATAAAAAAAAATATCAGGTATGCAAACTACAATCTTCTTCAGGACACAGCTTTTTTTTTTTTTAACTAGTAATACAAGAAAAAAAATGTTCAAAAATGATTACTTCATAAACAATTTTTTTTTTAAATTTCAAAAGCATTTCTTGGTTTGAAAAATATGGAAACTTTTAAGTTTGTTTTGAAAATTTGAAAAGAAAATTTACTTTGTTTAAAAAAGAAGTTTAGAATTCTTTTGAAAAATATTTTTTCAAAAGAATTCTAAACTTACTGTAAAATCTTTTTCACCAAAAAATGGTGAAAAATATTTTTGTTTGATAAATTTTGGATTTCAAGTTGAAAACCAAACACTGGCTATTTAATAAGTTTCCTTTTGAACTTGAAATCCAAAATAATTTAAAAGACACCAACTTTGGATATTACATTAAACCTTAACAATGGAACTGTATCCACTTTCAAAAGGCAAAACCAAATTCCTTGTTATATCAACACAGGTTGCAACCACCCAAAACAGGTATTTAAACAAATCCCTAATGGCATAGTGACTAGGTTACCCAATAATTCTCCTGATATCAATATCTTTAACAGGAACAAAGGTGAAGCCCTTAAAAATAGTGATTTTTAAAACCATTCTTACCTACAAAACTTAACAACCAATCTAACCCTGATGAGAGAAAGAAAACAAAAAACAGGTTGAAATATTCTATTGTTTGCTGCCCTGTTCAGTGAAACAATTAAACATAATAGATTTAATTTTATAAAAATTTAAGACATTTTCTCTTCATTCATCACATATTGATTAGAGTAAGCCAATATATGCAGTATTATAAGGAGAGTTCTCAATATCTGTGATAGAGCAATATTAATAATGAATGGATATATATTTTTTGTATATATTTAATTGTATGGAAACTATTCTTTTATATATATATATATATATATATATATATATATATATATATATATAAAATAAGTCATGAAGATGATTTATTAATCTTTGAAAATTACTGCCAATGTTTAAAATGTTTGGATTATTAAAATATACTAGCAAAAAAAAAAAAAAAAAAAAATGCCCTCCAGATCATGTAAAAACGAATTTTTGTTTTATGACAAATGGGAGATTTTTTTTTTTAAATACTCATTTTTACATAATTATACAAAATTTTATTAGAATTGAACAAATATTTTGATATTAGTGTAAAAAAAAAAAAAAAAAAAAAAAAAAGATAGTTTTTGTTGATCAGTTTGTTTAAAAAAAATATATCATAGTCTCCTTATTATTCTGTGATAAATTTTACTTTTCCTTATATCAACAAAAGCCCTGAAGAAGATCTACTAAACAGATTGAAACACTGCAGCATTGGCTGAATAAATATCACTCATTTTATTTGAACCTGCTTTTTTTTTTTTCAAATTTTTCACTATTACATAATATTGGATTCACTTCCATTTTTCTCTTCACACACACACACACACACACACACACATATATATACTTTAAAATTTTAATCTCAATTTTACCAACATGAAAATTATATAAAATATTCTTTTTGCCACTCTTTCATTGAAAAATATGAACAGATCTTTGAAATCTTGTATTTAAAATTTTTTTTTTTATAATAGACATAAAAAAATAGTTTTGTTGTTAAAATTCAAATATATGTTTTCTTTCTAAAATAACTTTCTAACAGTTAAATTGAAATTAATTCAAATATTTATTGTTTTTCTTTTGGTGCGGAGTATCAAATGAAAAAAATGCTTCTTTTACAACAGATGATAATTAAAACAGAATGTTTTTTTTTTACCGTATAATGAAATATAAATTATTAATTAATATTAATAAGATTATATTATAATCTTAATATTAATTAATTTTATTGCAAAATATTAAATTTAACTACAGAACATAAAAATTTTTTTAAAAACCATATATCATTGAATCTGAAAAACAGAAGCAGTGGCGGTAAGCATGATTGATGAAACTGTCATAAAATTTAAACTTGTAATAAAAAGTGGACATGCACAAACCTAAACCAGATACAGTTAAATACACAAACATCCTCAAACTTAATGTAGAAAAATATTGTGACTATTTCTTATTTGTAAATAATTTTCTCGTAAAACTCTCGTTAGATAACTTTAAATATATATTAAGATAAAACAAACTATATATAAATCAATGATACTGGGCATGTATTTATTAAAACTTATTTTAACAATTGTGACCATTTAATGTTGCATAATTAATTTCTGAGTGTATATATAATACAGGGATCTTTATTCTATGTATTGATTTTTTTACTATAAATTAAATATGCATTGATTAACTTATGCAATTCTCAAAGTATTGTGATGTAAGCAGTGATGTTGTTTTGGTGACACAGACAGACATCGAATCTCCATTATAAGATATTAGATATACTAGCAAATATATGCACCCTCCGGGTGCAAGTATTTAAGTTTTAATGTAATAAAATATTGTATTAAATTAGAAAGGCTAATGAAACTAAATAAGAATACAGATAAAAAGATTTGAAACAGAGGGAGTATAATAAAAAATGGAACAACTGAAACTTACTCTTCCATCACTCTCGTCTTTCATTGTTATTTTTTCTAATTTAAGTATTTAGTTAAAAGAGGAAGTAAAGAATAAAATGACAGTTATTTTATCTTGTTAATGGATTTCATTTAAGATTCATTGAAGAGATTTTTGCTTATATTCATTAAAATAAAACCAAACAGTTAGAAATCAATAATACTAAGCACATATTTATTAAATTCGATTTTTTAATATTAATATGCAAATTAGCCTTCCGTTCAAACTGTAAACCGCTATTTTGTTGTATATATAAATATAATTGCATGTTGTCAGTATGTAGACATAGTTAACAGTATTAATAATGTAAGACAATTTTATTAATAATTGAGGTTTAGATAAAAAATAAAATCATGGAGAATGTGATGTCAATAACTAAGAGAATTGTGACTTGAGTAGGAATATAGTTTCGGTTACAGACAGACAAACACACAATCTCCATTATAATAAGATATCTATAGTCTTCATCAGGACATTCAAATTCTGCCTGGTGATGTTGTCATATTTATTTATCAAGTGATATGTGAAAAAAAGGAGGGGGGGATTAATTTATTTTTCGATATTGTTGGATTCATTTCAATTTCTTCCTAACACACACACACACAACTTATGTATTGTTTGTGTGTGTGTAAGTGTGTATATATATATATACACACACACACTATATATATAGTGTGTGTGTATATGCATATATTTTGTGAATATATATTCTGTGAGTGTGTACATGCATACTTACATATATCTGGCTTATAGGTCCACTTGAAAAGAATAAATGTGTTACTTAGCACATCTGATCACTAGCACATATAGAATAGATTCAATTCCATTAGCCACCAAGCAACCCCCCCCCTACACACACACACACACTTTATAGATTCACACTAACAAAGCTAAAACCTTGATATTCAGGAACATATCAGTTTGTATTTCCTTTTAGTTTGGAAAAAAGTCTGATTAGGGAACTTGAAATCCCTGTTATATTCTGGTCAATCAGTACATACTGATATCACCAGTAATCTCTCTCTCTCTCAAAAAAAGGTTTACCTTCTTAAAGTTGGTGTTCATTATTATCATTAATTTTAACTTGTATTGTATTTCATCTTTTAAATTTTTAGTTTTGTATTTATCACCACTGACCTTGGTTGTCATTTAAACAAGATGTAAGTTTGTCACCCACAATTTATCCTTTATTATTTCCCATCCATGTTATTTCTCGCTGATGTAGATGATGATCTGAGTTGTGATTTAAAAAAAAAAAAAAAAGAAATTAAAAGATGAAAAATACAAGTCAAAATTAATGAATATTGACAAATCTTCATTTAAAAATAAAATATTCTGTTCATGGAGGTGTTAAGCATAAAGAACAATCAATATCGAATCAAATTCAATTTATTATAATTAATTTTTGAATAGAGTTTTTTTTCCTTTCATCTTAATTTCAGTTGCTTTTCATTGCAACTACTTTATCAGTTTATATCCATTAATATTTCCACATATTGAAATAAAGATAAGTTTTTGTATGAAATTCAATAAAATCAGCTATCATAGTAAAAAGGAGTTTAAGATTCTTTGAGAATTTATTGTTCATTTCCTATCCTCACTATTTACTAAGGGTCATAGAATGACAATTTTAGTTGTTCTGTTAAAAAGCAAATGAAATTAAGATGAAAGAAATACTAATAAAAAAAAACAATTAATAATGGTTGATAATGTTTCATTTAATAAACATTCAAGATAATATTATTGATGAATATTTCGGATAATAATATAGTTAAGAAATATGAGGGAAAAAATTAAAACCAAGTCATTGAAATCAACAATGTATTCATGTTTTGCTTTTGTATAAGGTTTTTTTTTTTTTTTTTTTGTTATAAGATTAGCATTCTCAGTTGATTTTTTAATTATTTGAGGTTGTTGTTATTTAATCACATTAGTTAGATAGTTCTGTAAAGGAAATTCAGAACTATTTGAATTATGCAAAAATGTGATTCAAAAGTTATGAGAATTTAAAGCTCTGAAATTGGGTGTACAAAAGTGGACATGATTTTGTTAAAAAAAAAATCAAATGATGGACCAATTCAAAACAAGAAATTCAGTTATTTCTTTACCTTTTTTTTTTTTTTTGAGCTATTTTGATAAAACTTGGCATTATGTAAAATTGTATGTTCTTTCTGATCTGTACTCAAATTGAATGTATCTTTATGCTGTAACCCATTATTTAGAGAATAAGTGGTATGGATATCAGCTATTTTTTTTTCTTTTCTTTTTTTTTAAAGTTTACCCCCACATTATTCAACATTTTAATTTTAATACTGCATATATACATATATATATATAGTATTAATTTGAATAAATAAATTGCATTGAGCTTAAAAATACCTGCTATGTTGTATTATATACAAGAAATAGAATACCTCTTTACATAATTTTTTAAAAGCCTGTCCACCTATTATGTTTGTTTTAATATTAGCTCATAAGTTTGTTTTTTCCAAAACTGAAAGTTTCACAAAAAAGCCTTATGTTAAAGCGTCATTATAATTCCACACATTATATATGAAAATAATTCTGAAAATATTTTCTCTTAATGAAAATGGTGCTCTTTTTTTGCTTACTCTATACTTTTTGAAGAAATCTCTGTCAACTTTAGTCGGTTTTATTTTCACTTCTACAGGTTGTAGTTTGTGTCTCCTAATTGAGTGTACAATTTCAAGAATATTTATAAAGATTGACCCCTTTGATTTTGCAAAACTAACTAACATGTAAAATTTAATTATAAAAAAAATTTTCATTTTGCATTTTTAATTGTTTGATGCAAAATACTGTTTTATTCTCTGTTAGAAATGATCCAATGGATAAAAACACATACAAATTACATATTTAAAAAGTTTATTTTATTTCCAACCATATAAATATTTTTAAGATTGGATCAGAAATATGCAAGAAATTGAACTGATTAAGGTGTGAATTTTTCAGTGTCCACCAAAATCTGCTAAACTGCTGGGAATGCTAATAAGATATTGAATTTGTTGTTTTGTCATGAAAATGGGGGCTGAATGCTAGTTTGGAAGCTTTTAAAGCTTAAAAAAAGCTATTTGTGATTACTATCATTACTATAAAATCCCACTAAAAATTATTATAAAGAGTAATATAGCTTGTTATGACAATTACGTCAATAATTGTTTATTTTTTCTTTATCAAAAGATGCATTATATATTGTTTAACTTACTTTGAAGCTTTAAAATTCTTTTTTTCAGCCACAGATAGTCCTACCTGAAACTAAGAAGAAACAAAAAACTACCACCAAAAAATCTACAGCAAAAACAAGTAAGCCAAAAAAAAAATTCAATATTTTTACTTATCTCCTGTTTTTCTTTTTCCTTTTTGTAATTGTGACTTATTTTGACATTTTTAGGGTTTAATTAAAAAGAAAAAAAAACAAGGAAGAAAAGTTGCTAGTTTCAAGATTTAATTCCCAGATGTATACAAGTAACCTAGAATTATTTATAGAATTGAACTTGGTTTAATTACCTGTCATGAATTAAAAAATGAAACTACAATATAACTGAATAAGAGTTTGTGGCTATAAAACTCAACTCAGTCAAATCAGTGATTAATTTGTTTATTTAGCAAACCTTTTGTTAACATAGTTTCAAATTCTGCAATTCTTAATACAAGCCGGTATATAGAGAAAAATAAAAGCAAAGTAAATTTGTAATCTTATTCCTCTTCCTTTTTTTTTAAATACCAATTCAATAATGTATTTAGAAATTTCTTGAAGTTTATATTATATTCAATTAGTCATGCAAATCAGGTTTTCTGGATACAAATGGAACTTATGTCACAAAACATAGTCTTTCTCAGTAGAGAATTGAAACATTCAATTTTTATAGAAATTAGTTATTTTTGAAATCCAAATTATTCTTTTTGTGTGTGTATGTGTGTGTGTAGTAACTAGGTAGAATACAGTTTTATTTTTTATTTAGAATCTCTTAAGTTTTTCCAACTAATAACTTTCTATACTTTGTATTTCAATTTCTCTTTCCTTCCTCTGGGGCCACCTGTTGGCTGTGGGTAGTAACTCGTAATGCCCAATTAACATGGTTTTTAGTGACTGTGTGGTCCATGACCCAGGTACTAAGTGGTCAAGTGACCTGTAATTCTCCACTTTGGCAATTACTTGGGCTAGACAATCAGTCAGAGAGGCCATATCCAATTAGTCATGTCATGCCCTTGCACCTTTTTATGATTGTCCCAACCTTAAAGGTGCTAGAAGGTGGTGGTTGAGGGTCAGTCATGTTAAGAGAAACAAGACTTTGACCAATGTTTAACTTTAAGGCACTGAAAGCTTAAAATCCCCTACTGACATGAGTCTACTGGCCAATGTATCTCCGTCTCAACCAAGGTGAATTAGTATCCCCTTTAGTAAATTCCCAACAGAAGTTAGACTCTAGTGGATAGAGCACAGTAGAATGATAACTAAAAAAAAAAAAAAAAAAAAGACATAAAATCCCTCCAAAAACATATGGCAAATAGACCCCCTCCCCAAGAAAAGCACATATGACAAATACACCCCCTCCCCAAGGAAAGCACCCTAAAAAAAACCTAAAAAAAAAAAACAAACCTGGCAAATAGTAACAAGAACCTCAAATGAAACGAATCTGATACAGAAAATGAAATAATAGGATTCCCAAGATTTATGGTAAATGAATCACTAGAAGAAACTCCTTTAGCTAAACTGTCCCCTTTTTTTAATTGAAAACATAATCTCCAGCTGAGAAAACTTTTGAACTATGAAAATGAATTATAAGTATACTTATAACTAAAAACATAGTGCAAACCTTTCAGAATTTGAAGTTTACCCACATAAAAAACTGAACAATGAACAGTGCGTGTTATTCTTTGTTACAGCAAAGCTAAATAGCTTTAGGAAAGCAACGGACTACACAAAGATAAGCATCATTTTCTTCCAAGAAGTGAAGAAATGTCACAACATAAATTTTGATATTTAACAAATCCCATAATTTCCAAAGAAATATAAATTGGATAGTTGTTTGAAAATATGGAACACTACATTCCCACTGTAGAAAGTATGGAAAGTATTAAAACTGATAGCATATATATTTACCCAACTCATTCACATGAGGAGGTGGAGGAGCAGGTGATATAAGGTCAATTTCTCAAATTTGATAAACAAACGACTCTGGTTACTTAGTGTTGCCTAACTGGTTACCCAATTAAGTACTGAACAGGCTCATCACTGCTTAACTTTGGTGATCTAGCAGAAACCAGTGCTTTCAGTGTGATTTTACTGCAATTTAGTATTATTAGGTTTTAACATGAATCTTATATATATTAGTGAAACCTGACTGACAACCCGGTTCCTTAACCTCTCGGTCGTCGACAGCTGCCATTAAGGAGCAGTGTTTTAACTGATAAACATATACATTGGTGTATATATTTTACAATCACCTGGGAAATATTTGTTTCTTCTTCCCTTTTGGGGGGGGGAAATATCCCAGCCAGACTCTAACTTTCCTTCTTTTTCTCTTTCTCCATTTGGGTCCACAAGCTGCTCTTTCCTTTCCTTTCACCACTTTTCCTTTGGCTGGAGGGATGGGAGGGATGCTTCATAGTAGGTTCACTAGGCATGAAAACTTGATAACCACAAAATGTATTTTGTCTAATCTTTCTTTTTCTGTCAACATTGTCCCCTGCTAAGACATCACAAAGGTTGGCACTGGGGTTTCAGCTTAATGCGGCTCTGGATATTTAGCTGATGGTAGACTACGATACTCAATTTTACATTTGTTTTTCTTGTTATAATGGTGAGGTTTTCTTTAAACAAAAGTAAGTTTGTACAATGATATTTTGGCTCTTACCAAATCATAAGTATACCAAATGCCAACTTATCATGTGTTCATTTAATCCACATCTGTAAACTCGCAACACACATCTTGCACATCTTGTGACGGACCCAAGACTTATCTTAATCCCCAAATTTTAATTTAAAATATTCAAAATAGATTAGCTTCACAAATGCACTGATGCTCTTTGACTGGGAATCAACCTAATCATAGATCTGATTTTTGACTGGGAATCAACCTAATCACTAGATCTGATTTTTGACTGGGAATCAACCTAATCACCAGATCTGATGTTTGACTGGGAATCAACCTAATCACTAGATCTGATTTTTGACTGGGAATCAACCTAATCACTAGATCAGATCTGATGTTTGACTGGGAATCAACCTAATCACTAGATCTGATTTTTGACTGGGAATCAACCTAATCACTAGATCTGATGTTTGATTGGGAATAAACAATCTGATGTTTGACTGGGAATCAACCTAATCAACAGATCTGATTTTTGACTGGGAATCAACCTAATCACTAGATCTGATTTTTGACTGGGAATCAACCTAATCACTAGATCTGATTTTTGACTGGGAATCAACCTAATCACTAGATCTGATGTTTGACTGGGAATCAACCTAATCACTAGATCTGATTTTTGACTGGACTGGGAATCAACCTAATCACTAGATCTGATTTTTGACTGGAATCAACCTAATCACTAGATCTGATTTTTGACTGGGAATCAACCTAATCACTAGATCTGATTTTTGACTGGGAATCAACCTAATCACTAGATCTGATTTTTGACTGGGAATCAACCTAATCACTAGATCTGATTTTTGACTGGATCTGATTTTTGACTGGGAATCAACCTAATCACTAGATCTGATTTTTGACTGGGAATCAACCTAATCACTAGATCTGATTTTTTGACTGGGAATCAACCTAATCCTAGATCTGATTTTTGACTGGGAATCACCTAATCACCAGATCTGATTTTTGACTGGGAATCAACCTAATCACTAGATCTGATTTTTGACTGGGAATCAACCTAATCACTAGATCTGATTTTTGACTGGGAATCAACCTAATGATCTGATGTTTGACTGGGAATTAACCTAATCACTAGATCTGATGTTTGACTGGGAATCAACCTAATCACTAGATCTGATGTTTGACTGGGAATCAACCTAATCACAGATCTGATTTTTGACTGGGAATCAACCTAATCACTAGATCTGATGAATTAATCACTAGATCTGATGTTTGACTGGGAATCAACCTAATCACTAGTCTGATCTGATTTTGACTGGGAATCAACCTAATCACTAGATCTGATTTTTGACTGGGAGATCCTGGGAATCAAACCTAATCACTAGATCTGATGTTTGACTGGGAATCAACCTAATCACTAGATCTGATGTTTGACTGGGAATCAACCTAATCACAGATAAATCAACCTAATCACTAGATCTGATGTTTGACTGGGAATCAACCTAATCAACAGATCTGATTTTTGACTGGAATCAACCTAATCACTAGATCTGATTTTGACTGGGAATCAACCTAATCACTAGATCTGATGTTTGACTGGGAATCAACCTAATCACTAGATCTCTCTGATTTTTGACTGGGAATCACCTAATCACAGATCTGATTTTTGACTGGGAATCAACCTAATCACTAGATCTGATTTTGACTGGGAATAATCACTAGATCTGATGTTTGACTGGGAATCAACCTAATCACTAGATCTGATTTTTGACTGGGAATCAACCTAATCACCTGATTTTTGACTGGGAATCAACCTAATCACCAGATCTGATTTTGACTGGGAATCAACCTAATCACTAGATCTGATTTTTGACTGGGAATCAACCTAATCACTAGATCTGATTTTGACTGGGAATCAACCTAATCACTAGATCTGATGTTTGACTGGGAATTAACCTAATCACTAGATCTGATGTTTGACTGGGAATCAACCTAATCACTAGATCTGATTTTTGACTGGGAATCAACCTAATCACTGACTATCAACCTAATCACTAGATCTGATTTTTGACTGGGAATCAACCTAATCATAGATCTGATGTTTGACTGGGAATCAACCTAATCACTAGATCTGATGTTTGACTGGGAATCAACCTAATCACTAGATCTGATCTGATGTTTTGACTGGGAATCAACCTAATCACTAGATCTGATGTTTGACTGGGAATCAACCTAATCACTAGATCTGATGTTTGACTGGGAATCAACCTAATCACTAGATCTGATGTTTTGACTGGGAATCAACCTAATCACTAGATCTGATGATGTTTGACTGGGAATCAACCTAATCACTAGATCTGATGTTTGACTGGGAATCAACCTAATCAACAGATCTGATGTTTGACTGGGAATCAACCTAATCACTAGATCTGATGTTTGACTGGGAATCAACCTAATCAAGATCTGATTTTTGACTGGGAATCAACCTAATCACTAGATCTGATGTTTGACTGGGAATCAACCTAATCAAAGATCTGATTTTTGACTGGGAATCAACCTAATCACTAGATCTGATGTTTGACTGGGAATCAACCTAATCAACAGATCTGATGTTTGACTGGGAATCAACCTAATCACTAGATCTGATGTTTGACTGGGAATCAACCAACCTAATCAACAGATCTGATTTTGACTGGGAATCAACCTAATCACTAGATCTGATTTTGACTGGGAATCAACCTAATCACCTAGATCTGATTTTTGACTGGGAATCAACCTAATCACTAGATCTGATTTTTGACTGGGAATCAACCTAATCACTAGATCTGATGTTTGACTGGGAATTAACCTAATCACTAGATCTGATGTTTGACTGGGAATCAACCTAATCACTAGATCTGATGTTTGACTGGGAATCAACCTAATCAACAGATCTGATTTTTGACTGGGAATCAACCTAATCACTAGATCTGATTTTTGACTGGGAATCAACCTAATCACTCAACCTAATCACTAATCTGATGTTTGACTGGGAATCAACCTAATCACAAGATCTGATGTTTGACTGGGAATCAACCTAATCACTAGATCTGATGTTTGACTGGGAATCAACCTAATCACTAGATCTGATTTTTTGACTGGGAATCAACCTAATCACTAGATCTGATGTTTGACTGGGAATCAACCTAATCACTAGATCTGATGTTTGACTCAACCTAATCACTAGATCTGATGTTTGACTGGGAATCAACCTAATCAACAGATCTGATGTTTGACTGGGAATCAACCTAATCACTAGATCTGATGTTTGACTGGGAATCAACCTAATCAACAGATCTGATTTTGACTGGGAATCAACCTAATCACTAGATCTGATGTTTGACTGTCAACCTAATCACTAGATCTGATTTTTGACTGGGAATCAACCTAATCACTAGATCTGATGTTTGACTGGGAATTAACCTAATCACTAAATCTGATGTTTGACTGGGAATCAACCTAATCACCAGATCTGATTTTTGACTGGGAATCAACCTAATCACTAGATCTGAATAATTCTCCTTCCTTTTCAATAAAATGATCAATGCAATCAGACCTATTACTTAGAGACAAACAATACAATTGTGCTTGTTTGGAGAGTAAGCTGTAGAGAAAAAAACTTGACATGATAGAAGAAAACTGACTGTAATTTTAAAATCAGCATGCCAATTTTAGTCTAAATCCAATGAAAAATCAAATAGAAATTATGTCCAAAATTGTTCCCCAGTTAATTGTTTGCAAATTATTATTATTATTGAATAAGAATAATTACTTGAAATCATTTAATTGCTTGAAGAATAAACAAAGATTGATTTTGGCATGATATAAGCCAACAAGGGTTCATATGCCGTAAAACCAACCAATCTGGTTAATTGATGGGTTCTCTTGTCATTTTGTTGTTTATAGCTGTTACGCCGAAACCTCCAGAACCTGAACCAGAGAGAATAGCTGGACAGATGACTCGTGAAGAACTTGAACGACATTTGGAATCTCGACAACACTCATTTGGAATTGAAAAGGCCCCAGCTAAATTACCGATGGAGATCTTCAGCAATGAAAACTCTGATCCAGACAGGTAAGTGTTAGGTTAATAACATAAAAATGCTGTAATATTTACCTGAATATTATAAAGCAAATTGATGCTAAGCTCAGGTCATAAAGAAGATATTATTACTGAATGTAGTTTTATTCTTTGAAAAGTGAAGGGGCTTCTTATTGGCAAAAATTGTTTTTGGTTATTTCCTATAACTACAACATAAACAAAGAGGAACCACTCTTGACTGATAATTTATTTATTTATTTATTGATCTACTAGGAAAAAAGAAGACATGTTTGGGTTTAGGGTTAGTTTAATGGGAAAATAAATAAATAATTTATCAGTCAAGAGTGGTTCCCCTTTGTTTATGTTGTAGTTATAGGAAATAACCTTGTTTTTTTTTTCTTTCTCCTTGTATCAATTCAGAGCAAAGTGAGGAACTGTGCATATACAGTCCTAATTGGACTCTGTGGGAATTTTATTTGCTATTTCCTCCAAGATCAATAGATGGATTATAAAACTTTGTAAGAATATCTTTTAGGAAGTTAGTATTGCATAAAATGTAGATGTTGAAATCATTTACACATTAATAATGGGAAGAAGATTAATGAGTGTGAGTGATTTATAATGGATGTCTTATGTTTATTAGATGATTTCACTTATCTTTTAAAGTGGATTAATTCACACAATATTAATAGTTGAATTTTGTTATTGTCAATGATTAGAGAATGAAGATTACTTGACGGATCCAGAACATACAATATGATAAATGTTTAAGAAAGAAAAAAACATTTCTTGATAATTTATAATTTTGCTTGAAGGCAATTACAATGCGTATATCATATAAAATTCAATAATTATAGAAAATAACCATGACAAGTGAATTTGGCAAACGATTATGCGATGCTAGAACATACAATGTTCTATCATTGCATAATCGTTTGCCAAATTTACTTGTCATGGTTATTTTCTATAATTATTGAATTTTATATGATATACGCATTGTAATTGCCTTCAAACAAAAATATAAATAATAATATATACTTCATTCAACAATGCTTCTAAAAACAAACATCCAAAAATCTTATTTCTTGATAAATAAATTTAGTTCCCAAATCTGAGCAGAGTCCATTAATGCAGCATGAAAGTTGCATTTCTACTTGAATGAATTTTGATCTCCCAAGAAGTTTGGGGGTGGATCCTTTTATGCCTATCTAGGTATAAAGAGATCCACAGATTTGTTAATTTGGTTGATTTAGCCTCAAAAAGAGGAGTACCAGGGGGGAAAATAAAGTTACCAAGGCATATTTGGTATCATTGGAAGCGTAAATTTATGCCCTAAAAGAAAATAAAAACTCCTCTTTTATACGCAATGGGGAACATTTTTTTTTTTTTAATGCCCATTCTTCTGAGCCTGTGTCAGGCTGAGTTGATTATAATTTTTAAAAAAGAAAATTTGGAGGCCAGAAAAGAAAAAAAAAAAAAAAAACCCTTCTGGCCAGACTTGAAGTCTGGAAGATCAATATTTTCCTTATTTAATTAACCGGTTGTAATTGGGAGTACAATAAAAATTCAATACTGGCCTGAGTTGAATTTAGACAACTCAAATGAATAGAAGATTCCAGACTTCCCAGATTCTTAATGAATTGTAAAGATGGCCAGAGACTCAACCAATTAGTCTTGTAGATTTAAACTCAAAAAGAGGTGTACCAGGATAAAAAAAAAAAAAAGGCTACTGACAGATTTGGTATCATTGGAAGTGTATTTTTATGCTCTGAAAGAAAAGAAAAAAAACTTCTTTGTTATATGCAATGGGGAACATTTTTTACAACCATTCATCTGAGCACAACTTTCAGTCAAGGGATCACTTTTGAGTTCTTCATTAGGAATATTGAATTTGAACACTGGGGACAAAATTCACGTCTTGATGTTGCAAGTGATATTGATTAGTGATATAACTCTTACTTTTTGGGTTGGGTGTTGACACTTAATTCTATATTTGGGTCAAAATGGTTGATCAACATACATTTCAGACTGGGATACTCTGTTTCCCTCTGATGAAATCATGAGATTCAATTAGAATTCTGTTCTCTCCAAATTTGAGAATATTCTCACCAAGTGCCCAGATTTACACAATTTACTCTCAGCGGGTAGACTACAACGTAGACCACAATGTTTGTTCATTAAATAGTAAGAACACCTTCCATGGTCTGGGTGTAATTGCTGTATCTATACCATTAAGAACCCAGAGTTGGAGCAGTTGTGGTGAACAAAGGTATTCCCATTCAGTGGTACAAATTATCTTCAAGGCTGGATCTCATTAGAAAAGTTTTAACCATTCATTGAGTTGCAATTTCCATATGTTCTACCTGTTTCAACGAACTGTGATTTTCTCTGGCATTCAGCTTGCAAATTATCAACTAAAAATCTCCCTCAAAGTGTCTGGACTGATTTCATTCCAAACATATCAGCTAGAATACACTTGTCACCTGCTCATATTACAATGCTGCCCATCATTGAATTTGATGTCTTCACATGACAACTGTATATTTTCAGTACTGTTATTTGTGAAAACTCAGATTCCTACCAGTTGCCTGACCTTTGATTAACCTTTGTGGTGGAAAGCTTCTAAAATTATTGATAGCAAGTCTATAGGCATAGTTTGCAGATTGGGAGGCTTTCACACCATCATGAGTTTCTTGGAAAGTTTTGGTAGTTTTATGAATGGTTCTGAGTTGTCCAAGTTGCTAGCTACTATCTAAGAGGAGACAACTTTGTAGCACATATTCTTTCCAGAAAGACTGTCTTTAGATTTGCAAGTACACTTCTTGATACATGCAGCCTTGATGAGCAAGCTTATTGATTCTGTACTTCTACCAGTAGATACTGATCATGTTACTGAAGGAGCTGATGAGAACAATAGATATGGTCTCTTTCTGAACCAAGATATTGTTGAACAGCACTTGAGATATATAAAGGCCAAGTATGGTTCATCAAAAATAATTTTTGATGGCTACTCTGTTAGACCATTGATAAAAACCAGCAAAGAGCAGTTCAGAATTCTGATAACATTCAAATCGAAAACAGCTTGCAAGTTGCTATTAATCAAAAGCTTTTCCTCTCAAATAAGAACAAGGATGAGTTTTTCAAAATGTTCTTGAAGCCTTTGAAAGCTGACAACCATCATATGGTCCAAAGTAAGGGAAACGCAGACATATGTTGCTGATAAAGCCGCTCCGACTAACTGCCTAATAGAAACTCAGTGATTGTTGTAGCTGATGACATGGATATATTTTCTCATTTGATCTACCATGGCTTGTGAATTACCTTTTTTGATTGAGATTTTATTCACAAAAATGAGTCAAGAAGAACTGTAATTTACTGTTTTATTATTGTATTATTTAAAATATAATTGTAATAACAACTAACAAAGGTGAAATATGATCTGTTTTTACTCCACATCCATATATATATAAAAGAGACCCACGGTATGTACGTGTCGACCTAAAACTCTGATAATATAAGTCATTCTGATTTGAAATCTTGCGTATACTTTAATAATCCGTCTAACTAAGAAACACACAAAATTTAATTATTGATTTTTGATAATTAAGTGAGATAATTAATTAATTAAACGAAAATCAAAAGATTTGTGGAACTCTTCATGATTCTTCAAAAGGAAGTACAAAAAGACTCATCGTAGTATAACCCATCCACTCTATAATTGAACGTGTACAGGTTAATATAGTTAGCCGTATGCCGCCCTCAGTTTCAGGCATTCTCAACCCGTACTTCGGGGAGGGGGTCCAGTGAGCTTCAGCCGCTGGACCGCTCGGGTTAAATTAATACCATCGATCCCAGGGGGCTATCCCCCCCCCCAGGCAATACCTGCCCCCTTAGGGGCAGGGCTGGGTTTATTGCCCAGTACCTTGAGGAATGCCGATGGGATTGACGCATTTTTTCCACCCGCCACCCATGATCTTCAG
Organism: Doryteuthis pealeii; assembly: GCA_023376005.1. Taxonomy (NCBI): domain Eukaryota; kingdom Metazoa; phylum Mollusca; class Cephalopoda; order Myopsida; family Loliginidae; genus Doryteuthis; species Doryteuthis pealeii. Next base: position 36,480,328 of record CM042178.1, read on the forward strand.
TTCGTGGGTGGTCCCACATTAATAGTGTGTTGTGCCTAAATAGTACACATGTTAAATACCCCATTAACTGCCTGGAAGATCAAAATTTATTAGCTGAGTCTGGATCGAGAAGCCGCAAAAGTTTCTCGCTTGATTCCAGGGGACCATCTAACACTTGCAGCTCATCCACATTAAACTAGATTGTCAAATATGGCTTGATGGATAGTCAAATACCCAGTCGAAGATCCTTTACAATTTGAATACCGAGTTTGATCATTGTTGGATGGTCTATACTTGGTACGCATCCTACCAGTGGTTAACAGTTTGGGTAAATACTAAGTCTGTCTTCAGTTACCATAAGCCAATTTAGACGTGTACAATATCATTACACCCGCCATGTTTAATGGATAAATTTTCAGTATAATCCCTTTTCGAAAATTTCTGTTTTGTAATGTAGTACTGATTGTAAATTTTTTTTTTAAGAACAAATATATTGATTTTTAGCACTAGGTTAGACGCCATTTCTATCAAGAATGAGAATTTTGCGAGCCATTCACTTGCTACGGGAAAACCGAAATCTGGCGAAAATCTTGACGACTTTGCATGATTGTAAAAACTATAACGGGATTGAAATTTATTAATACTGCAAGCTGAACATTTTTTTTTGGGGGGGGGAATCGTGCCATACTCTAGAATAGAATATGAGAGTAACTATAGTACCGAGTGGACTTTTATATACTGTGATAATTCTAAGTATTAAAGGCATCATCATAATCTTGCTCTACTCGTTTTTCTCAAACATTGTTTGTGAAAATGCATTGAAAAGATAAAAATGAAAAATATTTCTTTCAAAGGAGGTAAATATGGCACAGACTAATGGTCAATCTAGAGAAATGGTCGTTGAGTCTAAAAATTAATAGAATATATCCGCCCATTCGTCTGCCATGAAAAACTTGCGGTCGAGAAGGATATCCATATACGAAGCTGATAGCTATGAAATCTTGATGGCTTAGTCAAAAAAAGGTAAATTTATTGACTGATATAAACATCTAGCTGACAAAATTATTGAAGCAATTAAGTAATTATCCAATATGTTTGCCACAAATAGGTAACAAGTTTGTGTATATGGGACATCCATCACGGATCAAACATCCTATTCAGTAGTAATGGGTCTGCCAGCTACCCGTTATACCATTATATTATAACTAATAACTCGAAGGAGAAATCATTCTGTATTAAAATCTCGAATATTCATTAATGTTTATGAGGAACCATATAAAATTTAGTGTTTGACTTTTACTGATTTAGTGATATAATTCAATTAAAGATCTGTTGATAAGTGGAACGCTTCAAGTACAAAACATATTTCTTGGTATAATCTCTGACCCTCTCCCTCTTTTTTAAAAAAATTTTTTGAGCCCTACTTTGCTATTGATCCAGCTGAAAAGCTATTCAATCCACTATGTTTTACCTGTGGATAACCTGTTGGGAAAATACCCAGTCTTTACATTTCTAAATCTCAATTGCAAGCCTATTCTATCAAATATCTTATTATAATGGAGATTGTGGGTTTGACTGTCTGTAACCGAAACTATATTACTATACAAGTCACAATTCCCTTTGTTATCTGCATCCCATTCTCCATGATTTTATTTTTATTTAAACCTCAATTATTAATAAAATTGTTTCACATCATTAAGACTGTTAACCATATCTACATGATATTTACCGCGTACCCCACTTGTACGGGTCAGGCACAAAGTCCCTATTAACGTGGGACCACCCACAAACCGAAGCTCATGGAGTGGCAGGTGAAAAATTGCGTCGATCCCGTCGGCATTCCCCCTCAAGGGGGGCGCCTCAGGCACTGGGCAATAAACCCAGCCCTGCCCCTTTAAATCGAGGGGGCAGGTATTGCCTGGGGGGATGGCCCCCTGGGATCGACGCTGTCGATCCCAGGGGCCGAAGCCACTGTTGACCATATCTACATACTGTATTTACCGCGTACCCCACTTGTACGGGTCAGGCACAAAGTCCCTATTAACGTGGGACCACCCACAAACCGAAGCTCATGGAGTGGCAGGTGAAAAATTGCGTCGATCCCGTCGGCATTCCCCCTCAAGGGGGGCGCCTCAGGCACTGGGCAATAAACCCAGCCCTGCCCCTTTAAATCGAGGGGGCAGGTGTTGCCTGGGGGGATGGCCCCCTGGGATCGACGCCGTTAATTATATCAATGGTCCAGAGGCCGAAGCCACTGTTGACCATATCTACATACAAATAACATGCACTTGTATTTAGATATACAACAAAACAGCCGTTGACAGTGTGAATGGGAAGGCTAATTTGCATATTGATCTTTAAAAAATTGATTTTAATAAATATGTGCTTAATATTATTGATTTCTAATTGTTTAGTTTTATCTTATTGAATATGAGCAAAATTCTCTTCAATAAATCTTAAAAGAAATCCCTTAACAAAAAGAAATAACTGTAATATTATTCTTTACTTCCTATTTTATCTAAATAGTTAAATTAGGAATAGGAGTAATTCAAAATGATGGAAGAGTTTCAAAGTTGTTCTATTTTTCAATCATACCCCCTCTGTTCCAAATCATGTTATCTGCATTTTTATTCAGTTTCATTGGCCTTTCTAATTTAATATGATATTTTATTATATTTAAACTTAAATACTTGCACCCGGAGGGTGCATATATTTGCTAGTAATATTAATATAGGCAGCATATTTAAATATCACAAGGATTCCATACAGGAAATTTAAATGTAATGTTCATTCAAAAATTATAATTTTGTACTAATTGTAGAACAATTTTGGTAAGAACAACAAAATGAAATTATTTTAAATGCAAATAAACATTGTAATCCAAAAAAATTTAATTTTCTAAAATTCTTTTTTATTTTAAGTACTTTTTCTTAGTTTTTATGTATATGAGGACTAAGAACCAAATACATTAATGTTTAGCACAAGCTAATTTGAAAAATTTAAACATAAACTTTTAGCTGAAAAAAATGAACAAAACAAATAAGTATTTAACCGTCCCGTTCACAGGATGTGACTCTAGATTGCAAGTTTGGGGAATCCAGCGAGTATCAAACTTGTTACTAAGCAGTATGGATCTTATCTTCTGAGTCAACTTCAGAAAATATCATTGAGAAATAAAATCTCAAATATAATTTTGTTTATAATGAGGAAAAGTACAGATTTAATTTTGAATTTTTACCGATTAAATGATATGATTAAAATGAATCGATTTGTGGGTCTTCCCACCATTCTTTACGAGTAAAAAAAAAAAAAAAACTTCACACCTACGATTTTATTATTCCAATTCCACATTCTAACAGTCTTTTTTAATCCATTAGTAGTTTTAAAAAATAAAAACTTAAATTTTTGCTAAATAAATAAAAAAAAAATCTTTAATCATGAAAATCTTTCCGATCAATCTATACCTTTATTTGAAGTACAATTCTAAATGTTATAGCGTCAAAAAGAAAAATGAATCCAATACATTTTCTTATATTGTAACTCAACCGGAAAAAATAAAATTGGTTCAAACCACTTGGAGTTTGGGGTAAAATTTTTAAATGTAGGTATTTACCTAACACGTTCGCCACGGATAGAATGTGAAATAACGTCGCAAGTATAATGCGTCCACTGAGGATCGACCTCGCTATTCAGTAGTAATGCATATGCGAGACTAGCTTGCTAACAATTACATAGTTGGGATATCCTTATTTCTTACACAAACTGTTCGCCACGGGTAGGATGTGTAACACGATCAAAAAATATGGGGGATCAAGGAAGGATCAAATTCATTATTCAGTAGAAATGGATCTGCGAGAATCTTGCTCACCATTACACTCCGATACGATGCTCTTTTCCAAACTATCATCATGTCTAGGATGTGACACGAGATCACAATAAGGTGGAATACAACAAAAATAAAAAATAACAATTGCACCACAATCATTATTTACCCAACATGTTCGCTATGGGTATGATGTGACACAAGGTTGCAGGTATGGGGCATACAGTGTGGCTTGAACTCGTCATTTAGTAGTAATGAATCTGTGAGACCTACTTGCCGACCGTTACACTGAAATGGGATGCATTCCTTATTTACCCGTATCGTTCAACATAGGTAGAATTTGACAAAACTTCCCAAGTGTTGGGCTTCCAATGAGAATAGAACTCGCTATTCAGAAGTAATGGATCTGTGAAACTAGCTTTTTTATCCTTAGGCCACAAAGGGACACCTTTAATATTTTAGTAAAATAAACAAACATTGCAATGTATGATTTCTTAGCGACTTTATTTCTTAATTTAATAAGAATTTTCTAAATTATTTTCCTATCTAACTACTATCTTGAGATCTGGCATTCTTAAAATTATTTCACTCCGGTCATGGACTGCGTACCTCAGCTAGTTCCTCATATTAGATGTGGTTTGCATACTCCCCACCAATAAAAACAAATTTCCCCAGGGATTCAAAAAAGAGGATTTTTCAAATTTCAAAAAATGCCAAATACTGTTTAGTATATGTTTTTTCTTGGTCCACCTTCATATCTTACCAGACTAATGTTTGAATTTGTTTATTGGTTGAGTAGTAAACTTCTCAGGAGAATTAGTAATAAGTTCCATTTACCCCACAAATATGCAACAATAATTTTTTGAAAAAAAATATTGCCTGAGGTGGATGAGAGTTAAAAAAAAATTCAATTTCAATAAACTAAATTTTATTCAGTTAAATTTAAAAAAAAAAAAATTTCTTTTTGATAAATAAAATTTATTTAAAAGATGTTCTTTTGATAAATAAAATTTATTTAAGAGATGTTCGTACAATCAATGAATGAATGCAATACATGTTGTTACGCTCTTAATTTATTTTCTTAGAGATTTAATAAATTTCATGTTTAATAAAGTAAGCATTTATTTAATCGTAGTTTTTTACATTTTAAAAAATAAATGTAAACATCTGGTTAAGTCTTGCAGAATCAAAGTAAGCATTAAATTAAATGAATAACTTTATTTAATTTTTAAAGAACAAAATAAAATTTATATAAATTAAAAATAAAAAGCTATTTTAATAATCTAAAATCGAAGAAGATTAAATGGTAGTTTTTGCATTTTTAAAAATAAATGTAAACAAAATACTTCCGGTTGAATCTTACGGATTAAATTACCATTATTAAAATTTAAGCTAAGACAAGTTTATATGATATTTAGTTTCTAGATAATTTTTTCATAAAAATCTATGTTAGATAACTTTGAATATATAATAAAATAAAACAAACTATATATAAATCAATAATGCCGGACATGTATTTATTAAAACTTGTTTTAAAAAGCATGTTAGACCAGGAAATATTGTGTACCTCGTTCTGAGCATATATATAAATCAACATTGCCTCTTATTTTAATGTAGTAATGACATTGACTATAAATTAAATACTCATTGATAAACTTACTTAATTTCTGAAATGACTGTGATGTAAGCAGTGACGTAGTTTCGGTTACAGACAAATAGAGACTGGATCTTCATTATATATAGAAGATATGCCTTCTAAATCATATGTAGGATTAGGACTTGGAATATAGTATTTACTTCTATTAAATATTGTCATTAAAATTATATATATATAATTAGTTGGTAAAAATATGAAGGATAGTGAACCTTACTTCTCATGCAGTGTTGGTTTTTGAAGTTGTCCTTCTCAACTGGGTTTTTAAAAATCTTTTTAATTTAAAAACATTTTTTTATTTTTTTTTTTACTGTAAACTGTAAACTCACAGAAGGTGAACCAATGGAAGCCAAAATTGGCCAGTCAACTATATTTAGAGAGAGACATTAAACCAAAATTCTTTAGATGAAAAACTGTTTTACCAAGGTTAAAGAGTCGAGTCTGCCCCCCCCCCCCTGCTATTTTACAAAATGAATTGAAATCAAACAGGTTTGTCTGGAATTTAAACTCTGTTTGCTGATTCGATTTTGTTTCTGTACTAAAAGTTATTACATCATCTGCATATTTATCAAAATTTAGAATTATGTCCACAACGGTTAAGTCCTAATGAAAGTGCTGATTCACTGAAGTTAAGCAGCAATGTGCCTGCTCAGTACTTAGGTGAACAGTTATTGTAAGTAAAATGGAGTAGATGAAAGTCCACATGAACCTAATGAATAAATATTTTATATAACATAAGTATGTTTTTCAAAATAATCTTTGTTAATGCACTTCAGTGAATGTTACTTGTATAAATTGAATGTTAAATTCAGTGAAAATTCAGTTATGATCTCTACATCAAGTTGTAATCTTATTTCTGTACTTGGTATTTTAATGGAAATGAAATACTCCTTATTTGTCTGAATTTTCTTTAGATAATTCATATTATTTAGATTTTTTGGATTGTTGTCCTCATCTTAATTGTTATATACGTTTTGGCCTTCTTTAGTTGACCTCTGGAACCTTCATGGTTAACGGAATAATAACAATTTACCCCAATGGATGAGATAAAGGGTTCGGTTTGAAGTTCCATCAAGGCCCCTGAATTTGACAACAAACATCTGAAGAAGGCGGGAGGACACTTGGGCAAAATGTGTATATAACAGTAAAGAGGAGAACAACTGTCTGAAAAATCTAAATAATAATCATCTTCTAAAAGAATGAAAATTACTGATCTAAATTCTAAAACAGTATGATGTGTGTGTGTGTGTAAATATATAATTATTTAATAAGAATCTTTATTGTCATATATATTGGCCTTTTTTTTTTTTCTTTCTTTTTTTTAGGTAGTTGAGCAATTTTCTTTACTGAACCATTTTATTAAATCAACTGGAGTAGATTTTTCTCAGTTTGCTGTCCAGGCAAAATGGATAGTTTGTACCAGTTGAATTTTTTCATTATTAACCTCCTCAATAGGACTTACTTGAACTAGACAGGCAGTCATAGATGCTCCATTTGATCAATTGGCTGGTCATGTCAAGCACCTAGTCCTGGCCAGATTCTTCAAATTGCTCTTGTGGCTAACACCCAACACTTTTTATCATACAGGTGCTAGAAGGCAGTGATTGAGGGTCAACCACTGGTATTTATTAGTACATATGAAGTTAATGAAAATTATTTCTTAAACAAATACTATACATATAAAAAAAAAGATTTAGCATTAAATCAACTAATTAATTGGTCATGAGGTGAAGAGCTAGGCATCCTACTACTATGTTCAATAATAAATTTATATTTTAATATTTCATCCAAGATGGAAAGAAAATCATAGTAAAAGAGAAGTTTGTAGGTAACAAGCCAAAAAAGAGAATTATATATTACATATTCAAGCTCTAAGCATAAAATTGAATAAAGGCTTTGAAATTTCCCATTTACTATGACAAAGGAAAATAATTCAAGGGGCCAAATTCTCTAGCAGTGAAATATGAAATTGGAAACTTATTTAGCGTTGTTTATAATGTGTGTTTTTTTTTCTCTTCATTCTAGTGAAAGTGCTCACGACATGTCTGGCCTGATTGGAGATGTGGATGACGATGCTGAACTTGTAATCGACACACCACAGTGATTAATCATCCCTCCCTTTCCCCTTCATCTCTTATCATCTCAAATTCCTTCCCAAATTTCCAATCACTTTGCTCATAAATAAATTTTTTCATTGGAAAAACTCATTCTGATTACTTTATAATTTTTTTTCTTTTTTTGGTGCGGCAATGAAATGAAAACAGTTTAGATTTCTTGATACATAAGTATCACGTAAATGAAACTAAATCATGTGACCAACCATATGATGATACTTTGTATAATACCTACACCACCCAACTGCCTTTAACCTCTTATCTATTGATTCTGACTAGGTTCACTTTCTTTGGTGACAATTCAGTTTACTGTGCCCCAATTTTTTTTGTTTTTCATCCTTTGTTTTTGGTACCAAGTTCAATTCTAAGCTCAGTAACTCCTGTCACCATGTTGCTTTTCCCCAAATGGATTAAAAAAAAAAAAAAAGTATTCTTCTCTAATAAATATGTTTTTACTATCCATTATTATATAATAATCACTCCATCATTCAACCCTCATCTACCTGGATATAATGTATGTAAAAGGCAGTAAACAAAAAACAGAATTTGAAAGTGGTAAGTGAACTGCATGTATGTTGCAAGGTCTCATTAAATGACAGTTCCGATCGACTGATATCTGTCTTATATTTATTTTTAATGAACTATTCTCCTCATTTTTGTTTACTATGTTGTACATCTTCTGTCTTCTGGTTTATTTCAAATTGGGCATAGCCAACCACAGTATTATAGAAACACTGTGCACATAATGTGTTCAGTTGACTCCTGCTATTGAACATTTAATGAAAAATAATTTAAAAAAGAAACACAGTTTATATTAGGTGATAATGAAAGATGCCCCTTTTTCATTGAAACCAACAAGTGCCAGGCTTTTAAGAGATTATCCTTTCTTTCCAGCACTTTTGTTGATTGTGGTGAACATTGACAAATTCCGACCATAATCGGCTTAAATCGCAATTTTTTGCATATTTCTGGTTTACGATTAAAAATATTTATATGGTTGGAAAGAAAATTAAATAATCTTTCTAAATATGTAATTTTTACGTATTTTTATCCTTTGAATTATTTTTTACGGCAAGTTAAAACGGTATTTTGCTTCAAACAGCCGAAAATACATGAGTTTTTTTTCTTTTTCTCAGAATAAAATTTACATAGAAATTTCTTTTGTAAAATCAAAGTGCTTAATCTTTATACTTAGAACACACCTTACAATACAAGCAGGAACTTGTTTTTTTTCTTTTCTGACCTTTGGAAACGAAAATATGATAGACAAAAGTTGATGGAGATTCCCAACAAGTATAGGAGAAAAGGAAAAAAAAAAAAAAAAGAAAAAGGCCACTATATCACTAATGCAAGATAGTCTCAGAATTATTTTTATATATAACATGTGACATTTAGATGATGCTTAACCATCAGGGGTTTTTCATCAAACTTTCAATTTTGGAAAACCGAACTTAAAATTACGAGAAATGTAAACAAAACTCAGCTCACACTGGACCAGCGTTATTTAAAAACATATGAATATTTAAGGTATTCTATTTCTTGTTACAAGAAATAGAATAGGTATTTGAAAATGTATTTTTTAAGTTCAAAGTGATTTTATATATTTAAATTAATACTATATATGTGTATACATGCAGTATGAAAATGTTGAATAATCTTGTGGTAAACTTAAAAAAAACAAAAAAACCCTGCTATCCTTACCTCTTATTCTCTAAATAATGGGTTACAGCATAGAGATACATACAATTTGAGTGCAAAATGCCAAGTTTTATCAAAATTGCTCCAAAAATAAAGAAATGGTAAAGAAATTACTGAATTTCTTGTTTTGAATTGGTCTGTGATTTGACTTTTTTTTTTTAACAAAATCATGTCCACTTTTGTACACCCAAATTCGGGGGTTTAAATTCTCATAACTTTTGAACCACTGGGGATATTTGCATAATTCAAACAGTTTTGAACTCCATTTACCCAGCTCTATTTAACTAATATGATTAAATAACAATAACCTCAAATAAAAAAAAAATCAACTGGGAATGCTCTTCTTATTATTATTCTCTAATATGTATTACTTCTCACTTGTAAAAAAAAAAAAGCCAAGAAAGTTTCAAAAAGAAAAAAGCAACCTGTTGTAACAGCAGTCCATAATGATATTGATGCTTCTATTTAGGAAGGAGGAAAAAATTGTTATATTGAGAATTTGGATGATTAAAAAATGATGTTCAATGTTTATTACATAAAATTATCATTCATTTGCAAATTTGACTGGAAATTGCTTTTATTAACTGTATATATAGCTCTACAGTCGATAGAGCATTCCATATGTGTAGCACAGCTTAGGTAATCTGTGAGGTAAAGCATCTGGGAACTCCCCAGTCTAGCGCAAGTGAAAAGGGAATAGACTCCCTCGCTGTTATGCAAATATGTTTTTAGACAGTGTCATTCTAATAAAAAAATTAAAAAAACTCCCTCTGTGCTATTTTTGCTGCGTTCCAGTTTATCTAAACATGAGAATTTACTTAATATAAAAATAACTTACAAATGATTTTTATAATGTCAAGTGATTATGTATTTAATAATAGATCAATTTAAAGAGAATGAAAAACAATAATATTAGTTTTCATTTTCCTCAATTATTTTATCTTACAAAAAATAAATAAATTCATATAAGTAATCCAATCCAAACTTCACAAAGCTATGAAATTTGGTCATTGAATACAATTATTTTTGCAAAAAAAAAAAAAAAAAAACACAAAAAAAAAAACAAAAAAAAAACACAAAAAAAAAAAACCCTGGTATATAGAAAGATATTTTTTATATTACAGCTGAGCATTAATATTTCTGTAAGTTTTATAATATAACATAAAAAAAAGAGAGGCAATCACTGTCTTTTTGCAATTGTCCAAGATTCTCTCAAAATCAAAAAGAAACATTTTCTATATAAATAACTTTTATAAACTATGGGGGAAATTTAAGACATTTCATTAGATTTTGGAACCCCCTACCCCAATTCCAACAATTCGATAATGAGAAATCAGTCGCAAGATATTGATGTATTAACTGAACCCAAAGAAAATGGGAGTACAGGAGATTTTAGATGGGTGGTGTGGTGTGTGCGTGCACAAGTCAGTAGATTAAAAAAAAAAGGACAAATAAAGCAAATTTATATTGTATTTTTAAATATCCTAAATGACTAATAACTTATTTGGCAAAGTGTCACAGATCAAATGAGACACACCCCCCCTCCTTCCATTTTATTTATTTTTAACTTGGTACCTGTTGGGTATAATGGGTCAAAATGCAGTTTGACTGGAATTTCCGGTTTTTGCATTTCATTTCCCCAGAATTTTCTTTCTTGCTCTCCTATTGTGTAAAGAGAGAAAGTGATTTGCCAGGAAAAAAAAAAAGAAGCTAAGTCTCTGTGCGCAGACGTTTGCTAGGTGGCAGTTCTCCATCATTTTTTTGCTGTTCATCAGTAGCATCATCTTGAGATGAGGTAGAAGAAGGGTGGATTATGCTTAACACTCGTACCTGTGTTCCTGACCCCTCTTTGGTGAGATCTCCGCCCACTGTATCATCTAAAGGTTCACCCTCACTAACTACGGTAGTCGTTTCTTCTGTGTGGTCATTAGTATGACAACTGACTGTCTGCTCTAGAGTTGCTTCTTCAACAGTTGATGTACAGATTATTAGGGGTTCATTATCGACTACACCTTCTTCCTGTGTATGATGTACAGAATCATCTGATGATGTGATAATCACAATGTCATCATGGACTTGTCCATTGTGAGAATTTGCAGCTTGTAGTCGGGCAACAACTTTATTAGCAAAATATGCAAGTTGTTCTTGTTGCTCTTGTTGATGTATAACCTCTACATCCTCATCAGTTCCGTTCACCTCAACATCTTGATCTTGTTCTAGTGTGGCTGTAACAGTTGTCGTGTGATAGTCAACTGTACTGTTTGACTCTGTCTGACCAGTCCCAACAGTGGCTGATGGAACCATTGAGGAATCTGTGACGGATGAAGTGGTAGTGGTTGGTGAAGAAGTAGTGGTTACTGCAGTACTACTACTACTAGTAGAAGGTAAATTGGACAAATAGGTACTTCTCAGCTGAGCAAGATGGCAGTCAAGAAGATTTCTGTATTGTTCTTCCATTTGCTGAACCATTTCTGAAATGGATTTCTCAGCTGGTGGACACAGGCGGACCAGCAGTTCCTGTTCTCTTTTTTGATAGTTTGACAAATCCCTTTTTAAAATCTGGATCTGAAAGAACGAAAGAAAAATCTATATAATAAAGGTTCAACTTTTGTATCACTTCAAAAAACAGTACATCGTAGCAAGATTTTTGTTTGTGCAATACTTAAAAAATCAATTTCCAATTTATAAATGTTGAGTCTAATGATCAGATTTGTTTAAATGTTTGATCAAGGGAGATAACTCAAGGTGTTTTTTTTTTTTTAAACTTAAAAGTGAACTAAAAATGTTGGATGAAAATAAAGAAAAGTTTTCAATCTAAGAGCTTGAATATGTAATATATAATTCTTTGTTGGCTTGTTACTAACAAAATCCTCCTCTTTCACTATGATTTTCTTTCCATCTTGGATGAAATATTAAAATATAAATTTATTATTGAACATAGTAGTAGGATGCCTAGACTACATACTTCGAACATCATTAGATTGTATAAAAGAAAAAGACGATATCCTGCACAGACTATTACAGATGCCGACTATGCAGATGATCTGGCACTTCTTGCAGATACACCTGCACTAGCTGAAACCCTGCTACATACCTTGAAGAGAGCTGCACAGAACATAGGCCTCCATGTGAACTCCGATAAAACTGAGTTAATGCGTTTTAAAAATGAAGGAAGCATCTCCACACTCAACTGTAAAATCAGTGGAACAATTTACATACTTAGGTAGTAATATCTAATCCACAGAAAGTGATGTTAATATATGTATAGGGAAGGCATGGTCTGCGATTGACAGATTATCAGTCATATGGAAATCCGATCTCACTGACAAGTTAAAGTGACAATTCCGTAGTTGTATCAGTGCTACTGTATGGCTGCACCACTTGGACTTTAATGAAGCGCCTAGAAAACAAGCTAAATGGGAGCTGCACAAGAATGCTGCATACAATGGAGGCTGGAAGGAGGAGAATTGATGGGAAAAATGTTATAGGCATTTTAAAATGTGAGTACTGCATTGAAAATCCTCCACATCCATTAATATACTTTGAAAAAAAACCAAAAAAAACTGAAACACATCACCCCTGATGATGGCACTTTGAAGTGCTGAAAGTACTCGGGATATGAACTTTGGTGGATCAAAAGTAACTGACCAATCTAAACTGTTAATGGAATTTATTGATAATGCAAATGTCTACAGTGTGTTGTGGTTGGATTTTATGGCATTAGGTTATTTCATGCTCAAGATGTTTTGTTTTATTCATTCTTGTTGGGTAATCAATTTTTTTTTCTAAACTCAATTTATAAAAACACATTTAAAAAAAATGCATTTTTTTATCTATTCAACACATAGATGGGATCCTGAAAGGTACTACAGAGTGAACCTGGGAGTAATGGCAATGAAGGAGAATTCCATACTTCCCAGTGCTTCAGAATTGGAACTTTGACACTAGATGCAATTTAGCATCATACCCAAGACACTAAGACCCTCAGCCATTGCCTTTGAGCACATATGCATATATATGATAAACCACTCCTCTAGCCTAAGTAAGAGGCAAAGTGGAGTATTGAATGTCATAGACTGCTCAGCCACCAGGATTCCATCCTTAAGTATTACAGGTTGCCCCATTGAGGAAATTTACCCCTTTACAGAGGTGCAGTTGACTTCAGCCGAATGTGCTCTGTATTGTGAGCATTCCTAGTATAGAGATAAAAGAAGAAAATTGTAATAACAAATTATAGAGTCGTGTCATGTCTTATGCAAAGAAAGATGCAAACAAAAGACTTTTACTTACCTGTAATTTAAGATGATCAATTTCTGTGTTGTAATCCTGTTCCATTTGGGCTTTCTCTATCATCAATTGGTCATACTTGTCCTGAAGAAGGGCATACTGTTTTTCAGAGGAGATTTTATCATCAAGAATTGTCACATCCTGTTGTGAAAAAAACAAAGAAAAAAATTATATCAAATGTTTGCAGAACTAGAAGATTTCATCAAGGATTTGTTTTTTATACTATGTCCATTCCCCAGTGTTCTGAAAAAAAAATAAAAAAATAAAAACCATCTATACTATTACTGAAGTTTGTGTGTCTGTGTGTGAATCATAAACAAATAAAAGAAACTGATTCTTCTGAGGAAAAAAAAAAAAAAAAAAAATATGCTATTTCCATTTCTGGCGAAAGTATGATAGAGACTTTGATGTGAAAATAAACATGCCCTTTTTGAATTTTGTAAATGGATGTTTTTCATATAGCCAGCTATATATTGGATGCTTATGAGTAAGAAGTGAAAAAAGTTATTTTCAAGAGATGGAAGAACAAGGAATGTACAAAGAGGATAATCAAAATTTTTATTTATGGAGTGGCACAGGTGGTTTAAAGAAGAGCAAGAAAATGATGAAGTGGGTAAATAAAGGCACAAAGAACAGATACAAATGTGGACAGAGCCTGAACCTTAATAGATTCAGATTGAAGATGAAGTGTTTGGCAATTGATAGCAAAACTAAATATGAATAGGGGAAGGTTTAGGGGATGAGAAAAATTTCTATAAAGATTGTGTCTTGAATAGAAATATCATTGACTTTACCTGTCTTTTGAATAATGCAGAGATATTTATCAGGATCATTATCAGTGATGAAATGTAATGTTTTCAACATTACCTAGAAACAAAATCTCAGAGTAAAAGTGGAAAACAAAAATTCACCATGGTTGAAAAGAAGTATGAATGTCTCACTTGCAATTAAAGACCATGTTGTTTGTGTTTTTCTTTGGATCATAAGAAGATAATTTACTACAAATTCTTAACACACAAACAAGTTCTGAAAATGTATTTAACCAATCTGTTCACCACAAGGTAGGATGTGATACAAAGTAACAAGTATAGGGTATCCAGTGAGAATTGAACTTGCTATTCAGTAGTGACACATCTACAGCACTAGTTTGCTAACCATTACACCAGAATGTGACACCTAAACAAATACATAAAAGGGTTAATGAGATTCTATTAGAGGAAAAGGTTTGAACTTTGTACTGAGACAAATTGTTTCTCTATCATGACAATACTTCTGCTTATGATTCCGCATTAGGCTAATAAATCCATTACAAATAGGGTCTAGACACTTTATTCCCCTCAATTAGCATCCCTATAATTTTTTTTTGATTTCCAAAATTGAAAATACCCTGAAAGGACAAAGATTTGCTGATATCCTTGAAATCTAGCAACATGCCACATTACTGAAAAGTATTTCAGAAAATGAGTTTTGTGTGTCAAAACTCATTTTCCTGAATACCTTTCAGTAATGTGGTGTGTTGCTGGATGTATATATATTTATGTATGAATATATGATATGGATATATATATATTCATGTATGAATATATGATATGGATGTATATATATTCATGTATGAATATATGATATGGATGTATATATATATATTTATGTATGAATATATGATATGGATGTATATATATATATTAAGGTATGAATATATGATATGGATATATATATATATATATTCATGTATGAATATATGATATGGATGTATATATATTCATGTATGAATATATGATATGGATATATATATATTCATGTATGAATATATGATATGGATGTATATATATTCATGTATGAATATATGATATGGATGTATATATATTCATGTATGAATATATGATATGGATGTGTATGTATTCATGTATGAATATATGATATTGATGTGTATATATTCATGTATGAATATATGATATGGATGTATATATATATATTTATGTATGAATATATGATATGGATGTATATATATATATTTATGTATGATATATGATATGGATGTATATATGGTATATATATATATATATTTATGTATGAATATATGTTATGGATGTATATATATTTATGTATCCATATAAAAAACCTACCTCCATCAATTCTTGTATTATAAACTATGAGAGTGAATGCTCTGCACAATACAAAAAAGCCATTATAAAAAACTTAATAATCCGATCAAAACTTACTTCTTCTTCTAAAACAATATTCTTTTCCAAATATTATGCAAACTCTCATCAATAATGAATTTCCAACTATTTTGTTGATGAACAAATCCGACAAATCCTCCATAATATTTACCATAATGAAAACAATAGCACACTTAATAGCTCAAACCAAAACATATATTACTGTAATCAGATGCACCAAAATTATAAACTGGACGAAACTGCGTTAGAAAAATTAATATGTAACAATGTTTCTTCCACCGACACTAATAAAAAAGTCAAACCAATTATCTACAAAAAGTTGAAAATTACCAATCTCATCATATGCAACAACTCCTGCCCCAAAACTACTCATCTTAATGAGACCAATATCGTGTATGAATTCAAATGTCCAGTAGGAGACTCTCTCCAAAGTTAATAACACATATATTGGCCACACGACGACCACATTATCATGCAGATTAACACTACACCTATCTGATACGAGTTCTATTAACACCTTAAAATACATACCTACCGCAAAATTTTAACAGAAAATACACTCACACTACATAAAGAAAAAAACAAACAAAAACTTCAAATAATCGAAGCTTTATATATCAAACAAAAAAGCCCCACCTTAAAGAAAATAAACTTTGAAACAAGTCAACATGTCCTCAAATGCCTATAATTTCCCGCCTATCCTCCTTCCACTATTCCTCCTTCCACTCTCACAAACTTGTGACCCCCCTCCCACAAAATCTCTACTGCATCGTTCGTTCGAACTACTACCAATTCCTACTACATCCCACTACCAATTGTTACTACCTCCCACTACCAATTCCAACGCTACTGCTCGTTTTCTTTAAAAATGAGACATCAGGAAATATACCACCAGTTTCCAACCTGATGATGGTAGATCGACATGCCGAAAGCGCTCATAGAGACACCTTTGGTGGATTGCTACACCAATTCCACCCAGACACCAAAAAGATGGCCAAACACCTTGAAAGGATTGAACAGAAACTCATATGACAGGAATAGTCACTCAAGTTCAACCAAACATATTTATGTATGAATATGCAGGGTTCCCACGCGTCCTGGAAAACCTTGAAAAAATTTTTTTGTTTTCCAGTACTGGAAAACCTTGAAACGATGGGGGTATTTTTTCAAAATCCTGGAAAATTTTCGTTTTTTTGTCCTGGAAAAATTGAATTATCTGAGACAAAATTAATGTTATTGTTACCGTTAACAAATATAACTAGTAAAATAACAAGGACGCTTTTTTATTTTTTTGTTTTGTTTTTGCTCAATGAACCTATCCAACATTTCCCAAACTGGTCATAAATATTCATTAAACAGTAAAAATGCTTCTGATTGGCTATTTAGAAGTTTCGCTTTTATCATATAGCAATATTTTTATTTATTTTTATACTGAACAAGACAAGAATTTGTCATCAGACTAAAGATAATAAGGTATTCGTTAAAGAAAGGTTAAAAAATTAAATTACGTTTTACAAAACTGCCTCTCTACCTCATAAAATTTAGAACATTTAAAAAGAATTTTCTGTACTTGTATAGAATAGCACACACGCAAAATTTTGACTGAAAATGAACAATTTAAAAAAAAAATACATTTAAGAATTAAATAAAATTAATGTTCATAAAAAAAAAGTTTGTTGAACATTTTTGGAAACACTAGAAAGTAAAAAAATTTCCTAAGACAAAAGTTGATAACCATTTTAGTCTTGGTAGTTTGTCGGATATGGAGTTAGGATCAAGCGAATGTCAACAATGTAGGATTGGCAGTGTTACTGTCTTTAGTCATGTTGACGGGGTGGGGTTGGGGAACACACCCTCCTAACAAGTTTTCAAGCAATTGACATCAAATGTCAATTTCAACTCAGTTAAAGTAAGTGTTCTTTTTACGGTGATAATACTCCCCACCCAGGTAAAAAAGAACAATTTCCTCGTATATTCCTACCATAAAATAAACTGAACCCTCATTTTATATTCTTTATTTATTTTAATATTCACTTCAATGTGTATATTCTAAAAGTTTTTATTTTGTGAGAATGGTTAGTTTTAAAGTGGGGGCTCATTTTTACACTTCAACTTTTTACTCGTAAATTCCTACCATAAAATTAGGCTTGGGCATTTTATGGTAGGAATTTACGAGTAAAAAGTAGAATATTACCTTTTGTTGTTGTTATTTCTTTTCTTTTTGGCTTTGGTACTCTAAAATAAAAACGTCAGATTTTAATCATCGTCGACGAAAAAACAAAATTACGGTCATAAAAAGAGGATCCAATTTATGCCTAAATTGTAAAATGAGCCTTTAAAACTAACCTTTAAAACTAACCATTCTCACAAAATAAAAACTTTTAGAATATACACATTGAAGTGAATATTAAAATAAATAAAGAAAATATATTTAGTATTGTAAAATAACGGGTGCAAAAAAAATAAAACATAAAATGATGGTTCAGTTTATTTTAAAGGAATATACGAGGAAATTGTTCTTTTTTACACCCACCCACCCCTGGAAATATTGGTCAGGTACTATTCGCAAAGTTCCATCCCGGTCTCCTGCGGTGATAGATCAAAAAACAAACCCACCTATGAATGAAGTCCCTAGCTGAAGCGGTGCCTGCTGTATATGAAAAAATAATTTGTTGATTGAAGGCATTTTTATCGACAAATTATTATTTTTTTTAGTGTTTTGAAGGTGTTAAAAGTAAGCCATATTTTTGAAAATATTTAAAAAAAAAAAAAAAAACACAAAAAACAGCGCTTTTTTCCCAAAAAGTTAATGCGATATTTTATCACCTCTAGTCTTTTTTTGACAAGTAAATGTAAATATTTTAACCATTTTAAAAATATGGCTTACTTTTAATGTCTTCAAACTAAAAAAAAAAAAAAAAATCCATAAAAACGCCTTCAATTAACAAATTATTTTTTCATATACAGCAGGCACCACTTCAGCTAGGGACTTCATTCATAGGTGGGTTTGTTTTTTCACCTATCACCGCCTAGCGTTTTTTTAAAGGCAGGAGGCCAGGATAGAACTCTGCCAATAGTACTATTGGTCATTTTAACGTTTTGTCATCTCAGATTCCTGCCCTAATTTACGCTGTTTTTAATTGCTGGCATAAGACATAATTCTAGCCAAATATAGATATATATAGTCATGTTTTCACATTTTATCAGCAAATTAATGGAGATATTTTACAATGCCCCACCCCAACCCCACTTTTCATTGCCAAATCAATTTAGATATTTTACCCCCTCCCCAGGTTTAATTCATTTTTACCATGAATTTTTACAAAACAAATTCAAATATGTACATGCTGTATTTTTCACTTTTTATCAGCAAATATATGTAGATATTCTACAATTATGCCCCCCCCCCCATCAGCTTTATATTGGCACATCAATTTAGATATTTTATAACCCGCTCTTAGCCCTGTCGTCTGGGTCTTTAGAATACACGGACTGCAATTGGGCCACCTGTTGGCCATAGTGTGGTGACCCATGATGCTTATGGATGGAATCTTTGTGGATGAGCAGTCCATGACATGCAACACTCTGCTTAGACTAAGGATACCTATTTTTTGGTCTACTTTTCATTTTAAAAACTAATTAAAATTAAATTGATTATTTATGGTCAAATTTTTGTCTCAGTTGAAAAGTAGAAACATAATAAGCATCAGTACAAAAAGCAAAATAATATTACACATGTAATTTATTTTTAATACATTTAAAACTATTTTTTTCGGTCAATTTTTATCAAATATGACTTAATATGGCCACTGGAGTTGCTGTAAAATCAGTGTTTACAAAATGAATTTAACACTAGATTGAAAAAAAAATTAGCAAAAATCTGGGAATTATCTGATTTTAATGAAATTTTCAGTATTGATTTATCAATGAATGGATTTTATAATGCATCAGTTATTTTATTTTAAAACTTTTTGATTTAATTAGGTATTTCTGCTATGATAAATTGATATATAAAATTCATTTAAGATATTATGAGTATCATGATGTTAAGTTTAAAATGTCATATTATTATATTCTAAAAACATATTTTTTTTAATAACTACTTTACTTTAGTATCAATCTCTAATAATTTTTTGTCTTGTAAAAACATGGATTTTTTAACAAATTGGGTAAACCTAGCTTAGACCATTACTTAGTTTAGATGGGCAGTCGGAGAGAGCCCCTCCGATCAATCTATGATCAACCCTTCTTATGATATGTGCTAGGTGGTGGTGGCTGAAAGTCTCAGGAATGATATCTGATGGTGAGGTTCCAGTTCTGGAGGTCTGGGGAATGTGGAGCACCCCTTCATCACCATTGCTTCCTGGTCCACTCTTTACCGGAGTGGTAGTACCTATTATGGTCCCATCTATGGGTTGAATAGAAAATGTATATATAAAAAAATTGATTATCCATTAAGAATTACTTTATTTCAAAAGTTTGTCAGCATTAAATGACCCACTGAGGTTGATATGCTGTAAAACAAAACAAAACAAACCAAACAAAATCAAACAACCCGTTCTGTTTAAAACATTTTTTTTTATGAATTTGTACAAAACACAATCCCCTCCCCCTCTGCCTAATATGAACCATAAATAAACATGAACTATATTTTTGAGATTAGGTTTGATAGGAATAATTTTGATTTTTCGGATTGTTGTCCTCATCTTTATTGTATGTATATACATATAAAGTTTTCAGCTGTTATATCCTCCAGCCTTCCTCAGGTGTTCCCTTTGTATCCAAGTATAGTAATGATCCAACCTGGGAAATTATTTTTTAACAATTTGACAGTTGATCAAACAGGTGTTGAAGAACCTTCAAAGATCTCATTCAATCCTATGCATGCCTATCATTCTGACATGTGTCACGAGAAGAATCATGATCATTTAGAAAAAGTTTATTGGCGTTTCCTTGCAACTTAAGGCATAAAATTTGCCATCAGTCTTTTTCGATATTTTTATTTTCAAAGTAATTAACTTTAAAAACAATTTGATTTAGTCTTTTTAATAATTGGTTCCATATTGTATTCATCTCTATACTAGGTCACTATAGTCAAACATATGCTTCTTTGAGATGTTTTCTTTTCCAATGTGCTTCACTATCTAATATTTTAACTTTGAAATATAACTTTAATATATAATAGTATATAAAATATAATATAGATATAAAGTGAAGGGGCATTGGGAAATATCTCCATATATTTGTCGATAAAAAGTGAGAAACACAGTACGGTAAATATTTGAAATTTGAGTTTATTGAAATTTGTACAAATTCAATAAAAAAAAATTATTTTAAACATGGAGGGAGAGTGGTAAAATATCTAAATTGATTTGCCAATTTAAAAACAGCAATGGTGATCATGGCTAAGCAAAAACAGGAGGCCTGACAATTTTATTGTACATTGTCCATAAAATCTGTTGGCACTTTAATGAATTTATAACTTTAAATTGCACACTGACTTTATGGACACCCTGTATAATTAATTGATAGATGTAGGCATCATCGATAATAAACTCAAGATACTTCATTAACCCGGCATCATAAAAAAGTAAGAATAAACCTGGCTTAATGTGTCAATATTAGACGTAATAGTAAATTATAAAATTGCCGCAAATAAGTGCTGTCCTGGAAAATTTTAAAAATGTCCTGGAAAATGGTTTCCTAAAATGAGTGGGAACCCTGATATGTGATATGGATGTATATATATATATTAGAGTGTTCATGGATGATAAACATTAATGACAGAATGAATGCAGTAAAACCAGAGGAGAGGAATGTCTGGCATGATAGAAGAGTATGGTTACTCTGTATCCATCTACAAGTTTAGCATAAAAGATGATTACAAAGGAGAAAGCAAAGGAGAGAAAATTCTGGCATATAGTGGATACAGGAAATCAGAGAGCATGGCCAAAGAGATTATTATAGGAGAACAAGAAAGCCCATCATGACTGATATATGCAGGGAGAGGATGAGTGTGGGATGTGATAAAAAGACAATCCTATCTAAAAAACTAGGATAACATTTTTAGATCATTGTAGGTGAACAGAAGGAAAAGAAAAAAAATGAAATAAAAACTGGATGAGTTGATGAAAAAGATTCAAAGATGAGGAGTTAATTTTTTTTCTCACTTACTTCATTGGAAATTATTTGTGTGGCAAAAGAATTATTCAGGTTAGAAATATCCTCCTTTATGATCATGATCGTCTGACTGTCGGATGTGTCAACAGTTTCATTTGCTGCTACAGATACATGGACAGCACCATCACTTGATTTACCATTTGTCAAATTGCTGGATGTTGTCCTTGTAACAAAGGCTGAAAGAAGAAATAATGGGAATTTGATTCATAACTTTTATAAAGCATCAACTCTTTTGAACTCAACTACAATAGTGAAGATTTGATTTTAATCTAACAAGAATCTTTTGGACTCTATTAACAAGAAAATTCATATAGGTTTGATAAGAGAGAATAAAGATAGACAATGAATTTGTATTAAAATAAAGGACACAGAGAAAAGAGATATACAACAAAATTGTTTGGGTCATTGATGTTCTTTACATTGTGTTTCAGCTTATCCATTTTACAGCTTGTGTAATATATGTAAAAAAAAAAAAAATTCATTTTTTGGTTATTTCCTATAAGTTTAACATGATCAAAGGGGAACCACTCTTGACTGATAAATTATTTATTTATTGATCTACTAGGAAAAAAGAAGTTGGGTTTAGGGTTAGTTTAATGTGAAAATAAATAAATAATTTATCAATCAAGTATGGTTCCCTTTGATCATGTTAGATTTATAGAAATAACCGAAAAGAGTTACCTCCTGTTACGGTAAATTGTGGTTAAAAGATGAAGTGAAAGCAAAAAGGCTGTGATTGCATATAGGTTGACTTGTACTTTATTTGGTCCCCCACAAAATTGAGCTTAAAATGTCAGTTTTGGTAGAAGCAGTTAGCTCTGCCCAGTGGTAAATAAAACCATTGTTATTTAAACATATGTGTCAGTCTTTTCGTTCAATATAATCATTTCTTGTACATAAAAACATGATAACACACCTGAAAAGGGCTGAAGAATGGATCAGCAAGTATTAAACAATTTCTAATATGTTAATAACTTTTCTCAAAGTATTGACAATAAAATGTATGTATAAAAAGTACTTCTTACTCTGCTGTTCAGAATTTGGTGAAGACAAAATGGCTGCATCTGCAGTACTGGATGGATGGTCACTTCTTCTTGGCTGATAGTATGGGTTGCTGCTAATAGACACTTGGTTCACCTCCTACATGAATGGTTATAAAAAAAAAAACAAGTAAAAAAATATTCATCTCAAGAGGGGGGAAGGGTGGTGAAAATCATTGTTTTAACCATACTTTGATCATTTTTTTTTCTAACACTTAGTCGCTATGTCTTAAAGAGACATACATTAAGTTTACTGTATACTAATATCCACCTCTAAAGATCTTTTAAAATGTATTTTTATTTTTAAATAAAGCATTGTCACTATTTATAAGGATGGTTCGACACTTGGCAAACTCAAAGCTACTGAAATATGACAACAGAATACTTGAGACTCCCCAACCTTGATATTGCCTGAAAGTGTCCATATAAAGTACAGCTACTTTAAAGTAAACACTTTATTTATAAAGTAAAATAATAAAGTTGATTTTGTTAGAATCATGTTTTATTTCAATTTAGTAGCAGTGGATTAGGATTAGGTTCCAGAAACTGACTTTTTCAGAATCAATAAACTGAGTGTTTCTCAAACTTTGGAATTTCCTTTTCTACATTTATTTTTAATTGATATTTGTTCTTTATAAGTTTCCTCCACTGTTGAAAATTCTACTTCAAAGAGATAAGAAGAGGAAAATGGGATTTGGATTGGCACTTAGAAGTGAATTTTTGATTGAAATCTAAAACTCAGTTAGGTTCATGCTGTTAAATGTTTGTTTTAAACTTATCACAACCATGTTAATCAACCATGTTTCTTCTAATTGGCTTGATATGTTTTGTTTACGGCATTTCAACCTCAGTGGGTCATTTATGCCGATAAAGTTTTGAAATAAATCAATTCTTAATGGATAATACAATTTTTTATAAAATACATTTTTCTATTTAACCCATAGATGGGACCTAACAGGTACTACCACTCCGGGTCAGAGTGAACCAGAGAGCAATGGTGATGAAGGGGTGCTCCACATTCCCAAACCTCCAAAACTGGAACCTCACCATCAGATAGAGTTTAACGTCATTCCCAGGACATGTAGACCTGCAGCCACCGCCTTCTAGCACCCATATGATAAAAAGGGGTTGGGGCTTGCCATAAAGGCAATAGGGTTGGGAAAATCATATAGGTGCTAGGGCTTGACATGACCAGCCAATTGATCAGAGGGGGCTCTCCGACTGCCTGTCTAGCCCAAGATAGGGCCAAAGTGGAGTATTGCATGTCATGAACTGCTCATCCACCTGGGCTCTATCCTTAAGCATCACGGTTCCACCCACGGCCAACAGGTGGCCCCATTGGGGGAGTCTTACCCCTCTGCAGAGGTGAGTCGGTGCATTCTAACGCCCCACCGACAGGGCGGTCTTCTAATTGGCTTGTGAATTAAGCTCCAGTTTCAAATGGCAGAAATTAAAGAAATTTGTGAATCAGTGAGAGATGATTGTCAAAAATATCAGTTCATCTTTAAAGTCAACTTTATTATTAGATGTAAATCATTTGTATTTGCAAAGTCTTTGGCATCATCTCCACTGACTTCAACTTCCTCTTCAAAACGTAGCAATTTCTATTTGAAAGTGGAAAATCTTTCTGTGAACTTTCATTTCTTCCATCAACACCAATACAAAATTTTTCATCATTTCTTCAGGCTTCATGTGTTTTTATTATAATGATGATATCATTTGGACTATTATCTTCATCTTTATTGTTATCTACACAAAGTTTTGTACCCTCACTGAACTTTATTCAATCCAGGGGAGTAGACTGTTCTCATTCTGCTAACCATGACCGGCTACAAGTATTAAGCTATGTTAAGTATTCTATATTATTCACCCTTGGCCATGATGAAACTGTATGATTTTTATCTTGACTCATATTGCGTTTATTTTTTTTGCATGATATTATCAATACTAGGTTTGAAAAGGCCCATAGCCTGTAAATCTAATAGCAAGGCTGGCTCCTAGATCGAAAGAAACATTGCCTCTCATTAATTCAATATTGCAAGTGCATTTTCCAACTATTTTTATAAAAATATATGAAAAGAAAATGTATTGTATAATATTATCAGAAATTGCACAAATTGAATAAAAATTTCCAAATCAAGGAAAATAAGATTAGAAAAATATGATAAAAGCCAATGAAATAATTCCAAGTTGCTATATTAGCATGTGAACACTACGAATGAAATTGATTATTAAGGTCTTTTTTAAAAATAATTAAATCTATCTTAATGTAAAATTCAAAAGTTAAAGGGAGATAATTTCTACACGATAAAACATCCCGATAAAAATAAAGCCACAATCATTTGTATTTGTATTTGTATTTAAAATAAAATATTTTACTGTTTAATTTTTTTTTTAAAATTATTCGATATTTTGAACATTATGGATATTGCAATTAAAAGAAAAACATTATAAAATGTTTTTTCTTCATTTATTTTTTACAAGACACGAGTTTAATTTGACCTACTTATCTTTATGGGTAACACTGAAATAATGAAATTTAAAACTTTAAAATTCATTTTCTCAAAATGAGGAAAAAGTTTTGAAGAAGAATATTTTGTGTGATGAATTTTTTAATGCAACTTTCATCCCATGGGAGAGGCTAAGGTTCCAAAATCGACCTACTCTAATGTGCAGTATCTTGCATTTTGTGATTCTATGTGCCTCCATGTAAGATGTTAACAAATCATTTTAGGTAGACATTTGATTTTTAAAAATACCTTTTGGATCTTTTAGCTCCTTTCCTACAAAATATTCTCATGGCTTACTTTAGACACACAACACATAAAGTGAGGTGGTTCATTCTTATTATCATCTAGTGGTGTGAAACCAAATTCTAAGTTAAAGTCATCATACCTTCAAAAGCTTTTATCTCTTTACAGTTATATCAATGCTAGTCTCCAAGTCATAATAACTACATTTATTCTTCACACTTTCACTTTTCAAAAACTTGCAGATTTTATAGTGAAAAAAAAAAAAGAAAAAAAAAAAAAGAAAAAAAAAAAAGGTAATTTTAGATCAACAACAACTAGGTTATTTGGAGTTTAGGCCATAAATGCCAAAAATTTTTTTTTCTTCAAACCTGATTAAAAAAAAAAATCCCCAAATTTAAACAAATTTTAATTTTATCCTCACAATTCTTTACACTATTTGGAAGAAAAGATTGGAGAAAATATTCAATTATAAAAAAATATTTCTTTGAAGAAACAATATTAAAAAATTGTATAGTGTGTATGCAAAAACAAAAAAAAAAGGAAAGAAAAGAACAAAAAAACAATCAGCAGAGCATGTGAAAAAATACCTTTAGTTCATAATAAACTAAGTTCTCTATAAAAAAAGAACACTCTTAGCATAAGAATAATGCTGTTGGTCACTACTAATTTTAGTTATTAATTTTGACTAGTATTTATTACATGTTTTATTTTTTTATTTGCATTTTATTTTTTGTGACTCATTTATTGTCATTTTTGTAGAAATAATGACTCAACTGAATGAAAAATAACAAAACAAAAAAAAACCAAACAAATGAAAATTAAAAGATGAAAAAAATATCAGTCATAATTAATAATAATGTAAACTATCATTTAAGAAGCAACTCGTTTGTTAAACAATAAAATTCCAAACCTGATGACCACCTGATGGAATATTATGAAAAACATCTTTAGTAGACATGTTCCATAACAACCTATGTGAGGTCATTCAATGCCATACTGAGTAATTACCTTTCACAACACTTCTTAGGTAAATGGAGGTTTCTTAATACGGCCCAACTCCAAGTAATGTGTGATAAATTATACTAGTAGTAATGATCCATGACTTGAGTTATTGAATAATGGAGATGGATTACCTTTATAAGGCTACAGGAATGCAACTGCCCTGCTATTTACCAATAAATGGTGAGGAGAAATGAATGCCTTCCCAAAGATTTAGTGTGGAGTGAATGCAAATCATCTCAGAAATTGAAATCAGTTTGCTGAATCCATATTTACACATGAACAAAGATTTACAGCTAAAATAAAGGCTTAATTATATACCAGAAATTATAGTTCGACCATAGTTAGTCAAAAGCAAACTTACTTGTGCAATTTGAATCTGGAATGTTGTCTGGGGATTTCGGAAGTGTGTTTTGTAATGTTTGATGGCTTCATCACGTCTATTGAATCCATTTCGACATTTGTAACAGTGCCAGTGTGCTCTTTTGAATTTCTTTTTCCTTTAATAATACCCACAATATCACAATGGTCACAGCAACGTAAGATTTTTAAACCTACAGAAGAAAAAATAAATTTAAAAAACAGGAAAATCATAAAAATCAAATTGTTTCATATTAAAAGTATAATAGAAAAATGTTGTTGCTGACCTGAACTTTCAAAATATTTTATTAGTGAAGGATGTACTCACACACCATAATAGTTTCTACTTTAAATATAAACAGACATGTATAGACCACATACACAATAATATATACACAGCATATATACACATATATATAACACACACTTGCATATATAAACATATACATATATACACATATACAAACAGACAGACACACACAAATACACATATATGCAGATACACACATACACATATATATAATATATATATATATATAATAATATACATACATACACACAACACACACACCGACCCATACATATAAATATCTAAACGAGAGAAAGGTAGAGGCCTGTTTGACATAGCAGTTCTAGCTGATGAATACACCTTAACCACAGCAAAAATAAAACAAAATTTACAGGATTACCCAACTAAGCCATAAGCTAACAATACCCTGACGGCGAACAGACTCAAGGAACAACCCCCGTCCACATTAGTCAACCATTTATTGGGCAGGAGAATCACCAAGTAATATGTTACAGGTGTCAGAAACCAGGACATAGGGCCACCTACTACAGAGTCGAACGCAATATCAATCAAATAGAAAATGAAAAAAACACAAGGGGCGATAACTATGAAAGAATTTAATAAAAAGTCATGGGCCTTCTATGACAAGGGTGACGAACGGACAAAACTAGTTATACCCAAAATTGACCTAAAATCTGTTTCTGACAAAAGGAATTTAGCCCCACCCCCCACTACAGAAAAAATTTACCAAAAATCAGGGATTATCGGATTTTAATGAAATTTCAGTGTTTATTTATCAATGAATGATCTTTATAATGCATTATTCATTTTATTTCAAAACTTTCTCATTTTTTTCAGGTCACTTAATTTTGACCCTCCCTTATTTGGGGGCGTAAAATCTTGTCGAGTTGGTCAACGTTCATACTAATTACAGTAGAAATAAAAGATAAAAGACCGAATTGTGAATAGAAAAAAACAATTTTTTTTAAGGGGAATATTCTATGAGAAAATAAGTACGAATATTGGAAAATAAATGTAAAAAATGAATAAATAAACATTTTTTTGAGATTTCTTTTTTACTCATTTCGATAATTATTTAACTGGCTATTATCTTATAAAAGAAAAAAATATACATTTTCTGCTTAAAAAAAAAGAGGGGGGGGGGCTAAATTTCAATAGAGTTTTTCTATACTTATACTTTGTTTGACTAAAATAAGGTTTGCATTAAATAGATATTTATTTCTAGAATTTAAAAATATAACATTTAAACTTAATATCAAAATATTCATATTTTAAATGAATTTTATATATTAATTTTTATAGCAAAAATACAATTAAGTTTTGAAATAAAATAACTGATGCATTATAAAATTCATTAATTGATAAATATATATATACAGAAAATTTCATTAAATCGGATAATTCCCTGATTTTTGTAAATTTTTAAAATCGCTAATGTTACATTATTTTGTAAAACAATGTCAACGCGTTTATGGCTGAATGCAATTGAAATTGACCAAAAAATCGTTTTAAATGATTAAAAATGAATTAAATGTGTATATTATTTTGCTTTTTTATTGATGGTCATTATGTTACTACTTATCTATTTAGCAAAAAGTTTGACATTAAATAATAGATTTAATTAATTTTAATTGTTTTTAAAACAGTACCAGACGATTTTTGGGTATACCTAGACTAAACCTAAATTAATAGGATTTTGAGGGACACTGGTGCAATGGCACATCCCAATACCTGGCAAGAACGGACGAACTACCACAAAAAATGAGGACCATGACCAGTGACGATCAGAGGGATAAGTGGGCAACCCATGAAGGTTAAATTATCCTGGATAGATTAAATCCGCATGGAAAAATGGCAAGGTACTAGTAGGTTTAGTGGACAAATTACTGGCAAACGACATTTGAAAAATGTGTAGAAAAAAAGGTTTGTTACTATTTGTTGATTTATATGTGCATATTAAATAGTTTATCTCTCGTTTATACATTGATATTATAAGGAATACGTCACACCTTTACAAAATCCCCTCATGGGCCAATCACGTTTGGCTTTTTGATTTCACGTGTTCCTATCAATTAATTTTCACGTCATCAAACATTCATCATAAACGCCAATCAACGAACGGTAACTAATCTTTTTCTACACATATTTCAAATTCAACGCATACAAAACATCCATCATCTTTTATCCACATAAATCCTTGTTTCTTCTTATTTTCACAGTCCTGAAGAAGGTTTCCATTGTAAACTGAATGTTCGAACATTGACTATAAATTTACATCCATCATAACATCCCATGTTTGTTTCTAAATTTTCTCTACCACACACACATATATATTTATATTAATATATAATATAAAAATACACACGCACATATATATATACATATATATACAGAAAACACAAACATATATAGCAATAGCATAATCTTTACAGATCACTTACATCCTATAAACCCACCATCAGAACTTTCCTCTCATAAGCCCTCAAACCTGCTGCAGATCCACAAAATTTGATGCAAATATGACATAGGAAAGACATCATTCCCCGTTGTATAGATGGATCAGAATGATAAATCTGATGCTTATGCACCCCAAGCTGACTTACAGACTTTGGTTAAAGTTGGACAAGACACATTGTTTGTTCCTAGAGTGTACATGAATTGTCCCTGATGAGATTACCTATGATTGACATAGCCAGCCTCAGACAGCAGAATCTGACCACATTTGACATTTCAACCTCCGTGTTCTCTACAATATGACAGGTGTATCCCTTTTGAAGTTGATGCTTGAGGTTTTCATGCTCAATTCTTTCACTCTCAAACTGGTATAATCCATCATCCACATGAATTCTACAGTCAATTCTCCTCAATGCCAGCTTTTTCCCAGTTGTCAATGATCTATTTGTATTTTACAAGGTGCTTTCTTCTAAGGTTTATGCTGTGGCCTTTTGCCGCCATGCAGCTAGACTGCAAAAGGATTGCTTTGGCATTCTAAACAACATTCATAACGCACAACATGACCTGCCCATCACATTTGGGCCATTATGATGAGATATTCAATGCTTGTGCAACGTGCCCTGTAATGACTTCTGTTTTAGGTGTGTTGGAATTTCCATTGATTTGCAATGTGTCTCAAACATTTCTGATGAAAGTGTTCAAGAATTTTCAAATGTCTTCAAAAACAATGTCCATGTTTCCGAGGAGGTACAATAAAACACTCAACACGGGGAACCTATAAACCTTCATATTTTGTCTCATGGGTAATGCTGGCATTAAACCATAACCGTTTTTCAAGCCTTCATAGGCCACAGAATGCTTTTTGGATGCATAGGTAAATTCATAATACATAAAATATATACATATCACAGAAATAACACACACACTCCAACATACAGAGATAAATTATGAAAAAACAATATTTAGTCAAAAGGGGACATTTTTAAGCCGGATGCTATAGAAAAAGCTTTTAAGCTGTTGATTATTGGCAAAAGGCATGTTATGATGATGATTTGGGCCTTTACAGACCATCATCATGCATAAAAATAAAAATTAAAAAAATTATTCAAACAATTTTTGGACTTTCAAATAAACACACCTGAATTTCCATAAAAAAAAACAATGATTTCCTGGGATTGATATTTCATCACGTATTTTTGAATGGGAATGCCAAAGTAGTATTTTGAATGGGAATGTAAAGGTAGCATTTTTGATTCTTCCATTCTTTATATTTTGAATGGGAATGCTAACGTAAGGTAGCATTTTGATTCTTCCATTCTTTATATTTTTAAAGGCCTTTACACACCATAAAGGCTTACAAGCTTTTGTTATCACAGTTTTCCTATTCATATGATAAAATAGCTCCAATTATGGTTTGAACAAAACCGAAAATGCTATAGTGTGGCTTATAAAAATGTCCCCTTTCGATTAAATTTATGTTTTTTCCACAAATTTTATAACATTTACACTGTCGGATTTCTTTCTTGATATTTAAATACATACATGCACATATAATAATATACACACACACAAACAAACAAACATACATACACACACACACATATATACACACAGATATACATATACATACACACAATATACATACACAAACATACACACACACAAACTACACATCACACATAACACATATACATACACACACAAACTACATATACATTACACATATACACCACACCAACGTACATAACAACACATATACACACACACAAAGTACATATACATACACATATACACACACACAAACGTACATATACATACATATACACACACACGTAAACATATGCATACAATATACAACGTAACCACTATACACCACAAATACGACATATACTCTTGGAATAGCATAATCTTTACAGATCATTGCTGTCCCTCACAATCCCACAACTCCACCACTAGAACCCTTCCTTGCATGAGCCCCTCAAATGACTCATCAAACCTGCTGCAGATCCACAAAGTTTTGATGCAAATATGACATTGAAAAGACTTCCTTCCCGTTGAATGAGATGAATCAGATGATAAATTTGATGCTTATGCACCACCATATGTCTATTAAGACCAGAAGCCGACTTACAGACCTTGCCACAGATAGCACAAGACACATTGTTTGCTCCTGGAATCTGCATGGATTGCCCAGGTGAGACTTCCTATGATTGACATAGCCAGCCTTAGAAAGCAAAACTTGACCACATGTCTGACATTTCCAACCCTCCATGTTCTCTCCAATATGACAGGTGTAACCCTTTGAAGTTGACGCTTAGTTTTTCATGCACGATTCTTTCACTCTCAAAACTGGTACAACCATCATCCACATGAACTCTCCAGTCAGTCCTCAGTGCCAGCTTTTCCCAGTTGTCAGGATTTATTTTTATTTTTACAAGGTTGTTTTTTAGCAATCCTTATACCTCTTCCTAGGTTATGCTGCGGCCTTTTGCCATCACACAGCTGACCATAAAAGAGTTGCTTTGGCAATCTAGCATTACATACGCACAACATGACCTGCCCCAACGATTTGAGCCGTTTATGATAGAGTTTCAATGCTTGAACATTGCAAGGACTTCTGTGTTAGGTGTGTTGGAATTCCACTTGTGTTTAGAATGTGTCTCAAAACATTTCTGATGAAAGTGTTCAGAATTTTCAAATGTCTTCTAACAATGTTCATGTTCTGAGGAGTACATAAAACATCAACATGCAGGACCTATAAAAACTTCAATTTTGTTTTATGGGTAATGCCGGTACTAGACCATAATGTTTTCGAGCGTTCCATAGGCCACAGATGCCTTCTGGATGCGCCGGTGAATCTCAGCATCCAAAGATCTATCCAAATTAGTGTACTTCCTAAGTATGTGAAGACTCAACAACATCCAGACAGTTACCATCAATGGCTATTGTTGGTTTGAATATATGGTTCAACATTTTACGGGGTGAACATTACCTTTGTCTTTGTCAAGCTTATTTTTAATCCAAAAGCAGAGCATGAGGCAGCAAAAAGGTTCACAATATCTTGAACATCCTCCTCAGTGTGAGCCAAAAAGTTCAACATCATTGGTGTAATGGAACTCTCTATTCATAGGATGTCTTTGATTTGATGCTAAATCTTCTCAAGTCAAAAACACTTCCTGTGGTTCTAAATTCCAAAAGGACGCCTTTCTCCACAATGTTGGAATGCATGAGATAATATTACAGAAAAGAATATTGAGAAATAGTGTTGGGGCCAAGACATCTCCCTGCTTAACCCTGTTATCTATTGGTATTTCATCCGACAATCTACCACTCATGACAATTCAGTTTTCATACCATTGTGCAACCGCTTGAGTACACCACAAATACCGGTGGGCACCCACTTTACCCACATCGTCCAAAGTGCATCCTTGTTGACTATAATCAAAAGCTTTCGTAAAATCAACAAAAACCTGCTCTATACACTTCTCTTGTACTTGCCTAGCTGAAAAATTCATGTCGTTTGTTCCTCTGCCAGACCTAAAACCACTTTGTGATTCAGGAATGACTACTGGGCAAATGTAAAAATGCAATCGATTCAACAAGACTCTTGAGAGAACCTTGCTAACAGCACTCAGAAGTGTGATTCCATGGTAGTTATCACAACTACCTTATCTCCTTTGCCCTAATATACACACACCAAAGTACCATCAAATCCATTCATTTGGTAGAAGGAGAACCGTTCCAACATTGAGTTAAGAGATCAAAGCAGAGCAAGATTGACATTAAACTTTTAACCTTCAACAGTTCCACTGGAAGCCATCCAAACCTGGTGCCCTACAGAATTAATTTTGTTTGATAGCCATTTCAAATTCTGGTAAAAGTTTGGTAATGGTCCTCTCATATTTGGTCTCCTGTTGAGGAAGACTCTGCAGAACATCAGCACTGACTACTGAAGGTTATTAAATAAATCCGTGAAGTGTTGTGAAGGATTTTTTCAAGGTGATGTTGTCCTTTGACTTAGAGAGGCAATGGAAGAAGTTAATGGACCGAAACTGTACGCATGAGGCTATAGAACAGTTTTAGGCCTTCTGAAATTTTAGAGGAGATTTTAGACCACCACTCATTTTCCACGCTGTAATAGCTGCCTTAAACTCAATATATTTCTTCAGGGTAGACAGTTTGAGAGATGACTTACTATGGAGTGTACTTATGAAATAAGTTCTTTTCGTTTCAATTACTGAGACTTATGGCAACTAACATTATCATCAAACCAGTCTTGATGTTTCCCTAACTCTGAAACCAAGAACAGCTGCACGCAGTGGAATAAACTTGGTCTCTGAAGTTATCCCATGTGCCATTAACTCCAGACTATCAAGATGTTCACGCAGTCTTTCTTTCACTCCATTTGCTTGACCTTGCTTAACTCTAGGCACCTTGGTGTTTTTACTCCAGGCATGCGAGTCTTTTTTCGAAACACGGAGTTTAAATTTACCCCCGCACTAAACTGTGGATCTGTGTCGCACTCTGCACTCCACAATAACACGCACATTGCAGACATCTCTAATATCACGGCGGCGAGTTAAGATGAAGTCAATCATATGGCCATGTTTTGATCTTGGGTGGGTCCAAGTAATTTTATGGATAAGTTTTGCCAGAAAAGAGTATTACAAATGGTTAAATTGAGCCCAGAACAAAACTCAAGCAATTTCAGTCCATTTGAATTTACCACACCAATACCATAATGCATCCCATATCTTCAAAAATTTCTGCCAACATGTGCATTAAAATCTCCGAGTATAATCAATTTATCCTCCTTTGGTGTAGAGACAATAGCAGTGCGAAGGTCTTCATAAAAAGTCATGACAGGTCTCTCATTGGCTTTGAAGGGTCGGGCAATAGAAAATAAGGTCGCGTACCGTCCATACTGCACTGGATACGCAGTTTCATAATGCGATCACTGATGCTAGAAGGAACCTCCAAATACTTTGCAGTCTTGTATTCACGGCAAAACCAGCACACCCTCGCCGCTGTTTGCCCTTTGGCTTACCAACCCAAAGAGTTATAGCCTGTTGTAGTTCTGTCAACTGATCCTCATCTGACAATCGGGTTTCTGATAGAGCAGCAATATCAATCTGTAATCTCTGAAGTTCCTTTGTCACAAGGCTGTTCTTCTTCCGGGCGATCTAATAATTACGATCTAACAAAGTTCTTACATTCCAACAAGAGATGTTAAGTTTTTATTCGATCAAATTGTTTTATCTTTATTTCCTTCCTGCAAGAAATGAACCACCGTTAGCCACAGGAAACTAACCAGTGTTGAGGTGACAGGCAATTTTTTTATTGCACCTTTTTCTAGCACCATCCCAATAGTTTGGGTGAGCAGTGCTCTCCTAAAATAGGACTGCTCAGTCACAAGAGTCTCCACCGGGGTTAGTCCCTGTCACAGGTAGACACAACAATGATGTAGGATAAGACTCTTGCCGCCAATGGTGTAATATGTAACTGCATGCTTCCAACTGTCAGGTCTGCCAACGTTGCAACACATCCATCCGCCATGGACTTTTTGAGAGGCTGATAGATGAAAGAAAGAAAGAAAGAAAGAAGGGAACATTTGTACATCATGAATATAAGTGGTAAACGCTTGTAAAACACGAGTAAACAAATGTTCCCTCTTCTTTCTTTCTTTCTTTTCATCTATCAGCCTCTCAAAAAGTCCCATGGCGATGGATGTGTGGCAACGTGTGCAGACCTGACAAGTTGGATGGCACATGCAGTTTACATATCTACACATTGGCGGCAAGAGTCTTATCCTAACATCATTGTTGTGTCTAGCCTTGACAGGGACTAACCCCGTGGAGACTCCTTGTGACTGACTAAGTCCTATTTGGAAGACACTGCTCCACCCAAACTATTGGATGGTGCTAAGAAAAGGTGCGAATAGAAAAAAATGCCTGTCACCTCAACACTGGTTAGTTTCCTGTGGCTAAACGGTGGTTCAATTTCTTGCAGGAAGAAATAAATATAAACAATTTGAATCGAATAAAACTTAACATCTCTGTTGGAATGTAAGACTTGTTAGATCGTAATTCTTCAGATCGCCCGGAGAAGAACAGCACTTGTGAAAGGAACTCAGAGATTACAGATTGATATTGCTGCTCTAATCAGAATACCCGATTGTCCAGATGAGGATCAGCTGACAGAACTTCAACAGGCTATAAACTCTTTTGGTTGGTAAGCCAAAGGGCAAACGGCGCGAGGGTTGGTGCCTGGTTTTGCCGTGAATACAAGACTTGGCAAAGTAATTTGGAGCTTCCTTCTAGCATCATGATCGCATTAATGAAACTGCGTATCCAGCTGCAGTATGGACGGTACGCGACCTTAATGTTCTATATATGCCCCGACCCTTCAAGCCAATGAGGAGGACTGTCATGACTTCTTTATGAAGACCTTTCGCCTGCTATTGTCTCTACAACCAAAGGAGGAAATTGATTATACTCGGAGATTTTAATGCACATTTGGCAGAAATTTGAGATCATGGGTGCATTAGGTATTGGTGTGGTTAAATTCAAATGGACTGAACAATTGCTTGAGTTTTGTTCTGAGCTCAATTTAACCATGTGTAAAACTCTTTTCTGGCAAAAACTTTTAAATCCAAATAAAATTACTTGGACCCACCCAAGATCAAAACATGGCCCATATGATTGACTTCATCTAACTCGCCGGCCGTGATATTAGAGATGTCTGCAATGTGCGTGTTATGTGGAGTGCAGAGTGCGACACAGATCAACAGTTTAGTGCGGGGTAATTTAAACTCCGTGTTTCGAAAAAGACTCGCATGCCTGGAGTAAAAACACCAAGGTGGCCTAGAGTTTAAGCAAGGTCAAGCATGGAAGTGAAAGAAGAACTGCGTGAACATCTTGATAGTCTGGAGTTTATGGACATGGGATAAATTCAGAGACCAAGTTATTTCCACTGGTGCAGCTGTTCTTGGTTTCAGAGTTTAGGAAAACATCAAGACTGGTTTGGATGATAATGTAGTTTGCCATATAGTCCAGTTAATTGAAACGAAAAGAACTTATTTCAAAAGTTACAACTCCATAGTAAGTCTCTCTCAAACTGTCTACCCTGAAGAAATATATTGAGTTTAAGCAGCTATTACAGGTGAAAAATTGAGTGGTGTCTAAAATCCCTCTAAAATTCAGAAGCCTAAAACTGTCTATAGCCTCATGCCGTACAGTTTTCGGTCCATTAACTTCTTCCATTGCTCCTCTAAAGGTCAAACGGACAACATCACTTGAAAATCCTTCAACAACACTTCACGGATTTATTTAATACCTTCAGTAGTCAGTGCTGATGTTCTGCAAGTCCTTTCCTCAACAGGAGACAAATATGAAGATGGAACGCATTTACAAACTTTTACAGAATTTGAAATGGCTATCAAACAAATTAAGTTTCTGGTAGGTGCATCCAGGTTTTGGATGGGTTCCAGTGGAACTGTGAGGTTAAAAGTTTTAAATGTCAGATCTTTGCTCTGTTTGACTCTAACTCAATGTTGGAACGGTTTCTCTCTACAAATGAATGGATTGATGGACTTTGGTGTGTGTATAATAAGGGCAAAGGAGATAAAGGTAGTTGTGAAATAACTACCATGGAATCACACTTCTGGTGCTGTTAGCAAGGTTTCTCTCAAAGAGTCTTGTTGAAATCGAATTGCTTTTTTACATTTGCCCAAGTAGTCCAATTCCTGAATCACAAAGTGGTTTTTAGGTCTGGCAAGAGGAACAAACGACATGATATTTTAGCCTAGGCAAGTACAAGAGAAGTGTATAGAAGCAGGTTTTTGTTGATTTGACGAAGCTTTTGATATAGTCAACAAGGATGCACGTTTGGACGATGTTGGGTTAAAGTGGGTGCCCACCGGTATTTGTGAGTGTACTCAAGCGGTTGCACAATGGTATGAAAACTAAGAATTGTCATGAAGTGTGAGATTGTCGGATGAAATACCAATAGATAACAGGTAGCAGGAGATGTCTTGGCCCCAACACTATTCTCAATATTCTTTCTTGTATATTAACTCCATGCATTCCAACATTGTCGAGAAAGGCGTCTCTTGGATTTAGAACCACGGAAGTGTTTTTGACTTGAAAGATTTAGCATCAAATCAAAAGACATCCTATTGAATAGAGAGTTCCATTACCACAATGATGTGACTTTTTGCTCACACTGAGGAGGATGTTCAATGATATTGTGAACCTTTTTGCTGCCTCATGCTCTGACTTTTGGATTAAAATAAGCTTGACAAAGACAAAGGTAAATGTCACCCCGTAAAAATGTGAACCATCATATCAAACCAACAAAAGCCATGAGTGGTACTGTCTGGATGTGGTTGATCTTTCACATACTTAGGAAGTACATAATACTTGTGATAGATCTTTGGATGCTGAGATCACTCGGGTCATCCAGAAGGCATCTGTGTCCGCCTATGGAAACGCTCGGAAAAACAGTTATGGTCTAGTACCGGCATACCCATAAAACAAAATTGAATGTTTATATGGTCCTGCATGTTGAGTGTTTTATCTGTAAATCCTCAGAAACATGACATTGTTTAGAAGGACCATTTGAAAATTCTTGAACACATTTCAATCAGAAATGTTGAGACACATCTAAACATCAAGTGGGAAAATTCCAACACACCTAAAACACAGAAAGTCCTTGCAATGGTTCAAGCATTGAAACTGCTTATCATAACGGCTCAAAATGCGTTGGCAGGTCATGTGTGGCGTATGAGTAATGTAGATTGCCAAATGCAACTCTTTTATGGTCAGCTGTGTGATGCAAAAGGCCGCAAGCATAGCCTAGGAAGAGGTATAAGGATTGCTTAAAAAACAACCTTGGTAAAAATAAAAATAAATCCTGACAACTGGGAAATAGCTGCACTGGAGAGGACTGAACTGGAGAGTTTTCATGTGGAGATGGTTGTACCAGTTTTTGAGAGTGAAAGAATCGTGCATGAAGAAAAGCTAAAGCGTCAAACTTCAAAAGGGTTACACTGTCATATTGGAGAGAACATGGAGGGTTGGAAATGTCAGACATGTGGTCAAGTTTGCTTTCTAAGGCTGGCTTGTCATCATAGGAAGTCTCACTGGTTTGTCAAATCCGTGCAAATTCCAGGAGCAAACAATGTGGTCTTGTGCTATCTGTGGCAAGGTCTGTAAGTCGCTTTTCTGGTCTTAATATGACATATGGTGGTGCAATAAGCACAAATTTTATCATCTGATTCATTCATTCACGGGAAGGAAATGTCTTTCAATTCGATATTTGCATAAAACTTGTGGATCTGCAGCAGGTTGATGAGTCATTTTGAGGCTCATGCAAGGAAGGGTTCTAGTGGTGAGTTGGTGGGATTGTGAGGGACAGCATGATCTGTAAAGATTAATGCTATTGCCATATGTGTATGTATATGTACGTTTGTGTGTGTGTAATATGTGTATGTATATGTACGTTTGTGTGTGTGTATATGTGTATGTTTGTAGTTTGTGTGTGTGTATATGTTGAATGTTATGTACGTTTGTGTGTGTGTATATGTGTATGTTTTGTACGTTTGTGTGTGTGTATATGTGTAATGTATTGACGTTTGTGTGTTGTGTATATGTGTATGTATATGTATGTTGTGTGTGTATGTATATGTTGTTTTATGTGTGTATAGTTATGTTTGTGTGTGTATGTTGTTTTGTGTGTATGTATATTTGTGTGTATGTATATGTATATTCTGTGTGTATATTGTGTGTGTGTATGTTATGTTTTTGTTTGTTGTTGTGTGTGTGTATATATATATATGTCATGTTATGTATTTAAATATCAAGAAGAAATCCGACAGTGTTAAATGTATAAAAATGTGAAAAACAATAAATTTAATCGAAAGGGGACATTTTTAAGCCTAACACTATAGATTTCGGTTTTTGTTCAAAACCATAATTGGAGCTATTTAATCAATATGAATAAAAACTGTTTGACTATCAAAGCTTGGGTAAGCCCTTTATGGTGGTGTAAAGGCCTTTAAAATAATAAAGAATGGAAGAATCAAAATGCTACCTTAACGTTAGCATGTCCCATTTCAAAATATAAAGAAGGAAGAATAAAATGCTACCTTACATTCCCATTCAAATACTACTTTGGCATTTCCGATTCAAAATACGTGATGAAATATCAATCACCAGAAATCATTGTTTTTTTTTATGAATATTCAGGTGTGTTTTTTTTGAAGTCCAAAAATTGTTGAATAATTTTTTTAATTTTTATTTTTTTATGGCATGATGATGGTCTGTAAAGGCCATAATCAAATCATCAACATGCCTTTTGCCAAATCAACAGCTTAAAAGCTTTTTCTATAGCATCCGGCTTAAAAATGTCCCTTTTGACTAAATTTGTTTTTTCATAATTTTTATCTCTGTATGTGTGGAGTGTGGTTGTGTATTTTCTGTGTATTATGTATAATATTATGTATATGAGATTTACCCTATGCATCCAAAAGCATCTGTGGGCCTATGGAGGCTTGAAAAACGGTTATGGTTTAATGCCAGCATTAACCCATGAACAAAATTGAAGTTTATAGGTTCCCCGTGTGAGTTGTTATTGTACTCTCGTAAACATGGACATTGTTTTTGAAGACATTTGAAAATTCTTGACACTTTCATCAGAAATGTTGAGACACATTCTGAAGCATCAAAGTGAAATTCCCACACACTAAAACAGAAGTCATTACAAGGCACGTTTGCACAAGCATGAATATCTCACTCATAATGCCCAAATGTGATGGGCAGGTCATGTTGTGCGTATGAATGTTGTTAGAATGACAAAGCAACTCCTTTGGCAGTCAGCTGCATGTGCGGCAAAAGGCCACAGCATAAACCTTAGAAGAAGCAACCTTGTAAAAAATATCAGAATAGATCCTGAACCAACTGGGAAAAAGCTGGCATTGGAAGGAGAATTGACTGTAAGAATTCATGTGGATGATGGATACTACCAGTTTGAGAGTGAAAAGAATTGAGCATGAAAACCTCAAGCCCAAACTTCAAAAAGGGATACACCTGTCTATTGTAGAGAAACGGAGGGTTGGAAATGTCAAAATGTGGTTCAGATTCTGCTGTCTGAGGCTGGCTATTCAATCATAGGTAATCTTCATCAGGGACAGATTTCATGTACACTCTAGGAACAAACAATGTGTCTTGTCCCAATCGTTTAACAAAGTTCTGTAGTCCAGCTTGGGGGTGCATAAGCATCAAGATTTTTATCATCTGATCCATCTGATACAACGGGAATGATGTCTTTCCTATGTCAAATATTTGGCATCAAATTTTTGGTGATCTGCAGCAGGTTTGAGGGAATTATGAGAGGAAGGTTTCTGAATGGTGGGTTTTTATAGGATGTAAGTGAATCTGTAAAGATTATGCTATTGCTATATTATGTTGTGGTATTTGGTGTATATAATAATGTATATATATATGTGCGTGTGTATTTTTATATATATATATATATATTATATACTATATAGTGTGTGTGTAGAGAAAATTTATGAAAAACAACATGGGATGTTTATGATGGATGTATAATTTTATAGTCAATGTTTCGAACATTTCAGTTTTACAATGGAAACCTTCTTCCAGGACTGTGAAAATAGAAGAACAACGGATTTATGTGGATAAAGATGTGATGATTTGTATGCGTGAATTTGAGAAAATATGTGTAGAAAAAGATTAGTTCCGTTCGTTGATTGGCGTTTATGATTGGAATGTTGAGCGTGAAAATTAATGATGGAACACGGTGAAAATCAAAAAAGCAAACGTGATTGGCCCATTGAGGGGAATTTTGTAAGGTGTGACGTATTCCTTATTAAATATCAATGTATAAAAACGAGAGATAAACTATGTAAATATGCACATATAATATCAAACAATGTAACAAAACCTTTTTTCTACACATTTTTCAAAATGTCGTTTGCCAGTAATTTGTCCCACTAAACCTGACTAGTACCTTGCCCATTTTTCCCATGCGGATTTTAATGCTAAAATCCAGGATAATTTAACCTTCATGGGTTGCCCACTTAATCCCTCTGATCGTCACTGGTCATGGTCCTCAATTTTTTCGTGGTAGTTTCGTCCGTCCTTGCCAGGTATTGGGATGTGCATTGCACAAGTGTCCCTCAAAATCCTATTAAATTTAGGTTAGTCCTAGGTATGACCCAAAAATCGTCTGGTACTGTTTTTTAAAACAAAATTAATTAAATTAATCGTATTATTTAATGTCAAAACTTTTGTCTAATAGATTAAGTAGGTAACATAATGACCGATCTAATAAAAAAGCAAAATAATTTACACATTAATTCATTTTTAATACATTTAAAAACGATTTTTTGGTCAATTTCAATTGCATTAGCCATAAGCGCTTTTGACAATGTTTACAAAATGAATGTACATTAGCGATTTTTAAATTTACCAAAAATCAGGAA
Organism: Doryteuthis pealeii; assembly: GCA_023376005.1. Taxonomy (NCBI): domain Eukaryota; kingdom Metazoa; phylum Mollusca; class Cephalopoda; order Myopsida; family Loliginidae; genus Doryteuthis; species Doryteuthis pealeii. The sequence goes on from CM042178.1 coordinate 36,522,664, forward strand.
TTTTAATCGAATTCTTATGAATTTTTCTGTATATTATATTATTTATCATTTATGAATTTTAAAGCATCAGTTATTTTTATTCAAAACTTAATTTGTATTTTTGCTAATAAAAATTAATAATAAGTAAAAATTCATTTAAAATATGAATATTTTGAGTATTAAGTTTAAATGTTATATTTTTAAATTGCTAAAATAAATATCTAAGTTTAATGCAAACTTATTTTTAGTCAAACAAGTATAAGGTAATTAGAAAAACTCTGATTTGAAAATTTAGCCCCCCCCCCCTCTGTTTTTTTAAGCAGAAAATTATATTTTTTTCTTTATAAGATAATAGCCCAGTTAATAATTTCGAAATGAGTAAAAAGAAATTCAAAAAAATGTTTTATTTATTCTTTACCATTTTATTTTCCAATATTGCGGTACTTATTTCTCATAGAATATTCCCCTTAAAAAAAATTGTTTTTTTCTAATTTCACAACTTTCGTCTTTTATCTTTTTATTTCTGACTGTAATTAGTATGAAACGTTGACCAACTCGACAAGATTTTACGCCCCAAATAGGGGAGTCAAAATTAAGTGACTGAAAAAAAATGAGACAGTTTTGAAATAAGTATTGAATAATGCACTTTAAAGATCATTCATTGATAAATAAACACTGAAAAATTTCATTTAAAATCCGTATAATTCCCTGATTTTTTGTAAATTAATTTTCTGTAGTGGGGGTGGGGCTAAATTTCCTTTTGGTCAGAAAAGATTTTAGGTCAATTTTGGGGTATAACTAAGTTTGTCCGTTCGGTCCCCTTGTCATAAGAAGGCCCATGACTTTTATTAAGTTCCTTTCATAAGTTTATCGCCCCTTGTGTTTTTTTTCATTTTTCTAATTTGATTGATATTGCGTTTCGACTCTGTAGTTAGCANCGTCAAAAATCTGGAATTATCTGATTTTAATGAAATTTTCAGTATTGATTTATCAATGAATGGATTTTATAATGCATCAGTTATTTTATTTTAAAACTTTTTGATTTAATTAGGTATTTCTGCTATGATAAATTGATATATAAAATTCATTTAAGATATTATGAGTATCATGATGTTAAGTTTAAAATGTCATATTATTATATTCTAAAAACATATTTTTTTTAATAACTACTTTACTTTAGTATCAATCTCTAATAATTTTTTGTCTTGTAAAAACATGGATTTTTTAACAAATTGGGTAAACCTAGCTTAGACCATTACTTAGTTTAGATGGGCAGTCGGAGAGAGCCCCTCCGATCAATCTATGATCAACCCTTCTTATGATATGTGCTAGGTGGTGGTGGCTGAAGTCTCAGGAATGATATCTGATGGTGAGGTTCCAGTTCTGGAGGTCTGGGGAATGTGGAGCACCCCTTCATCACCATTGCTTCCTGGTCCACTCTTTACCGGAGTGGTAGTACCTATTATGTCCCATCTATGGGTTGAATAGAAAATGTATATATAAAAAAATTGATTATCCATTAAGAATTACTTTATTTCAAAAGTTTGTCAGCATTAAATGACCCACTGAGGTTGATATGCTGTAAAACAAAACAAAACAAACCAAACAAAATCAAACAACCCGTTCTGTTTAAAACATTTTGTTTTTATGAATTTGTACAAAACACAATCCCCTCCCCCCTCTGCCTAATATGAACATAAATAAACATGAACTATATTTTTGAGATTAGGTTTGATAGGAATAATTTTGATTTTTCGGATTGTTGTCCTCATCTTTATTGTATGTATATACATATAAAGTTTTCAGCTGTTATATCCTCCAGCCTTCCTCAGGTGTTCCCTTTGTATCCAAGTATAGTAATGATCCAACCTGGGAAATTATTTTTAACAATTTGACAGTTGATCAAACAGGCGTTGAAGAACCTTCAAAGATCTCATTCAATCCTATGCATGCCTATCATTCTGACATGTGTCACGAGAAGAATCATGATCATTTAGAAAAAGTTTATTGGCGTTTCCTTGCAACTTAAGGCATAAAATTTGCCATCAGTCTTTTTCGATATTTTTATTTTCAAAGTAATTAACTTTAAAAACAATTTGATTTAGTCTTTTTAATAATTGGTTCCCATATTGTATTCATCTCTATACTAGGTCACTATAGTCAAACATATGCTTCTTTGAGATGTTTTCTTTTCCAATGTGCTTCACTATCTAATATTTTAACTTTGAAATATAACTTTAATATATAATAGTATATAAAATATAATATAGATATAAAGTGAAGGGGCATTGGGAAATATCTCCATATATTTGTCGATAAAAAGTGAGAAAACACAGTACGGTAAATATTTGAAATTTGAGTTTATTGAAATTTGTACAAATTCAATAAAAAAAAATTATTTTAAAACATGGAGGGAGAGTGGTAAAATATCTAAATTGATTTGCCAATTTAAAAAACAGCAATGGTGATCATGGCTAAGCAAAAACAGGAGGCCTGACAATTTTATTGTACATTGTCCATAAAATCTGTTGGCACTTTAATGAATTTTATAACTTTTAAATTGCACACTGACTTTATGGACACCCTGTATAATTAATTGATAGATGTAGGCATCATCGATAATAAACTCAAGATACTTCATTAACCCGGCATCATAAAAAAGTAAGAATAAACCTGGCTTAATGTGTCAATATTAGACGTAATAGTAAATTATAAAATTGCCGCAAATAAGTGCTGTCCTGGAAAATTTAAAAATGTCCTGGAAAATGGTTTCCTAAAATGAGTGGGAACCCTGATATGTGATATGGATGTATATATATATATTAGAGTGTTCATGGATGATAAACATTAATGACAGAATGAATGCAGTAAAACCAGAGGAGAGGAATGTCTGGCATGATAGAAGAGTATGGTTACTCTGTATCCATCTACAAGTTTAGCATAAAAGATGATTACAAAGGAGAAAGCAAAGGAGAGAAAATTCTGGCATGATAGATGGATACAGGAAAATCAGAGAGCATGGCCAAAGAGATTATTATAGGAGAACAGAAAGCCCATCATGACTGATATATGCAGGGAGAGGATGAGTGTGGGATGTGATAAAAAGACAATCCTATCTAAAAAAAGCTAGGATAACATTTTTAGATCATGTGTAGGTGAACAGAAGGAAAAGAAAAAAAATGAATAAAAAACTGGATGAGTTGATGAAAAAGATTCAAAGATGAGGAGTTAATTTTTTTTCTCACTTACTTCATTGGAAATTATTTGTGTTGCAAAAGAATTATTCAGGTTAGAAATATCCTCCTTTATGATCATGATCGTCTGACTGTCGGATGTGTCAACAGTTTCATTTGCTGCTACAGATACATGGACAGCACCATCACTTGATTTACCATTTGTCAAATTGCTGGATGTTGTCCTTGTAACAAAGGCTGAAAGAAGAAATAATGGGAATTTGATTCATTACTTTTATAAAGCATCAACTCTTTTGAACTCAACTACAATAGTGAAGATTTGATTTTAATCTAACAAGAATCTTTTGGACTCTATTAACAAGAAAATTCATATAGGTTTGATAGAGAGAAATAAAGATAGACAATGAATTTGTATTAAAATAAAGGACACAGAGAAAGAGATATACAACAAAATTGTTTGGGTCATTGATGTTCTTTACATTGTGTTTCAGCTTATCCATTTTACAGCTTGTGTAATATATGTAAAAAAAAAAAAAATTCATTTTTTGGTTATTTCCTATAAGTTTAACATGATCAAAGGGGAACCACTCTTGACTGATAAATTATTTATTTATTGATCTACTAGGAAAAAAGAAGTTGGGTTTAGGGTTAGTTTAATGTGAAAATAAATAAATAATTTATCAATCAAGTATGGTTCCCTTTGATCATGTTAGATTTATAGGAAATAACCGAAAAGAGTTACCTCCTGTTACGGTAAATTGTGGGTTAAAAGATGAAGTGAAAGCAAAAAGGCTGTGATTGCATATAGGTTGACTTGTACTTTATTGGTCCCCCACAAAATTGAGCTTAAAATGTCAGTTTTGGTAGAAGCAGTTAGCTCTGCCCAGTGGTAAATAAAACCATTGTTATTTAAACATATGTGTCAGTCTTTTCGTTCAATATAATCATTTCTTGTACATAAAAACATGATAACACACCTGAAAAGGGCTGAAGAATGGATCAGCAAGTATTAAACAATTTCTAATATGTTAATAACTTTTCTCAAAGTTATTGACAATAAAATGTATGTATAAAAAGTACTTCTTACTCTGCTGTTCAGAATTTGGTGAAGACAAAATGGCTGCATCTGCCAGTACTGGATGGATGGTCACTTCTTCTTGGCTGATAGTATGGGTTGCTGCTAAATGAGACACTTGGTTCACCTCCTACATGAATGGTTATAAAAAAAAAAAACAAGTAAAAAAACATTCATCTCAAGAGGGGGGAAGGGATGGTGAAAAATCATTGTTTTAACCATACTTTGATCATTTTTTTTTTCTAACACTTAGTCGCTATGTCTTAAAGAGACATACATTAAGTTTACTGTATACTAATATCCACCTCTAAAGATCTTTTAAAATGTATTTTTATTTTTAAATAAAGCATTGTCAACTATTTATAGCAGTGGTTCTGACACTTGGCAAACTCAAAGCTACTGAAATATGACAACAGAATACTTGAGACTCCCCAACCCTGATACTGCCTGAAAGTGTCCATATAAAGTAACAGCTACTTTAAAGTAAACACTTTATTTATAAAGTAAAATAATAAAGTTGATTTTTGTTAGAATCATGTTTTATTTCAATTTAGTAGCAGTGGATTAGGATTAGGTTCCAGAAACTGACTTTTTCAGAATCAATAAACTGAGTGTTTCTCAAACTTTGGAATTTCCTTTTCTACATTTATTTTTAATTGATATTTGTTCTTTATAAGTTTCCTCCACTGTTGAAAATTCTACTTCAAAGAGATAAGAAGAGGAAAATGGGATTTGGATTTGGCACTTAGAAGTGAATTTTTGATTGAAATCTAAAACTCAGTTAGGTTCATGCTGTTAAATGTTGTTTTTAAACTTGTATCACAACCATGTTAATCAACCATGTTTCTTCTAATTGGCTTGATATGTTTTGTTTTACGGCATATCAACCTCAGTGGGTCATTTAATGCCGATAAAGTTTTGAAATAAATCAATTCTTAATGGATAATACAATTTTTTTATAAATACATTTTTCTATTTAACCCATAGATGGGACCCTAACAGGTACTACCACTCCGGGTCAGAGTGAACCAGAGAGCAATGGTGATGAAGGGGTGCTCCACATTCCCCAAACCTCCAAAACTGGAACCTCACCATCAGATAGAGTTTAACGTCATTCCCAGGACATGTAGACCTGCAGCCACCGCCTTCTAGCACCCATATGATAAAAAGGGGTTGGGGCTTGCCATAAAGGCAATAGGGTTGGGAAAATCATATAGGTGCTAGGGCTTGACATGACCAGCCAATTGATCAGAGGGGGCCTCTCCGACTGCCTGTCTAGCCCAAGATAGGGCCAAAGTGGAGTATTGCATGTCATGAACTGCTCATCCACCTGGGCTCTATCCTTAAGCATCACGGGTTGCCACCCACGGCCAACAGGTGGCCCCATTGGGGGAGTCTTACCCCTCTGCAGAGGTGCAGTCGGTGCATTCTAACGCCCCACCGACAGGGCGGTCTTCTAATTGGCTTGTGAATTAAGCTCCAGTTTCAAATGGCAGAAATTAAAGAAATTTGTGAATCAGTGAGAGATGATTGTCAAAAATATCAGTTCATCTTTAAAGTCAACTTTATTATTAGATGTAAATCATTTGTATTTGCAAAGTCTTTGGCATCATCTCCACTGACTTCAACTTCCTCTTCAAAACGTAGCAATTTCTATTTGAAAGTGGAAAATCTTTCTGTGAACTTTCATTTCTTCCATCAACACCAATACAAAATTTTTCATCATTTCTTCAGGCTTCATGTGTTTTTATTATTAATGATGATATCATTTGGACTATTATCTTCATCTTTATTGTTATCTACACAAAGTTTTGTACCCTCACTGAACTTTATTCAATCCAGGGGAGTAGACTGTTCTCATTCTGCTAACCATGACCGGCTACAAGTATTAAGCTATGTTAAGTATTCTATATTATTATCACCCTTGGCCATGATTGAAACTGTATGATTTTTATCTTGACTCATATTGCGTTTATTTTTTTGCATGATATTATCAATACTAGGTTTGAAAAGGCCCATAGCCTGTAAATCTAATAGCAAGGCTGGCTCCTAGATCGAAAGAAACATTGCCTCTCATTAATTCAATATTGCAAGTGCATTTTCCAACTATTTTTATAAAAATATATGAAAAGAAAATGTATTGTATAATATTATCAGAAATTGCACAAATTGAATAAAAATTTCCAAATCAAGGAAAATAAGATTAGAAAAATATGATAAAAGCCAATGAAATAATTCCAAGTTGCTATATTAGCATGTGAACACTACGAATGAAATTGATTATTAAGGTCTTTTTTAAAAATAATTAAATCTATCTTAATGTAAAATTCAACAAGTTAAAGGGAGATAATTTCTACACGATAAAACATCCCGATAAAAATAAAGCCACAATCATTTGTATTTGTATTTGTATTTTAAATAAAATATTTTACTGTTTAATTTTTTTTAAAATTATTCGATTTATTTTGAACATTATGGATATTGCAATTAAAAGAAAAACTATTATTAAATGTTTTTTCTTCATTTATTTTTTACAAGACACGAGTTTAATTTGACCTACTTATCTTTATGGGTAACACTGAAATAATGAAATTTAAAACTTTAAAATTCATTTTCTCAAATGAGGAAAAAGTTTTGAAGAAGAATATTTTGTGTGATGAATTTTTTAATGCAACTTTCATCCCATGGGAGAGGCTAAGGTTCCAAAATCGACCTACTCTAATGTGCAGTATCTTGCATTTTGTGATTCTATGTGCCTCCATGTAAGATGTTAACAAATCATTTTAGGTAGACATTTGATTTTTAAAAATACCTTTTGGATCTTTTAGCTCCTTTCCTACAAAATATTCTCATGGCTTACTTTAGACACACAACACATAAAGTGAGGTGGTTCATTCTTATTATCATCTAGTGGTGTGAAACCAAATTCTAAGTTAAAGTCATCATACCTTCAAAAGCTTTTATCTCTTTACAGTTATATCAATGCTAGTCTCCAAGTCATAATAACTACATTTATTCTTCACACTTTCACTTTTCAAAAACTTGCAGATTTTATCGTGAAAAAAAAAAAAAAAAAAAAAAAAAAAAAAAAAAAAAAAGAAAAAAAAAAAAGGTAATTTTTAGATCAACAACAACTAGGTTATTTGGAGTTTAGGCCATAAATGCCAAAATATTTTTTTTTCTTCAAACCTGATTAAAAAAAAAAAAATCCCCAAATTTAAACAAATTTTAATTTTATCCTCACAATTCTTTACACTATTTGGAAGAAAAGATTGGAGAAAATATTCAATTATAAAGAAATATTTCTTTGAAGAAACAATATTAAAAAAATTGTATAGTTGTATGCAAAAAACAAAAAAAAAGGAAAGAAAAGAACAAAAAAACAATCAGCAGAGCATGTGAAAAAATACCTTTAGTTCATAATAAACTAAGTTCTCTATAAAAAAAGAACACTCTTAGCATAAGAATATATGGCTGTTGGTCACTACTAATTTTAGTTATTAATTTTGACTAGTATTTTATTACATGTTTTATTTTTTATTTGCATTTTATTTTTTGTGACTCATTTATTGTCATTTTTGTAGAAATAATGACTCAACTGAATGAAAATAAACAAAACAAAAAAAACCCAAACAAATGAAAATTAAAAGATGAAAAAAATATCAGTCATAATTAATAATAATGTAAACTATCATTTTAAGAAGCAACTCGTTTGTTAAACAATAAAATTCCAAACCTGATGACCACCTGATGGAAATATATGAAAAACATCTTTAGTAGACATGTTCCATAACAACCTATGTGAGGTCATTCAATGCCATACTGAGTAATTACTCTTCACAACACTTCTTAGGTAAATGGAGGTTTCTTAATACGGCCCAACTCCAAGTAATGTGTGATAAATTATACTAGTAGTAATGATCCATGACTTGAGTTATTGAATAATGGAGATGGATTACCTTTATAAGGCTACAGGAATGCAACTGCCCTGCTATTTACCAATAAATGGTGAGGAGAAATGAATGCCTTTCCCAAAGATTTTAGTGTGGAGTGAATGCAAATCATCTCAGAAATTGAAATCAGTTTGCTGAATCCATATTTACACATGAACAAAAGATTTACAGCTAAAATAAAGGCTTAATTATATACCAGAAATTATAGTTCGACCATAGTTAGTCAAAAGCAAACTTACTTGTGCAATTTGAATCTGGAATGTTGTCTGGGGATTTCGGAAGTGTGTTTTGTAATGTTTGATGGCTTCATCACGTCTATTGAATCCATTTCGACATTTGTAACAGTGCCAGTGTGCTCTTTTGAATTTCTTTTCTCCTTTAATAATACCCACAATATCACAATGGTCACAGCAACGTAAGATTTTTAAACCTACAGAAGAAAAAATAAATTTAAAAAACAGAGAAATCATAAAAATCAAATTGTTTCATATTAAAGTATAATAGAAAAAATGTTGTTGCTGACCTGAACTTTCAAAATATTTTATTAGTGAAGGATGTACTCACACACCATAATAGTTTCTACTTTTAAATATAAACAGACATGTATAGACACACATACACATATAAATATATACACATGCATATATACACACACTTGCATATATATAAACATATACATATATACACATATACAAACAGACAGACACACACATACATTACACATATATGCAGATACACATACACACATATATATATATATATATAATATATATATATATACATACATACACACAAAAACACACACACACCGACCCATACATATAAATATCTAAACGAGAGAAAGGTAGAGGCCTGTTATGACATAGCAGTTCTAGCTGATGAATACACCTTAACCCACAGCAAAAATAAAACAAAATTTACAGGATCTACCCAACTAAGCCATAAGCTAACATACCCTGACGGCGAACACAGACTCAAGGGAACAACCCCCGTCCACATTAGTCAACCATTATTTGGGCAGGAGAATCACCAAGTAATATGTTACAGGTGTCAGAAACCAGGACATAGGGCCACCTACTACAGAGTCGAACGCAATATCAATCAAGTAGAAAATGAAAAAAACACAAGGGGCGATAACTATGAAAGAATTTAATAAAAGTCATGGGCCTTCTATGACAAGGGTGACGAACGGACAAAACTAGTTATACCCAAAATTGACCTAAAATCTGTTTCTGACAAAAGGAATTTAGCCCCACCCCCCACTACAGAAAATAATTTACCAAAAATCAGGGAATTATCGGATTTTAATGAAATTTTCAGTGTTTATTTATCAATGAATGATCTTTATAATGCATTATTCATTTTATTTCAAAACTTTCTCATTTTTTTCAGGTCACTTAATTTTGACCCTCCCTTATTTGGGGGCGTAAAATCTTGTCGAGTTGGTCAACGTTTCATACTAATTACAGTAGAAATAAAAAGATAAAAGACCGAAGTTGTGAATAGAAAAAAACAATTTTTTTTAAGGGGAATATTCTATGAGAAAATAAGTACCGAATATTGGAAAATAAAATGTAAAAAATGAATAAATAAAACATTTTTTTGAGATTTCTTTTTTACTCATTTCGATAATTATTTAACTGGCTATTATCTTATAAAAGAAAAAAATATACATTTTCTGCTTAAAAAAAAAAGGGGGGGGGGCTAAATTTTCAATAGAGTTTTTCTTATACTTATACTTTGTTTGACTAAAATAAGGTTTGCATTAAATAGATATTTATTTCTAGAATTTAAAAATATAACATTTTAAACTTAATATCAAAATATTCATATTTTAAATGAATTTTATATATTAATTTTTTATAGCAAAAATACAATTAAAGTTTTGAAATAAAATAACTGATGCATTATAAAATTCATTAATTGATAAATAATATAATATACAGAAAATTTCATTAAAATCGGATAATTCCCTGATTTTTGGTAAATTTTTAAAAATCGCTAATGTTACATTCATTTTGTAAACATGTCAAAAGCGTTTATGGCTGAATGCAATTGAAATTGACCAAAAAATCGTTTTAAATGTATTAAAAATGAATTAAATGTGTAATATTATTTTGCTTTTTTATTGATGGTCATTATGTTACTACTTATCTATTTAGACAAAAGTTTGACATTAAATAATAGATTTAATTAATTTTAATTTGTTTTTAAAAAACAGTACCAGACGATTTTTGGGTATACCTAGACTAAACCTAAATTAATAAGGATTTTGAGGGACACTGGTGCAATGGCACATCCCAATACCTGGCAAGACGGACGAACTACCACAAAAAATGAGGACCATGACCAGTGACGATCAGAGGGATAAGTGGGCAACCCATGAAGGTTAAATTATCCTGGATTAGATTAAAATCCGCATGGAAAAATGGCAAGGTACTAGTAGGTTTAGTGGACAAATTACTGGCAAACGACATTTGAAAAAATGTGTAGAAAAAAGGTTTGTTACTATTTGTTGATTTATATGTGCATATTAAATAGTTTATCTCTCGTTTTTATACATTGATATTTATAAGGAATACGTCACACCTTTACAAAATCCCCTCATGGGCCAATCACGTTTGGCTTTTTGATTTCACGTGTTCCTATCATTAATTTTCACGTCATCAACATTCAATCATAAACGCCAATCAACGAACGGTAACTAATCTTTTTTCTACACATATTTCAAATTCAACGCATACAAAACATCCATCATCTTTTATCCACATAAATCCTTGTTTCTTCTTATTTTCACAGTCCTGAAGAAGGTTTCCATTGTAAACTGAAATGTTCGAACATTGACTATAAATTTACATCCATCATAACATCCCATGTTTGTTTCTAAATTTTCTCTACACACACACACATATATATATATATATATATATATATATAAATACACACGCACATATATATATACATATATATACACAAATACACAAACATATATAGCAATAGCATAATCTTTACAGATCACTTACATCCTATAAACCCACCATCAGAACCTTTCCTCTCATAAGCCCTCAAACCTGCTGCAGATCCACAAAATTTGATGCAAATATGACATAGGAAAGACATCATTCCCGTTGTATCAGATGGATCAGATGATAAAATCTGATGCTTATGCACCCCCAAGCTGACTTACAGACTTTGTTAAAGATTGGACAAGACACATTGTTTGTTCCTAGAGTGTACATGAATTGTCCCTGATGAGATTACCTATGATTGACATAGCCAGCCTCAGACAGCAGAATCTGACCACATTTGACATTTCCAACCCTCCGTGTTCTCTACAATATGACAGGTGTATCCCTTTTGAAGTTGATGCTTGAGGTTTTCATGCTCAATTCTTTCACTCTCAAAACTGGTATATCCATCATCCACATGAATTCTACAGTCAATTCTCCTCAATGCCAGCTTTTCCCAGTTGTCAGGATCTATTTGTATTTTTACAAGGTTGCTTCTTCTAAGGTTTATGCTGTGGCCTTTTGCCGCCATGCAGCTGACTGCAAAGGAGTTGCTTTGGCATTCTAACAACATTCATACGCACAACATGACCTGCCCATCACATTTGGGCCATTATGATGAGATATTCAATGCTTGTGCAACGTGCCCTTGTAATGACTTCTGTTTTAGGTGTGTTGGAATTTCACTTGATGTTCAGAATGTGTCTCAAACATTTCTGATGAAAGTGTTCAAGAATTTTCAAATGTCTTCAAAAACAATGTCCATGTTTCCGAGGAGTACAATAAAACACTCAACACGGGGAACCTATAAACCTTCAATTTTGTCTCATGGGTAATGCTGGCATTAAACCATAACCGTTTTTCAAGCCTTCCATAGGCCACAGATGCTTTTTGGATGCATAGGTAAATCTCATATACATAATATATATACATATACACAGAAATACACACACACTCACACATACAGAGATAAAAATTATGAAAAAACAAATTTAGTCAAAAGGGGACATTTTTAAGCCGGATGCTATAGAAAAAGCTTTTAAGCTGTTGATTATGGCAAAAGGCATGTATGATGATGATTATGGCCTTTACAGACCATCATCATGCATAAAAAATAAAAATTAAAAAATTATTCAACAATTTTTGGACTTTCAAAAATAAACACACCTGAATTTCCATAAAAAAAAACAATGATTTCTGGGATTGATATTTCATCACGTATTTTGAATGGGAATGCAAAGTAGTATTTTGAATGGGAATGTAAGGTAGCATTTTGATTCTTCCATTCTTTATATTTTGAATGGGAATGCTAACGTAAGGTAGCATTTTGATTCTTCCATTCTTTATATTTTTAAATGCCTTTACACACCATAAAGGCTTACAAGCTTTTGATAGTCAACAGTTTTCTATTCATATGATAAATAGCTCCAATTATGGTTTGAACAAAAACCGAAATGCTATAGTGTTGGCTTAAAAATGTCCCCTTTCGATTAAATTTATGTTTTTTTCACAATTTTTATACATTTACACTGTCGGATTTCTTTCTTGATATTTAAATACATACATGCACATATATATATATACACACACACACAAACAAACAAACATACATACACACACACACATATATACACACAGATATACATATACATACACACAAACATACATACACACACAAACATACATACACACATAAACATACATATACATACACACACAAACATACATATACATACACATATACACACACACAAACGTACATATACATACACATATACACACACACAAATGTACATATACATACACATATACACACACACAAACGTACATATACATACACATATGGCAATAGCATAATCTTTACAGATCATTGCTGTCCCTCACAATCCCACAACTCCACCACTAGAACCCTTCCTTGCATGAGCCCTCAAATGACTCATCAAACCTGCTGCAGATCCACAAAGTTTGATGCAAATATGACATTGAAAAGACTTCCTTCCCGTTGAATGAGATGAATCAGATGATAAAATTTGATGCTTATGCACCACCATATGTCTATTAAGACCAGAAGCCGACTTACAGACCTTGCCACAGATAGCACAAGACACATTGTTTGCTCCTGGAATCTGCATGGATTGACCCAGGTGAGACTTCCTATGATTGACATAGCCAGCCTTAGAAAGCAAAACTTGACCACATGTCTGACATTTCCAACCCTCCATGTTCTCTCCAATATGACAGGTGTAACCCTTTTGAAGTTGACGCTTTAGTTTTTCATGCACGATTCTTTCACTCTCAAAACTGGTACAACCATCATCCACATGAACTCTCCAGTCAGTCCTCTCCAGTGCCAGCTTTTCCCAGTTGTCAGGATTTATTTTTATTTTTACAAGGTTGTTTTTTAAGCAATCCTTATACCTCTTCCTAGGCTTATGCTGCGGCCTTTTGCCATCACACAGCTGACCATAAAAGAGTTGCTTTGGCAATCTAGCATTACTCATACGCACAACATGACCTGCCCAACGCATTTGAGCCGTTATGATAAGAGTTTCAATGCTTGAACATTGCAAGGACTTCTGTGTTAGGTGTGTTGGAATTCCACTTGATGTTTAGAATGTGTCTCAAACATTTCTGATGAAAGTGTTCAAGAATTTTCAAATGTCTTCTAAACAATGTCATGTTTCTGAGGAGTACAATAAAACACTCAACATGCAGGACCTATAAACATTCAATTTTGTTTTATGGGTAATGCCGGTACTAGACCATAACTGTTTTTCGAGCGTTCCATAGGCCACAGATGCCTTCTGGATGCGCCGGTGAATCTCAGCATCCAAAGATCTATCACAAGTTAGTGTACTTCCTAAGTATGTGAAAGACTCAACAACATCCAGACAGTTACCATCAATGGCTATTGTTGGTTTGATATATGGTTCACATTTTACGGGGGTGAACATTACCTTTGTCTTTGTCAAGCTTATTTTTAATCCAAAAGCAGAGCATGAGGCAGCAAAAAGGTTCACAATATCTTGAACATCCTCCTCAGTGTGAGCCAAAAAGTCAACATCATTGGTGTAATGGAACTCTCTATTCATAGGATGTCTTTGATTTGATGCTAAATCTTCTCAAGTCAAAAACACTTCCTGTGGTTCTAAATTCCAAGAGGACGCCTTTCTCACAATGTTGGAATGCATGAGATAATATTACAGAAAAGAATATTGAGAATAGTGTTGGGGCCAAGACATCTCCCTGCTTAACCCTGTTATCTATTGGTATTTCATCCGACAATCTACCACTCATGACAATTCTAGTTTTCATACCATTGTGCAACCGCTTGAGTACACTCACAAATACCGGTGGGCACCCAACTTTACCCAACATCGTCCAAAGTGCATCCTTGTTGACTATATCAAAAGCTTTCGTCAAATCAACAAAAACCTGCTCTATACACTTCTCTTGTACTTGCCTAGCTGAAAATATCATGTCGTTTGTTCCTCTGCCAGACCTAAAACCACTTTGTGATTCAGGAATGACTACTGGGCAAATGTAAAAAAGCAATCGATTCAACAAGACTCTTGAGAGAACCTTGCTAACAGCACTCAGAAGTGTGATTCCATGGTAGTTATCACAACTACCTTTATCTCCTTTGCCCTTATATACACACACCAAAGTACCATCAATCCATTCATTTGGTAGAGGAGAACCGTTCCAACATTGAGTTAAGAGATCAAACAGAGCAAGATTGACATTAAAACTTTTAACCTTCAACAGTTCCACTGGAAGCCCATCCAAACCTGGTGCCCTACCAGAATTAATTTGTTTGATAGCCATTTCAAATTCTGTAAAAGTTGGTAAATGGTCCATCTCATATTTGGTCTCCTGTTGAGGAAGACTCTGCAGAACATCAGCACTGACTACTGAAGGGTTATTAAATAAATCCGTGAAGTGTTGTTGAAGGATTTTTTCAAGGTGATGTTGTCCTTTGACCTTAGAGGAGCAATGGAAGAAGTTAATGGACCGAAAACTGTACGCATGAGGCTATAGAACAGTTTTAGGCCTTCTGAATTTTAGAGGAGATTTTAGACCACCACTCATTTTTCACGCTGTAATAGCTGCTTAAACTCAATATATTTCTTCAGGGTAGACGGTTTGAGAGATGACTTACTATGGAGTGTACTTATGAAATAAGTTCTTTTCGTTTCAATTAACTGACTTATGGCAACTACATTATCATCAAACCAGTCTTGATGTTTCCTAACTCTGAAACCAAGAACAGCTGCACCAGTGGAATAAACTTGGTCTCTGAAGTTATCCCATGTGCCATTAAACTCCAGACTATCAAGATGTTCACGCAGTCTTTCTTTCACTTCCATTTGCTTGACCTTGCTTAACTCTAGGCACCTTGGTGTTTTTACTCCAGGCATGCGAGTCTTTTTTCGAACACGGAGTTTAAATTTACCCCGCACTAAACTGTGATCTGTGTCGCACTCTGCACTCCACATAACACGCACATTGCAGACATCTCTAATATCACGGCGGCGAGTTAAGATGAAGTCAATCATATGGCCATGTTTTGATCTTGGGTGGGTCCAAGTAATTTTATGGATAAGTTTTTGCCAGAAAAGAGTATTACAAATGGTTAAATTGAGCTCAGAACAAAACTCAAGCAATTTCAGTCCATTTGAATTTACCACACCAATACCATAATGCATCCCATATCTCAAAATTTCTGCCAACATGTGCATTAAAATCTCCGAGTATAATCAATTTATCCTCCTTTGGTGTACAGACAATAGCAGTGCGAAGGTCTTCATAAAAAGTCATGACAGTCTCCTCATTGGCTTGAAGGGTCGGGGCATATATAGAAAATAAGGTCGCGTACCGTCCATACTGCAGCTGGATACGCAGTTTCATAATGCGATCACTGATGCTAGAAGGAAGCTCCAAATACTTTGCCAGTCTTGTATTCACGGCAAAACCAGCACCACCCTCGCGCCGTTTGCCCTTTGGCTTACCAACCCAAAAGAGTTTATAGCCCGTTGATAGTTCTGTCAACTGATCCTCATCTGACAATCGGGTTTCTGATAGAGCAGCAATATCAATCTGTAATCTCTGAAGTTCCTTTGTCACAAGTGCTGTTCTTCCTTCCGGGCGATCTGAAGAATTACGATCTAACAAAGTTCTTACATTCCAACAAGAGATGTTAAGTTTTATTCGATCAAATTGTTTTATATTTATTTTCTTCCTGCAAGAAATGAACCACCGTTAGCCACAGGAAACTAACCAGTGTTGAGGTGACAGGCATTTTTTTATTGCACCTTTTCTAGCACCATCCCAATAGTTTGGGTGAGCAGTGCTCTCCTAAATAGGACTGCTCAGTCACAAGAGTCTCCACCGGGGTTAGTCCCTGTCACAGGTAGACACAACAATGATGTTAGGATAAGACTCTTGCCGCCAATGTGTAGATATGTAACTGCATGCTTCCAACTGGTCAGGTCTGCACACGTTGCCACACATCCATCGCCATGGGACTTTTTGAGAGGCTGATAGATGAAAGAAAGAAAGAAAGAAAGAAGGGAACATTTGTACATCATGATATTATAGTGGTAAACGCTTGTAAAACACGAATACCACTCTCTAAATTTTTATGATTGTTGTCCAGTGACAAGCCTAAGCAAGATAACTGGCAATCATGTCAATCGCAGGTGTTAAATCAGAGTTGTCCTTCTCCTAGATGGATAACCTAACAAGGAATAAGGGGTCCAACACTCCCAACAAAAGAAAAAAAAAAAAGGTTCTAGATGGCCGTTGAGCTAATAGCTTCCTCTGCCCTTTGAACAGGTCTTGTTTTTTTTCGTCCTGCAGGATGTCTAGCCACCCTCCTCATCAGATAAAATCTGTGGGGTTACCGGTTTAGTCACCGATGACCCGACTATGAAACAGATTGTACTGGATTACATAATACCAGTAGCGCATTAAGCGACCTGACACAAACATACACATATACACACACACAAACGTACATATACACACACATATACATATACACAAACATACATACACATACACGCACACACATATACATACACACACACACATATACATACACACACACATATATATATATATATATACACACAGACACACACATATTTATACAGACACATAAATCCATTTATACACACACACACACACGGCCATGATTTTCTTGATAAAGGAATGTCATGCTTCTGAAATATAGAATGAAATAAAATGAAACTTAACACTTAACATCCAACAGAGTTTCTTATTTATTTCACATCCCATACTTCACACAAAATCCCCCAAAATATATATTATAGACATATACATAAAAAATATATGCAAATATAATATATTCACACTGAAAACTAGACTCATCAGATATATATATATATATATATATATATATATACACACACACATTTTATTTTATTTCATATACAAGTAGCTGTCCCTCACTTGCATTTTGAGAAAAGATAAATCAAACTTACCTGCAAATTCTATCCCTTTATCTACATGTTTTACGTGATAATGAGCCTTCAAAATTACTGGATCCAGATAAGACTCTGACTTGACACAAAATGGACAGTGCATGTGTGGGTTCTTATTTGAACATGATGGGTCTAAACATTGGACGGGATTGAAATTGGTCTCAGTACCTCGAATCCTCACACTTCGGTGGGTCTAGGAGAGAAAAGTAAAAAGCATAATTAAAATTCATCATATTAATTTTAACTCAATGGAGAAAAATGTAATTTTTGAAAATATATCTCAAATATATATAAAACCTTCATAAGACCTCATATAGAACATTATACTCAGTGTCTAGACATGAAAATTACAATGTTATATTGAGATTAATATCTACACGGTATTCTAAGTTAAGTCCGTTTTCTTATCAGGTCACAACTGACAATCATACAACTGTAACTGTAATCTTTTACTCTTTTTTTATTAGTTTTGCCACTCTCCTTTGTATGCCACCCAATCTCAATATAACATTGTAATTTTCATGTCTAGACACTGAGTATAATGTTCTATATGAGGTCTTATGAAGGTTTTATATATATTTGAGATATATTTTCAAAAATTACATTTTTCTCCATTGAGTTAAAATTAATATGATTCAATATACCTGATTATTTTTTAAAATTATTAAATTATTGCTATGATTTTGTTTTATACTGACAGAAAAAAAGATCCTACCTTAAGAAGATTGTAGAACAGTTAAAATATTGTTGAAAATATCAGAGACAAAGAAGAGATTCAACTGAAATTGAAATGAGATGCTCATCAGTAGTTACTGACTGAAAATTCTTCATTTAATAATGATATCATTATTAAATGAAGAATTATTATTAAATGGGTGGCATACAAAGGAGAGTGGCAAAACTAATAAAAAAAGAGTAAAAGATTACAGTTACAGTTGTATGATTGTCAGTTGTGACCTGATAAGAAAACGGACTTAACTTAGAATACCGTGTAGATATTTTTTTGTAAGGGCCGGAGACATGATGTCTGGATTTTCAAGTGAATATTTTTGATTCACAACTCTGCAGACATGCAAAAACACTTGAGATTAAGTTTTATGAGTCAGTCCAAAATTTCCATGGGTATAAAAAGAAATTGTAGAGAAATTGAAGTTATGCATAAAATAAACAAAAAAAGTCTATATAGTATTATTAGCGTTATTCGGACTATTGTCCCTATCTTCATTGTTATTTGTACAACGTTTCGGCCGATATACCCTCCGGCCTTCTTCAGGTATTTCTTGTCGGACTCGGGAACCTTCTTGGACTCGGGAACCTTCTTTTCGAACTCAGGAACTTTCTTGTCGTATTCGGGAGCCATCACGGAACTTTGAACCTAACTCTTTATTTATTTTACGGGGGTATCCTGTTCTCATTCCGCTAACCATAGCTGGGGTAGGAGTGTTAAGTGACAGTTATCTCTGGTTCCAGAGTTCAATCCTGAATGAAAGCAGTTAGAAAAATAATTAATTAACACAACTCCTACCCCAGCTATGGTTAGCGGAATGAGAACAGGATACCCCTGTGGAATAAATAAAGGGTTAGGTTCAAAGTTCCGTGATGGCTCCCAAATACGACAAGAAAGTTCCTGAGTTCGATAGACAATAGTCCGAATAATGCTAATAATACTAATCTTCAAGCCTCATCTCAAACATTCAGAGAAAAAGTCTATATAGGCAAATCTGATAATAGTTATTTTAAGGGAAGTGATTTTCCCCATAAATGGAGTTCATGCAGAAATTATAGATAAAAGTCAATAAAGACCTTTTTTTAAGACTTGATGTATGTGGGAATAATGGTAACAGAGATGGGACTCCACTCTTGCCAGAGCTCCAAAACTAAAACCTTGCCATTGAATGCAGTTTAGTGACATACCCAAAACACCATGATGATAGAGTTAAGGGTCATGTAAGTAGATGCATAACATTATTGGACAATTTCTCTGAATGTTAGAGATATGGCTTGATGATTAGTATTATCTGCATTATTCGGACTATTGTCCTCATCTCATTGTTATCTGTACGTTTCAATTGATGTGCCATCCTGTCTTCTTCAAGTATTTTTTCTTAAAAAAAGAAGATAGGGTCTAGGGTTAGTTTAATGGGAAAATAAATAATTTATTAGTCAAGAGTGGTTCCCCTTTGTTTATGTTGGAGTTTTAGGAAATAACCTACACACACACATATATAACAATACCATAATCTTTACAGATCACTGCCATCCTATAACCCCACCACCAGAACCTTTCCTCTCATGAGCCCTCAAATGACCCATCAAACCCGTTGCAGATGTACAAAATTTGCTGCAAATATGGCACAGGAAGGACGTCCTTCCCATTGTATCAGATGATAAAATCTGATGCTTATGCTCCACCATATGTCTCTTAAGACCAGAAGACATTTCCAACCCTCCGTGTTCTCTCCAAATATGGCAGGTGTATCCCTTTCGAAGTTGATGCTTGAGGTTTTCATGCTCAATTCTTTCACTCTCAAAACTGGTACATCCATCATCCACATAAATTCTCCAGTCAGTTCTCATCAATGCCAGCTTTTCCCAGTTGTCAGGATCTATTTTTATTTGTCCTCATCTTCATTGTTATCTGTACGTTTCAGCTGATGTGCCCTCCAGTCTTCTTCAAGTATTTTTTCTCAGACTCGGGAACCTTCTTGTTGCAATCAGGAACATTCTTGTCATAATTGGGAGCCATCACGGGTTAGGTTCAAAGTTACAAGAAGGTTCCCTAGTCCAAAAAAGAAGGTTCCCGAGTCCGAAAAGAAATATCTGAAGAAGACCGGAGAGCACATCGGCCGAAATGTTGTACAGATAATAATGAAGATGAGGACAATAGTCCCAATAACACAGATAATACTAATATTTGGACAAATTTCATACAATTATGAGCCAAAGATAATATAAGAAAAAATGTAGACAAACCTTAATGTTGTTATTCTTGGAGATTTGTGTCATGGTTTGGGGTAAGTGGCCCTGAAAAAATAACAACAAAAAACAAATGGTTAGTATCCATTTTAAAATATGATAGTCTTAAGCTAGCTCACAAAAAAGCGACTTTTTGTAACCTATTTTTGTCTGTAAAATGAGTTCTAGAGCTTCCCTACTCCTAAAAATTGGTTTATAAAAGTATTTAACCCAAGAAATCCAAAAATACTAAAAAAAAGTCTTAAACTTGACCAATTTTAAGTTATTAATGATTTCTGATTTACAAAATTTTAACTGATGTTGTAGCTTCGGTTCTAAGCAAATATCAAACTATGTTTTTGGTACAAATAATGTTCAATATATGTGAAATAATAATAGAAAAAAAAATTGTCTTAGATTCAGTGCCACATTGGGATATTGATCTTGCTATGAAAAAAATCAGAAATCATCAATAACTTAAAATTGATTGACTTTAAGACTTTTTTTTTTAATAGCATTTTTGGATTTCATGGGTAATAAACCAATTTTTAGTAGTAGGAATGCTGTAGAACTCATTCATCTAATTCCAAAAATTGGCAGAGTTATGTTGATATTTAGCTCAAATTTTGGGGATTGTCTAATATCAACATAGTCCACACCTGGATAAAATTTCAGAAAAATTGAAGAGACAATTTTACTTTTTTCTGGATGATTTGACATGGAATAACCCTTGAGTTTGCCTTTGTTCAAAAATGGTCTCAACTGTCTCTTTCCTCTTTTATACATGTTGTCACTCTGATCATGCTCCCACAATCCTCCTCATTTCTGGTCTAATATATATAAAATATTTGCTCAAGCTCAACTTCACTTTTTCCTCTCTTCCAAAGTGATAAGTGATTTTTCAGTTTTTTTTTTCTTTCTTTAAACTATACGCCCTCATGCATTCAAAAGATCACATGACATAGTCCTGTGTCCAGGTTAGCACTTTGTGCTCACTCTGCAGTTTCTGAGATGATGCTGACTTGCTTCCATGTTCAGCATTCTCACACTCGTCCTTTGCACGGACCACATGCCTCATCTAAAATATGCCACAGTATCCTATTTACGATAAAGTTGTTTGGCGATTGCATTTCAGTTATCACCTCTCTTCTGAGAATTTGGTGGTTTCACCCAAACCTCTTCACCAATCTATATTTTAGGCAGCCTTTTCATATTGATATCTGCTGGGGATGTATTCTGGGATGCCTCCACTCACAAGTAAAAATAGACCGTTGCAGTATTTGGGCACCATGTTGTACCACAAAATTGCTTCTACAAGGGAGATCATTGCTTTTTGAGCAATAGTAACGTTCCACTCTTCCATTTCTCCCTGGCCTCTAGGCTACTATATAGTATCTTCTTATTCTCAAATTTTCAAGCATTGCTCGAAGGAGTTCTGAGCGGAAAACTGTACCATTGTCAATTATTACCTCCACTTCTGTACCACAGTCCTTCCATATTGCCAGTGGCCCAGGCCCACAGTCGATCATTGACAAGTATGTACTCCTACAATAGTGTGTAATATTGACAGCTAACCTTGTCCAATGGAACACAGACAACTTATACACAACATGGAAAAATAGGACTTAAAATTCAATGAAAACCTTTTTAAATTTAAATGTAACAATTCTTAGAAAAAAGTCAGTCTATATATTAGATAAAAGGGTAGCAGAAATTAAAAAAAAAGATATGACCTAAGAATTTGGGGAGAAAAGATAAGAGAGGAATATAGGAGAGTGAGGAAATATGATTGATACAAGGGAAATATATTGTTTCTATATTATTTTAAATATACCCAACCACCAACATAATCCTGATCATTTCTATTGCACTCAGGCAGTTATTTCGCTCCATATAGACCTTATTTAATAAGCTGAATGAAAACACTTAAAACATAAAAGTGCAAAATTTTAACTGATATTGTAGCTTCTGTTCTGAACAAAAACCAAACTTTTGGTACAAATAATGTTCATATATGTAAAATAATAATAATAATAAAAAATTGGCATATATGCAATGCCACATCGGAATTTTTCCACCTATTGATCTGGCTATGAAAAAATCAGGAATCATTAATAACTTAAAATTAGTTTTAATTTTGAGATGCATTTGATAGCATTCCTCAGGCCAAAAAGGTTTTCTAAAGTAGGAAAGCTATAGAACTCATTTTACAGACAAAAATAGATTACAAAAAGGTTGCGATTTTTTGTGCAAACTCCAAAATTTCGAGAGCTAAAAGTTTAAATATCTTGACCAATTTTTAGAATAAGAAGCTCAGATTTTGGAGATTGTATTACTTTAGCATAGTCAACAACTGGATAAAATTTCAGCAAAATTGAAGGATATGGGTGACATGGCCTGGATGATTTGACAGGGAATTACCCTATATGCAAACTAAGAATTTTGTATTGCATGGCCTTTTGTACAGGTGTGAATAAGTGTTGAGCAATTGTGGGAAACAGTTGATTACAAAGTCTGACACCATCTTCTGTAGCATGTTATTACTCTTGACATTCTCAATGGAACTTTGAATGTGGTCCTTGTGTGAGCATTCCAGCTTTGATCTACCTCACCTTGCTCATGGAGATGAAAAGCAGCCAGATGGACTTGCCATCTTTCCATTAAGTCAACGTAAGTAAGACATCACTTGCATTTACTTAAAAGTTTGCATGGTAGACAAAAATAATATGTATTAAATATACCTGTATTTCAGAACATTTTCAAGATAACAGACATTTATGGCAACAAGGCAAAGCCTATGTAAATGCCTTACTCATATGTTTCCTGACTTGAGACAGACTATTTTTTGAGACAGAAACAGGTAGCAATTTCTTTGGTTGATGGGGTCCTCACTCTTTTTTCAAGAAAAATTATTATGTTATATTGTGAAATCTAAAAAAAAAATTAAAAAAATATATATTTTCAAAATATAACTATAAAGAAAGGGTAACCAAATAATTATCTATGAAATGACAGGAGGGGGTGGGAAGTCTCCATGGTGTAGTGGCTAATGTGCTGGACTGTAACACTGGAGTAAGTAATAAATTCAAATCATTACATTATGTTATTATAGTGAGTAAAAGGTTCTATTACATTCATTTTCTGATAAATACTCTTGGGAAAGGTATGGACTTTCTTATTCCCCAGCTATAGGTTAAATAACATTAATAACCCAGAAAGGCTGATATGCCATTAAACAAAGAAACCAAACCAAGCCAATTTTTTATATTTATATTGCAATTTAAATTTGACATTTTTATCTACTTGAGTTACCCAAGTTTACCCAACAATCATTTTTGATATTAAAAAAAAAAAGAAGAAAAACAAGGTACCCTGATAATCTATGATCATGGAATAATTTCATTAGAAAAAAAGAAGTTTAATCCCCTTTAAGCTCTATTCCCTATTGTACCCTGATGATGATCTACAATCATCATGAGTTAATATGTTTCAGATAATGTTTCATCTATATAGCCCCATACCTGATTATCATGGTATAATTTCATTTTTTTCAAAATAAGCTTTCATACTCTCATTGTACCATATGATAAGATCATTTTAATTTTGTATAAAAATGTATATTTAAATGGCTTAACAACACCATCTACTCCCATGAACATTGTTTATATATAACCCTAGTTTATTATCATCATCATAACCACCACTATAGAGAACTAGGAATTCTTTTCAAGCTTTACATAAGATTAATTTTTTAAAAACTAGAACTATTGGAATTTTGCAAGTGAGGGATGGCTTTATTATATAAAAACCATTAAAAACTGATCCCCCAGTTTACTTTTTAGTGTCGCATATCTACACAGTACATTTGAAGACTTGAGAAGTAAATTCAAAATATATTAAAAAAAGATCATTGGATTTTTAAGGACATTTTATTTTTCACTTTAATTTGAAATTTAAGAATGAAAGAAAAGAAAAGAAAAAAGTAAGGACTTAAAACTAAAATAGAATAAAGAAAATTAATACAAACTGGGTTTGTATAGGTTATTTTTTGTTTAATATTTATATCATTGGCGTAGATACATTCAATTTATATAAACTATAAGCAAAATTTACTTTAAAACATGTTTTATCATTAACTATTAAAAAAATAGATAATTTTGACAAAAAATAAAGTGCTTTGGTTTTGAGGGTCTTGAATAAGAACACATTAAATATGTATCGAAAATTTAGAATAATTCAATTTATTTCTAAAATTATAATCAGAAATTTAAAACAAAAATATGCTAAAATCGAAATTAGATTTAATAAATAAAAAAGCAAATCCCGAAGAAGAAAACAAAAAACAAATGTAGTTACTGTCAGTAAAAACAAAACAAAAAAAAACAAAACAAAACAAACGAAAACAATAAAAAAAAACAACAACTAAATATCTGAATGTATATTAAAAAAAAAAGGAAAACAAATAAATCCATGAAACTATTTTTTTTAAATCCAGAAAATATTGCTTTTTTTGGTTAATAAAATAAATAAAATATAAGCAATTTTCAACGTGGAGATAAAATGACAAAAAGTTAATACCGGGGATAATATATATAAGATAAATAAATATACATGTATTTTAAATAATTAATTGAAAAAAAAAAATATTAACATCGAAGAAGATTAATAATATTATTTTTTTTTTTTATTATAAACAACAACAAAATTATTGTTGTCTTTATTTTATTCATGAGGTTAGAATATCGACAAACTGGGTAGTGGATATCGTTATTTAAATTCAAAATTCATTTTTGCTTACCACAAAAGCATTCATTATTGTTTGAAATAAATCATTAGGATTTATTCGGTGGGATCCTCAATCCCTGACCAGAAAAATAGGCTGATTTTGTTAATATTCCACCACGACTTTCTTGAAGTGAAAAAAGAAGTCAATTTCCTTCTTCGTCCTGACGATCATGTCTGTGTGCAGAGACCTTGTGACGTCACACACCTTTGTATGGAGAGTTCGTACCTCTTCATGCAAAGGTACGTATTGGATGAAGGGACTGTACGTATGCATGTATATGTTTTCAAAGCAACTGTTTCTCAATGAGTATATGTAAAAATGATTTTTTAAAAAAAATACATGAAAAACCGTGCACATGTGAGGGTGATGCAGGGATTTCGTCGTGGTGTAACTAGTTCAAACTAGTCTCGCTGAACAAAGAGCAGCGAGTTCGATTCTCACTGGGTATCTAATACTTGTGGCAATGTGCCAAATCTAAGCTTAGTTTTTTTTCAAAGATGAGCATGCTGTAACTTAACGAACTAGACTAGTAGACATGAGTTCGGTTCTCTCTGCGTGCTCCATATACTTCTAACCTCGAGCTAAAATAGATTCAACTTAAATGACTACGACTGAGTAGTGAGTTTGATTCTTATTAGGCACCCTATACTTCTGGCCTTATGCCAAACATAAGTAACGGTTATATTTTCTTTATGGCACTTGTCGTGCCTCCTATAACTTTCTTGCAGAGCGGAAGCTCACCAGCTCTACAGCTAAAAATAACTGAATAAAATAAAACATGTCTCTGTGTCGGTTGCTATACGCATCAAGATCCGGTTGACTAAAAAAAATAAAATATTTAATAACCAATCAAATTCATTCCCGCTCAAAACCAAAAACTCGAACCTCGAAAACTTCATAAAAAACCTCAATTCGTTCAAACTCGCCAGAATGCGCGGCAACTGTTTAGGGTTATCTAAAACCCTTCCCTCGCACACTTTCTAGGACTGACATTACTAACAATAAGGTTGTACAGGGGTAATACTTTTTTGGTACGGTCAACTGCCTGACGCTCGAGTCCAGCCAATTAGCCCCGCCCACAGATTTTATGAAAACAAAAAATACAAACGCCCACAAATCTTGATAAAAACAAAAGTACGACCAGGACGAAAATTTTATTTTACTTTTAAAACGTAATATTTTTTTTAGCTTAGAAAATTGAAAGTTTTAATTAAAACAACTTTGAATCATGTAAATTTAGGGTTCTACTAACATTTTTTCTTTAGTTATTTGAATATGCACGAATCTTTACATTCCTTTTTTTTTTTTACAAATCAAACAATCATTTCATATTTCCCCTCACGCAATAAATTTTAAGAACATCTTTGAGTTAAAACTTTATTAAAAAACAAAACAAAAAATAAATAAATTACGGAAATTCTGAAATTTATGAATAGAAAATAATTTTTGAAGTAAAAATGGTACATAATTTGGAATTGTTTTGTTTTGGTGTTTTAATATTAAACGTAAATAGCAGCAGGTGTCAGCCTCGTAACGTTTTGATTTGCTTTGGGGACAAACTTGTTTTTCATTTAAATCATTAAATAATTTTGTTTAACTTTGTAAAAGGTAATTTATGAGGAAGTTCGTCCCGGTCCCCTGCCTCCGAAATTGCTGCCCGGTGAACTATCAAATAACAACCCCAACTAGTACCGCTACAGCGGTGTTACTTGAAAGAAAACAACCAACTCAAATAACAACCCCAACTATCGTATCGGCGCCTATTTGAGGGGGGGGGGCTCTTTTTTGTCTTAATTCTTGTTTATTTATTTTTTCCATTCGAAAGAAAAAAACATTAAACCGTTTTTTTTGTCGTAATTCTAATTTTTCTTTTTTGTCGTAATTCTTATTATTCTTTTTTTGTCGTAATTCTTATTATCGTAATTTGTCGTAATTCTTGTTTATTTATAGAAATTTGTCATATTTCTTGTTTAGATAGTTTTGAACAGACTGAGATAGATATTTTCGACAGTAAATAGATAGATAGATAAACACAAAACGATATAGATAGATAGATAGGTAGGTAGGTAAACAAAACGCAACGATATAGATAGATAGATAAACACAACGATATAGATAAATAGATAGATAGGTAGGTAAACAAAACGCAACGATATAGATAGATAGATAGATAGGTAAACACAACGATATAGATAGATAGATAGATAGATAGATAGGTAACACAGATAGATAGATAGATAGATAGATAGGTAGGTAAACACAACGATATAGATAGATAGATAGATAGATAGATAGGTAGGTAAACACAACGATATAGATAGATAGATAGATAGATAGATAGATAGATAGTAAACACAACGAGATAGATAGATAGATAGATAGATAGGTAACACAACAAGATAGATAGATAGATAGGTAAACACAGATAATAGATAGATAGATAGATAGTAGGTAAACACAACGATATAGATAGATAGATAGATAGGTAGATAGGTAAACACAACTATATAGATAGATAGATATATAGGTAAACAAAACGATATAGATAGATAGATAAACAAACAAATAGATAGATATGAACAAATGGAAATAGATAGATATGAACAAATGGAAATAGATAGATAGATAGATAGATCTACTGAAAGAAAAACAAATGTCACTTTGATGAATTACAAGTAAAAGAAAAAATGTTTAAAAAGTTCAAAATATTTAGATATTCTTGTTTATTTAAACTAAAAACAAGACATTAAACAAACATGAATAAAAGAAAATCTGAGTATTTAGATAATCTTTTATATAAAAAAAATGTCAGGTCATTTTTAATTAAAAAAAAATCAGATAGCAGAAGAAAGCTGGGAACCATTTTATACAAAAATTGAATAAAGGTTGCAACCCTATTATAAAAGAGTAGAATAAAGTTGGCCCCCCTATTATCAAACAGTAGAATAAAGTTGGTTCCCCTATTATCAAACAGTAGAATAAAGTTGGCCCCCTATTATCAAACAGTAGAATAAAGGTACCAACCCTATTAACAAATCATAGAATAAAGTTAGCAACCCTATTATCAAATAGTAGAATAAAGGTGGGGACCTATTATAAAATAGTAGAATGAAGCCAGGAACCCTTTTATTCAATAGTAGAATAAAGGTAGCAACCCTATTATCAAATAGCAGAATAAAGGTGGCATCCCTATTGTCAAATAGTAGATCCAATGTGACACACCTCTTATCGAATAGTAGATAAATGTGGCAACACTAATATCAAATAGTAGAATAAAGTGGCACCCCTATTATCACATAGTAGATTACAGGTGGCAACCCTATTATTTCTAATACTAGAATAAAGATGGTAACCTTATTATCAAATAGTAGAGCAAAGGTGGAAAACGTATTATTAAATAGCAAAATACAGGTAGCAGCCCTATTATCAAATAGTAGAATGAAGAGAGCAACCCTGTTATCAAATAGTAGAATAAAGGTGGAACCCTGTTATCAAATAGTAGAATTAAGTTTGCATCCCTATTATCAAATAGTAGAATAAAGGTAGGAATCCGATTATCAAATAGTAGAATAGAGGTGGCAACCATATTATGAAATAGTAGACTGAATGTGGGAACTCTATTATCAAATTGTAGATAATCCTATGGTGGGAATCCTGTTATAAAATGGTAGAATAAAGGTTGCAACCCTATTATCAAAAGTAGAATAAAGGTGGCAACCCTATTATCAAACAACAGAATATTGGTAGCAACCCTAATATTGTATAGTAGAATAAAGGTAGCAAACCTATTTTCGAATAGTAGGATAAAGGTGGAAACATATTATTAAATAGTAGAATAAAGGTGGATACCCTGTTATCAAAAAGTAGAATAAAGGTTGCACCCCTATTACTGAATAGTAGAATAACGGTGGAAAACCTATTGTCAAATAGCAGAATAAAGGCGGGAACCTTATTATACAAAAATAGAATGAAGTTTGAAACCTCATTATAAAATAGTTGAATAAAGTTGACACCCCTATTATCAAACAGCAGAATAAAGGTAGCAACCCTATTATCAAAGCGTAGAATAAAGTTAGTAACCCAATTATTAAATATTAGAATAAAGCCAGGAACCATTTAATTATATAGTAGAATAAAGGTAGCAACCATATTATCAAATGGTAGAATAAAGTCGGCATCCCTATTATCGAATAGTAGAATAAAAGTGGGATTATCAAATAATAGAATAAAGGTGGAAACCTATTATCAAATAGTAGAATAAAGGTGGGAAACCTATTATCAATAGTAAATAAACCTATTATCAATAGAATAAAGGTGGGAACCCTATTATCAATAGTAGAATAAAGGTGGGAACCTATTATCAAATAGTAGAATAAAATCCCTATTATCAAATAGTAGAATAAAGGTGGAAACCTATTATCAAATAGTAGAATAAAGGTGGGAAACTATTATCAATAGTAGAATAAAGGTGGGAAACCTATATCAAATAGTAGAATAAAGGTGGGAAACCTATTATCAAATAGTAGAATAAATAAACCTATTATCAATAAAGGTGGGAAACCTATTATCTAAAGGTGGAAACCTATTATCAAATAGTAGAATAAAGGTGGGAACCCTATTATCAAATAGTAGAATAAAGGTGGGAAACCTATTATCAAATAGTAGAATAAAGGTGGGAACCCTATTATCAATAGTAGAATAAAGGTGGAACCTATTATCAAATAAAAGAATAAAGGTGGGAAACCTATTATCAAATAGTAGAATAAAGGTGGAACCCTATTATAATAGTAGAATAAAGGTGGGAACCCTATTATCAAAGTGTAGAATAAAGGTGGGAAACCTATTATCAAATAGTAGAATAAAGGTGGGAAAGCTATTATCAAATAGTAGAATAAAGGTGGAACCCTATTATCAAATAGTAGAATAAAGGTGGGAAACCTATTATCAAATAGTAGAATAAAGGTGGGAACCTATTATCAAATAGTAGAATAAAGGTGGGAAACCCCTATTATCAAATAGAGAATAAGGTGGGAACCCTATTATCAATAATAGAATAAAGGTGGGAACCTATTATCAATAGTAGAATAAAGGTGGGAAATAGTAGAATAAAGGTGGGAACCCTATTATCAAATAGTAGAATAAAGGTGGGAAACCTACTATCAAATAGTAGAATAAAGTGGGAAACCTACTATCAAATAGTAGAATAAAGTGGAACCCAATAGAGAATAAAGGTGGGAACCCTATTATCAAATAGTAGAATGAAGGTGGGAAACCTATTAAATAGTAGAATAAAGGTGGGAACCCTATTATCGAATAGTAGAATAAAGGTGGAAACCTATTATCAAATAGTAGAATAAAGGTGGAACCCTATTATCTAGGTGGGAAACCTATTAAATAGTAGAATAAAAGTGGGAACCTATATCAAATAATAGAATAAAGGTGGGAAACCTATTATCGAATAGTAGAATAAAGTATCTAAGGTGGGAACCCTATTATCAAATAGTAGAATAAAGGTGGGATTATCAAATAGTAGAATAAAGGTGGAAACCTACTATCAATAGTAGAATAAAGGTGGGAACCCTATTATCAAATAGTAGAATAAAGGTGGGAACTACTATCAAATAGTAGAATAAAGTGGGAACCTATTATCAAATAGTAGAATAAAGGTGGAACCTATTATCAATAGTAGAATAAAGGTGGGAACCCTATTATCAAATAGTAGAAATAAAGGTGGGAAACCTATTATCAAATAGTAGAATAAAGGTGGGAAACCTATTATCAAATAGTAGAATAAAAATGGGAACCTATTATCAAATAGTAGAATGAAAGGTGGGAAACCTATTATCAAATAGTAGATAAAGGGGGAACCTATTATCAAATACTAAGAATAAAGGTGGGGAACCCTATTATCAAATAGTAGAATAAGGTGGAAACCTACTATCAAATAGTAGAATAAAGGTGGGAACCCTATTATCAAATAGTAGAATAAAGGTGGGAATCTATTATCAAATAGTAGATATAAAGGTGGGAAACCTATTATCAAATAGTAGAATAAAGTGGGTAGTGGAACCCTATTATCAAATAGTAGAATAAAGGTGGGAAACCTATTATCAATAGTAGAATAAAGGTGGGAACCCTATTATCAAATAGTAGAATAAGGTGGGAAACCTATTATCAAATATAGAATAAAAGTGGGAACCCTATTATCAAATAGTAGAATAAAGGTGGGAACCCTATTATCAAATAATAGAATAAGGTGGGAAACCTATTATCAAATAGTAGAATAAAAGGTGGGAAACCTATTATCAAATAGTAGAATAAAGGTGGGGAAACCTATTATCAATAGTAGAATAAAGTGGGAAACCCTATTATCAAATAGTAGAAATAAAGGTGTGACCCTATTATCAAATAATAGAATAAAAGTTGGGAAACCATAGTAGAATAAAGATGGGAACCCTATTATCAAATAGTAGAATAAAGGTGGGAAACCTATTATCAAATAGTAGAATAAAGGTGGGAACCCTATTATCAAATAGTAGAATAAAGGTGGGAAACCTATTATCAAATAGTAGAATAAAGGTGGGAACCCTATTATCAAATTAGAATAAAGGTGGGAACCTATTATCAAATAGTAGAATAAAGGTGGGAACCCTATTTCAAATAGTAGAATAAAGGTGGGAACCCTATTATCAAATAATAGAATAAAGGTGGGAAACCTATTATCAAAATAGTAGAATAAAGTGGGAAACCTATATCAAATAGTAGAATAAAGGTGGGAACCCTATTATCAAAGTAGAATGAAGGTGGGAAACCTATATCAAATAGTAGAATAAAGGTGGGAAACCTATTATCAAATAGTAGAATAAAGGTGGGTAAAGGTGGGAACCCTATTATCAAATAGTAGAATAAAGGTGGGAATTATCAAATAAAAGAATAAAGTGGGAAACCTATTATCGAATAGTAGAATAAAGGTGGGGAACCTATTATCAATAGTAGAATAAAGGTGGGAACCCTATTATCAAATAATAGAATAAAGGTGGGAAACCTATTATCAAATAGTAGAATAAAGGTGGGAAACCTATTATCAAATAGTAGATAAAGGTGGGAACCTATTATCAATAGTAGAATAAAGGTGGAACCTATTATCAATAGTAGAATGAAGGTGGGAAACCCTATTATCAAATAGTAGAATAAAGGTGGAACCTATTATCAAATAGTAGAATAAAGGTGGGAACCCTATTATCAAATAGTAGAATAAAGTGGGAACCCTATTATCAATAATAGAATAAAGGTGGGAAACCTATTATCGAATAGTAGAATAAAGTGGGAACCCTATTATCAAATAGTAGAATAAAGGTGGGAACCACCTATATCAAATAGTAAATAAAGGTGGGAAACCTACTATCAAATAGTAGAATAAGGTGGGAAACCTATTATCCCTATTATCAAATAGTAGAATGAAGGTGGGAAACCTATTATCAAATAGTAGAATAAAGGTGGGAACCTATTATCAAATAGTAGAATAAAGGTGGGAAACCTATTATCGAATAGTAAGAATAAAGGTGGGAAACCTATCATCAAATAGTAGAATAAAGGTGGAATGGGAAACCTATTATAAAGTGTAGAATAAAGGTGGGAATCCTATTATCAAATAGTAGAATAAAGGTGGGAAACCTATATCAAAGGTGGTAGAATAAAGGTGGGAACCCTATTATCAAATAGTAGAATAAGGTGGGAAACCTATTATCAAATAGTAGAATAAAGGTGGGAACCTATTATCAAATAGTAGAATATAAGGTGGGAAACCTATTATCAAATAGTAGAATAAAGGTGGGAAACCTATTATCAAATAGTAGAATAAAAGTGGGAACCCTATTATCAAATAATAGAATAAGGGT
>CM042178.1:36556120-36603620 GCA_023376005.1 Doryteuthis pealeii
AGAGATGAAACATCACAACTCAACATAAGAAGTTGACTTGAATTACAATATCCTTCCAATGTAGAGTGTATTGGGTGTCAGATGGAACCAAACCGACACTTATGAGGTCGCTCACTCACGACAGTTGCTTGAAATTAGCAAACTTCCCAATGTAGAGTGTATTGGGTGTAAGATGGAACAGCAGACACCGACACATTTCAGAAGGTGAACATCACAACCCACCATAAGAAGTTGACTTGAATTAGAAATATCCTTCCAATGTGACGTGTATTAACGGCGTGATTCGATCCGGACGACCAGACACATTTTCAAGAAGGTGAACATAACAACTCAACATAAGGTTGACTTGAATTACATATTTTGTGGTGATTGGGTGGTGGGAGAATTTAGAAGGTGACATCACAACTCAAAAAGAAGTTCGACTTGAATTACAATATCCATCTCAATGTAGCCTGTTGGGGCTGTAAGATGAAACAAGACACCGACACATTTTCAGAAGGTGAACATCACTCCAACATAGAAGTTGACCTTGAATTAGAAATCCTTCAATGTAGAGTGTATTGGTGTAAGATGGCCCGAACCGACACATTTTCAGAAGGTGCACTCATCCTGGTGCTTGTTCATTCATATTTGTGAGTGTATTGGGTGTAGATGGAACACAGACACCCCCCCCGGACCTTTTCAGAAGGATGACATCAACAACTCAACATAAAAGTTGACTTTGAATTACAATCTTCCAAATGTAGAGGTGTATTGGGTGTAGATGGAATACAGACACCGGAACACATTTTCAGAAGGTGCACATAACAACCGCAACAAAAGAAGTTGACTTGAATTACTTTGATGGTGTTTGGTGTTGAGACACCGACACATTTTTCAAAGGTGAAACATCAACAACTCAACCAAAGAAGTTGACTTGGAATTACAACTCCTTCCAATGTAGACGTGTTTTGGGTGTAAGATGGAACACAGACACGACACCTTCCATAGCCCCATCCATTTTCAGAAGGTGAACCTCAACAACTCACACAAAAGAAGTTTTTTGACTTGAATTACAATATCCTTCCAATGTACGTGTATTGGTGTAAGATGAAAACAGACCCCGACACATTTTTCAGAAAGGTGAACATCACAACTCAACAAAAAGAAGTTGACTTGAATTAGCCAATATCCTTCCAATGTGATGGTAGGGTGTAATGTATTGTGATATTCTTTTTTTCTAGCACGACACATTTTCCAGGAGTGAACATACAAACTCAACAAAAGAAGTTGTTGAAATTACAACATCCTTCATGTAAGAGTGTATTGGGTAGTTGGCAACGACACCGACACTTTTCAGAGGTGAACATCACCTCCAGGTTGATTTGATTGTTCTTAATCATGTAGGTGTTGGGGTGTACCAGTGGAACATAGGCACCGACCATTTATCGGGTGAACCATCACAAATCACAAAAGAAGTTGACTTGAATTAACAAACATCCTTCCAATGTAGAAGAGATTGGGTGAAGTGGAACACAGCACGACACATTTTCCAGAAGCGTGAAACATCACAACTCAAAAAAAGAAGCTTGATCTGCACTTACATTCTTACTTGATGTTGCTTGCGCTGTAAGATGGACCGACACCCGAACACATTTTCAGAAAGGTGATACATCCACACTCACGACGTTGACTTGAATTCACCACATAACCTTCCATGTCACGACGCTCGTCATCTCCGCGGCTCGTCACAACGCATCGCGCACACACCAAGCACACCCGACTTTTCAGAAGGTGAACATCACAACTCAACAAACAGGTTGCACTTGAATTACAATATCCATCCACTGTAAAGTGTATTGGGTCTTCTCTCACGACTCGCGCCACACACAGACACCGATACACATTTTTCAGAAGGTGAACATCACAACTCAACAAAGAAGTTGACTTGAATTAACAATATCATTCCATGTAGAGTGGTATTGGGTGTAAGATGGAACACAGACACCGAAGAACATTTTCAGGAAGCGGTGGAACCATCACACCCACAAAAGAAGTTGCACCCCCACCACCACCACCACACCCCCCCACTTGATTAGCAATATCCTTCATGTGGTCGTATTGGGTGTTGGGACGGCACATATTCTCGCGAGCGCTCGTAGTACCCGATTACGGTCATAGATTATTTACTCATGTGAGTGCTTTCGGTCGTCGAGATGGAAACGCAGACACCGAACCATTTTCAGAACGGGTGAACATCACAACTCCGAAGTTGCTTGAATTTTTATATGTGGTGTATGGAGTGTGGCAGACACCAGGGGGACATTTCAGAAGGTGACATCACAACCCGGTTAGCTTGTTACATTCTTCAATGTGAGTGTCTTCCGGGTGTAAGATGGAACACAAGACACCGACACATTTTCAGAAGGGTGAACAAGTCACAACTCAACAAAAGAAGTTTGCTTGAATTACAATATCCTTCAATCGTCACGGCTGTTCTTGGCGCTGTCAGTGGACCGCCCGACACTTTTCAGAAGGGTGAAACATCACCACTCCAAACGAGTTGACTTGTTTTTTGTAGGCTGCTTCAGCGCCGCTGTACCGATTGGAAACACAGACACCAAGACCATTTGGCGTGGCCTCCACCCAACAAACCCGAAGTTGACTTTGAATTAAATATCTTCATGTAGGTGTTGGGTGTAGATAGGACACAGACAGACCGACCCCCTTTCAGAGGCGTGACCTCCACACTCACGGTTGCATGAATTACATGTTCCAAATGTAGAGTGTTTGGTGTGTGGGACAACCAGAACACATTTTCAGAAGGGTGAACATCACCACTCCAACAAAAGAAGTTGACTTGAATTACAAATATCCTTCAATTGAGTAGTCTTGGGCTGTACGATGGAAGCACAGACCAAAGACATTTTTCAGAAGGTGAACATCGACACAGTTGACTTGAATTACAATATCTCAATTGTAGGTGTATTGGGGTGAAGATGGAACACAGACAAGTCACCGACACATTTTCAGAAGGTGAACATCACCACTCCATATCCCCAGAAGTAGACCTTGTTTATCTATGTAGGTGTATTGGGTGTGTGGGTACGACACATTTTCAGAAGGTGAAACATCAACAACTCAACAGTAAGAAGTTGACTTGAATTACTTTCCTTCAAATGTAAGAGGGTATTGGTGTAGTCGGCCAGACACCGACACATTTTCAGAAGGTGAACATAACAAACCCAACAAAAGAAGTTGATTGTTACACAAAATCCAATTTCCAATGGTAGAGTGTATTCGGGGTGTAAGATGGAACACCAGATCACCGACACATTTCAGAAAAGGTGAACATCACAACTCCAACAAAAAGAAGTTGACTTGAATTACAACATCCCTTCCAATGTAGAGTGTTGGGTGTAAGATGGAACACAGACACCGACACATTTTCAGAAGGTGAACATCACACTCAACAAAAGAAGTTGACTTGAATTACAATATCCATCCAATGTAAGTGTATTGGGTGTAAGATGGAACACAGACACCGACACATTTTCAGAAGGTGAACATCACAACTCAACAAAAGAAGTTGACTTGAATTACAATATCCTTCCAATGTAGAGTGTATTGGGTGTAAGATGGAACACAGACACCGACACATTTTCAGAAGGTGAACATACACACTCAACAAAAGAAGTTGACTTGAATTACAACATCCTTCCAATGTAGAGTGTATTGGGTGTAAGATGGAACACAGACACCGACACATTTTAGAAGGTGAACATCACAACTCAACAAAAGAAGTTGACTTGAATTACAACGTCCTTCCAATGTAGTGTATTGGGTGTAAGATGGAACACGACAATTTTCAGAAGGTGAACATCACAACTCAACAAAAAGAAGTTGACTTGAATTACAACATCCTTCCAATGTAGAGTGTATTGGGGTGATGGAACACAGACACCGACACATTTTCAGAAGGTGAACATCACAACTCAACAAAGTTTGACTTGAATTACAATATCCTTCTGTAGAGTGCATTGGGTGTAAGATGGAACACAGACACCGACACATTTTCAGAAGGTGAACATCACAACTCAACCAAAAAAGTTGACTTGAATTACAAATAACCTTCCAATGTAGAGTGTATTGGGTGTAAGATGGAAAACAGACACCGACACATTTTCAGAGGTGAACATCACAACTCAACAAAAAAGTTGACTTGAATTACAATATCCATCCAATGTAAGTGTATTGGGTGTAAGATGGACACAGACACCGACACATTTTCAGAAGGTGAACATCACAACTCAAACAAAGAAGTTGACTTGAATTACAATATCCTTCCAATGTAGAGTGTATTGGGTGTAAGATGGAACACAGACACCCGACATTTTCAGAAGGTGAACATCACAACCCAACAAAAGAAGTTGACTTGAATTACAAATCCTTCCAATGTAGAGTGTATTGGGTGTAAGATGGAACACAGACACCGACACATTTTCAGAAGGGTGAACATCACAACTCAACAAAAGAAGTTGACTTGAATTACAATATCCTTCCAATGTAGAGTGTATTGGGTGTAAGATGGAACACAGACACCGACACATTTTCAGAAGGTGAACATCACAACTCAACAAAAGAAGTTGACTTGAATTACAATATCCTTCCAATGTAGAGTGTATTGGGTGTAAGTGGAACACAGACACCAACACATTTTCAGAAGGTGAACATCACAACAACAAGAAGTTGACTTGAATTACAATATCCTTCCAATGTAGAGTGTATTGGGTGTAAGATGGAACACAGACACCGACACATTTTCAGAAGGTGAACATCACAACTCAACAAAAGAAGTTGACTTGAATTACAATATCCTTCCAATGTAGAGTGTATTGGGTGTAAGATGGAACACAGACACCGACACATTTTCAGAAGGGTGAACATCACAACTCAACAAAAGAAGTTGACTTGAATTACAATATCCTTCCAATGTAGAGTGTATTGGGTGTAAGATGGAACACAGACACCGACACATTTTCAGAAGGTGAACATCACAACTCAACAAAAGAAGTTGACTTGAATTACAATATCCTTCCAATGTAGAGTGTATTGGGTGTAAGATGGAACACAGACACGACATATTTTCAGAAGGTGAACATCACAACTCAACAAAAGAAGTTGACTTGAATTACAATATCCTTCCAATGTAGAGTGTATTGGGTGTAAGATGGAACACAGACACCGACACATTTTCAGAAGGTGAACATCACAACTCAACAAAAGAAGTTGACTTGAATTACAATATCCTTCCAATGTAGAGTGTATTGGGTGTAAGATGGAACACAGACACCACATTTTCAGAAGGTGAACATCACAACTCAACAAGAAGTTGACTTGAATTACAATATCCTTCCAATGTAGAGTGTATTGGGTGTAAGATGGAACACAGGACACATTTTCAGAAGGTGAACATCACAACTCAACAAAAGAAGTTGACTTGAATTACAATATCCTTCCAATGTAGAGTGTATTGGGTGTAAGATGGAACACAGACACCGACACATTTTCAGAAGGTGAACATCACAACTCAACAAAAGAAGTTGACTTGAATTACAATATCCTTCCAATGTAGAGTGTATTGGTGTAAGATGGAACACAGACACCGACACATTTTCAGAAGGTGAACATCACAACTCAACAAAGAAGTTGACTTGAATTACAATATCCTTCCAATGTAGAGTGTATTGGGTGTAAGATGGAACACAGACACCGACACATTTTCAGAAGGTGAACATCACAACTCAACAAAAGAAGTTGACTTGAATTACAATATCCTTCCAATGTAGAGTGTATTGGGTGTAAGATGGAACACAGACACCGACACATTTTCAGAAGGTGAACATCACATCACATCACAAAAGAAGTTGACTTGAATTACAATATCCTTCCAATGTAGAGTGTATTGGGTGTAAGATGGAACACAGACACCGACACATTTTCAGAAGGTGAACATCACAACTCAACAAAAGAAGTTGACTTGAATTACAATATCCTTCCAATGTAGAGTGTATTGGGTGTAAGATGGAACACAGACACCGACACATTTTCAGAAGGTGAACATCACAACTCAACAAAGAAGTTGACTTGAATTACATATCCTTCCAATGTAGAGTGTATTGGGTAAGATGGAACACAGACACCGACACATTTTCAGAAGGTGAACATCACAACTCAACAAAAGAAGTTGACTTGAATTACAATATCCTTCCAATGTAGAGTGTATTTGTAAGATGGAACACAGACACCGACACATTTTCAGAAGGTGAACATCACAACTCAACAAAAGAAGTTGACTTGAATTACAATATCCTTCCAATGTAGAGTGTATTGGGTGTAAGATGGAACACAGACACCGACACATTTTCAGAAGGTGAACATCACAACTCAACAAAAGAAGTTGACTTGAATTACAACCTTCCAATGTAGAGTGTATTGGGTGTAGATGGAACACAGACACCGACACATTTTCAGAAGGTGAACATCACAACTCAACAAAAGAAGTTGACTTGAATTACAATATCCTTCCAATGTAGAGTGTATTGGGTGTGATGGAACACAGACACCGACACATGAAGGTGAACATCACAACTTACACAGACACCGACACATTTTCAGAAGGTGAACATCACAACTCAACAAAAGAAGTTGACTTGAATTACAATATCCTTCCAATGTAGAGTGTATTGGGTGTAAGATGGAACACAGACACCGACACATTTTCAGAAGGTGAACATCACAACTCAACAAAAAGTTGACTTGAATTACAATATCCTTCCAATGTAGAGTGTATTGGGTGTAAGATGGAACACAGACACCGACACATTTTCAGAAGGTGAACATCACAACTCAACAAAAGAAGTTGACTTGAATTACAATATCCTTCCAATGTAGAGTGTAAAACACACACCGACACATTTTCAGAAGGTGAACATCACAACTCAACAAAAGAAGTTGACTTGAATTACAATATCCTTCCAATGTAGAGTGTATTGGGTGTAAGATGGAACACAGACACCGACACATTTTCAGAAGGTGAACATCACAACTCAACAAAAGAAGTTGACTTGAATTACAATATCCTTCCAATGTAGAGTGTATTGGTGTAAGATGGAACACAGACACCGACACATTTTCAGAAGGTGAACATCACAACTCAACAAAAGAAGTTGACTTGAATTACTACCCCTTCCAATGTAGAGTGTATTGGGTGTAAGATGGAACACAGACACCGACACATTTTCAGAAGGTGAACATCACAACTCAACAAAAGAAGTTGACTTGAATTACAATATCCTTCCAATGTAGAGTGTATTGGGTGTAAGATGGAACACAGACACCGACACATTTTCAGAAGGTGAACATCACAACTCAACAAAAGAAGTTGACTTGAATTACAATATCCTTCCAATGTAGAGTGTATTGGGTGTAAGATGGAACACAGACACCGACACATTTTCAGAAGGTGAACATCACAACTCAACAAAAGAAGTTGACTTGAATTACAATATCCAATGTAGAGTGTATTGGGTGTAAGATGGAACACAGACACCGACACATTTTCAGAAGGTGAACATCACAACCAACAAGAAGTTGACTTGAATTACAATATCCAATGTAGAGTGTATTGGGTGTAAGATGGAACACAGACACCGACACATTTTCAGAAGGTGAACATCACAACTCAACAAAAGAAGTTGACTTGAATTACAATATCCTTCCAATGTAGAGTGTATTGGGTGTAAGATGGAACACAGACACCGACACATTTTCAGAAGGTGAACATCACAACTCAACAAAAGAAGTTGACTTGAATTACAATATCCTTCCAATGTAGAGTGTATTGGGTGTAAGATGGAACACAGACACCGACACATTTTCAGAAGGTGAACATCACAACTCAACAAAAGAAGTTGACTTGAATTACAATATCCTTCCAATGTAGAGTGTATTGGGTGTAAGATGGAACACAGACACCGACACATTTTCAGAAGGTGAACATCACAACTCAACAAAAGAAGTTGACTTGAATTACAATATCCTTCCAATGTAGAGTGTATTGGGTGTAAGATGGAACACAGACACCGACACATTTTCAGAAGGTGAACATCACAACTCAACAAAAGAAGTTGACTTGAATTACAATATCCTTCCAATGTAGAGTGTATTGGGTGTAAGATGGAACACAGACACCGACACATTTTCAGAAGGTGAACATCACAACTCAACAAAAGAAGTTGACTTGAATTACAATATCCTTCCAATGTAGAGTGTATTGGGTGTAAGATGGAACACAGACACCGACACATTTTCAGAAGGTGAACATCACAACTCAACAAAAGAAGTTGACTTGAATTACAATATCCTTCCAATGTAGAGTGTATTGGGTGTAAGATGGAACACAGACACCGACACATTTTCAGAAGGTGAACATCACAACTCAACAAAAGAAGTTGACTTGAATTACAATATCCTTCCAATGTAGAGTGTATTGGGTGTAAGATGGAACACAGACACCGACACATTTTCAGAAGGTGAACATCACAACTCAACAAAAGAAGTTGACTTGAATTACAATATCCTTCCAATGTAGAGTGTATTGGGTGTAAGATGGAACACAGACACCGACACATTTTCAGAAGGTGAACATCACAACTCAACAAAAGAAGTTGACTTGAATTACAATATCCTT
The DNA here is from genome assembly GCA_023376005.1 of Doryteuthis pealeii. Lineage (NCBI taxonomy): Eukaryota > Metazoa > Mollusca > Cephalopoda > Myopsida > Loliginidae > Doryteuthis > Doryteuthis pealeii. The sequence goes on from CM042178.1 coordinate 36,564,852, forward strand.
CCAATGTAGAGTGTATTGGGTGTAAGATGGAACACAGACACCGACACATTTTCAGAAGGTGAACATCACAACTCAACAAAAGAAGTTGACTTGAATTACAATATCCTTCCAATGTAGAGTGTATTGGGTGTAAGATGGAACACAGACACCGACACATTTTCAGAAGGTGAACATCACAACTCAACAAAAGAAGTTGACTTGAATTACAATATCCTTCCAATGTAGAGTGTATTGGGTGTAAGATGGAACACAGACACCGACACATTTTCAGAAGGTGAACATCACAACTCAACAAAAGAAGTTGACTTGAATTACAATATCCTTCCAATGTAGAGTGTATTGGGTAAGATGGAACACAGACACCGACACATTTTCAGAAGGTGAACATCACAACTCAACAAAAGAAGTTGACTTGAATTACAATATCCTTCCAATGTAGAGTGTATTGGGTGTAAGATGGAACACAGACACCGACACATTTTCAGAAGGTGAACATCACAACCAACAAAAGAAGTTGACTTGAATTACAATATCCTTCCAATGTAGAGTGTATTGGGTGTAAGATGGAACACAGACACCGACACATTTTCAGAAGGTGAACATCACAACTCAACAAAAGAAGTTGACTTGAATTACAACCTTCTGAAAATGTGTCGGTGTCTGTGTTCCATCTTACACCCAATACACTCTACATTGGAAGGATATTGTAATTCAAGTCAACTTCTTTTGTTGAGTTGTGATGTTCACCTTCTGAAAATGTGTCGGTGTCTGTGTTCCATCTTACACCCAATACACTCTACATTGGAAGGATATTGTAATTCAAGTCAACTTCTTTTGTTGAGTTGTGATGTTCACCTTCTGAAAATGTGTCGGTGTCTGTGTTCCATCTTACACCCAATACACTCTACATTGGAAGGATATTGTAATTCAAGTCAACTTCTTTTGTTGAGTTGTGATGTTCACCTTCTGAAAATGTGTCGGTGTCTGTGTTCCATCTTACACCCAATACACTCTACATTGGAAGGATATTGTAATTCAAGTCAACTTCTTTTGTTGAGTTGTGATGTTCACCTTCTGAAAATGTGTCGGTGTCTGTGTTCCATCTTACACCCAATACACTCTACATTGGAAGGATATTGTAATTCAAGTCAACTTCTTTTGTTGAGTTGTGATGTTCACCTTCTGAAAATGTGTCGGTGTCTGTGTTCCATCTTACACCCAATACACTCTACATTGGAAGGATATTGTAATTCAAGTCAACTTCTTTTGTTGAGTTGTGATGTTCACCTTCTGAAAATGTCGGTGTCTGTGTTCCATCTTACACCCAATACACTCTACATTGGAAGGATATTGTAATTCAAGTCAACTTCTTTTGTTGAGTTGTGATGTTCACCTTCTGAAAATGTGTCGGTGTCTGTGTTCCATCTTACACCCAATACACTCTACATTGGAAGGATATTGTAATTCAAGTCAACTTCTTTTGTTGAGTTGTGATGTTCACCTTCTGAAAATGTGTCGGTGTCTGTGTTCCATCTTACACCCAATACACTCTACATTGGAAGGATATTGTAATTCAAGTCAACTTCTTTTGTTGAGTTGTGATGTTCACCTTCTGAAAATGTCGGTGTCTGTGTTCCATCTTACACCCAATACACTCTACATTGGAAGGATATTGTAATTCAAGTCAACTTCTTTTGTTGAGTTGTGATGTTCACCTTCTGAAAATGTGTCGGTGTCTGTGTTCCATCTTACACCCAATACACTCTACATTGGAAGGATATTGTAATTCAAGTCAACTTCTTTTGTTGAGTTGTGATGTTCACCTTCTGAAAATGTGTCGGTGTCTGTGTTCCATCTTACACCCAATACACTCTACATTGGAAGGATATTGTAATTCAAGTCAACTTCTTTTGTTGAGTTGTGATGTTCACCTTCTGAAAATGTCGGTGTCTGTGTTCCATCTTACACCCAATACACTCTACATTGGAAGGATATTGTAATTCAAGTCAACTTCTTTTGTTGAGTTGTGATGTTCACCTTCTGAAAATGTGTCGGTGTCTGTGTTCCATCTTACACCCAATACACTCTACATTGGAAGGATATTGTAATTCAAGTCAACTTCTTTTGTTGAGTTGTGATGTTCACCTTCTGAAAATGTGTCGGTGTCTGTGTTCCATCTTACACCCAATACACTCTACATTGGAAGGATATTGTAATTCAAGTCAACTTCTTTTGTTGAGTTGTGATGTTCACCTTCTGAAAATGTGGTGTCTGTGTTCCATCTTACACCCAATACACTCTACATTGGAAGGATATTGTAATTCAAGTCAACTTCTTTTGTTGAGTTGTGATGTTCACCTTCTGAAAATGTGTCGGTGTCTGTGTTCCATCTTACACCCAATACACTCTACATTGGAAGGATATTGTAATTCAAGTCAACTTCTTTTGTTGAGTTGTGATGTTCACCTTCTGAAAATGTGTCGGTGTCTGTGTTCCATCTTACACCCAATACACTCTACATTGGAAGGATATTGTAATTCAAGTCAACTTCTTTTGTTGAGTTGTGATGTTCACCTTCTGAAAATGTGTCGGTGTCTGTGTTCCATCTTACACCCAATACACTCTACATTGGAAGGATATTGTAATTCAAGTCAACTTCTTTTGTTGAGTTGTGATGTTCACCTTCTGAAAATGTGTCGGTGTCTGTGTTCCATCTTACACCCAATACACTCTACATTGGAAGGATATTGTAATTCAAGTCAACTTCTTTTGTTGAGTTGATGTTCACCTTCTGAAAATGTGTCGGTGTCTGTGTTCCATCTTACACCCAATACACTCTACATTGGAAGGATATTGTAATTCAAGTCAACTTCTTTTGTTGAGTTGTGATGTTCACCTTCTGAAAATGTGTCGGTGTCTGTGTTCCATCTTACACCCAATACACTCTACATTGGAAGGATATTGTAATTCAAGTCAACTTCTTTTGTTGAGTTGTGATGTTCACCTTCTGAAAATGTGTCGGTGTCTGTGTTCCATCTTACACCCAATACACTCTACATTGGAAGGATATTGTAATTCAAGTCAACTTCTTTTGTTGAGTTGTGATGTTCACCTTCTGAAAATGTGTCGGTGTCTGTGTTCCATCTTACACCCAATACACTCTACATTGGAAGGATATTGTAATTCAAGTCAACTTCTTTTGTTGAGTTGTGATGTTCACCTTCTGAAAATGTGTCGGTGTCTGTGTTCCATCTTACACCCAATACACTCTACATTGGAAGGATATTGTAATTCAAGTCAACTTCTTTTGTTGAGTTGTGATGTTCACCTTCTGAAAATGTGTCGGTGTCTGTGTTCCATCTTACACCCAATACACTCTACATTGGAAGGATATTGTAATTCAAGTCAACTTCTTTTGTTGAGTTGTGATGTTCACCTTCTGAAAATGTGTCGGTGTCTGTGTTCCATCTTACACCCAATACACTCTACATTGGAAGGATATTGTAATTCAAGTCAACTTCTTTTGTTGAGTTGTGATGTTCACCTTCTGAAAATGTGTCGGTGTCTGTGTTCCATCTTACACCCAATACACTCTACATTGGAAGGATATTGTAATTCAAGTCAACTTCTTTTTGAGTTGTGATGTTCACCTTCTGAAAATGTGTCGGTGTCTGTGTTCCATCTTACACCCAATACACTCTACATTGGAAGGATATTGTAATTCAAGTCAACTTCTTTGTTGAGTTGTGATGTTCACCTTCTGAAAATGTGTCGGTGTCTGTGTTCCATCTTACACCCAATACACTCTACATTGGAAGGATATTGTAATTCAAGTCAACTTCTTTTGTTGAGTTGTGATGTTCACCTTCTGAAAATGTGTCGGTGTCTGTGTTCCATCTTACACCCAATACACTCTACATTGGAAGGATATTGTAATTCAAGTCAACTTCTTTGTTGAGTTGTGATGTTCACCTTCTGAAAATGTGTCGGTGTCTGTGTTCCATCTTACACCCAATACACTCTACATTGGAAGGATATTGTAATTCAAGTCAACTTCTTTGTTGAGTTGTGATGTTCACCTTCTGAAAATGTGTCGGTGTCTGTGTTCCATCTTACACCCAATACACTCTACATTGGAAGGATATTGTAATTCAAGTCAACTTCTTTGTTGAGTTGTGATGTTCACCTTCTGAAAATGTGTCGGTGTCTGTGTTCCATCTTACACCCAATACACTCTACATTGGAAGGATATTGTAATTCAAGTCAACTTCTTTGTTGAGTTGTGATGTTCACCTTCTGAAAATGTGTCGGTGTCTGTGTTCCATCTTACACCCAATACACTCTACATTGGAAGGATATTGTAATTCAAGTCAACTTCTTTGTTGAGTTGTGATGTTCACCTTCTGAAAATGTGTCGGTGTCTGTGTTCCATCTTACACCCAATACACTCTACATTGGAAGGATATTGTAATTCAAGTCAACTTCTTTTGTTGAGTTGTGATGTTCACCTTCTGAAAATGTGTCGGTGTCTGTGTTCCATCTTACACCCAATACACTCTACATTGGAAGGATATTGTAATTCAAGTCAACTTCTTTTGTTGAGTTGTGATGTTCACCTTCTGAAAATGTGTCGGTGTCTGTGTTCCATCTTACACCAATACACTCTACATTGGAAGGATATTGTAATTCAAGTCAACTTCTTTGTTGAGTTGTGATGTTCACCTTCTTAAAATGTGTCGGTGTCTGTGTTCCATCTAACACCCAATACTCTCTACATTGAAAGGATATTGTAATTCAAGTCAACTTCTTTGTTGAGTTGTGATGTTCACCTTCTGAAAATGTGTCGGTGTCTGTGTTCCATCTTACACCCAATACTCTCTACATTGGAAGGATATTGTAATTCAAGTCTACTTCTTATATTGAGTTGTGATGTTCACCTTCTGAAAATGTGTCGGTGTCTGTGTTCCATCTTACACCCAATACACTCTACATTGGAAGGTTATTGTAATTCAAGTCAACTTCTTTTGTTGAGTTGTGATGTTCACCTTCTGAAAATGTGTCGGTGTCTGTGTTCCATCTTACACCCAATCCTCTCTACATTGGAAGGATATTGTAATTCAAGTCTACTTCTTATATTGAGTTGTGATGTTCACCTTCTGAAAATGTGTCGGTGTCTGTGTTCCATCTTACACCAATACACTCTACATTGGAAGGATATTGTAATTCAAGTCAACTTCTTTTGTTGATTTGTGATGTTCACCTTCTGAAAATGTGTCGGTGTCTGTGTTCCATCTTACACCCAATACACTCTACATTGGAAGGATATTGTAATTCAAGTCAACTTCTTTTGTTGTGTTGTGATGTTCACCTTCTGAAACTGTGTCCAAGACTTTCTTACTATTGGATATAAGTTTATGTTAACGCAGGTGACCCTTTGCGCAGATTTTCTTTGCTTCCTTAATCAGCGGTATTGCTTCTTTGACTGATTTGACACTGATGAGTCCATCATCCACATAAAAATTTCTTCGGATGAAAACTGCTGCCATAGGTTATTCCTTTTCATACTTTTTGGCCAGATATCTGAACCCATAATTTGCACAACCTGGAGAAGATGATGCTCCAAATATATGCACCTGCATATGAAACTGCTTTGGCTCGGTTTTAGTATCCCCATTTTCCCACTAGAGGAACCTCAGAAAGTCTCTATCTTTGGGACTGATGTGAAAGCGGTAGAACATCCTTTCTATATCACAAATGAGAGCAATGTGATGTTCACGAAATCTGCACAGTACTCCAGGCAGCGCATTGATTAAATCAGGCCCTGTAAGGAGGTGGTCATTCAGAGATGTGTCCTTGAATTTGGCAGAGCAATCAATCACGACTCTAATTTTCTCTGGTTGTCTTGCGTGGTATACTCCATGGTGAGGAATGTACCACGTACCGCCCTCATCCGATGGGTGGCATACTCCATAGTGGGGAATGTACCACGTACCGCCCTCATCCGATGGGTGGTATACTTCATGGTGAGGAATGTACCACGTACCGCCCTCATCCGATGGGTGGTATACTCCATCGTGGGGAATGTACCACGTACCGCCCTCATCCGATGGGTGGTATTCTCCATGGTGAGGAATGTACCACGTACCGCCGTCATCCGATGGGTGTATACTCCATGGTGAGGAATGTACCACGTACCGCCCTCATCCGATGGGTGGTATACTCCATCGTGGGGAATGTACCACGTACTGCCGTCATCCGATGGGTGGTATACTCCATCGTGGGGAATGTACCACGTACCGCCGTCATCCGATGGGTGGTATTCTCCATGGTGAGGAATGTACCACGTACCGCCCTCATCTGATGTGTCATTGACTTCTTCTGCATCTCCTTCGTTAAAAACATGCTCCATAAATTTTATGTAGTCTGTCGCAAATTTTGGATTTTTTTTCAAATTTGATTTTGAGATGTTTCGAACAAACTTCAGACAAATGTTTATTCTTTGGGAGATGGTGACGTGCACGGAAGGGTAAGGGCATTTCAAGATGTCCTTCATTATTATGCAGAATCTCCCTATTTAATATTTCCAGGAATTTTATGTCTTCTTGTGACACAGTATTTTCTCTGGCATTTGTGTCAAGGAAGTCCATCTCTAGAGCTCTAATTATAGAGGTAGGTGTGATGGGTGGAATTTCCTTTGAAGAAATTCTATGGCAATATCCAACTGTATTTCCTGGGCTGCTCAGAGGTGCCGTGGGTCCAACTATACACTATCCCAAATCAGTTCTTACTGCAAATGATCCTTCCCTGCAATCACTCTCCTGGGCTTCAGGGCTCCAGCACAGTCATACCCAATCAGAAGTCCGACAGGGCAGTCTAGCTCATCTGGCATCTCCTTTGCTATACTGAGAAGATGGTCCCATGTTTCCGCTGTTTTCCGTGTAGGGATACTGCTCTTCTCCAGAGGGATGTATTCTCGAGTATATGCAGGAGGTAACACTATTTCTTCTTGTGAGAACTACCCTCTCACCTTCAGCCCTGATACACGTCGGCAGTTCATTATTGAACTTCTGTCGGTCATTGTTGATAACTTCAACCTGACAGGTTCCGAATCTGCGTTAATTCCCTCACAGACATTCTGATCAATAAATGTGTTGCTGCTCTGAGTGTCCAGTAAGGCATATACTAGAACCTCTGAGCTGTCAACCTTTGCACAGGAGAGCTATACCGGTATGATCATGAATGTATGATTGCAGTTGTTTGCTCTTTTACAGTACAAGGTAGTAGATTTGTTTTATTCCTTGTTTGTTTCAGCTCCTGTGGTCTTAGGCTGTTCTTCATGAAGCGGTGTGGGATGACTCTGCTTGCAAATATTGCAGGTGATTTTTCTCTTACAATCCTTTGCAGAATGGCCCGACCTGAGACAACTAAGGCACATATTATTGCTGAGAAGAAACTTCTTTGTGACAGAGCCTGAAATCCTTCACATTTGTATATGAAGTAATTCAGCTTGCAGAAGTGGTACTTCATCTGCCACGAAGTTTTAGCCCCTGAATTACTGAGTTTGGGGCCTTTATAACCCTCCTCAATATTGGAATGTCCTGCCTTTGTTGAGCTTGTTGAAGTTGCTAGTGCGCTAGCTTTCAAACGATTCTGACATTTCACTGAATTTCCTTCAGCTTGTTTTAAGACATGGAGGGAGGAAATCGGATTGCATGCGACGCGTGCCTCCTCCGCCACAAACTCTGCAAATTCTTCAAAGCTTGGATATGGCATATCCCTCTCCAGGGCCCTGGTGACACGCCTGTTCCAGCGCTCAGTGACCCAATCACTTTTCAGCAATTTTCGATTTTCCTCGCAATCATTCAACACAGGCAAACCAGATATGTGTGGCATTGCACTGCTGCAAGTTGCAATCACTGAAGTCCCTAAGCTTAAAGGATTCCGTGGGTCCGATCCTTGGCCAGTTGTTGAGTCTTTCCCTGAATTCTCTTTGAATCACAAAGGAATGACCATAACGCCTATGAAGGATATTCCAAGCTTGATTGTATGCATCTTCATCTGTTCGATAGAACATCCCTTCTAGCGCCAAAAGTGTTTCGCCATCTATGTACCTCTTTAAATAAAACAGCTTGTACGCTGAATTCGTACAGCCCGTTTCTATCAGAGCCTTGAAAGTGGTGCTCCACTCGATAAATTTAAGTGGGTCTCCTGTGAAGACAAACGGTTCCGGTGTGGGGAGTTTGGATATTAGCAAGGATTCCCCTAATGCTTGTACGAGTGAATCCTCTCTTACCTTCAAATTTTTCTTAGCTTCGGTTTGGATTGGAGTTGAAGCTATTCGGGTGTCTTGTTGCTAGGCTTATTAATGTGAATTAAGGATTCACTTGCCTGTGAGGTGTTCCCATCCTCTGACTCTTCCACTGCATCGTTGTCCTCTGCTCCAGCATATGCCTTGCATTCTGCTTCCATAACCTCGAGATCTCTTTGATTTTCCAGCTTCTTGAGTTTTTCTCTTAGCATGAAAATCTCATCTTCTCGGTGGATTTCTGCCCGTTTAGCAGCTGCCTCTGCCCTTTTTGCAGATACTTGGGATTCCCGGCAGCTGCTTCCACTGAGTCTGGACACTGTTGAGCCATAAATGGACTTGACATTTTCGTAATAGCTGGGAGAGGGATTTTTTCTCAGCGGCAGGATCAAAGGTTTGGTTGGAATTTCTGCAACGTTCCTCCAGAATTATCATTACCCCAGAAGTTACTGAGGTACAAGTGTCCATTTTCCTTCTTATATCTGGAAGTAGTGTGGTCAATGTTCGCAAATCTTCATAAGTTTGCTCGACTTCTCTCTTAAATTGCTCCAGGATTTCCATCATTTTCTCCAGTTCAGCTTCACAGCATTCAGACTTTAATTTTAGGCTGGTGAAGTTTACCTCAGACTTAAAGTTCGTATAAGTGCTGATGAATTTCCTTTCCCTTTTCATAGTTTCCTCTCTTTGGAAATCCAACATCTTTTCTGTCGGACACCTTAATCGTTCAGACCGCCTCACTTCTTGAGACTGGGTCTCTTGGAGATCCGTGTGGACTTCGGACAATTTGCGTTCCATTGCAACGAATTTGAAAAGGGTTAAGGGGAGAGCACTCCTTGTGAAGAAAAAAATTTTTTTTTTTTTTGTTGTTCGTTATCTCAATAGCAATGAAAGACAAACTTCGCTGAACTTTTATATTCCTCTTTTAATTTTATTTTTTAAATTTTTTCATTAAAGGCAATGAAGACCAACAACCAACTTCACAAACTATAGTTACAAATATACTTTGACTGACCTTTTTGTTTGTTGTCGTTTTGTTTCGGTTTAACGAGCAGTACTTTTCTTTGCAGTACGTTCGGAGGGAATTTTTTTTGTCTTTCAATCTAGTGGTGAGATATTTCGCTGTTAGATGGCCAGTATTTCACTGTAGCAGTTCCCTGGTAGTATTTTCTGGTGATGTAAATGATGACACAAAGATCGACTTCCAAACACCGTGAAATACTGAAATAAAATGGGGTATAAATCAATTACTAATTTACAAAAAGGGTCTTTAACAAATGCCAGCAACTTCACGGGAAAATTGGAAAGAAACTTACCTGTGCGCTGTTACCAAGTACCAAGAACTAACTAAAGACTAAATTCTTTATTTTAGAACAATATTTTCCACACAACCTTTTTTTTTGCTGCTTCTAGCACGGTGGAAGCCCCTATTTTGCCCTAAGGATATCTGTTGATCTTCCCACAATGCCATTCTGGCCCTGTGGGTCCACTTGATTATCAAACCCTACAGAGTTGTTTCCCTTACACTGTCCAAATTTAAGGATATATCTAAAGAGTAGAGAATAAAATAATAATTAAATTTATTTTGTACAGTGCTCAGGTGCACCACAACTCATCAAAGTCTCATGTCAAGTACACAGAATAATGTATTAGTGTCAGGAACATGAACATTTTACAGTAGTAATATGCATGTATGTGTGCGCGTGTGTATATGGAGAGTGGCATCAGGTATAGTGTCGGCGGACAACAGGAAGCATGGAGGCTTTGAAAGACTCAGTGCTTCGGCAGCCTACAACAGACGCGGGCAGTTTATTCCATGTCTCCGCAATTCTGAGCGGAAAAGATGTTTCCGAAAGTCACGTGAGCAGTGCTGTTTTCTGACTTTGTAGGCATGCCCACGTGTGTTGGAAAGATGGAGATCAAAAAGGTGCTCAAGGTTGCCGTTGTTAAGATGATTAATGACCTTATGAGCGTTTACCAAGTTAATTGCCAGACGCCGGAGTTTCAACGAATCCATTCCCAGGGCTGCGAGACGTTCAGAGTATAGTAGATGCCTAATGGAGGGTATCCGCCTGGTTGCACGTCTCTGTACAGTTTCTAGGAGGTTAATATTCTGAGCAAGATAGGGGTTCCAGACCGGTGATGCAAACTCCAGGTGTGGCCACACCATAGCTTTGTACAGCTTCAAATAGATAGCCGGTGAGCGGCTGACAAAGGTCTTGCTGAGTGACGCCAGGACACCATCGGCCTTTTTGGCAATTTTGGAGATGTGTTTCGTCCAACGTAAATCATTGCTGACAGTAATACCCAGATCACGTTCACAAGAAGATTCCTTGATATTAGTGTTGTGGAGGGAGTATATGTATGATGGGCTTTTCCTCCCAAAATGCATGGTGGTGCATTTGTCTACAGCCAGCTTCAGTTGCCAGTCAGTGATCCATTGTTGCACTGTGTCCAGGTCTGATTGTAGTAAAGATCTGCAGCGTTCAGGATCTGTCTTTTTTATTTCAAGGTACAACTTGATGTCATCGGCATACTTCAGGATTATGGTATTCCCTAAGTTAGCATCTATATCATTGATATACGCAACAAACAAAAGGGAGCCAATAACTGATCCATGTGGTACCCCAGATGACATCTCATATGCTGAGGAGTGTTGCCCAAGAACTGTAACTACCTCTCTCCGGTTGAGAATGAAGAACTTTAACCAGTTAAAAAGATCACCTTTCACCCCCATTGCAGAGAGTTTTGCCAAAAATCTTTTGTGCGGCACAGAGTTGAAGGCCTTAGCAAAATTTCTGTAATATTTAATAAATATGTATTTAATGTAACGTTTTACTTATTTCGAAAGAGAAAGGTGCATAAGTATTTTAAAATATTTTTTTAAATTATTGAACATGATAATTAAAAAAAAAAATTCGACACAACTTTTCGCAAAAATTGAACGATTTTAATGTTAAAAAATTTATTAAAAATAAATTGCATATGTAATAATATTTTTCTTTTTTAATGGTGGTCATTATGTTACTACTTATCGATTTAGACAAATTTTGACATTAAATAATAGATTTAATTGATTTTAATTCGTTTTTTTTTATCTGCCGCGAGCAGACGATCTTTGGGCCATCCTAATAAATACTTTTGTTTAGTGTATAGCGAGATCATATTAATTCAATTGAAGAAAATAATGCATAAAAATATTTAACTAAAAATAATGACATAAAATAGTAGTCTTTATAAAAAAATATTGAAAATAACGTTTGTGTTTGTTTTAAGAAATTAATTATTTTTGAAATCAACAATAAAAGGGACAAAAAATATTATATGTATAATCCTCCATAGTAAATTACTTGGGTCTAATTGTTCGCGGCAAGATGCGATAACTATGTCAACAAAGATTAAGAATTTAATTTAAAATGCAAAAATTTAGGTTTTATGTAACAGAAATTTGTTTTTCTTTTTCTTTTTCTTTTAACACATAAACTTGGAATTGTTCTCAATATTAAACGTAAAAGAAAAAAAATGATTTTACATTTTTTATTGGCGTTTTAAAATAATTTTGTTAACAATTTGCGCGCGTGTGAAAAGTCCGTAAATTAAGCATTCCTATGATACAGGTAAGAATAGAATTTAATTATGAACAAAAGAAGTTGAAAATCAAATTCAAGGGAGATAACTTTTAAAAATGATAATATATTATCTCCCTTGTTCACTAATCGATAAACATGTAAAATGCGCTTAATCGTAAATAAACCATTATTGTAGAATACTTGCAATAAATAAATAAATAAATAAAAATAAATTCAACCTCCGGGAGATGTAAAAATTATTTTTTAAGGATAGTGCACTTTTTCCACGTTATCGTCTCCTTTTGTTCAGATTTTACTCGCCTTTCTTTTCCAAGTCTTAAACGACAAATACACATAAACTTTCCTTTTATTTTAAGTTTTATCAAACTTTAAAAAGAGTTACCAGAAATAAAATTCAACAATTAAAAAATTAAATAAATTGTGCAAAAATTCTAAATTAATTTCCTTAATTGCTCACGGAGTTAAATTATGTTTTTATTTACAAAAAAAAAAAAAGAAAAAAAAAAAGTAATTTTTAAAAGTCAGTTCTGTGTTTTGTTTTGTGTCGAAAGCTAAAATTTGAGGAACGAGCGAGCTTCAGATACGCTTCTTTTTTAATAAGTTGTCTAAAAAAAAAACTTAATTCTCCAAATTTACCAATTTGGCTATAGAAAAAGAATAAGCCAAGCTGTTGAGTGTTTACGAAAAGTCCGTAAACAAGAAAAAACTTTTGAATAATTTCCTTTGAAATAGGCATGTGCAAACCTGACGGCATTTTGAAAGTTTGTTTACTTGTAAAAAATATCTTAAAACGTCAATAAAAATTGGAAAATTAACTTTTTACTGTTTTCTTTTACGTTTAATATAAAGAACAATTCCAAGTTTATGGGTTATAAAAAGAAAAAACAAATTTCTCTCACATAAAACCTAAATTTTTGCATTTTTAAGTAAATCGGCTCAAGTCCGCGCAAGAACGCGCAAGAACGCGCATTTGTTGACAAGTTATCCGATCTTGACGTGTGCACTTTTTCTTCATATGGATGGGCAGACGAATAAAAAAAATTTTCTGAAGCAAAAAACAGATTACTAATTTAGCATTTCCTTGATGCCTCACAATTTAACTCTTAATATTGAGTCTACTTCTTCGGCGAAACTTTTTTTTTGGTAAAATACATACACAAAATAAAGAAACAAAAAAATAAAATAAAAAGTTTATTTACCTTCAGAATTTTGACTGAACAGTAATATCTGCTTTCTGTATGTATATACACGGGAGAATTATTTGTTTTCAAATAAAATAATAAATTTCTTCAAACACTGTTTGGTTTCTCTTTCACGTCACAGAGTAATAAATGTGTACGCGTCGGGTATTTTGACTTGTTTACCCATAACACATCAGTGAAAATGACAAATACGTTTTTTTTCCATTACAGGCTTCCGTAATCATTCTCACAACAACTTTTAATTCAAACATTATTTTCAAAAATTCATAAAAATAAGAATAGACATATGTTATGTCATTATTTTTAGCGAGATATGTTTTATATAATATTTTCTTTGAATTAATGAATACGATTTTGTTATGCATTAAACAAAAGTATTTATTTTACATTTTATAAAATTTTGAAAATCTCTGAAAATCTCTGAAAAATAAAATAAAAATGTACACAATACGAACTTTTAATATAAAATTCTTTTGAAAATAATCTAACAATTAAAAAAAAAAAAAAAAAAAGATACATATTTTTTCTTATTTACGAGATTTTAAGTTTCAATGTTTAAGATGCCCTATTTCCAAAACCGATTTATTAGCGAATTATCTTTTTTTATATATGTTATGTCATTATATTGTCTTTATAAAAATGTAAAATTTATTTATATGCAAAAAAAAAAAAAAAAGATATTTGTTGGGGGGATCAATACGCGAAACAAAAACTAACGAAAAAAATTATTAGTCTTTTCAATTTAGTAAAAATTTATTTACAATAAAGTTCATCTTTTATTACTTCATAAACAGAAAGTTTTATTAGAATCGGATCGTTAGTTTATTTTATATGATTTTTAGAAGAATTTCCTGTGATCACCCTTTTATATAGTAGGCGAGAATTTGCACATGGCTACTTTGAAATGATTAAAAATTTCCTAATTTTTAATCATTTCAAAATAGATTATTCAAAAGTTTTTCGTGTTCTTTTTTCTTCTTCTTTTTCTTTTTTTAATTTATAAACACTCAAAATTTATGAAACAAAATTTTTGTCACCAAAATACATAACATCTAGGCTTATTGTTTTTTTTCCAAAGATTTCTGAATTTCCCAGTTTCAAACAAAGAAAAATTTATCTTCAAAATTTCAAAACATCAACTGTTGAAAATATTTTTCATATTTTTTCAAACTAGGAAACAGTCATCTAGAGTATCGAAGAATATATTAGAGAAGCTGAAAACCAGCTGAATAACATGGAATTCTCCCACCCACTTCCAGTTGATCCCTTCAAAGATGATCAGAATACCATAGGTACCACCAATTTGACCCTGTGCAATTTAGCCCCCCTACATTTAACACAATGAAACTTGCAGAAAAAATAATATTTTCTTGAAAAGATTTTTTCCATTCGAAAAAAAAACATTAAACAAACTCCTGATGATTTTTTAAATTTTTTATCAGCTTACGAAAATAATGAAAATTATGATTGAAAAACAATGTTTTCATTTTTGCACTGTTAAATCAACTGAAATTTAACGTAGCTAAAAACAAGTTACGATAAGAGGATTTTTTAAAAATTCTATGAAAAATCAATTAATAATCTGATTTTCCCGAAAATTTCCATAAATGTTTACCATTGGATGTAAATACATCTGAAATAGTTTTTTTCTAAAATATATTAGGGGAAATATTTTTTACGAGGTCTATTCCCCCCCCCATTTTATTTTATGAGATAAAAAAAATGACGCGTCAGAAATTTTTTTTTTCTTTTTTTCTATAAAGATAAGAGTCTGAATAACTATATCAATGAAATTGTATGAATGTACAAGGTCTAGTTTTTTTTAGGAAAAATTAATGAAATCGGAAATAAAAAGGGCAAAAAAATGTCATAATATTAATATTTGAAAACTTTTTTTGCTTTTATAATTGGTATGTACTATATTCTATTAAATTGTCAACAAAAAACATTTTTTTTTAAGAAATTAATTTTTACGAGATTTTCAATCTTTTGTGTGATTAAATATTTTTATTTTCTGCGTGAAATAAATTACATTTTTTTTTTCCTGCGTCAAAAAATCGAATTTTTCACGGATATTTAAAAATATGAATTTTATAATTCAGGTGCACTAAATATTGGTCCGATACGAGCTCGATTAATATTTTTAAAAGAATTTGTAATTTTTGTTGTTGAATAGTAATGTGTGATCCTTAGAATGTACGGAAGAGCATTGCTGACATTTGTTTTACAAAGAGACGAGACGCTTCTAAGTAACCAAAGTTTGTTCCTGTTAGGCTGACAGTGTTAGCGTGAAAAAAATTATTTTATTTAACTTTTTTCAATAATTAAAATAAAAAGTAAGTATAATAGATTATTTTATCAGTTTTTCTCTTAGAAAAAATATTCAAATTTTCATTCCATACTTTTACGGATTAATCGTAAAAGGGAAATAATTTAACTTTTCTGTCTATATTACGGTCTGAAAATTACCCTTTCGCATGTAATACGGGCAGGTTTGTTTATTTTTTAAGATAACGATGTAATTTTTCCCAATCGGATAATTTAATCTTTGAATTAACTATTTTTCTTTGTAACAACCCTGTACGATCTTTTTTTTTTACGAGATTTTTGATAAACAAAGTTCGGAAATATCTATTTCCGTTTTATTCAAGATGGCATAAACGGTCTGGTGGTACCTAGAATACCATTATAAATTCTTAGAAAGAAATGGTCGAAAAAGAATCTAATCAACAAAGAAAGAGCAGAAAGACTAAAACCCAGAAATGCAAAACCTAACCGATTCTTTTTATGTTCGTAATGTTTTTTTTTATGAGTAAAGGGAGATTTTAAAAGTTCAAATATATTTTGGATTGTTTGTTCAAGATGACCTCAACTGATCACGTGACATGTTTTTGTCGTCTCTAGTGTACGTATATATATATATGCATATGTGGTTGTGTGCCTGTTTTGTTGAGAATTAAAGATAAGCCATGTTTGTTAAATATTTTTTCTGAGTGTTTTTTCCTGTTGGCGAATGAGATTTCTTAAAAGGGTCAAGTGTCTTTGATAAGAGATGTTTTTATTTTATTCTACTTGTTTTTAATTTATTTTTTGTTTGTTGTGAAAGCCGTCACATTTCCATGTAACAAAGGTATTTTAGAGATAAGGTCTATTACGTACACTCTTACCAGTGTTATCGTAGATTGAAGTTCATGTAGAAACATGTGAACTACAATCTCTTCACCAACGCTCATTCATTTTCCTATAGATAACATTAACTGCAAGTCATATGCTGGGTGAACTGTAGGTACTACCAATTTGACCCTGTGAAATTTACCCCCCCCCTTATATTTAACACAATGAAACTTGCAGAAAATTTAATATTTTCTTGAAAATTTTTTTTCCATTCGAAAGAAAAAACATCAAATAAACTCCTGATGATTTAAAAAAAAAATTTTTCAGCATACGGAAATAATGAAAATTATGATTGAAAAACAATGTTTTCATTTTTGCACTGTTAAATCAACTGAAATTTAACGTAGCTAAAAACAAGTTACGATAAGATGATTTTTAAAAAATTCTATGAAAAATCAATTAATAATCTGATTTTCACGAAAAATTCCATAAATGTTTACCATTGGATGTAAATACATCTGAAATAGTTTTTTTCTAAAATATATTAGGGGAAATATTTTTTACGAGGTCTATTCCCCCCCCCCTATTTTATTTTATGAGATAAAAAAAATTGACGCGTCAGAAAATTTTTTAAAACTTTTTTTCTATAAAGATGAGAGTGTGAATAACTATATCAATGAAATTGTATGAATGTACGAGGTGTAGTTTTTTTAGGAAAAATTAATGAAATCGGAAATAAAAAGTGCAAAAAAAATGTCATAATATTAATATTTGAAAACTTTTTGCTTTTGTAATTGGTATGTACTATATTCTATAAAATTATCAAAAAACATTTTTTTTTAAGAAATTAATTTTTAAGAGATTTTCAATCTTTTGTGTGATTAAATATTTTTATTTTCTGCGTGAAATAAATTTAATTTTTTTTTTTCCTGCGTCAAAAAATCGAATTTTTCACGAATATTTAAAAATATGAATTTTAGAATTCAGGTGAACTAAACATTGGTCCGATACGAGCTCGATTAATATTTTTAAAAGAATTTGTACTTTTTATTGTTGAATAGTAATGTGTGATTCTTAGAATATACAGAAGAGCAAAACTGACATATTTGTTTTGTCTTTATACAAAGAGACGAGACGCTTCTCGGTAACCAAAGTTTGTTTTTCTTAGCGTAAAAAATATTTTATTTAACTTTTTCGACCAATTAGAATGAAAAGTATATATTGATTATTTTAACCAGTTTTCTCTTAGAAAAAATATTCAAATTTTCATTTTATTTTCGATTTTAAAAATTAATACTAAAACCGAAGACATTTTTTTAACGTCAATTTCACTGCAAAATTTTAAGATTAAATTTTTTCAAGTTTTTATTCATTTTAATAGTAAATTGTAATATTAAAGTTTTTAAAGATTTTATTCATTTTAATAGAAACATTTTGGCTAAAAACGTTTGTCCGTTACACCCATCCGTACTTAGATGCATAACCGTAAGAGGGTAATAATATGTATTTCTTTCTGTCTAAATTGTAGCCTGAAAATTACCCTTTCGCATGTAATATGGATAGGTTTGTTTATTTTTTAAGATAACGATGTAATTTTTCCCAATCGGATAATTTGATTTTTGAATTAACTATTTTTCTTTGTAACAACCCTGTACGATCTTTTTTTTTTACAAGATTTTTGATAAACAAAGTTCGGAAATATTTATTTCCGTTTTATTCAAGATGGCCTAAACTGATTGGTGCTACCTAGTGAACTGTTAGAGTAGTTGTTTTTATTATGTCTGTCCAACATTTCAGGATGTGTCCTTTCAAAAGTGTTTATTATGAAGAGATTTGATTCTTCATTGTCCTGGTAGTCAACTACTGAAACCGGGATATTTGCAACAATTCTAGTGTGGCCTAAAATTCGGCTGCTCGCGTCAGATTAAAAAAAAAAACGAATTAAAATTAAATCGATTATTTAAGGTCAAACTTTTGACTAAAACGATAATTAGTAACATCATTAAAAAAAAAGTAAAATATCATTACATATACAATTCATTTTTAAAACATTTAAAACGATGTTTTCGGTCAATTTCTATCGCTTTCGGTCTGAGACGCTGGTTTAAAATGGTTTGTTTACAAATTTCATGTAACATTAGCGATTGCAAAAAAAAAAAAAAAATACCAAAAATCAGGGAATTATCCGATTTTAATGAAATTTTCAGTATTGATTTATCAATTAATGAATTTTATAATGCATCATATTTTATTTCAAAACTTTAATTAAGTATTTTTGCTATGAAAAATGAATATATAAAATTTATTTGAAATATGAAAAGCCTGATGTTAAGTTTAAAATGTTATATTTTTAGATTCCAGAAATAAATATCTATTTAATGCAAACCTTATTTTAGGTACAAAAAGTAATAAGTTTTGAAGCAAAACTCTATTGAAAATTTAGCCCCTCTCCTTTTTTAAACAGAAAAAATATCGATGTATAATTTTTATTTTATAATATAATAGCCAATTAAATAATTATCGAAATGAGTAAAAAAGAAATCTACAGCATTTTTTTTTTTACGTTTTATTTTCCGATTTTCTGTACTTATTTTCTCATAGAAAAGTCCCCGTAATTTTTTTTATGTTTCCATTCATAACTTCGGTCTTTTATCTCTTTATTTATACTGTAATTAGTACAGCGAATAATCAACTCGAAAAGATGTAACATAAGGGCGGTCAAAATTAAGTGACCTGAAAAAAATGAGAAAGTTTTGAAATAAAATAAATAATGCATTATAAAGATCATTCTTTGATAAATAAACACTGAAAATTTCATTAAAATCCGATATTTCCCTGATTTCATATTTTTAGATTAAAAAAGATTAATTCAATAACTACTTTAGTTTATTATTGCTATATGTAGAAAACTATATTGAAAATTTATCCCATCATGTTTTTGAACAAAACAAATGTCGATGTATAATTTTTTCTCTTACAAGATATTAGCCAATAAAATAATTATTGAAAAGAGTAAAAAAAAGAAGATCTCCAAAAAGTATTTTTTTAGTTTTTATTTTACATTTAATTTTCTGATTTCCGGTACTTATTTTCTACCAGGATAACTCCCATAATTTTTTCTTCTATTCACATCTTCGGCATTTTGTCTTTTTATTTATACTGTAATTAGTTTCGAAAGTATATAAGGGACTATTCTCATAATTGCGTCTTAAAAACGATAGGTGGTGATAGCTGAAAAAACAACCCCACCTGCGAATGAAGCGGTGCCTTCTGAAAAAAACAACCAGTGCTTATGGCGTTTTTCCCGAACAGTTAATGCGATATTTTACCCTCTCCAGTCTTTTTTTCACAAGTAAATGTAAATATCCCCCCTCTTTAAAATATTTTAAGGAATGGGATTAAATATTTACATTTACTTGTTGATGAAAATATGGCTTACTTTTAACGCCTTCAAACCACAAAAAAATAATAATTTGTCGATAAAAACGCTTACAATCCGCTAAAAAAATATTTTTCGCTATTCTCATTTTTTTTCGAGAATCAATTACAAATAAAAAAATCAAAACATTTTTTTCGGTATTTCTATTTTATTTTGATATATTTATTTCCAACCATCAATTACAAAAAATAAAAATAAAATATTTAGATATTTTTTTTATTTTAACTAAAAACAAGACACCGTTATCATGAAAAATAAGTAAAACAGTCCGTTTATTTTACAACTGGGCTAGTTTCTTTATTGATATATTTTAGCAGAATTCTATATTCATGGTTCTTTAACTAAAAAAAACTCCTGTATATAATCTTATAAAAATCTTCTGATAAAATTATTGAGTCTCTTATCTTTACAGAAAAACAAAATTGAAAATGTTTTTTTTTTTTTTTTGTTGTTTCGTTATTTCATATTTCATAAAATAAAATAGTGGGAGTAGACCTCGTAAAATATTTCCCCTAATAAATTTGAAGAAAAACCTTTTTCGAACATATTTTCATTATGTAATTATGGAGATTTTCGTGAAAATCGGACAATTAATTGATTTTTCATAGATTTTTTTTAAAAGGCATCTTGTCATAGCTTGTATTGGTCTACGTTAAAATTCAATTGATTTAACCGTGCCAAAATGTAGACATTGTTTTTCGTTCATAATTTTCTTTATTTCCGTAAACTGGAAATTCAAAGAAAAAAAAAATCACCAGGGTTAAAAAAAAAAAATGTTCCCTCTTTCGAATGGACAAAGAATTTTCAAGATAATATTAACTTTTATGCAAGTTTCATTGTGTTAAATATAGAGGGGGGTGGGGTCAGAGGGCAAATTAGTGGTACCTATTGTACAACGTAAATTTAGCTGCTACAAAATATTAATTTTTAATTTACATTGTACAATTGCGAATACCGTATTGCAAATGTGATGGTAGGGTCGATGATAGACAACCAAACATTGTGAACAGTTTGCTTACGAGGTCTAACCACCCTCATATTTTATTTTATGAAATATTAAAAAATGAACCCACGAAAAACGATTTTTACTTTTTTTTTCTATAAAGATAAGGGTCTGAATAATTATATCAGAAGATTATTATAAGCTTCTATTCAGGTGTTTTTTTGTTTTTTTTTTAATTAAAGAACCATAAATAATGATTTCTGCTAAAAACTATCAATAAAGGAACTGACGAAACAAAAAAAAAATGACTGTTTTACTTAATTTTCAAGATAACAGTGGGTAATTTCTCCCCAATCAGATAATTTGATCTTTGAATTTGTTGAATATTTTTAAGCTCATATTTCTATTCATAAATATATTTAATGTGACATCAGCAGGAGCTCAAACTCCACCTACTTCCACCCAGCATTTTGCCGCCTTTTTATAATCTTTTTACATATTTACGGGGCAGTCAGTTTGTTTAATCTCTAACACTTTATTCATTTAGTTTAAACAAGGGATTCCCAAACTTTTTCCGGCTAGCGCCCCCTTAGTTTCCTTAGTGATTCCTAGTACCCCCACCCCCTCGTACACACATGCAAACACAATTTTTAAAAAATCAAGATTAAGATATTTAACAAATAATATAATACATATTATATAGTGTGGTTAATTTGCATACTGGTTTTGATAAAACTGGGTTTTATAAATGATTACTTGGTGTTATTGATCTCTATTATTATTGTTTTATTCTCCGGATTAAAATCAATCCTGTGAATGATTTTATATAGAAACTAATTAAAATAAAATGAAAATAAATGTAATCTTTTTATATGCGTTCTTATTTAATTTTGTAAGTCTTTCTAATATGATATATTTCATTATATTAAAACTTAAACAGTTATGCCTGGAGGGTGCATATTCTTCTCTAGTATAAACTAATGATCAATAAAAAAAATTTAAAAAATGAGGCACATAGCTATCACTTATAGGTGAGTAAATCTAGCAACCAGAAGAAATGCAGTTTAAAAAACAAAAGAAAACAAAAACAATCTATCTATCTATCTATCTATCTATCTATCTGTTCACCTTTCTATCTATCTATCTATCTATCTATCTATCTATCTATCTATCTATCTATCTATCTATCTATCTATCTATCTATCTATCTATCTATCTATCTATCTATCTATCTATCTATCTGTTCACTATCTATCTATCTATCTATCTGTTCACCTTTATCTATCTATCTATCTATCTATCTGTTCACCTCTATCTATCTATCTATCTATCTGTTCACTCTATCTATCTATCTATCTATCTATCTATCTATCTATCTATCTATCTATCTATCTTTCACCTTTATCTATCTATCTATCTATCTATCTGTTCACCTTATCTATCTATCTATCTATCTATCTATCTATCTATCTATCTATCTGTTCACCTTTATCTATCTATCTATCTATCTATATCTATCTATATATATTATATATATATATATATATATATATATATATATGTGTGTGTGTGTGTGTGTGTGTGTGTGGTTAATATGTCAGAGGAAATATGGGAATAAAACAAATGAATGTGCCTAAGTAAATCATATTGACACATTCACTATAACCAGATCTTGCTTTTGAGCAAAAAATAATGAGATTTTTTTTTTATTTCGTGAAGAAAATTAAAAACAAATGCATATAGTAAAGATTGGTATGTTTTTGTTGTTGTTTGTTTTGTTTTTTGTGTTGTTTTTTTTGGGAGGAGGGGGGATTATAATATGCTTACATAGCATACGTGTTTTTCTTTTCTATCAATGCCTGAGTAAATCGATAGAGTAATGCTTGAGTATATATATAGTAGTATATATATATATATATTATATATATTATATAATTATATATATATATATATGATAGATAGAAGATAGATAGATAGATAGAAGTAAAGTGTCGGGGCGACTAATGTCGTATTCGGCCATGAAGCGAGGGCGTACTTAGTAGCCTAGTCCAAGGAGATTGTTTAGCGTCTGACGTGGGAGGCCCACCTACCCCAGCTCCTTACCTTAAGACTAATATTATACTATATAGATAATATATATCTATACCTATACTTAGGCAAGAAGTGATGTTCGGTCACCCTTGGGCTCCGAGGTGCACATTTTTCTTTTTCTTTTTTTATACGACGCCAGTGAATCAACTAAGAAAATCAATTGAAAGAACTCAATGGAACATGGATAAACAAATCCATAAGAATTGACTTTATATTTGAATTCAGGTATAAACAACATTACTACCTTGCATCGTAGGGCCGGGTTAGCTCGTCGGATAGAGCGTGCGGTAGTCACCGCAAGGTTCGAGTTCGACCGGCCCGCACTCAGCGATTGAGTAGCGACAGGGATCTGTAGCAGTAAGTAATAGCTGATGGTAGGTGTGGCGCTTACCTCAGATGCCAAAACATCTCCTTGGGCATAGCGCTTATTGGAAAGGGGATAACTCTCCTCGCTGATGGGGATACGACACTTTAGCCGCCCCGACGATTTACTTACTTTTTTTTTCATGCATCAGTGGATATAACAAAAATTTGTTACGGGGGAAAATGTTTAAACATTTTTTCTTAATAAATAATAGCAGCAACTTTGAAGGGTGCAAAGAATGTTGGTTTGTGCATATTCAATCTTAATATAAGAAGCCTTCTCAAATAACATATATAGAAGGCAGCTGGTGTATGTGTATTCCGGAGGAAATTCGGAAATAAAACAATTACGACATATTAAAATATATACAATTAAATATCACCAGGGCTTGGTTTTTTGAGCAAAAATTAATAGAGATTTTGATTTATATCTTGAAGTATTATAAAAAAATGTAAATGACTCGCATGACTCTTTTATTCCATTTAATATTTTTAATAGTACGGCATTAACATTTCTTTTAGAAGTGCTGGGATCATGCCAAGGTCTTTTATAATAGGGTATTTATTGGGCATCCGACGAGGATTCAATCACGATCCAGTTAATAAATGGATCTGCTGATAGCGTACGTCCTGCGTCCTCAACCTTTAATACAAAACATAAGGTATTTGCCAAAATTGTTTTCATGTCAATTTTAAACGATAGTTGTATAATTAATCAATTTTTAAGGTCAATTTTTGTCCAGTCGAAAGCGCAAATTATGAGCATCTAGCCAAA
Source organism: Doryteuthis pealeii (assembly GCA_023376005.1). Taxonomy (NCBI): domain Eukaryota; kingdom Metazoa; phylum Mollusca; class Cephalopoda; order Myopsida; family Loliginidae; genus Doryteuthis; species Doryteuthis pealeii. The sequence continues at coordinate 36,588,671 of CM042178.1, forward strand.
AAGCAAAATATTTACAATGACTTTATTTGATGTATTTAATTTCGGTAATTTTACTCAAATATTTAAAACATCGCCGCGTTTTTATGTATTTCTGGACTTAAAAACATGGTATTCCTAGTCCAATAATAACGGGAACACACTCTTGCTGAAAATTATATTATCTATTTATTGATCTTACTAGGAAAAAAAAAGACGAGGTTGAGTTGGGTTAGGTTTAGGTTTGGTTAGGGTTGGTTAGGGTTAGTTAATTGCATAATAAATAAAATTTCTCAGCTCAGATGGTCCTCCTTGTGTTATGTTGGACTTATGGAATAACAAAACTTATTTAGTTATTTTAAGTTTTTTAACGTTTCTTCTCAGAAGTCAATCATAAAAAATTAAAAAAGACAACAAAACAATAGAAATTCTTACAGAAGATTAATAACTTTTAATGAATAGATTATCTTTTTTTGAAAAAAAAGTACGACTCTAAGATTAATTGCGCATTTGTTTACAAGACAAAAAAATTACCGAGCGAAATGTCACGTGTATCGCTTGTATGGGGAGGGTCGTATTGATGATTAACAATTATAAAAAATCAGGGACCTTTTTTTCTGTTGAATGTCAAACATAGTGAGATTTAATACCTGATGTATGAATATGGTTAACTTAGGGTTCCCCTCACTATAATCTGATTGGACAGTGTCGTGTAATAAATATTCACCTGTGGTGTACAGGTGCCTGCCTACCAGCCTAAGCTTACTCGCCAGCATACCCACGGACTGCCCGAAAACCTCACTGCTATTCAACGCACGAACTATCTACTGCGGATATAAACACGCATACAATTCCTATATATCCTAAGCGTATATCAATACGTTGCTTATTTGGGTACCGTTTCTTTTTTTATCAGACGTGTTATTTTATTGACTAAAAATAAATAGATGCCGATATAGTGCCCAAATCATTTTTCAGGTATGCCTAAAAGTTTCATGAAAAGCTTGGTTGAAATGATCAAAATGGCGGGATTGTTAATGGACGACGAAAATTTAGGGAAAAATTAAAGAACCTTAGGAAATAATCTTGAATTCTTTGAAGACAGAGAAATCGATTTGGGAATTAACATTATATAAAGGCTTTATTCGAAGAATAAATGCAATGACATTTTGAACGTAACTGTTATTTTGTTGATAAGTGTGTGACTGAAACCCAGGAGAAGATACTCTATAAATAGGAGCTGTCAGCTTGAAAAGAGGAACACTTCACCTCTTTCCTTTGAGGACCCGGATTGTTGATTATGCTCGGATAGTTTAGCTCTCGTGGAATCGGGTAAACAAGGGTAGGATAATCCCGCACAAAAGTCCTAATAATGATAATAGATATTTGTGTTTCGAATAATGTATATGACGTTTCTGCTTATTGCGATTTCTGAAGTCGTTATAGGCAAGAAACTGTTAGTAAGCAAGTGCCGTTGACATCCATGTTCATCGATCCCTAACTTTGACATAGAGCTTTCCATGATAGTTGAGCACGTAATTATAAATTATAGCTCATAGTCTCTCTAGTATATATATGTGTGTGTGTGTGTGTGTGTGTGTGCCTGTGTGTGTGTGTGCGCGTCGGGTTGTTTTAGAGTTTAATGTTGTTATTGTATGCATAAAGCAAATCTGGTCTTACTGACTTGCTGCTAAACCGCACTTTGTAGAAATGCTTCTTCTGTTAAAGAAGTAGGTAATCGCCATTATTATAATATATATTTATTTAATATTGCGAGAAATGGTACAAAGATTACTCTCGAGTTCTTCTCATAAGATTTCAGCTTAATCATGCATGTAATCAAGTACCGATTAATTTGCGCATCACACGGTCTATCATGATTGTGATCGACTGTATTTTTAATAGGTACTCGATTAATTCAGTGAGATTTAACCCCACAAGTTCCTCTATGGTTGAAACTCGAGTAGGTTATCTTTTTGTACCCATTTTATAAAATTTGCTCTATTCAGTTGAGGCACTTGTATTTGTTAATCCGCTGACTTACCCCCTGCAAGATTACCTGACCTGTCTCTAACCTCGTGTATCATATTACACGGTAAGTCACTTTCCCTTTTATAATTAGTATCATGTATATATTGATTATATATATATATACACTTTCTAAAGTATCTTGACAAACTTATAATTGCGTCTACCATCATGTTTTTCTTAACAGGAGCGCTCAGAGAAATACACTTCTCTCCAACATAAAAATTGTTAAGCTTAATTTGGTATTTACACTCTACTGAACGCCCTAAATTGGTTAGTCTGTATACTCTTTATTTGACTAGCACAAAATTTGTTTTTATTGCAAAAGATTACTGTATTGGTCATTATCTTTGGAAATATGGTTATCTTCCTCTAACTCTTATCGAAGAGACTGCACAGGGACAGAAATACTCAGAACAGTAAGAGTGGATGAGGTAGGACTCCCTAGAAAGCCACAGTGCGTCGTAGTGAGGAACGACAGTGAGTCGAAGAGAAACATTTTCTTCCTAACGAACACACTATGGCTTACTACTGAAAGACATGAACAGACACAGAGCCTATAACCGAACTCTGCACCCTAATAGAACTCAACAAAGTGCATGTACTTGTAATATCGCGCCTGTCGGCTGCGGCCGTTAGAATGCCTCCGACTGCACCTTTGCAGAGGGTAGCTCCCCGATGGGCCACTGTTGGCGCGTGGTGCGCGACTCGTGAGCTTAAGGATAGACCCAGGTGATGAGCAGATTCATGCTTGCATACTCCGACTTTGGCACTATCTGGGCTAGACGGGCGGCCGGAGGAGGCCCCCTCCGATCAATCGGCTGGTCACGATCAAGCCCTAGACCTACATAATTTCCCAACCTACTGCCTTATGCAAGCCCACCCTCTTTTATTATGGGTGGCTAGAAGCGGTGGCTGCGGGTCTACATGTCTCTGAGAATTGACGTTTAACTCTATTGATGGTGAGTTCCAGTTTTGGAGGTTGGGGATGTGAGCACCCCTTTCACCATTGCTCCCCTGGTCCACTCTGGACCGTCATTGGTAGTACCTGTTAGGGTCCCATCTATGGGTAAATAACTAAAATGTATGTCATAAAAAATTGTATTATCCATTAAGAATGATTTATGGTGTCAAAACTTCTAATTCGGATTATATGCCCACTTGAGGTTTATATGCCGTAAACAAACAAAACTAACAAATTGTCTTCATATCCTTTCTATGACAGTATTTATTTCTGTATTAAAGGATTTTGAGTATCATGCTCAATATTTTTAGCCGCCGAGACTGTGTTTTCAACTAGTTAGCGGCTGATGAGACAGTTATGCATGTGGTATTTATTACACGTTGTATATGAAAATTTGTATATTGGCACAGCTTCTATAGTTAATGCCCAGTTCACCTTTTAGTTCCTTTGATTCGAACATAGATTTTAGCTAGAACAAAATCACATTTCATTTTCGTTTAACAATTAATCTATCAAAATCATTTTCCGAAATTTAGAATTCAAGTCCACATAATATGATAAAACCTTTTTTTTAGTTGATTATGAAATGAATAAAATATTTGCTTCTTCTTGCGTCATGCTATTAAGTTGAAAACACGATTAGAAAAAATTGTGTTTTCTTTGTTCAGATATCTTATATAAACATAAGCACACAGACACACAGAGTCAGATTACATCACACATACACACACAACTACATCACACACACCTCTCTCTACTCTTCCCTCTCACAACTCACACAACACATCTCTTTCTCACTCTCTCTCTCTCTCTCCTCACAAACTCACATTGACACACAGCCACAACACAACACCACACACACACGCACACTCCTCTCTTTCTCACACACAACCATACTCACTCACCTCTACTACACAACACATCACACACAGACACACACACCTCTCTCTCTTCTCTCTCTCTCTTCTCTCTCTCGTCTCTCTCTCTGTGTGTGTGGATGTGTGTTGAATAAAAAAAAAATNGGATGGGTTGTGTGTATGAATAAAACATTTTTTTTGTAAACGAATGATGTTGATAGTTCGCTGACAGAATCTGTTTCAACCTTTAGCGATCTTATTCAAGAGCGAATATATATGATGGAGAGACGGAAATAAATAAACCGTTAAAAGATAGGAGCGTACAAACGAACGTTTGTGTGAACGTTCAAGTTCGGAGCCGGAATTTATTTAAATTTAAAAATGCATATACTGTGTTAAAAATAAAATAATTTTATTTTTAAAAATCAGAAGCATTTATAATTCACAGGAAAACTCAAAAGAGTTTGTTGTAAAAATATATAAAGAATGTAAAAAAATATATCAAAAATTTCATGATTCCAGCTATGAGAAAGTAAGTTTAAAAGTCCACAACACAATTGAAAAGATGGAAGTTTTCAGAGGATTAATGGTGTTGATAAATACCGTGGTGTTGTAGATCATATTTAGCCTCCGGGTGTAAAAATCCAAATATTTTGTTTTTTCAAAAGACAAATATGTAAGTAAATGTAAATGAATCTGACAGTATGAATTAAACATTTTTTGAAGAAAACGAATGATATTGATAGTTCGTTGACAGAATCTGTTTCAACCTCCTATCTTTTAACTGTTTATTTTTTCCGTCTCTCCATCATATATATTTCGCTCTTGAAGAAGACCTCTAAAGGTTGAAACAGATTCTGTCAACGAACTATCAACATCATTCGTTTTTTTCAAAAAATGTTTAATTCATAATGTCGGATTCACTTCCATTTACTTACATATCATCATCATCATGTCGCGCTATTAGCACGGATATCCATGACAATATCTCGCCAACCTTCCCTATCATTCATTTTCCCAGGGAGGTCCTCTGCGCAGCAACCTGCATCTTTACTTAGTTGGTCAATGTAGGTCCTTGCTGGGCGGCCACACTAGCATGTCCGTGTGTTGGCTTCCACAGGAGAACGTCACTTATGAGCTCATCCTTGCTTCTCCAGCAGTGCCCGGCATGTCTTGTCCGTCTCACTCGAATGGTTTGTGAGATGGGGGGCAGGTGGCATATAGCTGTTTCCTGTGGGGTGCTGCTTCCACGATTTATTCAGGACTGCACGCAGCATTCTTGTGCAGCTCCCGTCCAGCTTATTCTCAAGGCGCCTCGTTAGGGTCCAAGTGGTGCATCCACAGCAACACTGATACAACCACCGCCTGGAAGAAATGTCGCTTTAGCTTGTCAGTGAGATCGGATTTCCATATTACTGATAATTGTTTGTGGCCGACCACGCTTTTCCTATTCGTGTCTTTACATCGCTTTCTGTGGATAAGATATTACTACCTAGGTATGTGAATTGTTCTACTGGCTTAAGGGCTTACCGTTGATGTGGTTATGTCTCCTTTCCTTTTGAAACATATGTACTCTGTTTTATCGGAGTTTAATGAAGGCCAATATTATTTGCTGCCTTCTCTAGGTATGAGTAGTGACTCGGCCTGTGTGGTGTATCTGCAAGGAGTGCAAGGTCATCAGCGTAGTCTGCATCTGTGACTTTCTGTGCGGGATATCGCCTGCTTCTTGCCTTTTTTAGTGTGAAGCCTTCTTCTTTTATGGTATCTAATGATGTTCGGAGTACATAGTCTTAAGCATATGATAAATATATATGGTGCTAGTGTATCTCCTTGTAAGACTCCAGTTCCGATGTCGAAGAAATCTGTGTCGCCATCGGGTGAGCGTACCATTGCTTGTGTGTCTTTGTAGAACATCTTATAGCAGCTGCAGTTTCTTCTGGTAGCCTGTATGCTAGTAGTATTTGTTCCATTTTTCCTCTGTGTATGGAATCAAATGCCTTGGAAAAATCTACGAACTATTTAGCGTTTGCCTCTAGATTCTTTGCTCGAATCCCTTCTATGATTCGTCGTATAGTCAGGATCTGAGAGGTTGTGGAACGGTTCTACGGAATCCGTTTTGGTTTTTCCTAAGAATTTTCTCTATTTCGGGTCGGATGCGATTAAGAGAAGGGCATTATAGATCTTGGCTGCGATAGCCGTAAGAGTTATGCCTCTGTACTTATATATATATATATATATATATATATATAATATATATATATATATATATATATATATATATATTATATTATATATTAAGGACTGGCAAAAAAATTCGGCTGCTAGGAGTTTTAAAAGCGAATTAAAAATAATTAAATCTATTATTTAAGGTCAAACTTTGTCTAAATCGATAAGTAGTAACATACTGACCATCATTATAAAAGAAAAAATTATTACAATATGCAATTATTTTTAATACATTTTATACATTAAAATCGTCCAAATTTTGACAAAGAGTTACGTTGAATTTATTTTGATTTATCGTGTTCAATAATGGTCTTAAATATTTTTGAAATACTTATAAACATTTCTTTTCAGAAATAAGTAAAGCGTTACTTTAAATACATATTTATTAAATGTTACTGAAATTTTACACACTCGTTTTAACTTTTAACCAAGTAAAATCCGTTTTTTGTATGTAAAAAATAAAAAATATATTAGTTTCATTGAAAATAAAATTTGCATATTCATTTTACGTTTCGTTATGGTATTCCATAATTGCCATAATATTTTTAATTTTTTGTCTTGTTTGATTACGTAAAATCCGTTTTTTGACAAAATGAATTTAGCCCCCCCCCCCCTCTCCCCCTACAGAAAATAATTTACCAAAAATCAGGGAATTATCGAATTTTTATGAAATTTTCAGTGTTGATTAATCAATGAATGCATTATTTATTTTATTTCAAAGACTTTCTCATTTTGTTTTAGGTCACTTAATTTTGACCCCCCCCCCCCCATACTTTGTGGATGTAAAATCTCTGCGAGTTGATCAGTGTTCGATATTTAATTACAGTATAAATAAAAACTTTTAAAAATTTCAATACAGTTTTCGTCCAAAAAATATGAGTGATTGATACTAAAGTAATGTGGTTATCATTTTTAAAAAATCTAATGACATTTTAAACTTTAAATTTTGCTGCTCATATTTTAAATTAATTTTATATGTTAAGTTTTCATGGCAGAAATACTTAAAAGTTTTAAATATCTAATAATTAGATATTGAATTCTTTCGGTAATCTTAGAGACAGAAAGATTAACTCTTCTAAGGGAGGTAATTCACATTTTACGTATTTGGTCTTAATTGTCTTCCATACAATTAATCTTCGAACATTATGTGATTTTATATTGAAAATCAATTTAATTGTTTTAAAATATGTGAATCGTGATATTAGGTTTAAAATGTTATATTTTTAGTTTCTAGAAATAAATATCTATTTAATGCAAACTTATTTTATATTCCTAAAGTAATAACTTTTGAAGAAAAACTCTTATTAAAAATTTAGCCCCCCCCCTTTTTTAAGCAGAAAAAAATATGATGTATAATCTTTTTTTAATAAGATAATAGCCAATTAAATAATTATGGAAATGAGTAAAAAAGAAATCTCCTAAAAATATTATTTTTAATTTTTTTTTTACATTTTATTTTTCGATAATCGGTACTTATTTTCTCATAGAACAGCAACCGTAAAAAAATTTGTTTTGTTTCTATTCATAACTTCGGTTTTTTATCTCTTTATTTATACTGTAATTAGTATCAGTCAAGGACCAAATCGAAACAATTTTACGCACCCAAGCATAAGGGGGGGGGGTAAAAATTAAGTGACTGAAAAAATTACAAAGTTTTGAAATAAGATAAATAATGCATTATAAAGATGATTCATTGATACATAAACACTGAAAATTCCATTAAAATCCGATAATTTCCTGATTTTTAGTAAATTATTTTCTATAGCTAAGGTCATTTTGTCAAAAACGCATTTTAGGCTCCGTTTGCCACTCCCTAATATCTATCTATCTATCTATTATTATACTAAAGCTGAGCAAATCCAATTTGCCAGCTAAAGGCGTTTTTCTATGTATACTAATGGTATAAAAACTATCTCAAAATATTATCTTATTATAAATCATTGTTTGAAAAAAATCCAACTTCATTTGCTTCTAATTATCGTAATTTACAATTAAGTCAAAGACCGACCAATCACTGACATAAGTAGTTTATTTCTCTCACCCTCTCTCAATACATGTAGAATAGAGAGGAGTATGAGGAGAGAAATCATTACCCTGAAGGAAAAAAAATTACGGTTGACTGCTGGGCGGATTTTACTTTTTATGTATCTCTCTCTCTCTCTCTCTCTCTCTCTCTCTCTCTCTCTCTCCTCTCTCTCTCTCTCTTCTTTTTATCATCTACATAAACTAGCTACTGGCAAACGGAGCCTAAAATGCTTTCTGACAAAATGACTTTAGCCCCCCCCCATACAGAAAACAATTTACCAAAAATCAGAGAATTATCGGATTTTAATGAAATTTTCAGTGTTTATTTATCAACGAATGATCTTTATAATGCATTACTTATTTTATTTCAAAACTTTCTCATTTTTTTCAGGTCACTTAATTTTGACCGCCGCTTATGTTGGGGCGTAAAAAGTTTTGCGAGTTGGTCATTTTCGATACTAATTACAGTATAAATAAAGAGATAAAAGACCGAAGTTATGAATAGAAACAAAAAAAATTTAGGTGGCTATTCTATGAGAAAATAAGTTCCGAAAATCGAAAAATAAAATGTAAAAAAATAATAAATAATAATTTTTTGGAGATTTTTTTTTTACTCATTTCGTTAATTATTTAATTAGCTATTATCTTATAAAAGAAAAAATTATACATCGACATTTTCTGCTTAAAAGGGGAGGGTACATTTTCAATAGAGTTTTTCTTCAAAACTTATTACTTTATGTATCTAAAATAAGGTTTGCATTGAATAGACATTTATTTCTAGAATCTAAAAATATACATTTTAAACTTAAAATCCGAATATTTTTTTATTTTAGATGAATTTTATATATTAATTATTCATAGAAAAATACTAAATTAAAGTTTTGAAATAAAATAACTGATGCGTTATAAAAATTCATTAATTGATAAATCAATACTAAAAATTTCATTAAAATCGGATAATTCCATGATTTTTGGTAATTTTTTTTTTTTTTTTGCAATCGCGAATGTTATATTAAATTTGTAAAAAAGCCACTTTAAGCCATTTTAAACCAGCGTCTCAGACCGAAAGCGATAGAAATTGACCGAAAAATCGTTTTAAATGTGTTTTTTTAAATTGTATATGTAATGATATTTTTCTTTTTTTTTTAATTATGGTCATTATGTTACTACTTATCGTTTTAGACAAAAGTTTGACTTTAATAATTGATATATATTATTTTAATTCGTTTTTAAAGCAAAAGATATGTCGCGAGCAGACGAATTATGGCCATCCTATTATTATCTTAAAAAGAAAAAATATACATCAATATTTGCTTTGTTCAAAAGGAAGGGGTCTTAAATTTTCAATATAGTGTTTCTAAAAAAATTGTTAGATAACAATAATAAACTAAAGTAGTTATTAAATAGATAACTGTTTTTAGAATCTAAAAATAGAAAATTTGAAACTTACAATTAGGCGTTCATATTATAAATGAATTCTAAATATTAATTTACCATAGCAGAAATACCTAATTAAGTCAGAAAGTTTTGAAATAAAATAACTGATGCATTATAAAATTCATTATTGATAAATCTACACTGAAAATTTCATTAAAATTGGAAAATTTCTTGATTTTATTTTACATTATTGTGATTTTTAACAATATAACCCGAGCTCAATGGGTGACCCAGCGGGTCACGTGTTTTTTAGTTATTATACCAAAGCTGAGATTATCAACTTTCTTTCCTAAAGGATTTTTTCTATTTAGTTATGGACACAATATTTATACTTAGATATTGCTTGGTTTTAGCACTACTCATTGTTTTAAAAAAATCAGTTTAATTGGTTTTAATTAGCCGTAATTAGCAATTAAGTCAACAACAGACCAATCCCTGTATTATATTATATACGATTCTCTTATTCCCCTCTATAGAGAGTTAACGAGAGTGGGAGAGTTAACGGGAGGGGAGTTAACCGGGGTGGGAGGGCCCACTTACTTATTACTAAAAAATCAGCAGCCAAACACCATCCTAGCACCTCCTAACTCTAGGTAGATTCGCCCCTCCCTTATCCAGACCACAGAATAAATTTTGGTTTGTTTTAATGAAACAAAACAAAAATATCTTTTTACAGCATGATTTCAATTTTAGTTGAGCGTAACTTTCACGAAATTGAAATCATGCTTTAAAATAGATTTTTAAATTACTTTAATTATTAATTATAGAGTCAAATTCGGAATACAGGTCTGGTTTAATATGATTATTAAACTTACTTGAAAAATATTTCATGTTGGGTAAAAAAAATAGTTATATATTTAAATATTATGAATTCAAATGAGCAAACATTGACTACACCCACTGTTTAAGTAAACGTTTTCTTCGGGCTTAAAAGTTTGTTTTAGTTAAAACTAAAACAAACTAGACTGACTCCTGATTTAGGTCGGTAAAATTAAAACGGAAAGTTTTTTGCTGGTACCAAATGACAGTTTAACTGCAGTCTATTAATTAACATTTGTGCGAATTTGGTTACGGTTTTAGGGGATTAAGGTTGTTTTTAATTACGTATTGCTTAAAAAAATAAACAACAAAAAACACAAATTACTATACATTAATGTTGAAAAATATTTTTTAAACTAAGTTTAATTGAAATTATACATTGCTAATTAACACAAATAACTGTCTCAATAATAGATTCGATAATTAATTTCAATGGTTAATTAAATGTATAGTAATTTGGGTTTTTTGTTGTTTATTTTTTTTAAAGCAATACGTAATTAAAAACAACCTTAATCCCCTAAAACCGTAACCCAATTCGCAAAATGTTAATTCATTAGAATGTAGGGCTGACTCTGACTTAGGTTGGAAAATTAAAACGGAAAATGTTTTGCTGGTACCCAATGACAATTTAACTACAGTCTATGAATTAACATTTTGCGAATTGGGTTACGGTTTTAGGGGATTAAGGTTGTTTTTAATTACGTATTGCTTTAAAAAAAATAAACTCCGTCTTTAGTCTTTTTATTTATGCAGAAAATATATCAATCAAATATATACCACTCCGATATTACAGTCTGAATAATACAAATAATTGTAATCTTTGCGAGTTCCGTCCTGGCCTCTTGCCTCAAAACCTGCTTGCCGGTGACTGCTGACCCCCCCCCCACCAAACAAAAAAAAAAACAGCTACGATTGAAGTCCGTAGCGGAAGCGGCGTGAAAAAACAAAAACAACTAGGGTTTAGGGTTTAGGATTTGGGTTGGGTTTAGGTTTAGTTTAATGAAAATATATAAAATATTGGGCTCTGTTTTTTCTGAGTCACCCTGTATACAAGGTGACCCAGAAAAAACAGAACTTTGTAATAAAACAGTTAATTTTAACTTGGGGGTTTAGGGTTAGGGTGGGTTTCAGTGGAAAATGCCCTAAGTTGTTTCTGTTTTTTTTTTTTTTTTTTCATGATACCGCTTCGGATACAGACTTCAATCATAGCTGATGTTGTTTTTCACCAGTCAGCAGCTAGCTGTTTTTGAGGCAGGAAGCCAGGACGGAACTCCGCAAAGATTACCATATTGTATTATTCAGACTTTTTGTCCTCGTCTTCATTGTTATCTGTACAACGGCTGTTGTGTCCTTCCGGCTTACCATTCCTGAGCCCAGAGTCATCATCTGATGAAGGCTTTGTTGGTTGCAATGCTACTGTGTCATTGTATGAAGATTATTTGGTATGGAAAAAGGCTTAAATATCAGTCATATTAACAGTTTTAGGTCTATTCTACCACATATCATCATCATCATCATGTCGCGCTTGCAGCACGGATATCCATGACAATCTCTCGCCAACCCTCCCTATCACTCATTGCCACCTGGGAGGTCCTCTGCTGAGCATATAGCATCCTCGCATAGCTGGTCAAAAAAACGACATTAATGTTGCGTAAATAAAATTTGGTTATTTTTTTTTTATATTAAATCCCACCTGCGGCCATCATCAGGGAAGATGTTTATTTTAAGAATACCAGTTCAAGCCTGGATTAAGCTAAGAAAGTGGGATTCTCTCTCTCTCTCTCTCTCTCCTTCTCTCTCTCTCTCTCTCTCTTTATTTCTTTCTATCTCTCTCTATCTCTCTCTTCACACTCTGTCTCTTTCTCTCTCTGCTTCTTTCTCTCTCTATTCTCCCTCTCTCTCTCTTCTTTCTATATATCTCTCTCCCTCCGTCTGTCTGTCTGTCTGTCTATCTGTCTCTCTCTCTCACACACACACACACATACACACTGTCTGTTAGGGCGTTAGAATACATCGACTGTAAGACCCCGCCCTATGGGGCCACCTGTTGGCCGTGGATGGCAACCCGTGATACTTAAGGATTGAACCCTGGATGATGAGTTGTCCATGAAATGCAACACTCCACTTTGGCCATTACTTAGGCTAGACGGCCCCTTCCGATCAATCTCCTAGCACCTATATGACTGTCTCAACCCTATTGCCCTTATGACAAACCCTTAACCTTTTTTATCATATGTGCTTGAAGGCTGATGCTGAGGGTCTTAATGTGCTGGGTATGACGTTAAATTATCTGATGGTGAGATTCCTTTTCTGGAGCTCTGGGGAATGTAAAGTACCCCTTTATCACGATTACTCACAGGACCACTCTGACCCAGAGTGGCAGCACTTCTTAGGATCTCATCTATGGGTTAAATAGAAAAACATGAGTTTAAAAAATGTGTTAAAAAATTGAGTTTTAAAAATTGACTATCCATCAAAAATGAAAAACAAACAAACCGTCTTCGGCATAAAATAACCCAATGGGTTTACATGCCGTAAAACCCAACCAATCAAACAACCAACCAACTAACCGACCAACCAATGAATACAAGTCAATAAATTTTGAAATAGTGAATTTTCAATATTAATATTTTAATTAAAGATGTCTCATAGAACTGAGTTAATGTGTTTTAAAAAGAAAGGAGATATTTCCACACTTGACGGTAAAGCCTCTAAAGCCAGTAGAACAATTCTCATACCTAAGTAGTAATATCTCATCCACAGAAAGCGATATTAATGCGCGAATAGGGAAAGCATGGTCGGCTATAAACAGATTAACAGTCATATGGAAATCCGATCTCACTATCAAGTTAAAACGACAATTCTTCCAAGCTGTTGTTGTATCAGTGCTGCTGTATGACTGCACCACTTGGACCCTAACGAGATGCCTGGAGAATAAACAAGCTGCAAAAGAATGCTGCGTGTGATCTTGCACAAGTCGGGGAAACAGCACCCCACAAGGAAGCAGTTGTACGGCCACCTGCCCCCTATCTCACAAACCATCCGAGTGAGACGGACAAAACATGCTGGACAGTGTCGGAGAAGCAAGGACGAACTCATAGGTGACGTCCTCCTGCTGGAAGCCAACACATGGGAATGCTAATGTGGGCAGCTCAGCAACGACCTACATTGATTTGGTTTGGTTTGTTTTGTTTTACGGCATATCAACCTCGCGTGAGTACTATCAGGCGTTGGCGTAATTTAATGCCGATAAAGTTTTGAAATAAATCATTCTTATTGAATAATACCATTTTTTTATAAATACATTTCTATTTAACCCATAGATGGACCCTAACAGGTACTACCAACTCCGGGTCGGAGTGGACAGGGAGCAATGGTGCATGAAGCGGGTGCTCCACATTCCCCAAAACCTCCAAAACTGGCAACCTCACCATACAGATAGAGTTTAACGTCATTCCCAGACATGTAGACCCACAGCCAACCGCCTTTTAGTACCCCATATGATAAAGCAGGGTTGCGGGCTTACCAATTAAGCGGGCAATAGGGTTAGGAAAATCATATAGGTGCTAGGGCTTGACATGACCAAGCCGATTGATCGGGAGGGTGGCCCTCTCCGACCGCCCGTCTTAGCCCAAGATAGGGCCAAAGTGCGAGTATTGCAAGTCATGGACTGCTCATCCATCTGGGTTCTATCCTTCTAAGCATTCACGGCGTCGCCACCCACGCGCCAACAGTAGCCCCATTGGGGAGTCTTACCTCTCTGTAGAGGTGCAGTTGGTGCATTCTAACACAGGCGCGGGGACTACATTGACCAGCTCTGTGCGTATGTTGCGTTTGTTATAACCCTCTTTACTTTCTTCTATTCTTCTGCTGTTCATCTTTTCCATCTTTACCGCTCTTTATCTAGCGTCTCTTCTAACATCTCTTCTAGCGTCTGGACTTCGTCTTGGTGGTCGGTCGCACTTAACTCATTTCTTCTTCTAGATCAGTCTTTTTAGCAAGACATTCATTAATCACAAAATCGTGTTATTTTCATAAGCTTTTATTTACTTAACTAAACATTTCATGTAACTAACATCTGACTAACATAGCGCGCGTATGCAGGTGAGTTCCAGTTAAGGCAGTACATCTTCTCTGCCTGACGTCTAAACTGAAACTGGTAACCCAAACAGGTCTCACGTGACTTCACGTATTTTGTGGGCTTTCTGTAATACTCCATGGAAAGTCCCGCCCGTGATACGAAAAAGGGCCATTACCTTTTAGAAATACAGGGGATTGACAATAATCTTATGCAACCGCATAGATTATGTAACACTGGATGCTGCGCAGAGGACCTCCCTGGGGGACAATGAATGACAGAGAAGGTTGACGGATTGAGATTGTCATGGATATCCGTGCTAATTGCACGACATGATGAAATGATGATGATGATTGATGAATAACGGGGTGAATGTGGATGAGTGTGAATCATAGTGTTATAAAAAAAGGTCAATTGCAAGGACCTTTTGAGAAATAGGGCTGTAAGATTCAAAGCAATAATACTTGAAGATAAAACTCCGACTTGATAGACAAAACATTTAATAGGTATACAGCACATGGTTAAACAGGGTACATTATA
>CM042178.1:36606120-36647022 GCA_023376005.1 Doryteuthis pealeii
ATTTATGAATAGAAATATGAGCTTAAAAATATTCAACAAATTCAAAGATCAAATTATCTGATTGGGGAGAAATTACCCACTGTTATCTTGAAAATTAAGTAAAACAGTCATTTTTTTTTTTTGTTTCGTCAGTTCCTTTATTGATAGTTTTTAGCAGAAATCATTATTTATGGTTCTTTAATTAAAAAAAACAAAAAAAAACACCTGAATAGAAGCTTATAATAATCTTCTGATATAATTATTCAGACCCTTATCTTTATAGAAAAAAAAAGTAAAAATCGTTTTTCGTGGGTTCATTTTTTAATATTTCATAAAATAAAATATGAGGGTGGTTAGACCTCGTAAGCAAACTGTTCACAATGTTTGGTTGTCTATCATCGACCCTACCATCACATTTGCAATACGGTATTCGCAATTGTACAATGTAAATTAAAAATTAATATTTTGTAGCAGCTAAATTTACGTTGTACAATAGGTACCACTAATTTGCCCTCTGACCCCACCCCCCTCTATATTTAACACAATGAAACTTGCATAAAAGTTAATATTATCTTGAAAATTCTTTGTCCATTCGAAAGAGGGAACATTTTTTTTTTTTAACCCTGGTGATTTTTTTTTTCTTTGAATTTCCAGTTTACGGAAATAAAGAAAATTATGAACGAAAAACAATGTCTACATTTTGGCACGGTTAAATCAATTGAATTTTAACGTAGACCAATACAAGCTATGACAAGATGCCTTTTAAAAAAAATCTATGAAAAATCAATTAATTGTCCGATTTTCACGAAAATCTCCATAATTACATAATGAAAATATGTTCGAAAAAGGTTTTTCTTCAAATTTATTAGGGGAAATATTTTACGAGGTCTACTCCCACTATTTTATTTTATGAAATATGAAATAACGAAACAACAAAAAAAAAAAACAAAAACATTTTCAATTTTGTTTTTCTGTAAAGATAAGAGACTCAATAATTTTATCAGAAGATTTTTATAAGATTATATACAGGAGTTTTTTTAGTTAAAGAACCATGAATATAGAATTCTGCTAAAATATATCAATAAAGAAACTAGCCCAGTTGTAAAATAAACGGACTGTTTTACTTATTTTTCATGATAACGGTGTCTTGTTTTTAGTTAAAATAAAAAAAATATCTAAATATTTTATTTTTATTTTTTGTAATTGATGGTTGGAAATAAATATATCAAAATAAAATAGAAATACCGAAAAAAATGTTTTGATTTTTTTATTTGTAATTGATTCTCGAAAAAAAATGAGAATAGCGAAAAATATTTTTTTAGCGGATTGTAAGCGTTTTTATCGACAAATTATTATTTTTTTGTGGTTTGAAGGCGTTAAAAGTAAGCCATATTTTCATCAACAAGTAAATGTAAATATTTAATCCCATTCCTTAAAATATTTTAAAGAGGGGGGATATTTACATTTACTTGTGAAAAAAAGACTGGAGAGGGTAAAATATCGCATTAACTGTTCGGGAAAAACGCCATAAGCACTGGTTGTTTTTTTCAGAAGGCACCGCTTCATTCGCAGGTGGGGTTGTTTTTTCAGCTATCACCACCTATCGTTTTTAAGACGCAATTATGAGAATAGTCCCTTATATACTTTCGAAACTAATTACAGTATAAATAAAAAGACAAAATGCCGAAGATGTGAATAGAAGAAAAAATTATGGGAGTTATCCTGGTAGAAAATAAGTACCGGAAATCAGAAAATTAAATGTAAAATAAAAACTAAAAAAATACTTTTTGGAGATCTTCTTTTTTTTACTCTTTTCAATAATTATTTTATTGGCTAATATCTTGTAAGAGAAAAAATTATACATCGACATTTGTTTTGTTCAAAAACATGATGGGATAAATTTTCAATATAGTTTTCTACATATAGCAATAATAAACTAAAGTAGTTATTGAATTAATCTTTTTTAATCTAAAAATATGAAATCAGGGAAATATCGGATTTTAATGAAATTTTCAGTGTTTATTTATCAAAGAATGATCTTTATAATGCATTATTTATTTTATTTCAAAACTTTCTCATTTTTTTCAGGTCACTTAATTTTGACCGCCCTTATGTTACATCTTTTCGAGTTGATTATTCGCTGTACTAATTACAGTATAAATAAAGAGATAAAAGACCGAAGTTATGAATGGAAACATAAAAAAAATTACGGGGACTTTTCTATGAGAAAATAAGTACAGAAAATCGGAAAATAAAACGTAAAAAAAAAATGCTGTAGATTTCTTTTTTACTCATTTCGATAATTATTTAATTGGCTATTATATTATAAAATAAAAATTATACATCGATATTTTTTCTGTTTAAAAAAGGAGAGGGGCTAAATTTTCAATAGAGTTTTGCTTCAAAACTTATTACTTTTTGTACCTAAAATAAGGTTTGCATTAAATAGATATTTATTTCTGGAATCTAAAAATATAACATTTTAAACTTAACATCAGGCTTTTCATATTTCAAATAAATTTTATATATTCATTTTTCATAGCAAAAATACTTAATTAAAGTTTTGAAATAAAATATGATGCATTATAAAATTCATTAATTGATAAATCAATACTGAAAATTTCATTAAAATCGGATAATTCCCTGATTTTTGGTATTTTTTTTTTTTTTTGCAATCGCTAATGTTACATGAAATTTGTAAACAAACCATTTTAAACCAGCGTCTCAGACCGAAAGCGATAGAAATTGACCGAAAACATCGTTTTAAATGTTTTAAAAATGAATTGTATATGTAATGATATTTTACTTTTTTTTTAATGATGTTACTAATTATCGTTTTAGTCAAAAGTTTGACCTTAAATAATCGATTTAATTTTAATTCGTTTTTTTTTTAATCTGACGCGAGCAGCCGAATTTTAGGCCACACTAGAATTGTTGCAAATATCCCGGTTTCAGTAGTTGACTACCAGGACAATGAAGAATCAAATCTCTTCATAATAAACACTTTTGAAAGGACACATCCTGAAATGTTGGACAGACATAATAAAAACAACTACTCTAACAGTTCACTAGGTAGCACCAATCAGTTTAGGCCATCTTGAATAAAACGGAAATAAATATTTCCGAACTTTGTTTATCAAAAATCTTGTAAAAAAAAAGATCGTACAGGGTTGTTACAAAGAAAAATAGTTAATTCAAAAATCAAATTATCCGATTGGGAAAAATTACATCGTTATCTTAAAAAATAAACAAACCTATCCATATTACATGCGAAAGGGTAATTTTCAGGCTACAATTTAGACAGAAAGAAATACATATTATTACCCTATTACGGTTATGCATCTAAGTACGGATGGGTGTAACGGACAAACGTTTTTAGCCAAAATGTTTCTATTAAAATGAATAAAATCTTTAAAAACTTTAATATTACAATTTACTATTAAAATGAATAAAAACTTGAAAAAATTTAATCTTAAAATTTTGCAGTGAAATTGACGTTAAAAAAATGTCTTCGGTTTTAGTATTAATTTTTAAAATCGAAAATAAAATGAAAATTTGAATATTTTTTCTAAGAGAAAACTGGTTAAAATAATCAATATATACTTTTCATTCTAATTGGTCGAAAAAGTTAAATAAAATATTTTTTACGCTAAGAAAAACAAACTTTGGTTACCGAGAAGCGTCTCGTCTCTTTGTATAAAGACAAAACAAATATGTCAGTTTTGCTCTTCTGTATATTCTAAGAATCACACATTACTATTCAACAATAAAAAGTACAAATTCTTTTAAAAATATTAATCGAGCTCGTATCGGACCAATGTTTAGTTCACCTGAATTCTAAAATTCATATTTTTAAATATTCGTGAAAAATTCGATTTTTTGACGCAGGAAAAAAAAAATTAAATTTATTTCACGCAGAAAATAAAAATATTTAATCACACAAAAGATTGAAAATCTCTTAAAAATTAATTTCTTAAAAAAAAATGTTTTTTGATAATTTTATAGAATATAGTACATACCAATTACAAAAGCAAAAAGTTTTCAAAATATAATATTATGACATTTTTTTTGCACTTTTTATTTCCGATTTCATTAATTTTTCCTAAAAAAAACTACACCTCGTACATTCATACAATTTCATTGATATAGTTATTCACACTCTCATCTTTATAGAAAAAAAGTTTTAAAAAATTTTCTGACGCGTCAATTTTTTTTATCTCATAAAATAAAATAGGGGGGGGGAATAGACCTCGTAAAAAATATTTCCCCTAATATATTTTAGAAAAAAACTATTTCAGATGTATTTACATCCAATGGTAAACATTTATGGAATTTTTCGTGAAAATCAGATTATTAATTGATTTTTCATAGAATTTTTTAAAAATCATCTTATCGTAACTTGTTTTTAGCTACGTTAAATTTCAGTTGATTTAACAGTGCAAAAATGAAAACATTGTTTTTCAATCATAATTTTCATTATTTCCGTATGCTGAAAAATTTTTTTTTTAAATCATCAGGAGTTTATTTGATGTTTTTTCTTTCGAATGGAAAAAAAATTTTCAAGAAAATATTAAATTTTCTGCAAGTTTCATTGTGTTAAATATAAGGGGGGGGGTAAATTTCACAGGGTCAAATTGGTAGTACCTACAGTTCACCCAGCATATGACTTGCAGTTAATGTTATCTATAGGAAAATGAATGAGCGTTGGTGAAGAGATTGTAGTTCACATGTTTCTACATGAACTTCAATCTACGATAACACTGGTAAGAGTGTACGTAATAGACCTTATCTCTAAAATACCTTTGTTACATGGAAATGTGACGGCTTTCACAACAAACAAAAAATAAATTAAAAACAAGTAGAATAAAATAAAAACATCTCTTATCAAAGACACTTGACCCTTTTAAGAAATCTCATTCGCCAACAGGAAAAAACACTCAGAAAAAATATTTAACAAACATGGCTTATCTTTAATTCTCAACAAAACAGGCACACAACCACATATGCATATATATATATACGTACACTAGAGACGACAAAAACATGTCACGTGATCAGTTGAGGTCATCTTGAACAAACAATCCAAAATATATTTGAACTTTTAAAATCTCCCTTTACTCATAAAAAAAAAACATTACGAACATAAAAAGAATCGGTTAGGTTTTGCATTTCTGGGTTTTAGTCTTTCTGCTCTTTCTTTGTTGATTAGATTCTTTTTCGACCATTTCTTTCTAAGAATTTATAATGGTATTCTAGGTACCACCAGACCGTTTATGCCATCTTGAATAAAACGGAAATAGATATTTCCGAACTTTGTTTATCAAAAATCTCGTAAAAAAAAAAGATCGTACAGGGTTGTTACAAAGAAAAATAGTTAATTCAAAGATTAAATTATCCGATTGGGAAAAATTACATCGTTATCTTAAAAAATAAACAAACCTGCCCGTATTACATGCGAAAGGGTAATTTTCAGACCGTAATATAGACAGAAAAGTTAAATTATTTCCCTTTTACGATTAATCCGTAAAAGTATGGAATGAAAATTTGAATATTTTTTCTAAGAGAAAAACTGATAAAATAATCTATTATACTTACTTTTTATTTTAACTATTGAAAAAAGTTAAATAAAATAATTTTTTTCACGCTAACACTGTCAGCCTAACAGGAACAAACTTTGGTTACTTAGAAGCGTCTCGTCTCTTTGTAAAACAAATGTCAGCAATGCTCTTCCGTACATTCTAAGGATCACACATTACTATTCAACAACAAAAATTACAAATTCTTTTAAAAATATTAATCGAGCTCGTATCGGACCAATATTTAGTGCACCTGAATTATAAAATTCATATTTTTAAATATCCGTGAAAAATTCGATTTTTTGACGCAGGAAAAAAAAAAATGTAATTTATTTCACGCAGAAAATAAAAATATTTAATCACACAAAAGATTGAAAATCTCGTAAAAATTAATTTCTTAAAAAAAAATGTTTTTTGTTGACAATTTAATAGAATATAGTACATACCAATTATAAAAGCAAAAAAAGTTTTCAAATATTAATATTATGACATTTTTTTGCCCTTTTTATTTCCGATTTCATTAATTTTTCCTAAAAAAAACTAGACCTTGTACATTCATACAATTTCATTGATATAGTTATTCAGACTCTTATCTTTATAGAAAAAAAGAAAAAAAAATTTCTGACGCGTCATTTTTTTTATCTCATAAAATAAAATGGGGGGGGGGAATAGACCTCGTAAAAAATATTTCCCCTAATATATTTTAGAAAAAAACTATTTCAGATGTATTTACATCCAATGGTAAACATTTATGGAAATTTTCGGGAAAATCAGATTATTAATTGATTTTTCATAGAATTTTTAAAAAATCCTCTTATCGTAACTTGTTTTTAGCTACGTTAAATTTCAGTTGATTTAACAGTGCAAAAATGAAAACATTGTTTTTCAATCATAATTTTCATTATTTTCGTAAGCTGATAAAAAATTTAAAAAATCATCAGGAGTTTGTTTAATGTTTTTTTTTTCGAATGGAAAAAATCTTTTCAAGAAAATATTATTTTTTCTGCAAGTTTCATTGTGTTAAATGTAGGGGGGCTAAATTGCACAGGGTCAAATTGGTGGTACCTATGGTATTCTGATCATCTTTGAAGGGATCAACTGGAAGTGGGTGGGAGAATTCCATGTTATTCAGCTGGTTTTCAGCTTCTCTAATATATTCTTCGATACTCTAGATGACTGTTTCCTAGTTTGAAAAAATATGAAAAATATTTTCAACAGTTGATGTTTTGAAATTTTGAAGATAAATTTTTCTTTGTTTGAAACTGGGAAATTCAGAAATCTTTGGAAAAAAAACAATAAGCCTAGATGTTATGTATTTTGGTGACAAAAATTTTGTTTCATAAATTTTGAGTGTTTATAAATTAAAAAAAGAAAAAGAAGAAGAAAAAAGAACACGAAAAACTTTTGAATAATCTATTTTGAAATGATTAAAAATTAGGAAATTTTTAATCATTTCAAAGTAGCCATGTGCAAATTCTCGCCTACTATATAAAAGGGTGATCACAGGAAATTCTTCTAAAAATCATATAAAATAAACTAACGATCCGATTCTAATAAAACTTTCTGTTTATGAAGTAATAAAAGATGAACTTTATTGTAAATAAATTTTTACTAAATTGAAAAGACTAATAATTTTTTTCGTTAGTTTTTGTTTCGCGTATTGATCCCCCAACAAATATCTTTTTTTTTTTTTTTGCATATAAATAAATTTTACATTTTTATAAAGACAATATAATGACATAACATATATAAAAAAAGATAATTCGCTAATAAATCGGTTTTGGAAATAGGGCATCTTAAACATTGAAACTTAAAATCTCGTAAATAAGAAAAAATATGTATCTTTTTTTTTTTTTTTTTTTAATTGTTAGATTATTTTCAAAAGAATTTTATATTAAAAGTTCGTATTGTGTACATTTTTATTTTATTTTTCAGAGATTTTCAGAGATTTTCAAAATTTTATAAAATGTAAAATAAATACTTTTGTTTAATGCATAACAAAATCGTATTCATTAATTCAAAGAAAATATTATATAAAACATATCTCGCTAAAAATAATGACATAACATATGTCTATTCTTATTTTTATGAATTTTTGAAAATAATGTTTGAATTAAAAGTTGTTGTGAGAATGATTACGGAAGCCTGTAATGGAAAAAAAAACGTATTTGTCATTTTCACTGATGTGTTATGGGTAAACAAGTCAAAATACCCGACGCGTACACATTTATTACTCTGTGACGTGAAAGAGAAACCAAACAGTGTTTGAAGAAATTTATTATTTTATTTGAAAACAAATAATTCTCCCGTGTATATACATACAGAAAGCAGATATTACTGTTCAGTCAAAATTCTGAAGGTAAATAAACTTTTTATTTTATTTTTTTGTTTCTTTATTTTGTGTATGTATTTTACCAAAAAAAAAGTTTCGCCGAAGAAGTAGACTCAATATTAAGAGTTAAATTGTGAGGCATCAAGGAAATGCTAAATTAGTAATCTGTTTTTTGCTTCAGAAAATTTTTTTTATTCGTCTGCCCATCCATATGAAGAAAAAGTGCACACGTCAAGATCGGATAACTTGTCAACAAATGCGCGTTCTTGCGCGTTCTTGCGCGGACTTGAGCCGATTTACTTAAAAATGCAAAAATTTAGGTTTTATGTGAGAGAAATTTGTTTTTTCTTTTTTATAACCCATAAACTTGGAATTGTTCTTTATATTAAACGTAAAAGAAAACAGTAAAAAGTTAATTTTCCAATTTTTATTGACGTTTTAAGATATTTTTTACAAGTAAACAAACTTTCAAAATGCCGTCAGGTTTGCACATGCCTATTTCAAAGGAAATTATTCAAAAGTTTTTTCTTGTTTACGGACTTTTCGTAAACACTCAACAGCTTGGCTTATTCTTTTTCTATAGCCAAATTGGTAAATTTGGAGAATTAAGTTTTTTTTTTAGACAACTTATTAAAAAAGAAGCGTATCTGAAGCTCGCTCGTTCCTCAAATTTTAGCTTTCGACACAAAACAAAACACAGAACTGACTTTTAAAAATTACTTTTTTTTTTCTTTTTTTTTTTTTGTAAATAAAAACATAATTTAACTCCGTGAGCAATTAAGGAAATTAATTTAGAATTTTTGCACAATTTATTTAATTTTTTTAATTGTTGAATTTTATTTCTGGTAACTCTTTTTAAAGTTTGATAAAACTTAAAATAAAAGGAAAGTTTATGTGTATTTGTCGTTTAAGACTTGGAAAAGAAAGGCGAGTAAAATCTGAACAAAAGGAGACGATAACGTGGAAAAAGTGCACTATCCTTAAAAAATAATTTTTACATCTCCCGGAGGTTGAATTTATTTTTATTTATTTATTTATTTATTGCAAGTATTCTACAATAATGGTTTATTTACGATTAAGCGCATTTTACATGTTTATCGATTAGTGAACAAGGGAGATAATATATTATCATTTTTAAAAGTTATCTCCCTTGAATTTGATTTTCAACTTCTTTTGTTCATAATCAAATTCTATTCTTACCTGTATCATAGGAATGCTTAATTTACGGACTTTTCACACGCGCGCAAATTGTTAACAAAATTATTTTAAAACGCCAATAAAAAATGTAAAATCATTTTTTTTTCTTTTACGTTTAATATTGAGAACAATTCCAAGTTTATGTGTTAAAAGAAAAAGAAAAAGAAAAACAAATTTCTGTTACATAAAACCTAAATTTTTGCATTTTAAATTAAATTCTTAATCTTTGTTGACATAGTTATCGCATCTTGCCGCGAACAATTAGACCCAAGTAATTTACTATGGAGGATTATACATATAATATTTTTTGTCCCTTTTATTGTTGATTTCAAAAATAATTAATTTCTTAAAACAAACACAAACGTTATTTTCAATATTTTTTTATAAAGACTACTATTTTATGTCATTATTTTTAGTTAAATATTTTTATGCATTATTTTCTTCAATTGAATTAATATGATCTCGCTATACACTAAACAAAAGTATTTATTAGGATGGCCCAAAGATCGTCTGCTCGCGGCAGATAAAAAAAACGAATTAAAATCAATTAAATCTATTATTTAATGTCAAAATTTGTCTAAATCGATAAGTAGTAACATAATGACCACCATTAAAAAGAAAAAATATTATTACATATGCAATTTATTTTTAATAAATTTTTTAACATTAAAATCGTTCAATTTTTGCGAAAAGTTGTGTCGAATTTTTTTTTTAATTATCATGTTCAATAATTTAAAAAAAATATTTTAAAATACTTATGCACCTTTCTCTTTCGAAATAAGTAAAACGTTACATTAAATACATATTTATTAAATATTACAGAAATTTTGCTAAGGCCTTCAACTCTGTGCCGCACAAAAGATTTTTGGCAAAACTCTCTGCAATGGGGGTGAAAGGTGATCTTTTTAACTGGTTAAAGTTCTTCATTCTCAACCGGAGAGAGGTAGTTACAGTTCTTGGGCAACACTCCTCAGCATATGAGATGTCATCTGGGGTACCACATGGATCAGTTATTGGCTCCCTTTTGTTTGTTGCGTATATCAATGATATAGATGCTAACTTAGGGAATACCATAATCCTGAAGTATGCCGATGACATCAAGTTGTACCTTGAAATAAAAAAGACAGATCCTGAACGCTGCAGATCTTTACTACAATCAGACCTGGACACAGTGCAACAATGGATCACTGACTGGCAACTGAAGCTGGCTGTAGACAAATGCACCACCATGCATTTTGGGAGGAAAAGCCCATCATACATATACTCCCTCCACAACACTAATATCAAGGAATCTTCTTGTGAACGTGATCTGGGTATTACTGTCAGCAATGATTTACGTTGGACGAAACACATCTCCAAAATTGCCAAAAAGGCCGATGGTGTCCTGGCGTCACTCAGCAAGACCTTTGTCAGCCGCTCACCGGCTATCTATTTGAAGCTGTACAAAGCTATGGTGTGGCCACACCTGGAGTTTGCATCACCGGTCTGGAACCCCTATCTTGCTCAGAATATTAACCTCCTAGAAACTGTACAGAGACGTGCAACCAGGCGGATACCCTCCATTAGGCATCTACTATACTCTGAACGTCTCGCAGCCCTGGGAATGGATTCGTTGAAACTCCGGCGTCTGGCAATTAACTTGGTAAACGCTCATAAGGTCATTAATCATCTTAACAACGGCAACCTTGAGCACCTTTTTGATCTCCATCTTTCCAACACACGTGGGCATGCCTACAAAGTCAGAAAACAGCACTGCTCACGTGACTTTCGGAAACATCTTTTCCGCTCAGAATTGCGGAGACATGGAATAAACTGCCCGCGTCTGTTGTAGGCTGCCGAAGCACTGAGTCTTTCAAAGCCTCCATGCTTCCTGTTGTCCGCCGACACTATACCTGATGCCACTCTCCATATACACACGCGCACACATACATGCATATTACTACTGTAAAATGTTCATGTTCCTGACACTAATACATTATTCTGTGTACTTGACATGAGACTTTGATGAGTTGTGGTGCACCTGAGCACTGTACAAAATAAATTTAATTATTATTTTATTCTCTACTCTTTAGATATATCCTTAAATTTGGACAGTGTAAGGGAAACAACTCTGTAGGGTTTGATAATCAAGTGGACCCACAGGGCCAGAATGGCATTGTGGGAAGATCAACAGATATCCTTAGGGCAAAATAGGGGCTTCCACCGTGCTAGAAGCAGCAAAAAAAAAGGTTGTGTGGAAAATATTGTTCTAAAATAAAGAATTTAGTCTTTAGTTAGTTCTTGGTACTTGGTAACAGCGCACAGGTAAGTTTCTTTCCAATTTTCCCGTGAAGTTGCTGGCATTTGTTAAAGACCCTTTTTGTAAATTAGTAATTGATTTATACCCCATTTTATTTCAGTATTTCACGGTGTTTGGAAGTCGATCTTTGTGTCATCATTTACATCACCAGAAAATACTACCAGGGAACTGCTACAGTGAAATACTGGCCATCTAACAGCGAAATATCTCACCACTAGATTGAAAGACAAAAAAAATTCCCTCCGAACGTACTGCAAAGAAAAGTACTGCTCGTTAAACCGAAACAAAACGACAACAAACAAAAAGGTCAGTCAAAGTATATTTGTAACTATAGTTTGTGAAGTTGGTTGTTGGTCTTCATTGCCTTTAATGAAAAAATTTAAAAAATAAAATTAAAAGAGGAATATAAAAGTTCAGCGAAGTTTGTCTTTCATTGCTATTGAGATAACGAACAACAAAAAAAAAAAAAATTTTTTTCTTCACAAGGAGTGCTCTCCCCTTAACCCTTTTCAAATTCGTTGCAATGGAACGCAAATTGTCCGAAGTCCACACGGATCTCCAAGAGACCCAGTCTCAAGAAGTGAGGCGGTCTGAACGATTAAGGTGTCCGACAGAAAAGATGTTGGATTTCCAAAGAGAGGAAACTATGAAAAGGGAAAGGAAATTCATCAGCACTTATACGAACTTTAAGTCTGAGGTAAACTTCACCAGCCTAAAATTAAAGTCTGAATGCTGTGAAGCTGAACTGGAGAAAATGATGGAAATCCTGGAGCAATTTAAGAGAGAAGTCGAGCAAACTTATGAAGATTTGCGAACATTGACCACACTACTTCCAGATATAAGAAGGAAAATGGACACTTGTACCTCAGTAACTTCTGGGGTAATGATAATTCTGGAGGAACGTTGCAGAAATTCCAACCAAACCTTTGATCCTGCCGCTGAGAAAAAATCCCTCTCCCAGCTATTACAAATGGAAAATGTCAAGTCCATTTATGGCTCAACAGTGTCCAGACTCAGTGGAAGCAGCTGCCGGGAATCCCAAGTATCTGCAAAAAGGGCAGAGGCAGCTGCTAAACGGGCAGAAATCCACCGAGAAGATGAGATTTTCATGCTAAGAGAAAAACTCAAGAAGCTGGAAAATCAAAGAGATCTCGAGGTTATGGAAGCAGAATGCAAGGCATATGCTGGAGCAGAGGACAACGATGCAGTGGAAGAGTCAGAGGATGGGAACACCTCACAGGCAAGTGAATCCTTAATTCACATTAATAAGCCTAGCAACAAGACACCACGAATAGCTTCAACTCCAATCCAAACCGAAGCTAAGAAAAATTTGAAGGTAAGAGAGGATTCACTCGTACAAGCATTAGGGGAATCCTTGCTAATATCCAAACTCCCCACACCGGAACCGTTTGTCTTCACAGGAGACCCACTTAAATTTATCGAGTGGAGCACCACTTTCAAGGCTCTGATAGAAACGGGCTGTACGAATTCAGCGTACAAGCTGTTTTATTTAAAGAGGTACATAGATGGCGAAACACTTTTGGCGCTAGAAGGGATGTTCTATCGAACAGATGAAGATGCATACAATCAAGCTTGGAATATCCTTCATAGGCGTTATGGTCATTCCTTTGTGATTCAAAGAGAATTCAGGGAAAGACTCAACAACTGGCCAAGGATCGGACCCACGGAATCCTTTAAGCTTAGGGACTTCAGTGATTGCAACTTGCAGCAGTGCAATGCCACACATATCTGGTTTGCCTGTGTTGAATGATTGCGAGGAAAATCGAAAATTGCTGAAAAGTGATTGGGTCACTGAGCGCTGGAACAGGCGTGTCACCAGGGCCCTGGAGAGGGATATGCCATATCCAAGCTTTGAAGAATTTGCAGAGTTTGTGGCGGAGGAGGCACGCGTCGCATGCAATCCGATTTCCTCCCTCCATGTCTTAAAACAAGCTGAAGGAAATTCAGTGAAATGTCAGAATCGTTTGAAAGCTAGCGCACTAGCAACTTCAACAAGCTCAACAAAGGCAGGACATTCCAATATTGAGGAGGGTTATAAAGGCCCCAAACTCAGTAATTCAGGGGCTAAAACTTCGTGGCAGATGAAGTACCACTTCTGCAAGCTGAATTACTTCATATACAAATGTGAAGGATTTCAGGCTCTGTCACAAAGAAGTTTCTTCTCAGCAATAATATGTGCCTTAGTTGTCTCAGGTCGGGCCATTCTGCAAAGGATTGTAAGAGAAAAATCACCTGCAATATTTGCAAGCAGAGTCATCCCACACCGCTTCATGAAGAACAGCCTAAGACCACAGGAGCTGAAACAAACAAGGAATAAAACAAATCTACTACCTTGTACTGTAAAAGAGCAAACAACTGCAATCATACATTCATGATCATACCGGTATAGCTCTCCTGTGCAAAGGTTGACAGCTCAGAGGTTCTAGTATATGCCTTACTGGACACTCAGAGCAGCAACACATTTATTGATCAGAATGTCTGTGAGGGAATTAACGCAGATTCGGAACCTGTCAGGTTGAAGTTATCAACAATGACCGACAGAAGTTCAATAATGAACTGCCGACGTGTATCAGGGCTGAAGGTGAGAGGGTAGTTCTCACAAGAAGAAATAGTGTTACCTCCTGCATATACTCGAGAATACATCCCTCTGGAGAAGAGCAGTATCCCTACACGGAAAACAGCGGAAACATGGGACCATCTTCTCAGTATAGCAAAGGAGATGCCAGATGAGCTAGACTGCCCTGTCGGACTTCTGATTGGGTATGACTGTGCTGGAGCCCTGAAGCCCAGGAGAGTGATTGCAGGGAAGGATCATTTGCAGTAAGAACTGATTTGGGATAGTGTATAGTTGGACCCACGGCACCTCTGAGCAGCCCAGGAAATACAGTTGGATATTGCCATAGAATTTCTTCAAAGGAAATTCCACCATCACACCTACCTCTATAATTAGAGCTCTAGAGATGGACTTCCTTGACACAAATGCCAGAGAAAATACTGTGTCACAAGAAGACATAAAATTCCTGGAAATATTAAATAGGGAGATTCTGCATAATAATGAAGGACATCTTGAAATGCCCTTACCCTTCCGTGCACGTCACCATCTCCCAAAGAATAAACATTTGTCTGAAGTTTGTTCGAAACATCTCAAAATCAAATTTGAAAAAAAATCCAAAATTTGCGACAGACTACATAAAATTTATGGAGCATGTTTTTAACGAAGGAGATGCAGAAGAAGTCAATGACACATCAGATGAGGGCGGTACGTGGTACATTCCTCACCATGGAGAATACCACCCATCGGATGACGGCGGTACGTGGTACATTACCCCACGATGGAGTATACCACCCATCGGATGAGGGCGGTACGTGGTACATTCCTCACCATGGAGTATACACCCATCGGATGACGGCGGTACGTGGTACATTCCTCACCATGGAGAATACCACCCATCGGATGAGGGCGGTACGTGGTACATTCCCACGATGGAGTATACCACCCATCGGATGAGGGCGGTACGTGGTACATTCCCCACTATGGAGTATGCCACCCATCGGATGAGGGCGGTACGTGGTACATTCCTCACCATGGAGTATACCACGCAAGACAACCAGAGAAAATTAGAGTCGTGATTGATTGCTCTGCCAAATTCAAGGACACATCTCTGAATGACCACCTCCTTACAGGGCCTGATTTAATCAATGCGCTGCCTGGAGTACTGTGCAGATTTCGTGAACATCACATTGCTCTCATTTGTGATATAGAAAGGATGTTCTACCGCTTTCACATCAGTCCAAAGATAGAGACTTTCTGAGGTTCCTCTAGTGGGAAAATGGGGATACTAAAACCGAGCCAAAGCAGTTTCATATGCAGGTGCATATATTTGGAGCATCATCTTCTCCAGGTTGTGCAAATTATGGGTTCAGATATCTGGCCAAAAAGTATGAAAAGGAATAACCTATGGCAGCAGTTTTCATCCGAAGAAATTTTTATGTGGATGATGGACTCATCAGTGTCAAATCAGTCAAAGAAGCAATACCGCTGATTAAGGAAGCAAAGAAAATCTGCGCAAAGGGTCACCTGCGTTAACATAAACTTATATCCAATAGTAAGAAAGTCTTGGACACAGTTTCAGAAGGTGAACATCACAACACAACAAAAGAAGTTGACTTGAATTACAATATCCTTCCAATGTAGAGTGTATTGGGTGTAAGATGGAACACAGACACCGACACATTTTCAGAAGGTGAACATCACAAATCAACAAAAGAAGTTGACTTGAATTACAATATCCTTCCAATGTAGAGTGTATTGGGTGTCAGATGGAACACAGACACCGACACATTTTAAGAAGGTGAACATCACAACTCAACATAAAAGTTGACTTGAATTACAATATCCTTCCAATGTAGAGTGTATTGGATGTAAGAGGGAACACAGACACCGACACATTTTCAGAAGGTGAACATCACAACTCAATATAAGAAGTAGACTTGAATTACAATATCCTTCCAATGTAGAGAGGATTGGGTGTAAGATGGAACACAGACACCGACACATTTTCAGAAGGTGAACATCACAACTCAACAAAGAAGTTGACTTGAATTACAATAACCTTCCAATGTAGAGTGTATTGGGTGTAAGATGGAACACAGACACCGACACATTTTCAGAAGGTGAACATCACAACTCAATATAAGAAGTAGACTTGAATTACAATATCCTTCCAATGTAGAGAGTATTGGGTGTAAGATGGAACACAGACACCGACACATTTTCAGAAGGTGAACATCACAACTCAACAAAAGAAGTTGACTTGAATTACAATATCCTTTCAATGTAGAGAGTATTGGGTGTTAGATGGAACACAGACACCGACACATTTTAAGAAGGTGAACATCACAACTCAACATAAGAAGTTGACCAATGTAGAGTGTATTGGATGTAAGATGGAACACAGACACCGACACATTTTCAGAAGGTGAACATCACAACTCAATATAAGAAGTAGACTTGAATTACAATATCCTTCCAATGTAGAGAGTATTGGGTGTAAGATGGAACAGAGACACCGACACATTTTCAGCAGGTGAACATCACAACTCAACAAAAGAAGTTGACTTGAATTACAATATCCATCCAATGTTGAGTGTATTGGGTGTAAGATGGAATACAGACACCGACACATTTTCAGAAGGTGAACATCACAACTCAACAAAGAAGTTGACTTGAATTACAATATCCTTCCAATGTAGAGTGTATTGGGTGTAAGATGGAATACAGACACCGACACATTTTCAGAAGGTGAACATCACAACTCAACAAAAGAAGTTGACTTGAATTACAATATCCTTCCAATGTAGAGTGTATTGGGTGTAGATGGAACAGACACCGACACATTTTAGAAGGTGAACATCACAACTCAACATAAGAAGTTGACTTGAATTACAATATCCTTCCAATGTAGATGTATTGGGTGTAGATGGAACACAGACACCGACACATTTTAAGAAGGTGAACATCACAACTCAACAAAGAAGTTGACTTGAATTACAATATCCTTCCAATGTAGAGTGTATTGGGTGTAAGATGGAACAGACACCGACACATTTTCAGAAGGTGAACATCACAACTCAACATAAGAAGTTGACTTGAATTACAATATCCTTCAATGTAGAGTGTATTGGTGTCAGATGGAACACAGACACCGACACATTTTCAGAAGGTGAACATCACAACTCAACATAAGAAGTTGACTTGAATTACAATATCCTTCCAATGTAGAGTGTATTGGGTGTCAGATGGAACACAGACACCGACACATTTTAAGAAGGTGAACATCACAACTCAACATAAGAAGTTGACTTGAATTACAATATCCTTCCAATGTAGAGTGTATTGGGTGTAAGATGGAACACAGACACCGACACATTTTCAGAAGGTGAACATCACAACTCAACAAAGAAGTTGACTTGAATTACAATATCCTTCCAATGTAGAGTGTATTGGGTGTAAGATGGAACACAGACACCGACACATTTTCAGAAGGTGAACATCACAACTCAACATAAGAAGTTGACTTGAATTACAATATCCTTCAATGTAGAGTGTATTGGGTGTAGATGGAACACAGACACCGACACATTTTCAGAAGGTGAACATCAAACTCAACAAAGAAGTTGACTTGAATTACAATATCTTCCAATGTAGAGTGTATTGGGTGTAAGATGGAACACAGACACCGACACATTTTCAGAAGGTGAACATCACAACTCAACAAAAGAAGTTGACTTGAATTACAATCCTTCCAATGTAGAGTGTATTGGTGTAAGATGAAACAGACACGACACATTTTCAGAAGGTGAACATCACAATCAACAAAGAAGTTGACTTGAATTACAATATCCTTCCAATGTAGAGTGTATTGGGTGTAAGATGGAACACAGACACGACACATTTTCAGAAGGTGAACATCACAACTCAACAAAGAAGTTGACTTGAATTACAATATCCTTCCAATGTAGAGTGTATTGGGTGTAAGATGGAACACAGACACCGACACATTTTAGAAGGTGAACATCACAACTCAACAAAAGAAGTTGACTTGAATTACAATATCCTTCCAATGTAGAGTGTATTGGGTGTAAGATGGAACACAGACACCGACACATTTTCAGAAGGTGAACATCACAACTCAACAAAGAAGTTGACTTGAATTACAATATCCTTCAATGTAGAGTGTATGGGTGTAAGATGGAACACAGACACCGACACATTTTCAGAAGGTGAACATCACAACTCAACAAAAGAAGTTGACTTGAATTACAATATCCTTCCAATGTAGAGTGTATTGGGTGTAAGATGGAACACAGACACCGACACATTTTCAGAAGGTGAACATCACAACTCAACAAAGAAGTTGACTTGAATTACAATATCCTTCCAATGTAGAGTGTATTGGGTGTAAGATGGAACACAGACACCGACACATTTTCAGAAGGTGAACATCACAACTCAACAAGAAGTTGACTTGAATTACAATATCCTTCCAATGTAGAGTGTATTGGGTGTAAGATGGAACACAGACACCGACACATTTTCAGAAGGTGAACATCACAACTCAACAAAAGAAGTTGACTTGAATTACAATATCCTTCCAATGTAGAGTGTATTGGTGTAAGATGGAACACAGACACCGACACATTTTCAGAAGGTGAACATCAAACCAACAAGAATTGACTTGAATTACAACATCCTTCCAATGTGAGTGTATTGGGTGTAAGATGGAACACAGACACGACACATGAAGGTGAACATCAAACTCAACAAAAGAAGTTGACTTGAATTACAATATCCTTCCAATGTAGAGTGTATTGGGTGTAAGATGGAACACAGACACCGACACATTTTCAGAAGGTGAACATCACAACTCAACAAAAGAAGTTGACTTGAATTACAATATCCTTCCAATGTAGAGTGTATTGGGTGTAAGATGGAACACAGACACCGACACATTTTCAGAAGGTGAACATCACAACTCAACAAAAGAAGTTGACTTGAATTACAATATCCTTCCAATGTAGAGTGTATTGGGTGTAAGATGGAACACAGACACCGACACATTTTCAGAAGGTGAACATCACAACTCAACAAAAGAAGTTGACTTGAATTACAATATCCTTCCAATGTAGAGTGTATTGGGTGTAAGATGGAACACAGACACCGACACATTTTCAGAAGGTGAACATCACAACTCAACAAAAGAAGTTGACTTGAATTACAATATCCTTCCAATGTAGAGTGTATTGGTGTAAGATGGAACACAGACACCGACACATTTTCAGAAGGTGAACATCACAACTCAACAAAAGAAGTTGACTTGAATTACAATATCCTTCCAATGTAGAGTGTATTGGGTGTAGATGGAACACAGACACCGACACATTTTCAGAAGGTGAACATCACAACTCAACAAAAGAAGTTGACTTGAATTACAATATCCTTCCAATGTAGAGTGTATTGGGTGTAAGATGGAACACAGACACCGACACATTTTCAGAAGGTGAACATCACAACTCAACAAAAGAAGTTGACTTGAATTACAATATCCTTCCAATGTAGAGTGTATTGGGTGTAAGATGGAACACAGACACCGACACATTTTCAGAAGGTGAACATCACAACTCAACAAAAGAAGTTGACTTGAATTACAATATCCTTCCAATGTAGAGTGTATTGGGTGTAAGATGGAACACAGACACCGACACATTTTCAGAAGGTGAACATCACAACTCAACAAAAGAAGTTGACTTGAATTACAATATCCTTCCAATGTAGAGTGTATTGGGTGTAAGATGGAACACAGACACCGACACATTTTCAGAGGTGAACATCACAACTCAACAAAAGAAGTTGACTTGAATTACAATATCCTTCCAATGTAGAGTGTATTGGGTGTAAGATGGAACACAGACACCGACACATTTTCCTTCAACATTTCCCGGAGCAGTAGCGCTACACGACGTGAATTCTGTCAATTGTAGCCAGCGTATTTGACCTGCTGGGATTTATTTCCCCCTATATCCTAGCTGCGAAAAAAGTGCTACAGAGATGTGCAAACAGGATGGGGTAGGACGAGCCTCTCCTGATGAATAAAACCAAGATGGAAGCATGGCTCCACGACTTAAAGAACCTCAACTAGTCCAAATCCCAGGACGCTTTATACCGGACAATATTGGCTCTACTGAAAAAATAGAACTACACCACTTTTCGACGCTAGCAACGCTGGATATGGTCAGTGCCAAAAGTAGTAGCCAGACACATTAAGGACTGTGTCACTTGCAGAAGGATGCATGGAGTACCGTGGAAGACAAACGATAGGGCATGACCTTCCTGCGGAAGGGAGCGATAGTGATATGTAATAAGGTGGCCAGCAGAAGTAGTAGCGCAGACACAGTTGAAAGGACTGTGTCACTTGCAGAAGGTAGGCATAGACCCGTGGAAGAACTGAACAGCATTGGCGACGCTCCCTGCGGAACGATATCATGGTAGACTACAGGGTGCCGACAAAGATAGTAGCCAGCGTAGTACACATTAAGCGACTTGTGTCACGTTGCAGAATGTGATGCATAGACGCCGTGGAGAGACGACGCGGATTGGTCAGACCTTCCTGCGGACGATATGAGTGGTAGATTAAGGTGCCAAGCAAAGTAGTGAGCCGAGACAACATTAAGGACTGTGTTCACTGTGCAGAAGGATGCTATAGAGACCGTGGAAGAACAACGTCATGGCAGACCTTGGCCTGCCGGAAACGGATATATTGTTATATTTAAGTGCCAGCAAGGTAGTTAGGCGCAGACACATTAAGGACTGTGTCACTTGCAGAAAGATGCATAGGACCCGTGGAAGAAGCAACGCATGGCAGACCTGTCATGCGGAACGATATAGGTGGTTAAATGAAGGGCCAGCTGGGAAAGTAGTAGCCAGACACATTAAGTGAGCTGTGGTCACTTGCTATGAATGGATGCGTCGAGTAGGACGCGGAAGAAACAACGCATGGCAGAGCTTTCCTTGCCTGAACGGAGTATATGGTATTAAGGTGCTGTCAGCAAGTGAGTAAGCCAGACACATGGTAGGACTGTGTCTACTTGGCAGGAAGGGATGCATAGATCCGCGTGGAAGGAGACAAGCAGATCGGCAGACCTTCCTGTGGAATCGAACTGGAGCATTCTCCTACGATCAGGGTGACAGTTTGTTCAATACATGGGAATAGACTGTTTTTTGGTTCCCTTTTAACACAAAGTGTGGTCGGAAGCAGAAATCAAACACGATACGGTCTTCTGTGCACATGTCTTAGCCCCCAGAGATATCCACGTTAAGAAATGCTGGAAGATCTGACTACTGGAATGGCCTTCCTGAATGCTCCTGAGATGTTTCATGAGCTCTGCGGTTGTGGGGGGGGGGACACTAAAGCAGATTCGATCTGACCAAGGAACAAATTTTGTTGAGGACGAAAAAAATCAGTTATAAGAAGGGGTGTGACAGAAATTAGACGAAGTGAGAGTTGCGCTAAATTTCTGGCCGAGAAGCAGTGTGACTTCATAATGAATGTTCCCGAGGCAAGTCACATGGCGGTGTTTGGGAGCGTCAAATAAGGACAGTCAGAAGTGTGATGAAGCTACTGTTTTGGGCATCAGCTACTGGGATTGGACGATGCCATGTTGGGAGAACATTTCTTGTACAATGGCAATGGCAATTGTAAACAGCCGCCCACTCACAGTAGAAAACAATATAATGATGCCAAGAGATATTAAACCCCTGACATTCAAATCACCTAAATCCACATGAAAAAATTACCCTACTTCCACCTCCTGGGAAAGTTTTGTCAGGGGAAGATTTGTATGCTAGGAAGAGATGAGAAGTGGTCAGTACCTTGCAGAGCAGTTCTAAGAGCCGATGGCACAAGGAATACTAGCCAACATAACCATGAGAAACGATGACACAACGAAGTGAAACATAAGAACTGGGAGACATGTAATCGTCAGGAGGACATCTTCCTCGAAACCAGTGAAATGGACAAAGTTGTAGAAACAATATAAAGACAAAGATGGGTTGGTGCAAAAGGTTAAGTACGACTTGGCCAAAGTAATTCCAGAAGAGAATACTAAATGCATTCTTGAACGGACCAATTCAAAAACTAGTCGTGCTTGTCGAAGAACAAGATTGAAAAAAATAAAATAAATAAATATAATAAAATGATAATGCACCCACAACACAACACTCAAAATATTTTTTAAATTAAAAAAAAATACAAATGCTTTGGGAGATATTCCTCCATAGATCTTTGTTAATTTTGTGTGCAGTGTAGCTGTCGCCTTAGAGTGCACCTAATAGAGATAGATATAATTATTCTCTACTCTTATATATATACCCTTAAATTTGGACAATGTAAGGGAAAAACTCTGTAGGGTTTGATAATCAAGTGGACCCACAGGACCAGAATGGCATTGTGGGGAAGATCAACAGATATCCTTAGGGTGAAATAGGGGATTCCACCGTGCTAGAAGCAGTAAAAAAAGGTTGTGTGGAAAATATTGTTCTAAAATAAAGAATTTAGTCTTTAGTTAGTTCTTGGTACTTGGTAACATCGCACAGGTAAGTTTCTTTCCAATTTTCCCGTGAAAGTTGCTGGCATTTGTTAAGAGACCCTTTTTGTTAAATTAGTAATTGTTTTATACCCCATTTTTATTTCAGTATTTCACGGTGTTTGGAAGTAAATAAAATTTTGTACATTCAACATCAGTCAATCTTCGTGTCATCATTTACATCACCAGAAAATACTACCAGGGAACTGCTACATTTGTTTTCTTGTTTCAAAAGGGGATATTATTTTGTACCAATATTTATTTCTTATATTAAATTACTTTTATTACAATATTTGTTCTTATATTAAATTACTTTTATTACAATATTTGTTCTTATATTAAATTACTTTTTATTACAATATTTGTTCTTATATTAAATTACTTTTATTATACATTAAATACTTTTATTACAGTATTTGTTCTTACATTAAATTAGTTTTATTACATTTTGTTCTTATATTAAATTACTTTATTATACATTAAATTAGTTTTATTACAATATTTGTTCTTATATTAAATTACTTTTATTATACATTAAATATTTTATTACAATATTTGTTCTATATTAAATTAGTTTTTATTACAATTATTTGTTCTTATATTAAATTACTTTTATTACAATATTTGTTCTTATATTACTTACTTTTACTTTTATTTACATTAAATTACTTTTATTATACATTAAATTACTTTTATTACAACATTTGTTCTTAAAAAAAAAAACGGTAATTTGTTTTTAAAAAGAAAATGACAAGATATTTGGAAGTGTCTACTAAAAAAAAATGTTAAATATAAAAAGTGAGAAAACATCAATTTGAATATTTAGAATTAAAAATGAATAATTAAATTAAAAATTATAATAATGAAGTGAACTAACCTTTATTAGATATTGAAGTCTTTCGCAAAACTGAAAAAAAGATTAACTCTCTTCTAATCTAAAGGGTGTATTTCACATTTTAAGTATTTTTTGTTTCCATACAATTAATTTTCGAACATTATGTGAATTATATTGAAAATCAATTTAATTCTTTTAAAACATGAGAATCCTGATATTAAGTTTTAAAGGTTATATTTTTAGTTTCTAGAAATAAATATCTATTTAAAGCAAAACCTTATTTTAGATACAAAAGTAATAAGTTTTGAAGAAAAACTCTATTGAAAATTTAGGCCCGACCCCTTTTTAAGCAGAAAAAATATCGATGTATATTTTTTTTCTTTTATAAGATAATAGCAAATTAAATAATTATCGAAATGAGTATAAAAGAAATGTCCTAATTTTTTATTTTTTTATTTTTTATTTTTTTAAATATTTTATGTTCCAATTTTCGGTATTTATTTTCTCATTGAAAAGCCCCCGTAATTTTTTTTTTCTATTCATAACTTCGGTCTTTTATCTCTTTATTTATACTGTATTTAGTACAGTACAAGACCAACTTGAAAAAATGTTATGCCCCCCGACATGGGGGGGGGGGGCAAAATTAAGTGACCTGAAAAAATGAGAAAGTTTTAAAATAAAATAAATAATGCATTTTAATAATCATTCTTTGATGAATAAACACTGAAAATTTCATTAAAATCCGATAATTCCCTGATTTTTGGTAAATTATTTTCTGTATGGGTGGGGGGGCTAAAGTCATTTTGTCAAAAACACATTTTACATCAATTTTGGGCCTCCCTAGTATTTATTTTACATTTTTTAATTTTTTTTAAATCCCTTAAAACGAAAAAAAAGTAGACAACAGGAATTTTTTAATATAAAATTCCTTAGAAAATAATCAAACAATTTAGAAAAAAAAAGATACATATTTTTTCTTATTAATGAAACTTAAAATTTGAAACTTCAGACGTCCTAGTACCAAATCTGTTCTAGTATCGATTTATTTTTTTATTTTATTTTTGTTCTGTCATTGTATTATCTTTCCAAAAAATAATTATCAAGATATTTGTACGGGGGTCAATGCGGGAAACAAAAACAATGAGAGAGAGAGAGAGAGAGAGAGAGAGAGAGAGAGAGAGAGAGAGAGAGAGAGAGAGAGAGAGAAGGGGGGGGGGATTGGTGAGTCAGTTACTGTACGCTTCGTGACAAATTAAATTTAAAAAATTCGTTGGTAAGATGTGACTGAAGTGTTCATTCTAATCCTGGTCTCCATGACAACGTGTATTATTTGTAAGGAATTCTTTTTGAATAAAGTTTGTCTAATAAAATAAATAGAAATAAAAATGAATAAAATAAAATTCTTTGTTTTACACTGCAGTGTTTAAAACCTGGAAGTGACACCCAACAGGTCAGAAATAACTTCCTGTGTGGGAACAGGAAATTGGTAAGGGGATTATATATGTTAATTTTTCAGTTTTTAGTCTTAATAAGCAAGAAGCATGGTTCCAGTTTAAGCTGAAGGGGCAGCATTTCATGTTGGGTTCGTGAGGTCCAGTCTCAGAATTCATTGGAATTTCATACCCAATAACAATAGTAAGATTAATTCCTTCATCCGGACTGTCGAGAATGACTAACTGAAGTTTCAGTTTGCCTCAAAACTGTCGCGGAGCCGATAAGGATGTCCACCCCAACGAACAAAAAAAATAAAAAAATTAAATTTAAATTTTAAAAAAAAATAAAGGATTGAATGACACAACTAAGCAAAGGAGGACAGACAAGCAGATTTATGTTAAGAAAAAATACGGAAATATTTATTTACCGCATAACAGTACAGTTGGTGATTTCTTCATTGGTTAGGTTATCAATATCACAGGCCGGAAAGATGTTGGTCATCCTGAAGGCTGGAACAGCACCGCAGGCCGGATAGATGACATTAGTTGTGGTCGATTGACAGGTCATTCAGATAGCTGGAAATATGCAGGTATAGCATCGCAGGCTGAAAGGAGGTTGACGTTTGTCGTTGATGACGTTATAGAATTGTATTCTATAAAATTTTATAGAATACAATTCTATATTTCTAAATAAATACACGTACACATTTCTTTTCCGAAACTTAAGAAAAAGAAATTAAAACAAACACACAACACAATCCTTTTCCCAAACTTAAGGAAAAGAGATTAAAACGAACACACGAACACAAATCCTTTTCCTAAATTTAAGGAAAAGTGATTAAAATAAACGTTTACACAAAAATCAAAATCGATTGGATAGGTTAGTATTGCTTTTTACTACGTCTGCGCGTTTGCGCCAAAAAGTTAATTACTTTTTGATCCGACTAGATATCATAAATAGACAGAGAAGAAATCAACAAACAGACAGACTTCATCTCACGTTCAAACCGGACACACCCGACGACCACAAACAAACACACAGATCTCGTCTCGCTGCCAGATAGAACAACGACCAAGAAACAGGTGTTCGAACGAACGATTCCACTGCCTCAACACAATTACTACTGCTACCAGTATTCTTAGCACTTCGTTCTACCTACATCAAGAATCCGTTTCAGCAGGTCATACATACAAACTTGATTCTCATTTCTGTCCACATCTAAACGAACTTTTCCAAACTTAACATACGAACTTTTACATTTTACATTACACATATCATATCTACACTATTCCCTTTGAACATTTCACATATTATTGCAAATTTATTCCCTGAATAAATTTATTTGTTATTTTATAATTATATGCATTTGTTTTATCATTTCTCCGTATTTCTACCTAACTATGTCATATTTTTTATTCGTCATTTAATATTCTTTGCGAACCTCTACACATAGGCCTCTACAAAGTGGTGACCCGAGACGTTAATTTGATACAGTTGGGTAGACGGAGAAATATATATATAAAAGAATGGATTCTAAAAATCACACAGACCCTATTGAAGCTAAATTGACTGTGAATTTACCGTCGTACTCTCCGACAAATGTACAAACTTGGTTTGCGCAGTTAAATGCAATTTTCAGCGCCCGAGGCATTGTCTCGCAGAACACACGTTTTGCGTACACTGCTGAAAAACTTCCAATAGAGATCGCAACTGACGTCATGGAGATATTGAACAACAAACCAGAGGAGCGACCCTATGATACCCTGAAGGAAGCAATATTGAGGCTCAGTGATAAATCAAAAAAAAAAAATTACGGGACCTTTTTACGGATCTACAACTAGGACATATGAAGCCTTCGCAGCTTCTAAGAAAAATGCGATCCTTAGTAGGAGGAAAGGACATATCTGACACAGTATTAAAAAATCTATGGGAAGACAAACTACACACCCATACAACCCAAATACTGTCATCAGTCCCCGAAGACATGGAATTAAAAAAAATAGCAAAATCGCTGATAAAATCCATGATAGTAACCAGGAGAAAAATGTTTATGCCACATATACTCAAAATGACACACTGCCGCCTATAGAACCACCTGAAAAATTTTCTCGACTGGAAAAACAACTTGAAGATCTCACTTTGCAACTCCAGAGTTTGGCATACGGCCAGCATTTTCGGCGTTCTCGACCGTTTGAAAGAAATCGATTCTACTCACAGCGAAGTTTAAGCCGCGGTAGACCGAGATCATTCTCCAGAGAGAGATTTACTCAATATACCTGTTGGTATCATTATCAATTCGGACAAAAAGCAAGAAAATGCACAGAACCGTGCAGATTTTCAAGAAACAGCACCACAGAACAGAATCAGGGAAACGAATTCCCCAGCAACAAATAGAAACGAATTTGACTGCTGGAATAGAACAAAAATGTCGTCTATTTTACATCCGTGATAAAAATTCTGGATATTTATTTTTAGTCGACACAGGCGCACAAGTCAGTGTTATCCCCCGAAACTCAAAAAAACACATACCGTCCACATACAAACTACAAGCTGCAAATGGTTCAGAAATAAAAACATATGGGGAGGTACCACTGACACTGAACTTGGGATTGCGACGTCCATTTCTATGGATTTTTACCCAAGCTGATGTAAAAACACCCATTCTCGGGGCAGATTTTCTGTCACATTTCAACTTGTCAGTCAATATAGCTAAACACTCTCTAATTGATGACAAACAAAATGTAACGATTACTAGAATCTGCTCACACCACACGTCCACAGGAATTAGTTCTGCCATACCAACAGCAAATGGATATCAGTGGTTGATAGAAAAATTCCCCACTATTACCCGCTTTTAAACATACAGATGAAATCCGCCACACCGCTAAACATTATATCACGACAACTGGGCCCCCTACACACGCATCACCTCGCAGATTGCGCCCAGATAAATATAAGATAGCGAAAAATGAATTTCAGAATATGTTGCAACTAGGCATTATACGACCCTCAAGTAGCCCTTACTCCTCTCCGCTGCACATGGTTGAGAAAGACAGACACAGATGCATGGCGACCTTGTGGAGATTTCCGGAATCTCAACGCCAACACAGTTCAGGAGAGATAGCCAATCCCACACTTGCATGATTTCGTCACAGGTTTGCAGGGAACTACTGTTTTCACAAAACTGAATCTGGTCAAGGCTTACTACCAGATACCAGTAGCAGAGGAAGACATTCAAAAAACGGCAGTTACTACTCCTTTTGGGCTGTATGAAATCACCAGAATGCCATTTGGGTTACGCATTTAATATTCTTTGCGAACCTCTACACATAGGCCTCTACAAAGTAAATGTTTTCTGGTGGCTGGAGATATTCAGAATAAATCAATGTGAAGATTCAGGAAACTAGGTCAAAGAACGTCTCGTCTGAAACGTCTCGACGGACTGGAAAGATACACAATCGTACACCAATAGTTGTTAAAGGAACGACTACGACAGGTCAAAGAACGTCTCGACGGACTGGAAAGATACACAATCGTACACCAATAGTTGTTAAAGGAACGACTACGACAGGTCGAAGAACGTCTCGACGGACTGGAAAGATACACAATCGTACACCAATAGTTGTTAAAGGAACGACTACGACAGGTCGAAGAACGTCTCGACGGGACTGGAAAGATACACAATCGTACACCAATAGTTGTTAAAGGAACGACTACGACAGGTCGAAGAACGTCTCGACGGGACTGGAAAGATACACAATCGTACACCAATAGTTGTTAAAGGAACGACTACGACAGGTCGAAGAACGTCTCGACGGGACTGGAAAGATACACAATCGTACACCAGTAGTTGTTAAAGGAACGACTACGACAGGTCGAAGAACGTCTCGACGGGACTGGAAAGATACACAATCGTACACCAGTAGTTGTTAAAGGAACGACTACGACAGGTCGAAGAACGTCTCGACGGGACTGGAAAGATACACAATCGTACACCAGTAGTTGTTAAAGGAACGACTACGACAGGTCGAAGAACGTCTCGACGGACTGGAAAGATACACAATCGTACACCAGTAGTTGTTAAAGGAACGACTACGACAGGTCGAAGAACGTCTCGACGGGACTGGAAAGATACACAATCGTACACCAGTAGTTGTTACAGGAACGACTACGACAGGTCGAAGAACGTCTCGACGGGACTGGAAAGATACACAATCGTACACCAATAGTTGTTAAAGGAACGACTACGACAAGTCGAAGAACGTCTCGACGGGACTGGAAAGATACACAATCGTACACCAGTAGTTGTTAAAGGAACGACTACGACAGGTCGAAGAACGTCTCGACGGGACTGGAAAGATACACAATCGTACACCAGTAGTTGTTAAAGGAACGACTACGGCAGGTCGAAGAACGTCTCGACGGGACTGGAAAGATACACAATCGTACAGTTGTTAAAGGAACGACTACAGGTCGAAGAACGTCTCGACGGGACTGGAAAGATACAATCGTACACCATTGCACGACTACGACAGGTCGAAGAACGTCTCGACGGGACTGGAAAGATACACAATCGTACACCAATAGTTGTTAAAGACTACGACAGATCGAAGAACGTCTCATTGGGCTGAAGATATAGTCACTAACCACTAGTCGATAAAAATGTTGCTTCACCACTAAAGCAATATGGTACTGAAGTACTGTATTCAATTCGTCTTTCCAGATCAGCATTATTTCTGACGAAGTAAAAACGTTGTTTCGAACAAGAATTTTGAAATTGTTAATACAGAAAGCACACATTATTCAGTTATAAAATCCCTTTTAAAATAACAGTATTTGAATTAAATTGAAATATTGGGATTATGAAATTCCAACATTTAAAAA
Organism: Doryteuthis pealeii; assembly: GCA_023376005.1. NCBI lineage: Eukaryota > Metazoa > Mollusca > Cephalopoda > Myopsida > Loliginidae > Doryteuthis > Doryteuthis pealeii. The sequence goes on from CM042178.1 coordinate 36,635,820, forward strand.
AAAAACTGAAGATGACAGGAAATACATTTGTGGCAATTTAGAATTTTGAAATTGTCATAGCAGAAAGGACTCACTATTAAATATCCTGATTGTGAAATTTCAACATTGTGAGGAAATTCATATTTTGACAGTTTCTTTTGTTATATATTCATTTATTTATATATTTGTTTGTTATGCCTCCTTGTATGGTGTTGTATACCCCATTGGGTACATAATTGAGAGTGAGTTCAGAGAGAGACAGACAGACTTACTTTAAACAGATGAGAGAGAGAGAGAGAGAGAGAGAGAGAGAGAGAGAGAGAGAGAGAGAGAGAGAGAGAGAGAGTTATTTTAGAGAGATTATATATATATATATATATATATATATATATATATATATATATAATAAAGAGAGAGGGGAAGAGAGAGAGAGAGAGGAAGAGAGAGGATGATCTTACTTGATTCTTGTTAACTTCTAGTTGCCATGTTCCTATCTAGTTGAGTTCTTCTCTGTTCTTCTTAATTCTTCTACTATGGGCTGCTTTTCTTCTGACCTGATTTTAATCATTGTAATTAAAACAAGACTTTTTTTTATTGATCAAGTTTATTAATTTATCAGCCCATGATCAAATCTTTTCTGCGCGGATGAGATCCCCGAGAGAGACGACAATCACATCTAAACTCTCTGACGGCCGGGTTGAATGTAAACTAACTCTTATTAAAACTATATCACGTATCTGTCATGACGCATTTCAAGGGACCCAAAGGTTACCAACAGTCACCGGTAATTTTCCACTAGCCCCCTTGATTCTAAATATGACAGACCCGAATTTAAATCCTTACTTACAGGTACGTCTAGGATTTAGAATTGACAATGGTCTGAAGATGGCATTCACCGGATCAGAAAGAGTCAAACTCACATTTCTGACATGATAAAGAAAATTCAAAAGACAATTGGACTGAAATGAGATATGAATTTCAGGTGCGTTTTGGAAATCGACTAAGTGCAAAGGTAAGGGAGAAAAATAAGTTTGTCATTTCATCTGAGAAACGAGTTTATTTTGTAACAGACACTTCACACTTTGACGTCCGGGTTTCAATCCTAATACCCGTCCTAAACAAAATGGCATTACTTTTTGACTCACCCTCGTCTAACTACAATGCACCAAGTGAAGACATTTTCCTTTGGGGCAAATTTTCAACTTAGTATATGTTTTCTATTTCCTTAAGTCCATCTAACTGTTGTCTGCTTCATAGTCCTTAATCAATTGACGACTGAAAACAAAACTCTTGTGATATACCCTTTTACTCAGGTATATATATATATATATATATATATATATATATATATATATATATATGGCAAAAGAGGAGACAGTGTATGAGAGATGAGGTGAGATGTGACTCTACCTGCCTTTATTAGAAAAATACATATAAAGTACTCTAAAACAAAGAATACAGCAATTTCCAGTCCAATTTGAAATGGATACTTTTTTGGGATTTATGTTTATGCTGAATATTTCTTAATAATCCAAATTCTTATATATGGATAATTCCATGTCAAATAATCCAGCCCATGTCACCCACCCACTTCAATTTTTCTGAAATTTTGTCCAAGTGTGGATTATGATAAAGTTAGTAAATTCACAAAATTTGAGCTTCCAATTCCCAAAATTGGCGGGGTTATATCGATTATTAGCTCTCCAAATTTGAGGGGGATCGCGAAAAATGGCGACTTTTTGTAAATCTACTTTTGCATGTAAAATGAGTTCAAGAGTTTCCCTACTCCTACAAATTGGTTTATAAAAGCATTTCTGCCCAAGGAATGCTTTTAATGCTATCAAAACAATCTTAAAGTCAATTAATTTTAAGTTATTGATGATTTCTGATTTACTTGTTAACTCTTCCACTTGTTCCTGTTGATAATTAATTGATCACCATATTCAAAAGACAATAGGACTTAAATGAGACATACATTTCAGTTGTGACCTGAGAGATGTTTTTGAAAATTGAGTTAGTCACCACGATAAGGGACAAGTGACCTTTGACCCCGCCCGAATTCATGTGTGGGAATTTGAAAAAAATAAGTTTCTCATAAATTTTTTTCCATTGTATTTGGGGAAAATATGATCAACGGGAAATATTTTGGAAACTAATAAGATAAAAAATGTTTTCCCCCAAAATCCTAAATTACAATTCACCTAAAAGATAATTGTTTTCTTTTCTTTTTTTTTATTTTCCATTTTTTTTTTTGATGCGTTCAAATGATGACGCCAAGAAGCGGAATTAATTTTGTATGGTTACGTAACAACAAGGGGTGGTGAGATTGACAAACCTCAATATGAGATAATATGGAAGGATTAAACGGGGATTGAACCAACGAAAGGTAATTATTAGAATAACCTCCACTGATTGACAGACCTACCCCAGTTGAGAAAGTTTATTACTTAAAGCCCAGGTTCTGGCGTGAACCGACAGAGAGACGGTGAAACAGAGACGGCAGAAGATCCACAGAGCGAGCAGCACCCTTTAACGACAAAAATCTCCTAAAACTGAGACCTTTAGTTAATTTACTATTCTGATACTCAAGAACAAAAACCATACATGATACTGAGACGAGATAAAAAGAAAACTCAGTGAGAATTTTTCTGAATTGAATCTAAATATTTGAAGTTAACTTCATAAGAGCTACTTTACAGATACCACATTACTAATATCAACACAAGGAATGGACTTTTATTGACTTAGTAATCATTTTCTTTACAGATACCACATTACTAATATCAACACAAGGAATGGACTTTTATTGACTTAGTAATCATTTTCTTTACAGATACCACATTACTAATATCAACACAAGGAATGGACTTTTATTGACTTAGTAATCATTTTCTTTACAGATACCACATTACTAATATCAACACAAGGAATGGACTTTTATTGACTTAGTAATCATTTTCTTTACAGATACCACATTACTAATATCAACACAAGGAATGGACTTTTATTGACTTAGTAATCATTTTCTTTACAGATACCACATTACTAATATCAACACAAGGAATGGACTTTTATTGACTTAGTAATCATTTTCTTTACAGATACCACATTACTAATATCAACACAAGGAATGGACTTTTATTGACTTCATTGACTTCATTTTCTTTACAGATACCACATTACTAATATCAACACAAGGAATGGACTTTTATTGACTTAGTAATCATTTTCTTTACAGATACCACATTACTAATATCAACACAAGGAATGGACTTTTATTGACTTAGTAATCATTTTCTTTACAGATACCACATTACTAATATCAACACAAGGAATGGACTTTTATTGACTTAGTAATCATTTTCTTTACAGATACCACATTACTAATATCAACACAAGGAATGGACTTTTATTGACTTAGTAATCATTTCTTTACAGATACCACATTACTAATATCAACACAAGGAATGGACTTTTATTGACTTAGTAATCATTTTCTTTTATTACAAAAGTTCTTATCGTTTATCCGCCTTCTGATTGTTTTTCATTTAAGAAACGAGTTTATTTTGTAGCACTCATTTCACCCTTTAACGTCCAGGTTCCAACCGAGCACTCGGCTTGGTCAGATTCCTGTCTGAGATCAAAAGCACAACGTGGAAGATAGGGTTCACGTCGAAGGCTAATCTCAACCAAGGAAGACGTTCCAAGGAGGAAATTCCTGTGAACCAACTTTCGACCGGAGACGATCGTCTGGAAGATAATGAAGACGCATAGTGTTGCATCAGGGCATGTGGGATGGCGAAGGTGCTACATTTCGGCATCTCCCCTTTTTCTATCTTAGTCGGGGTAGGAAGTGGTTTTGGGTGTTTTAAAGGTTTAAAGGTAGCTGGATATTCTCGGTGCGTGTTCTTAGGGTGTTTGCTTTTAACCCCATCTCATTTGGTGGTCGTGCTGAAAATGGAAGGAATTCAAGGAACGAAAAAGAAAGAGACAAAGGCAGAAGGTGGTTTTATGACTTTAGGCTTTATTTATGGGTCATAGTCCATATTTCTGTTGCAAGGGAATATCTCCCACACCTGTAGGAGTGATTAGACCCAGTTAAGGCCTAAATTTGAATGGCCGAGATATTAACTTGGAGGTCGGAAGTTGGTCCTTTTTCTTGCGCGTGCGCGGGGATTCTTCCAGTGAAGGCTCATGGAAGTTTGTTGTTTTTATTTTATTTTATTTTTTTTATTTTAATTTTAATCCCCACACTTCTCACAACTAACCCTACCCCCCCCCTTTCAACTTTTTAAGGAAGAGAAAGAAAAGAAACTTTTCATAGAACAAATACAATATTAATACTGATTAACTTTAGATTGTTCTAACTGAAAGAATCACTGAAAAAAATGTTAATTTTTCACACTTCAATTATAGGAAAAGTGTCATCGCTTTGATAAACACAAAATATTGTGGCGTTTGTGTATCTAATATAAAGATATAAATACTATTACTGATTAAACTCTTTATTTGTTTGTTATGTCTCCTTGGGCATCTCACTTGTTCTCACATCAACCTAATAAATAAATAAATAAATAAAAAGAAAAAGAAAAAGGTTTATACAATATATGGTGTAGTTAATTTGCATACTGGTTTTAAAAAACCCGGGATTAATAAATAATTACTTGGTGATATTGATCTCTAAAATTATTGTTTTATTCTCCAACGTATTAAAATCAATCTTATGAATTATTTTATATAGAAACCAATTAGAATATAATTAGAATAAGTCTAATCTTTTTATATGCGTTCTTATTTAATTTCGTTAGTCTTTCTAATTTAATATATTTCATAACATTGAAATTTAAATACTTATGCCCGGAGGGTGCATATTTTTGTTACTCATACAGATCAAATTCTATTAACTAATTCACCCAATAATTTCTAAAAATAGCTTCTTGAATTATTAGATTTAAGTTATCTCCCTTATGTTATTATTAGTTATCTCCCTTATGTCAAGCATATGGGTAAATTTTACGATTGCACCAGTTAAGGAAAGTTCGTATAAATTAAAAAAGCAAAAAGCAATTAATATCTCAAAAGCAGTTCATTTGCAACAAAAAAACTTTTAGACTATCGGGATATACCTCGTGATATCCGTTCTATTCCTTTCACTCAACAGGTCCCTAGGTACCACCAATTTGCCCTGAGAAATCCCCCCCCCCACCTATATTTAACATAATGAAACTTGTATAAAGGTTAATATTATCTTTAATTTTTTTTGTCCATTCGAAAGAAGAAACATTAAACAAACTCCTGATGATGTTTTTTTTAAATTTCAGCTTACGGAAATAATGAAAATTATGAACGAAAAACAATGTTTACATATTTGCACCGTTAAATCAATTGAAATTTAACGAAGCCAAAAATAAGTTATGACTAAAGGCTTTTTTTTTAATTCTATGAAAAATAAATTAATGGTCCGATTTTCACGAAATTTCCATAATTACTTACCTTTTGATGAAAATATATCTGAAATATTTATTTTCCTAAAATATATGAGTGGAAATTGTTTTTTTACAAGGTATACCTATTTTATTTTATGAAATGTGAAAAAAAAAAAAAAAATGAACCGACAAAAAACGATTTTTACTTTTTTTTTCTCTCTAAAGATAAGAGTCTGAATAATTATATAAGAAGATTTTAAAAAGTTTCTATGCTAGAGTCTTTATTAGTAAAAGAACCATGCATACAGAATTCTGCTAAAAATATCAATAAAGAAACTGACCCTGTTATTATATTATTATAATATATCAATATAACAGTAAGGAATTTTTCCCAAGTCGGATAATTTGATCTTTGAATTAACTGTTTTTTTTTGTAACAAGTCTTTATGTTCATTATTTCTTTTTTTATGAGATTTTGAAATAAAAAGGTAAACAATATTTATGTTTCTTCCTTCAATATGGCCTAAACTGATCACATGACCTATTTTGGGAATTATGCAAGAAATTCAATTTTCACCATACAACAAAATGGTATATGCACAAACCTAAATCTGTCCTAGAGAACGAGACGCATAAAAGCCTCTGGTACTTTGAGGTATACACCTAATCCCGGCCAGGAGACCGAACCTTGTACTGATTGACAAGAAAAAGAGAACCTGTCATCTTGTGGATTTTGCCGTCCCGGCTGACAACAGAGTGAAAATGAAAGAAAGCAAAAAGATTGACAAATACTTAGACCTTGCCAGAGAACTGAGGAAGCTGTGGAACATGAAGGTGAGGGTAGTAGCAATTGTAATTGGTGCCCTTGGAACGATCCTAAAGCACTGGAAAAGAATTTGGGTGAACTGGAAATCAGAAGAAGAATTGAGACCATCCAAACTAAATCACTTTTGGGATCGGCTAGAATACTCTGAGTATTCTAGCCGATTCTGGAGACCTGAGGAGACTTGCTGTCACTCAGCCTCCAATGAACCACCAGGTACGGCAGGTGTGAAAAACTAATAATAATAATAATAATAATAATAATAATAATAAAATAATCGGAAAATATTGCAATAGCATTGATCGACTACAGAAAGACCTATGACATGGTCCCACATACCTGGATTTTAGAATGCCTAAAAATGTACAAAATTTCCAACAACGTCATAAATTTCATTGAAAAAGCCATGAAAAACTGGCGAGTCCAATTAAAAGCCGGAGGGCAATCTCTAGCAGAATTAAAAATCCAATGAGGTATTTTCCAAGGAGACTCGCTATCACAACTACTATTTGTTATAGCAATGATGCCACTCAATCATATACTTAAAAACGTAGAGGGGGATACAAATCCACTAACTCACAAGAAAAGATAAACCACTTTATGTGCATGGATGACATAAAAAATGTTGCAAAAAATGAAAACGAATTAGAAACCCTAATACAAACTATTAGAATATATAGCCAAGATATAGGGAATGGAATTTGGAATTGAAAAATGTGCTATGCTAGTAATAAGACGGGGTAAAAGAAAATTAATGGACGGAATACAACTGCCAAATCAGGAAACTATAAAATCACTTGAAGAAAATGAAAGTTACAAATACTTGGGTATTTTAGAAGCAGACAATATCAAGCAAGCAGAAATGAAAGGAAAAGTTAAAAATAGAATACCTCAGGAGAACAAGAAAATTCCTAGAAACCAAACTCAACAGCAGAAATCTGATCAAAGGAATCAATACCTGGGCTGTCCCCATTATAAGATACTCTTGGCCATTCTTAAAATGGACAAAAGAAGAACTCCGACAGATTGACCGAAGGACGAGAAAATTAATGACTATGCAAAAGGCTCTCCACCCTAGAGACGATAGAGATAGACTATATGTATCAAGAAGGGAAGGAGAAGAGGTCTTGCCAACATAGAGGACTGCATAGAGGCCACAATCCAACAATTCGAAGAATATACAAAAAAGCTAAGACAGATTACTTACGACAGCCAACAATAGCAGATGTAATATATGGACAAACAGAAAAACAACAAAAACTAGAAAACAAATGGGAAGAAAAACAATTACATGGGCACTTCAAAAGACAAATTGCGGAAGTTGCACATGAAAAGACTTTATAAACCTTTGCCCAAGGGCTTCTTAGGAGAGGGACCTCCAATCAATTAATCAGTGTTTGCACACCAATCGATGAAAAAAAAACCCACCGAGCTGTTTCACCTCGGACAGTCTGATAACGCGGAGAACAAACGGTTGCATTCTTCTCAGGGATATGACCATGCACCTCCCCAACCCCACGCTGTGTAATTTTAGTAAGTGAGAGAGGCGAAGGTCCACTGCTGAAAGGAAAAAGGCATCACAGTCGATAGCTGGAATCAAAGGGTTACATGAATAAATTCCAAACGATTTCTCAAAGTTCAAAATGCTTTTATATACAGCAGAAGTCTGTACAATTCGAAATCGATGGGAAAATGTTCAAGTGAGGGAGGGACACTAGACTGGTTCAAGGACAGGAGTTGGTAGTTCTGGTCGGTGTTGGTGTATCTCGGTTGGTGAGGCGTCTCACGGCAACAAGGTTTCCAGACAAAGTGCTCCGAGCTTCAAAATCAGCTTGTTTAAATAATAATCACCCAAATACAGGGTAGGGTCAGATGGGGGAAGAGGTGTCTTCCTTAATGTCAGTTTTCAATCAGCGCTCATGTTGAGGCATGTGAACAATAAAATATACATTTTCCGCTTCTTTCCCTCCACCTGAATCCACCATTAGTCACCAATGAAAATTTGCCTCTACGCAGAGGCAGCCTGACTGCACCAGGAACAACCTCAGTCAAAATTGTATACAATTTGGCTGCAGGAAAACTATGTCTGTCAGCCAGCAAAAATCTTTTAAACCAAAGACCCAACACTCTTTCATTAATGAGTGAATGAGTCTTTCCTAGGTGTTCACCAATCAAGAGACAATCTCTAATTGATGTAGAGGAAAGGCCAAAACGAGGCGTCAGAATAAAATACAAAGTTTTGTCCCGAAAGGTTCTTGGCCCGACCAATTCTCCTTTTAAATTTAATTCTACCTTCTAAAGGGTTTAAATCGTTATCCTGAGGATTTACCTCATGGCTGTAAAAACTCAAGGATAATATTTCCTTAAGAATATGCTGAAGCAAAGTCGGAATCCGAGTCTTGGCTTTCAGCACAAAGCAAACAAATTTAGAGAAAAAAATCCACTATAGCCGGGATAATATCTTCTCTAAAAAATAAGTAATGCTGAGATATATACAGCAAATGAAACCTGTAATTCAATACAGGAAAATCAAAGTTTAAGACTATACAGCCAAAAACTAAAAAAACCTTAGGGATTTGTTCCCTAAAGATCAAATTGTGTTGAAATCTATTCAGCAAATAATACCTGTTTTTAATGCAGGAAAAATAAAGTTAGTGACCCACTGGACACAAACTAAAACTACTTGAGGGATAATATCCCTAAAAATCAAATTATGCTGAAATATATTCAGCAAATAAATCTTGTATTTTACTACAAGAAAAAAAAACTGGTTAGTGACAATAAAAACAAAGAGATAAAAAAAATAAACAAAGAAATAATAAATAGACAGCAGTGTAAGCCTGAAAATTATTTAATAATAAGAGTTGTTGCAAGTTAGTCCACCTTGCAGGAAAGTTGGGAAACCTTCAAGTTAACATAACCAATATAAGACAAGAAAAATGTTCAATAAAGTGGGTTTTTCTACTTACAAACGTAGAAGTAATTGTTATAAAAATACAATTTTTATAAAATAATTTTTATAAGATTGTAAACAATCAGTTTACAATACGAAAAAGAGTTCTTAGGAATCTTGTGAATGGTCCCAGGTCATCTTTTATTTTCTCCTTTTTCTTTTCTTTTCTGCGGCCGAAAGCGGAAGACAAATCTTATTTTCGATGGGCTGTTTTCTCTCCAACAGAGGTCAAGAATATAGGTCTTATTGTGTTGAAATGCCACTTGATCTGTTGAAATTAACGCTCTAATTTTGGACCTGGAAACCAATTACAGTTTAAATCGAACATTCGACAATTATGAATAGCGTTTCCGGGGAAATATGTAACTTTAACAATAAAATAAGTTCATATGTACTCACCGGAAAAAAACGCTTATTCATAACTGTCAAACTATAAATAAATTTAATGAGCGCTGCCGGGGAAGATTTAAATTCAACAAAATTTAAGTATAAACAGTCTTCACCGGCAAAACGCTATTTACAATTTTTGAAAAATATAAACATTAAAATATTGGGAAAAACAAAGGGGCTTAACTTTTATTTTCCCTTTATATTTTTCTTTTTAAAATTCTTACACTCTCCCGAACAAAAAAAGAAGCTTGTTGGGAGAATATACTAAGTTTACAATTCAGTGCAACAAATAAAAAAATTGCAGGGAACGCACATTGCGTTAAAAAATGTCAGTTACAAAAATTCAACCATACTACTATTTTAGTAGCAAATATATTCAAAATATACCCGTAAAAAAGGCGGATACATTTCAAATTACAAAAATATTTACTTTTACATATGTCCCGCTGAAAAGGCGGTAAAATTTTTTTTTTACAAAGTTTGAAAAGGTAATTAATACCAGAAAAAATCTTCATCACCCTTGCGAATCCTTTTGGGAGATCTCTTAGATCGTGATGGAACAGACATTTTCGAAACATGAGCTTCTTGACGGGGATTCACAGCTTGATGGGAATGAGTAATCGACAACTCCAAAGGGTATAAGTGTTTTAAAGAATACTCCTGCTCTCTTCCATCTGGCCTCTTGATCTTAGAAGATCTAATGAAGGCATCATCTCCAGGTGTAACTTCCATTACCCCCCCCCCAAAGACCAATAAGGGCGAGACTTAATGGGATTCTTTATTATTACTACGTCACCTATTTTGATGACATTTTTTAAATTCTACCTGAAAAAAGATCCTTACACTGTTCTCTAAGACACAGCAGGTATTCTTCATACCACAAATCGTGGAAACTCTTTAAGTAGTTATCTCTAAATTGTAAACTATCTAAAAGATTTCTCTGGAGGGGGGGGGGAGTCAATTCATGAACTATTGCCTGATCTCTCAAGAAAAGTGAGGTGTTTCAGTGGGGATGAATAAAGGCGTTGGGTGTTATAATGTCCAATCTCATATCTTCCGAACAGCGATAGGTTAGGGGTCTAGAATTGATGGCATTTGCACATCAGACAAAAACTGTTAAGAATTCAAAATACCCTAAACTTTTCTACCTACCAGATTAAACAATCAGCATTTAACTGTCTTAATAAGCCTCTCCCAAACACTACCAAACCATGCAGAATATAAAGGAATGGTGTGATGTTTAATGTTGGAGGTGCTAAATTTTCCTACAAACTCATCAGAAACAAAAACTTGTTTTATCAAGTCGCAACCTGCTACAAAGGAACGTGCATTGTCCGAATAAATGTGAGTTGGTACTCCATGAAGGTTAAAAAACCGAATCATAGCAAGCCACACAGAATGTGTGGACATGTCCCTGATTAACTCCAGGTGGACAGCTCTGATGTTGAGGCATGTGAACAACAAAATATACATTTTCCACCTCTCTCCCTCCACCCGAATCCACCATTAGTCACCAATGAAAATTTGCCTCTACGCAGAAGCTGCTTGACTGCACCAGGAACAACCTCAGTCAAAATTGTATACAATTTGGCTGCAGGAAAACTATGTCTGTCAGCCAGCATAAATCTCTCC
>CM042178.1:36647122-36708470 GCA_023376005.1 Doryteuthis pealeii
AGTGTAATTGCGGTGTAGAATGGAACACAGACACCGACACATTTTCAGAAGGTGAACATCACAACTCAACAAAAGAAGTTGACTTGAATTACAATATCCTTCCAATGTAGAGTGTATTGGGTGTAGATGGAACACAGACACCGACACATTTTCAGAAGGTGAACATCACAACTCAACAAAAGAAGTTGACTTGAATTACAATATCCTTCCAATGTAGAGTGTATTGGGTGTAAGATGGAACACAGACACCGACACATTTTCAGAAGGTGAACATCACAAACTCAACAAAGAAGTTGACTTGAATTACAATATCCTTCCAATGTAGAGTGTATTGGGTGTAAGATGGAACACAGACACCGACACATTTTCAGAAGGTGAACATCACAACTCAACAAAAGAAGTTGACTTGAATTACAATATCCTTCCAATGTAGAGTGTATTGGGTGTAAGATGGAACACAGACACCGACACATTTTCAGAAGGTGAACATCACAACTCAACAAAAGAAGTTGACTTGAATTACAATATCCTTCCAATGTAGAGTGTATTGGGTGTAAGATGGAACACAGACACCGACACATTTTTCAGAAGGTGAACATCACAACTCAACAAAAGAAGTTGACTTGAATTACAATATCCTTCCAATGTAGAGTGTATTGGGTGTAAGATGGAACACAGACACCGACACATTTTCAGAAGGTGAACATCACAACTCAACAAAAGAAGTTGACTTGAATTACAATATCCTTCCAATGTAGAGTGTATTGGGTGTAAGATGGAACACAGACACCGACACATTTTCAGAAGGTGAACATCACAACTCAACAAAGAAGTTGACTTGAATTACAATATCCTTCCAATGTAGAGTGTATTGGGTGTAAGATGGAACACAGACACCGACACATTTTCAGAAGGTGAACATCACAACTCAACAAAAGAAGTTGACTTGAATTACAATATCCTTCCAATGTAGAGTGTATTGGGTGTAAGATGGAACACAGACACCGACACATTTTCAGAAGGTGAACATCACAACTCAACAAAAGAAGTTGACTTGAATTACAATATCCTTCCAATGTAGAGTGTATTGGGTGTAAGATGGAACACAGACACCGACACATTTTCAGAAGGTGAACATCACAACTCAACAAAAGAAGTTGACTTGAATTACAATATCCTTCCAATGTAGAGTGTATTGGGTGTAAGATGGAACACAGACACCGACACATTTTCAGAAGGTGAACATCACAACTCAACAAAAGAAGTTGACTTGAATTACAATATCCTTCCAATGTAGAGTGTATTGGGTGTAAGATGGAACACAGACACCGACACATTTTCAGAAGGTGAACATCACAACTCAACAAAAGAAGTTGACTTGAATTACAATATCCTTCCAATGTAGAGTGTATTGGGTGTAAGATGGAACACAGACACCGACACATTTTCAGAAGGTGAACATCACAACTCAACAAAAGAAGTTGACTTGAATTACAATATCCTTCCAATGTAGAGTGTATTGGGTGTAAGATGGAACACAGACACCGACACATTTTCAGAAGGTGAACATCACAACTCAACAAAAGAAGTTGACTTGAATTACAATATCCTTCCAATGTAGAGTGTATTGGGTGTAAGATGGAACACAGACACCGACACATTTTCAGAAGGTGAACATCACAACTCAACAAAAGAAGTTGACTTGAATTACAATATCCTTCCAATGTAGAGTGTATTGGGTGTAAGATGGAACACAGACACCGACACATTTTCAGAAGGTGAACATCACAACTCAACAAAAGAAGTTGACTTGAATTACAATATCCTTCCAATGTAGAGTGTATTGGGTGTAAGATGGAACACAGACACCGACACATTTTCAGAAGGTGAACATCACAACTCAACAAAAGAAGTTGACTTGAATTACAATATCCTTCCAATGTAGAGTGTATTGGGTGTAAGATGGAACACAGACACCGACACATTTTCAGAAGGTGAACATCACAACTCAACAAAAGAAGTTGACTTGAATTACAATATCCTTCCAATGTAGAGTGTATTGGGTGTAAGATGGAACACAGACACCGACACATTTTCAGAAGGTGAACATCACAACTCAACAAAAGAAGTTGACTTGAATTACAATATCCTTCCAATGTAGAGTGTATTGGGTGTAAGATGGAACACAGACACCGACACATTTTCAGAAGGTGAACATCACAACTCAACAAAAGAAGTTGACTTGAATTACAATATCCTTCCAATGTAGAGTGTATTGGGTGTAAGATGGAACACAGACACCGACACATTTTCAGAAGGTGAACATCACAACTCAACAAAAGAAGTTGACTTGAATTACAATATCCTTCCAATGTAGAGTGTATTGGGTGTAAGATGGAACACAGACACCGACACATTTTCAGAAGGTGAACATCACAACTCAACAAAAGAAGTTGACTTGAATTACAATATCCTTCCAATGTAGAGTGTATTGGGTGTAAGATGGAACACAGACACCGACACATTTTCAGAAGGTGAACATCACAACTCAACAAAAGAAGTTGACTTGAATTACAATATCCTTCCAATGTAGAGTGTATTGGGTGTAAGATGGAACACAGACACCGACACATTTTCAGAAGGTGAACATCACAACTCAACAAAAGAAGTTGACTTGAATTACAATATCCTTCCAATGTAGAGTGTATTGGGTGTAAGATGGAACACAGACACCGACACATTTTCAGAAGGTGAACATCACAACTCAACAAAAGAAGTTGACTTGAATTACAATATCCTTCCAATGTAGAGTGTATTGGGTGTAAGATGGAACACAGACACCGACACATTTTCAGAAGGTGAACATCACAACTCAACAAAAGAAGTTGACTTGAATTACAATATCCTTCCAATGTAGAGTGTATTGGGTGTAAGATGGAACACAGACACCGACACATTTTCAGAAGGTGAACATCACAACTCAACAAAAGAAGTTGACTTGAATTACAATATCCTTCCAATGTAGAGTGTATTGGGTGTAAGATGGAACACAGACACCGACACATTTTCAGAAGGTGAACATCACAACTCAACAAAAGAAGTTGACTTGAATTACAATATCCTTCCAATGTAGAGTGTATTGGGTGTAAGATGGAACACAGACACCGACACATTTTCAGAAGGTGAACATCACAACTCAACAAAAGAAGTTGACTTGAATTACAATATCCTTCCAATGTAGAGTGTATTGGTGTAAGATGGAACACAGACACCGACACATTTTCAGAAGGTGAACATCACAACTCAACAAAAGAAGTTGACTTGAATTACAATATCCTTCCAATGTAGAGTGTATTGGGTGTAAGATGGAACACAGACACCGACACATTTTCAGAAGGTGAACATCACAACTCAACAAAAGAAGTTGACTTGAATTACAATATCCTTCCAATGTAGAGTGTATTGGGTGTAAGATGGAACACAGACACCGACACATTTTCAGAAGGTGAACATCACAACTCAACAAAAGAAGTTGACTTGAATTACAATATCCTTCCAATGTAGAGTGTATTGGGTGTAAGATGGAACACAGACACCGACACATTTTCAGAAGGTGAACATCACAACTCAACAAAAGAAGTTGACTTGAATTACAATATCCTTCCAATGTAGAGTGTATTGGGTGTAAGATGGAACACAGACACCGACACATTTTCAGAAGGTGAACATCACAACTCAACAAAGAAGTTGACTTGAATTACAATATCCTTCCAATGTAGAGTGTATTGGGTGTAAGATGGAACACAGACACCGACACATTTTCAGAAGGTGAACATCACAACTCAACAAAAGAAGTTGACTTGAATTACAATATCCTTCCAATGTAGAGTGTATTGGGTGTAAGATGGAACACAGACACCGACACATTTTCAGAAGGTGAACATCACAACTCAACAAAAGAAGTTGACTTGAATTACAATATCCTTCCAATGTAGAGTGTATTGGTGTAAGATGGAACACAGACACCGACACATTTTCAGAAGGTGAACATCACAACTCAACAAAAGAAGTTGACTTGAATTACAATATCCTTCCAATGTAGAGTGTATTGGGTGTAAGATGGAACACAGACACCGACACATTTTCAGAAGGTGAACATCACAACTCAACAAAAGAAGTTGACTTGAATTACAATATCCTTCCAATGTAGAGTGTATTGGGTGTAAGATGGAACACAGACACCGACACATTTTCAGAAGGTGAACATCACAACTCAACAAAAGAAGTTGACTTGAATTACAATATCCTTCCAATGTAGAGTGTATTGGGTGTAAGATGGAACACAGACACCGACACATTTTCAGAAGGTGAACATCACAACTCAACAAAAGAAGTTGACTTGAATTACAATATCCTTCCAATGTAGAGTGTATTGGGTGTAAGATGGAACACAGACACCGACACATTTTCAGAAGGTGAACATCACAACTCAACAAAAGAAGTTGACTTGAATTACAATATCCTTCCAATGTAGAGTGTATTGGGTGTAAGATGGAACACAGACACCGACACATTTTCAGAAGGTGAACATCACAACTCAACAAAAGAAGTTGACTTGAATTACAATATCCTTCCAATGTAGAGTGTATTGGGTGTAAGATGGAACACAGACACCGACACATTTTCAGAAGGTGAACATCACAACTCAACAAAAGAAGTTGACTTGAATTACAATATCCTTCCAATGTAGAGTGTATTGGGTGTAAGATGGAACACAGACACCGACACATTTTCAGAAGGTGAACATCACAACTCAACAAAAGAAGTTGACTTGAATTACAATATCCTTCCAATGTAGAGTGTATTGGGTGTAAGATGGAACACAGACACCGACACATTTTCAGAAGGTGAACATCACAACTCAACAAAAGAAGTTGACTTGAATTACAATATCCTTCCAATGTAGAGTGTATTGGGTGTAAGATGGAACACAGACACCGACACATTTTCAGAAGGTGAACATCACAACTCAACAAAAGAAGTTGACTTGAATTACAATATCCTTCCAATGTAGAGTGTATTGGGTGTAAGATGGAACACAGACACCGACACATTTTCAGAAGGTGAACATCACAACTCAACAAAAGAAGTTGACTTGAATTACAATATCCTTCCAATGTAGAGTGTATTGGGTGTAAGATGGAACACAGACACCGACACATTTTCAGAAGGTGAACATCACAACTCAACAAAAGAAGTTGACTTGAATTACAATATCCTTCCAATGTAGAGTGTATTGGGTGTAAGATGGAACACAGACACCGACACATTTTCAGAAGGTGAACATCACAACTCAACAAAAGAAGTTGACTTGAATTACAATATCCTTCCAATGTAGAGTGTATTGGGTGTAAGATGGAACACAGACACCGACACATTTTCAGAAGGTGAACATCACAACTCAACAAAAGAAGTTGACTTGAATTACAATATCCTTCCAATGTAGAGTGTATTGGGTGTAAGATGGAACACAGACACCGACACATTTTCAGAAGGTGAACATCACAACTCAACAAAGAAGTTGACTTGAATTACAATATCCTTCATTCCAAATGTAGAGTGTATTGGGTGTAAGATGGAACAGACACGAACAGTTTTAGAAGGTGAACATAAACCCAACAAAAGGTTGACTATATGGATGTAGTTAAAGTATCCTTCAATGTAGAGGGATAGGTGGGTGTGATGATGGACATCAGAAAGATGAGTAATGAGACATTTTATGCAGAAAGGTGAACTCACAACTGCAACGAAGGAGAAGTTGACGTGATAGTTACAATATGTTCCAATGTAGAGAGTATTGGGTGTAAGATGGAACAGCAGAGCGACATCATTTTCCAGAAGGGTGATACATCACACTCAGCAAAAGAAGTTGACTTGAATTACAATATCCTTTTCATGTTGAGTGTATTGGGTGTAAGATGTGACAAGAAGACCGACAATGTTCAGAAGGTGAACGTCACGACTGCCAAACAAAAAAAGATTTTTGGATTGAAAAATTTTTTCATAAATACTGCCCTTACAAGTGATTGTTTGGTGTATTGGTGTGAAGATGGAAACAGAAGAAAGTTTTCAGAAGGGTGAACATACAACTCACAAAGAAGTTTGACTATGGCAATTACAATATCTTCCAATGTACGAGTGTATTGGGTGTAAGATGGAATACAGAACCAGGACACTTTCGAAGGTGAAACATGCACAATCAAAGCAAAGGAGAGTTGCTTGAATTGGCATATCTTGGCAATGTAGAGTGTATTGGGTGTCGTGATGGAACACAGCCGACATGTTTTAAGAAGGTGGACCTCACACTCAACTAAAGACGTTGACCTTGAATACAATATTCTTCAATGTAAGTTGTTTCGGGCTGTCAGATCGCACCCTCAGACACAGACATTTTAAGAAGGTGACACATCACAATAACATCAAAGTGACTTATTCAATATCCTTTCCAATGTGAGTGTATTGGGTGGTAAAGATGGAAAAAGACCGACAATTTTCAGATAGTGGAAATGACATCAAAAAAGAGTTGACTGAAATTAATAATATCTTCCCATTGTACGAGTGTATTGGGTGTCAGTGGAACACGACACCCCTGAGAATTTTTCAGAAGGGTGACATCACAATAACCATAGAGGAGTTGACTTAAGTACAATTATCCTTCTATGTAAGTGTATGGGTGTCAGCTGGAACAGACACAGACACTTTTAAGTAGGTGACATCAGCACACTCACACTAGAGTTGACTTGAATCTGCAATATCCTTCATGTAAGTGTATTGGAGGAGTTGGGAGACGGAAAGCATGAGATGAAGGGTAAACAAATAGAATGCATTGAGAAGGGTTACGAGAAGAGACACTTAGATAGATAAAATGTGTCACGAGTGCAAGTATAAGTAGGGGAGGGTTTATCATGGAGAGGACAGAGTTATATAAGTGAACAAGGGGTGAGACATGATAGGCTGTAGGATAAGAGTGAATGGATGCGGAATAGGTGATGGATACGGAGCACGATAAGAGGAAGTTCCGTAGATATAAGAAAGTATGTCGAGTAGAGGAAGGTGAGAGATACATAGACGAGAGATAGAAGATTGAGCATAGTGATGAATATACAGATTGGTGTAATGATTGGAGTGGTGATGTAGTAAGAGGGAGTAAAACGGAGTGGTTAAATTTAGGTTATATGAAAAATATGAGTATATTGGATGTGATTAAGGAGACTAGGTAGAATGTGGATATGGGAAATAGTGTGTAAAAGATTCAGTTGTAAGATGTGTACAGTAGTTAATATGAAGGAAGGGAGAGAGGTATTACATTAAGTTAGGTTTACGAGTATTGGTAGGATTGAGAGGATGTCAGGATGACAATTAGAAGTGGGATATAGACCAGCAGTGACGGATCGTTTGGAGAAATTTCAACAGGTTGTAGTGGATAATCGTACATGATTAAGGTGATCTTTATTTGGCATGCAGAATAGGTATAGTGAAATGGTTCGATTAGTGTAGGTCAGATAAGGTTGGGGGCCTTATCATTCAGACTCGAAGATTAGCCACACGCGGTTTCTGAGAGCACACACGACGAAATTGAATATAGCTCTGAGGTCCTGCAGGCAGACATAACGGATGATGACACGAGATGGTGAATGGTAAACTTAATTGCGAATAAGAGGAGAGAGCGCAAGACTGCCGCGTAGGCTACTTGACGTTCATAGCATTAATATACCAATGCGTGTCAATGTTGGAGTATTCTTTGGGTTAGTAGGTCAGAGACCAGTGTCACCTCGAGTGACAAACAGGTGACACTACACATAGACGGTAGCTAATATTCAGTTGCTTATGTATGTAGTATGGGGCTATAACTAAGGACCACAAAGGCACAAACACACGTAGTTGCTTCCGCATCGGTAAGGAGAGATATCAACTACAAGACGTTAGAATTATTAGTACACCCGAAAGGTAATAGACAGCACACCACATGTACGTGTTAGATTTAATTCGCATACAAGGAATGGATGAGATTAATAGGATCTACAGTGTAGTACGTAATATAGAGAGGTTGATACTAGTGGTATTACTTTGTAGCACACGGATTTAATACCAGGCGGTTAGCTCGCAGGCTTGACGAGCTTGTCGCTGCTACTCTACATAGATATGTGAGATAGTTCATTGATAGTGTATCGTTGGGCATAGACGCACACACGCTGTATTATGAACTGAAAATAGGGTGCATTAAGCGACATTTGATTGACGCGGCTAGGTGCAGTGCGGCCAGGCCTCAGTTAAGCCTTTAGCCACGCTCTGTCCACTGTTCGGCAACGGGCTAGCAGTCACCGGAGACGTGGCGGTCAACTCTGGGTGACATCCGAGTGTCGAACTGAGGCCGTGCTCGCTTTGAGGAGTTCACACTGTCCTTCTGACAGGCACAGGTGTGGAGACTTGTTTCCTATTCCTTACCCCTTGTGTATTGTTTCAGCTGCACGCCCCTGGCTTTTCGGCCGGTGCCCATTTCCACCTCAGCGGTTGGCTTTGCTTACCATTACTTCTTCCTGTCGCGTGTCTGGTTGCTGGACCCCCCCCGCCCTTTTCCGCCGGTGCCAATCCACCTCCAACGAGCAGTTCCTTGGCCTTTTACAACATCCTTCACTGGGTCGACGGTCTTGGGGTGGTCGACATGGGACGCGGACCCCGGGCCATTTTCGACGGGTGACTCCTCGCGCACACCAGCGTTGCCTTGAATTCACGACCCCGTATTTCGACGGAGGTTCAGACAATGGGACACTCGCCCTAATTTCCAGACCGGGCACCATCACACCTCCCCATCAGTTGCGTTGCACTTTAACGACTCTTCCATGTAGTAGAGGTCTTGGGTGTCAGTGGACACAGACACGCCCCCTTTTCAAGCGGTGCAATCACCCTCCGAAGTTGACTTGCCTTCAATATCTTCACTGTTCACGTGCTTGGGTGTGTGGCCACCGACCCTGCCATTTTCGCGGTGCCATGCACCTCACCAGGTGACTTGACTCCTAGTACTTCACTGTCGCGTGTCTTGGGGTGTAAAGATGGACCAAGAACGACCTGTTTCGCGTGATCACACTCACCCCACCGTTGATTGATCCATCTCTCATGTACATGTAATTGGGTGTCAGAATGGCCCACGCCCATGCACATTTTCCGCCGGTGCCATCCCTCCCCGACGTGTTTACTACATTCTTCCTTGTGCGTGTCTTGGGTAAGATGGCACCCGACCCCGGCATTTCCGAGGGACCCCCCAACGGTTGATTGCTTTACTTGTAGCGTGTATGGGTGTACTGGCCCAGCCACCGACTATTTTGCACGGTGAGCTCCACACATCCACCACGACCGTTGATGCCTTCACCTATAACTTCCCTGTACGCGTGTAAATTGGGCTGTGAGCTGGACCGTAGCCTGACCAGTTTAGGGGTGACTCCTCACCCACGCAGTTGATTATTGCATTCCACTCTTCTTCCTGTAGGTGTATTGGGTGTCGATGCACACGACCCAGCTTTTCACGGGGACCACCAGCCCCCCAGACATGTTGCTCTTTGCTTCCTATCTTTACATTGCTTTTCCTCATGTAGACGTTGTTGGGTTTGTCACGACTGGACACCCGCGGCCTGGCCATTTTTCCGCCGGTGCCCTCCCTCCCACACAGCCGTGCTTGTTCACCTATCCTTCCCCTGTGACGTGTATTGGGTGTCAGCTGACAGCCGTGACACCTTTCAGCCGGGTGACCATCACACCTCACCCCAGGCCGTTGATTGACTTCCACTATCCTTCCTGTAGAGTGTTGGTGTATGGCCACGACACCAGCTTTCGACGTGCCTCCACCCCACGCGTTGATTGACATTACTTCTTCCACTTGAGTGTATTGGTGTACGACTGGACAAGGCCACGGCCTTTCGCAGGGTGAGACCTCCCCTCACACGGCGACAGTTTGCTTATGCACTAAGAGCAGAAGTATCAGCTTCCCGATTGCAGAGTGGTTATTGGAGATGTACTGTAGCTGAGCGACACACTGGAGCCTGCCTTTTAAGACCGGGGCCATTCACGTCCACCCGAGTTGCCTTGATTACTATTTCAATGTCGCGTGTATTGGGTTCCGCTGGACCGACCCGCCTTTTCCGCACGGTGCCTACACCTCAGCCCGAGTTGCCTGACTCCCAATCTCTTCATGTAGGTGATGGGTGTCAGCATGGCCGACCCGACTTTAGACGGTGACCTTCACCCTCTATAAGCGTAAGCTTGCTTACTCTCTATCCTGTAGCGTGTCTTGGGGGTGTAGCAATGGACCCCGACACCGAACTTTTTAGCGGTCGATACCCATCACCTCGCGTTGCCTTGCTTCCTCTCTTCCCATGTAGCGGTGTATTTGGTATGTAACAAAGGAATGGTTAGTCGGATCTCACGCCGAAGGGACGACATTTTCCGCATCAGGTGACCAATCCCCCGCGTTGACTGCTTACACTCCTCAATGTAGCGTGTATTGGGGTGTAAGATGGCCACCGCCCGACCACTCCTTCAGAGGTGACCCCTCATCAACCCAGAGTTGATTGACTTACACCACTTCCTGTAGAGTGTTTTGGTTACAGATGGCACCACTCCGACCAATTTGTAGGGTGCCATCACTCAGCAAGAGTTGCTTGACTTCACTTGCTGTCCAATGTAGAAAGTGTGATTGGTTGGGTGTCGAGATGGGCCCAGCCACCGCGCCATTTTCGCACGGTCAACTCCAATCACCCCGCAGTGCGCTTGCTTACACTCTCCTTCCTGTATGACGTGTTTGGGGTCACGAAGTGGGAACGAAACCCCCGACATTTTCGAGTGACATCACCCATCACCCGAGTTGAACCTGATGCAACATTCCAATGTAAGAGTGTATTGGTGTAAGAAAGGACAAGCCGAAAACCCGCACATTCAGAAGGTGAACATCAAACAAATCATCAAAAAGAAGATTGACTGAAATTCAAGTGCTTTCAAAACAATGTAGAGTGTATTGGGTGTGAGATGGAACATATGTGACAACAGACGACATTTTAGATGTGGAAAATCACACCTCAACAAAGAAGTTGACATTTTTGAATTGACAACATCTTCAATGTACGAGAGTAATTGGGTGTAACGATGGAACAGACACGGACATTTTAGAAGGTGAACATCTAACTCACAGAGTTGAATTGAATTCAATATCCTATTCAATGAAAGTGCATTGGGTGTAAGATGGAACCGACACGCAGACAGAATATTTAGAAGTGAAGCATACAAGTAAAGAAAAGAATTGACTGAATTACAATAACTTCGCAATGTAGAGTGTATTGGGTAGTAAAGTGGAACACAGAACATTGACACGGATTTTCAGAAGGTGAAAATCAAACTCAACAAAAGTAGTTAGACTTTGATTAAAGAGTCTCCATGTAAAGTGTATTGTGTAGATGGAACGACACGGACACATTTAAGTGATAACACAACTGCGCACAAGAGAGGTGACAGCTGGAGTGAGTGTGGAGATTATTCTTGGTCCAATGTAGTAGTGTATGGGTAAGATGGAACACAGACATGAAGAATTTTCAGAGGTGAACATCCACACAAGTAAAGGTGACTATGGAGAGATGACATATCTTGCAATGTAGATGGTAGTGTAGTGGGATGTGAAAGATGTGGAAGCACATGAACGACGCAAGATGAGAGAAAAGTTTGTCAGAAGGGTGAACATATCAAATCAAAAATAAGTTGAATTGATTACAATTCTTCAAGTAGAGTGTATTGGGTGAGTGGGAGGTGAGTAGACAGCCAGAAGAAGTGATGTAGAGAAGTGAGACTCAGACATATTGCGTGGATATGACAGGAATAATGGACACAAAGAAGTTTGGACTTGAATTAGATGATTCTTATGTAGAGGTGTATTGGTGTAAGATCGGAACACAGACCAGAACATTTTCAGGGGTGAAATCAAACTCAACAAAAGAGTTGACTTGATTACATATGTTTCAATGTAGAGTGTAGTTGGGGTGTAGATCGAACACAGACACCGGACTAATTTGAGTCAAGAGGTGAAATACACAATCAAAAAAAGTTGCGTTGATATTATATCCTTACAATGTAGAGTGATTGGGTGTAAGATGGAAACAGACAGCACTAGACTTTTTCAAGAGAAGTGACATACACACCCCAAAAAGTTGAATTGAATTACAATATCCTTCGCAATGTAGATGGTATTAGGGTGTATAGATGGCCAGAACCGAACATATTTTTCGGAAGTGATCAACAAGCATCAACAAAAGAATTTGATCTTGATTACATATCCTCATGTAGAGAGTATTGGGTGTAAGATGGAAAGAGACACGACACTTTTCAGAAGGGTGAACATCACAACTCACAAGAAGTTGACTTGAATTACAATATCTCCAATGGTGAGTGTATTGGGTGAAGATGAACACAGACGACATGTTCGGAGAAGGTGAACTCATAACCAACAGAAAGAAGTTGACTTGATTACAAAATGCTTCATGTTGAGTGTATTGGGTGTGAAGATTGGAACACAGACTCGAACATTTTCAGAAGGTAGACATACACCAAGAGTTGACTTGATTAAATATCTTCAATGTAGAGTGTATGGTGTAGATGGATATTCAGACACGAACATTTTCATGAAGGTGACATCCCAGATCAACAAAAGAAGTTGAGTTGGAATTGGCAATATCCTTTCATGTAGGAGTGTATTTGGGTGTAGATGGAAGCAAGAAAGAACAGTTTTAAGAGGTGACTCACTCTAACATATAGAGTTTGACTTGAATTCAATATCTCCATGTAGATGTAAATTGGGGTTAGAATGGAACCAGACATTCGGCACTTTTAAGAAGGGTGAAACATACAACTCACAAAAAAGTTGACTTCATTAAATATCTTCCAATGTAGAGGTATTGGGTGTAAGATTGAACGACAGCCGCATTTTCGAAGGGACATCTACATCAACAAAAGAATGATTTGAATACGACTATTCCGCAATGTGAGTGTTTGGGTGTCAGATGGAATCACAGACACCGACACTTTTCAGAAGTGTGAACATCATCGAAGCATAAGAGTTGACTTGAATTAAATATGCTTGCAGATGTAGAGGTTGTATTGGGTGTCCAGTGGAGAACAGACACGTGACACTTTTAAGAAGGTGACATCAAACTCACATAAGAAAGTTGATTGCATGCAAATAGTCCGTTCAATGTGAGTGTATTGGTGTAAGGATGGACACAGACTCCGAACATTTTTTCAGAAGGTGAAGCATCAGCAACTCATATAGGTAGAGTTGAAATTCTATCTTTCCAATGAGTGTGTATTGGTGTAGAGATGGAACTACAGACACCGACATTTCAGACGGTGAAAAAACTCAAGCATAAGAAGTTGACTTAATAAATCTACAATGTAAAGTGTATGGGTGTAAGTGGAACAGACACCTGACACAGTTTTAGAGGTGAACATCATCAAACAAAGAAGTGATGTGATAACTATCTTACAATGTAAGTGATATTGGGGTGTAAGATGAACACAGACACAGAAGTTTTTCAGAAGGATGAACATTACAACATGACTAGAAGTTGCTATGATTCATTAATCTATCAATGGAAGTGTGATTGGGTGTAAGATGGAACAGCAGACATCAGAAGAATACGGTACATTTCAGAAGGGTGACGACAACTAACAAAAGAAGTTGACTTGAATTAAATATCTTCAGTGAGAGTGTATTGGGTGTACAGATGGAAGAACGACCGAACTTATTCAAGAAGGGTGCTCAACAACTCAACAAAAGAAGTTGACTTGATACAATAAATCCTTTGTAATGTAGAGTGTATTGGGTGTAATGATGAAGACACATGAAATTTTAGAAGTGAAGCATACACCACAAAGAAGTTGACTTGAATTTACATATATTTCAATTGAGAGTGTATTGGGTGTAAAGAATGGAACAGAACGCACAAGTTTTCAGAAGGGTGAGACATAATCAAGCAAAAGAGTTGGACTTGAATTACAATTCCTTCAAATGGTAGAGTGTATTAGGGTATAAGATGGAGAAACACGAACGACAGACACATTTAATAGAAGAGAACAACTCAAATAAACAAATAAAGAAGTTGGAACTTGATACATATGCCTTCCTAATAGTAGAGTGTTGGTGGTAAGATGGAACGAGACACGCAAAGAATTTAGAAAGGTGATATCCACCAGCAAAGAATTGACTTGAATTAAATATACTGCCATGTAAGAGTGTATTGGTTAAGAGGAACAAGACACCGAGACTATTTTCGGAAGGTGAACATAATCACAAAAGAAGTTGACTTGAATTACAATATCTTGCCAATGTAGAGAGTATTGGTGTAAATGGAAAAGTCAGACAAAGACAATTAGAGGGGTGACATCACACTCACAATGAGAGTTGATTGAAGTTACCATTCCTTGCGAATGTTGAGTGTATTGGGTGTAAGATGGAAACGACAATCTGGACACATTTCAGAGGGTGACATTCACACGTAATACAAAGAAGTTGATTGATTACAAAATCCTTCCAATTTGATGTATTGGGTGGTAGAGATGAAAGCAGACACGACACAATTTTCAGAGGTGAATGCACATATCACAAAGAAGAGTTGACTTGAATTACAATATCTTCAATGTGAGTGTATTTGGGTGTTAAGTGGAATACAGAACGACACATTTTCAGAAGGTGAAGTACAATCACAAAAGAGTTGATTGAATTGAATATCTCCAATGTAGAGTGTATTGGGTGTCAGATGTGACAGACAGAACCGCCGACACATTTTAAAGAAGGTGAAAGTCAACAACATATAGAAGTTGACTTGAATTATTATCGCTTCATATGTAGAGTGTATGTGGGTGTCAGATGGAAACAGACACGACACATGTTTAAGAAGGTGAACATACACCAACAAAGAGTTGAACTTCATTTATTATTCAATGTAGATGTTTGGGTGTAAGATGGATACCAGACAGCGCGAACATTTTCAGAGTGATATCATCACAAAACAAAGAGTTGACTTGAATTACAATATCCTTACCAATGTAGAGTGTATTGGTGTCAATGGAATACTAGAACCGACACATTTTAGAAGGTGACTCACAACTTCAACATATAAGAAGTTGACTTGAATTACATATCCTTCAGATGTAGAGTGTATTGGGTGTCAGATGGAACACGACACAGACATTTTAAGAAGGTGCACAACAAGTCTAACTAATGAAATGTGGACTGATTGCAATGTTCTTCCAATTGAGTGGTATGTGGGTGTAAAGATGAACACAGAACGGCACAGTATTTTTCAGAGGTGAACATTCTACATCACATAAAGAAGTTGAACTTGATTACAGTATTTCCAATGTAGAGTGTATTGGGTGTAAGATGGAACATAGACAAGGACAGGCATTTTCAGAAGGTGATCATTCAACTCGAAGCATTGAGTTGAATTGAATTAAATATCTTTCAGGAAGTGTAATTGGGTGTCAGATGAACACAGAGACCGACACATTTTCAGAAGGTGAACATACTACTACATAAGAATGTTGCTGAGATTACATATCTTCAATGTGAGAGTGTATTAGGTTGTAAGATGGAACAGCAGACCGAAGATTTTTAAGAGTGAAACATAAATCAAAAAAGAAGTTGCTTGATTACATATCTTCAATGTAGAGTGTATTGGTGTATGATGGAACAAACAAGACCGAACAATTATTCAGAAGGTGACATACAATAACATAGAAGTTGACTTGAATTAGAATAATCTGAATGTAGAGTAGTATTTGGGTGTGAGGAACCAGACTCGACACTTTCAGATAGGATGACTACCTCAAATAAGAAGTGACTTGAATTAAATATTTTCAATGTCGAGAGGTTTAGGTGTAGATGGACCCATGAGACACCGACACAGTTTTAGAAGGTAACTAAACTTCACAAAAGAGTTGCTTGAATTACAATATCTTCATGGTAGAGGTGTAGTGGTGTTAGATGGGAAGCCAGACACCGACACAGTTTCAAAGGTGAACATACAGATCACGTAAGAAGCATTAATTGATAAGAAGAACTCAATGTGAGTGTATTGGGGTGGTAAGATGGAAACGAGCCGGCATGTTGTTCAGAAGGTGACATTCAACATCAATATAAGAAGTAGATTTAAAAGTTACAATATCCTTCTAATGTAGAGTGTATTGGTGTAATGATGGAAACGACCCGAACATATTTTCAAGGTGAAACACAACTAACATAAGATGTTGACTTGAATTCAATTCGTTCCATGTAAGTGGTATTGGGTGTAAGATGGATACAGACACGACACATTTTCAGAGTAACATAACACAAAAAGAAGTTGAAGCTTGAAATTACAACATCTTCCATGTAGAGTGTATTGGTGTAGGAAGGATGAAACAGACAACCGACATTTTCAAAGGTGAAGATCACACTAACAAAAGAAGTTGACTTGAATAACGACATCTTCCAATTGAGAAGTGTTTTTGGGGTGTAAGATGGAAACAACAGACACTGACACATTTTCAGAAGGTGAACTCTACAAGCTCAACGAAGAAGTTGAGTTGATTATCAATCTTCCAATGTAAAGTGTTTGGGTGTAAAGATTGGACACAGACACCGACGACATTTTCAGAAGGTGAACAATCACAGAACAACAAAGAGTTGAATTGAATTAAGAGTGTGGAGATGTTAAGTGGGGTGTGTAAGATGGATACAGACAGCAGTTTGGCATGGACATTTCAGAAGGTGAAATATACACGTCAACAAAGAAGTTGACTTGATTCATCTTTTCTCTTTATGTAGAGGTGGTGTAGATGGAACATGACACCGAAATTTCAGAAGGTGAACAAGTCAACTGCAACAAAAGAAGTTGATTTGATTACAAGTCTTCATGTAGAGTGTATTGGGTGTATAGTGGAAAGTAGACACGTACTAACATTTTCAGAAGGTGACATCACAATGAAACACAAGAAAGTTGACTGTGAATTACGACTCTCAATGGGAATGGAGTAATATGGGTGTAGGATGTAACCAGACCGCTGAACCTTTTGCAGAAGGTGACATTGACACAATCATCAAAAAGAAGTTGAACTTGATTAATAATACTCTTGCCAGTATGTAAAAGTGCATTGGGGTAGAGGGAACACAGCACCTGACAACGATTTCAGAAGGTGAAGAATGACATCAACGAAAGTAGAGTTGACTTGAGATTACAATGAACGTTCAATGTGAGTGTATTGGGTGTAAGATGGAACAGGACGCGGGCTTATTCAGAAGGGGAAATCAAAGTCAAACAAAAGATTTGAGCTGATTATACAAGTATCCATCAATGTATGTATTGGGTGTAAGATGACACAGACACGACAAGTGACATTTCAGAGAGGTGACATACAAATCAATCATAAGAGTTGACGTTGAATTTACAATATGCTTCAATGTAGGATGTATTGGGTGTATGTGGACACAGCACCAAGAAAGTCATAAATATGTTCAAGAAGTGGTGAAACATACAACCGGAAAAGAAGTGACGTTGAATTACAATATCCTACGCAATGTAAGTGTATTGGGTGTAGAGATGGACGATCAGACATAAGGTCTTGTGTATATTTTTTCGGAAGAGTGAACATACACCAAAGCAAAGAGAAGTGACGTTGAGTTAACAATAATCCATGGTAGAGTGTATTGGGTGGTGAGATTGGAACGCAGACACCGACTACAAGACTAGTTGTTCAGAAGGGTAACACTCCAGACTCAACAAAAGAAAGGTTTGACTTGGATTACGATATGTCTTACCAATAGTGGGTGTATGGGTGTAGATGACAGACATCCAAGGACTTTTTCAAAGGTGAACTAAAGATGAAACATCAAAAAGTTTGACGTTGAAATTAACATTATCCTTCCAATGTAGAGTGATGGGTGTAAGAAGTGGTAAGATCAGACATGCGATACTTTTTTCAGAGGGTAAAAATTCACAGACATACAAAATGAGTTGACTTTGAATTTGAATGCACTCCAATGTAAGTGTTCGGGTGTAAGATAGAGGGGAATCAAAGTAGCAGACAGCGGACATTTTCAGAAGGGTGAACATGATGACGACACTGAAAGGAAAGAAGTTGCTTGAATTACATATAATACTTCAAGTAGATGTTATTGGTTGTTAGATGGAAACAGACAACAGAGAAATTTTAGAAGGTGAACACAAGACAGTACGCAACATTAAGTATTGACTGGAGATTAGAATATCTTCAATGTAGATGTGGTATTTGGGTGTAGATGGGACACAGAGTGAGAGATGCATCATTTTCAGTAAGGGTGAACTTCAGCAGATGCAGACGAATGAGGAATGGACTGAACAAATACTCTTGCAATGTAGAGTGTATTGGGTGATAAGATGGGAACAGCAGGGTTAGACACGATCGTTTTAGAGAGGGTGAACATAAAATATAGAAAAAGAACGTTGGAAGTTGATTCATGTCTTTAGCCAATTAATTGTATGGTGTAAGATGGAACGTACAGACGAAAGACATTTCAGAAGGTGAACTCCGGACCAACACAAGAAGTTGTACTGAGAATTATCAAATATGCTTGCCAATTAGAGTGTGTTTGGGTGAGAGATGGGAACACATGACACTGGGAGTGCACTTTTCAGAAGGAGATGAACACAACAGGTCATATGAAGAAGTAGAGTCTTGGATTAAGCAATATCTGTCCAGATGTAGAGGTTGTGTGGTTAAGCTGGAGACCGACTCGGACACTTTCAGAGGGTGATCCAGATCAAGATAGTCAGTTACATTGAATTTAGCATTCCTTCATATGTAGAGTGTATTGGGTGTAAGATGGAATACAGCCGGCACTTTTCGAAGGTGAAATAGAACTCCAACAAAGAAGTTGACTTGAATTCAAATTTCAATGTAGAGTGTATTTGGTGATAAGAGTGGAGAGACTAGATCAGCCTGAAACAATTTTTAGAAGGTGAACATCGACAGTAACAAAAGAAGTTGACTTGAATATAAACGATCTTCCATTAGAGTGTTTTGGGTGTTAGAGATGGAAGACAGACACCTGGAGGCGACAGATATATTTCAGAGGTGAAAAAAAAATTAACATCACAACTCAACAAAGAAGTTTGAGACTTGAATTTAACAGATCTTCACAATGTAAGTGTAGTGTGGGGTGTTAAGATGGAAGCACGAGAGAACCGAGGCAGCGCAATTTTCAGAGGATGAATATGCACAGCTAAACAAATGAAGTGTGATTGAATTAAATATCTTCAATGTAAGTGTTATTGGTTGTAAGATGGGACACAGCATTCACTATCACTATTGTGTCAGGTAAGGTGGAACACATTGACAATGCGAAAGCCATAAGAAGTTGATGTGGAAATGTTAGCAACATCTTCATGTAGAGTGTATTGGGTGTATAGTGGAACTACACATACAGCAGACATCGGACAGTTACATTTCAGAGGTGAAAATCACAATCAACAAAGAAGTTGACTTGAATTACAGACGTCTTCCAATGTAGAGTGTATTGGGTGTCAAGCTGGAACATAGACCCGAAAATTTTTCCAAGGTGAAGATCACTACATCAAACAAATAAGAGTTGAATTAGAATACGAAAATCCTTCAATGTGTGAGAGTATTGGTGTAAGATGGAACAGGACACCGGACGCATTTTCAGATAAGGTGAACATCACAACATCAAAAAGAAGTTGACTGGAATTGAATATTCATGTAAGTGCATTGGGTGTAAGAATGAAGACAGAAAGACAATCGACAAACATTTTAAGAGGTGAACATTATACATACTCAACAAAAGCAAGTTGATATTGAATTAAAGATAACTTCCAATAGAGTTGTAGTTGGGTGTAAGATGTGAAACAGATCACCGACACATTTTCAGAAGGTGAACATTGAAGATCACAAAGAAGTTGACTGAAATTGCATCCATTCCAATGTTAAAGTGTTGGGTGAAGATGGAAACGACACGACACATTTTTCTAAGTAAGGGTGACTCACAAAGTCACAAGAGAAGTTGCTTTGAATTCATATCGCTTTGGCCTTCAGATGTAGATGTTAGGTGTAATGGAGCTTACACTAGCGACTAAGAATTTGATCAGAAGGTGAAACATACAACACAGACAAGAGAAGTTGATTGAAGTTACTTATGATCCTTCTTGTAGAGTGTTTGGGGTTAAGATGGAGACGAGCACAGCGAGATATTTCGGAGTGAAATACAACTCAATAAGAAGAAGTTGATTGATAATTCAATGATATTCGATGTGAGTGTATTGGGTGTGGATGTGAAGCGAGAACAAATTCGTTGTTTAAGACATCTTTTCAGAAGGGATGAACTCAGCAACTCAAGCAAGAAGTTGACTGTGAATTTATATATATCCTTCCAATGTATGAGTGTATCGGGGTGGTTAGATGGACACAGACACCAAGATATTTTAGAAGGTGTGACATCAACGAACGCACAAAAGAAGTTGACATTGAATTTAAATTAAATCTGCTCGCATGATGTAGGAGGTGTATATGGATATTGGGATGTATAGATGGAACGTGTGAACTCAGGGCCATGACAGAGTTTCTATGAAAGGGTGATATGACTACAAGTCAAGCAAAAGACGTATATGGTAATTCAAGTCAAATTCTTTTGTTGAGTTGTAGAATGTTCACCTTCCAAAATGAATGTCGGTGTCTGTGTTCTATCTTTACACCAATTAGCACTCTCATTGAAGAGGATATGTAATTCGTAATTGTGGTTGATTGGGATTGTGATGTAATCGCTCTGAAAGGTCTTGGTGTCTGTGTTCCATCTTAACACCATACACTCAATTGGAAGGATGTTATTCAAGTCAACTTCTTTTGTTGAGTTTGTGATGTTCACCTTCTGAAAATGTGTGGTGTCGTGTTGGCATCTTACACCTACACTTTCATGGATGGATATTGTATTCAAGTCAACTTCTTTTTGTTGCGTTGTGATATGTTATTTCTGAAATGTGTGGTGATTGTTCATCTTACATCAAATAACTCTATAGGAAGGTTATGTAATTTAGATCAACTTCTGTTGTTGAGTTGTGATGTTCCACTCTGAAAATGTGTCGGTGGTCTGTGTTGCTCTACACCATGCACTTTCCATTGAAGTATTTGTAGATTCCAAGTTGAACTTTTTTGTTGAGTTGTGATGTCACTTTTGGAAAAATTGATGTCGGTGGTTCGTGTGTTGTCCGTCTTACACCAATACTGTCTTATGCATTGGAAGGATGTTGGGTAATGTCAATCAACTTCTTATTGTTGAGTTGTGATGTTCACGTTCTGAAAATGTGGATCGGTGTCTGATTGGTTCATCTTGCCCAATATCAATCTACAGACTTGGAAGGATCGTTGTAATATCACGGGTCAGAAGCTTCTTTTGTTAGAGGGTGTAGATTGTTACGGTATCTGAAGGAGGGAAAATGGTAGTCGGGTGTTGTGGTTGCGATCTTACAGGCCGGCATAAGGTTAGACGTCTGGATCAGCGTTTAGGAAGGGATGGGTTGTAATTCAAGGAAAGTCGTTTTTGTGGAGTGTGATTGTGGTCGACCTTCTGAATGTGATGCGGTGTCGTTGATTGCCAGTTGGTATTGCACTGCCGAATAGCACTCTCGATTAGGATAGGATATAGTGATATCAAGTTAATCGCTATTTGGTGAGTACTGTGATGAATGGTGCGATAGCGCTTTGAAATGGAGTGAGTCGTGTCTGTGTTTCGCATGATCTTTACAGCGCAATATCATTTAGCATTGGAAAGATATTGTATTCAAGGTCCTTCTTTTGTTGAGTGTGGTGGATGTTGCAGTACAGCCTTCTGAAGAATGTGTCGGGAGTGTCTGTGTTCGATCTTAACACCCAAACATCTACATTGGAAGGAATTGTAGTCATAAGTCAGACTTCTTTGTGGTGAGTTGGAGTGTGATTATTGTTACGCGACGTGCTGAAATGTTCGGTGGTGCTGTGTCTCCTCTTACACCAATACATCTACGATTGGAAGGATGTTGTATTCAAAGTAACTTCTTTTGTTGGGTTGTTATGTTCAACTAGGTCGTGAAAGTAATGATATATGGGAGTATGTCGTTATGTAGTGACGAGGTCGGTTGATGTAGCCAATAGCTGACTGCGCGGGATGCGGGAGATCTTGGGTGGATATGTTCAGTTGCGGCTTCTTTATGGTTGAGGTTGTGATGGTATACTTGATGGAAAAGTGTCGTATGTATGTGTTCATCTGTACCGCAGTACATCAAATGGAAGGATTGTTTCAAGGTTTAAAGTTCATTAGAATTGAGGTTCTTGTGAGGTTACTTGAAAATGTGTCGGGATCTGTGGATCTCATCTTACAGCCCAATACACTCTACATTGGAAGGATGATTGATTACAGTCACTTCTTGTGGGTTGTGATGTTCTTCTGAAAGTCTTGTGTCTGTGTTCCATCTTACACAATTAACTCTACATGAAGGATATTGGTCATTCAAGTCTCTTTTTGTTGAGTGTGATGTTCACTTTCTGAATGAATGTGTCGGTGTCTGGTGTCGTCTAACCCAATAACTCTACATTGGAGAGAATATTGTAATTCAGTCAACTTCTTTTGTGAGTGTGAGTTTCACGCTTCTGAAAATGTGTCGGGTCTGTGTTATCTTACACGGAAAAAAAAGAAGAAACAGAAAAAAAAGAAAAAAAAAAAAAAAAAAAAAAAAAAAAAAAAAAAAACAAAAAAAAAAAAAAAAAAAATAAATAAAAAGCGTTGTACAGGTGAGACTAGTTTCCTGAGTAATGTTGGCTGGAAATGCGGATATTATGAGTAAGTATGTGTGATGAAACGTAGTGGGCGGGGGAGGATCGGTAAGTAGAGATTATGATAGGTATATGAAAAAGAACGACATAAGAGGACGGTGTATTATGATCTAGCTATCCCCAGGATCGGTGCTGCAGACCGAGCTAGGATCGACGTCATAATCACTCAGATCAAGTCCGCGGTAGGTACGGATGGAGAAGCGACTCCTTAGATTCGAGACGGCAGTACGTTGGGGTGACAGTTGACAGCGCCACCACGAGGCTAAAGCAAAGCGATCGCAATTAAGTTTCGACGTAGAAAGGGGAGCAGGCTAGCTCGAGCTCGTTGGGTTCAGGAGTAGACTGATGGGGACACCGGGAGCTAGGGACAATTGGTGTCCAAGGTAGGCCAGTAGTAGACATGCAGGGACGGCCTGAGCCCGCTGTGCTTGGATTGGATGGCCAGCATACCTGACTGCGATCTGATGTAGTCTAAGCGGGTGTAGTGTCTCGTTTCGATGTTTAAGAGACGGCCGGACACCGACGTTTAGCGCGGCGAAGAAGCTCTAGTGAGAATGGTAACATATGCTCGGTAGAGTGGTTGATGACCGTTCAGAGGGTACGAAGATGGTGGACCTCCGTCGCTATATGCACCGTACGTCTGGCTCGGTCAATCGAGAGTATGAGCATCAGCCCGACACTACATATGTGAACTAAACTTGTGGCGGCTACATTCTCGGCAATGTATGTCGTGCACAGTTGAAGGCTTCAATGCGCTGCGCGTGGGTACGCAAGGTCTAAGGTGCTATAAGGCCGGTCGTGGGACCCGACGGTGCAGTAGGCGAAGAAGGTAGGGACGCACGGTTCGTGAGTAGACAGTTCAGTGTAGCTATAGCGACCTATGGGCGTTTAGGGTCCCGACGCTCGGCGGAACCTAGACGGGCTCGGATGAGGCCGGGTAGCGGAGCGTCGAACGCTATTCGAGGCGTAAGTGGATCTGGAGCCTGCGAGCCGTCTCATGAGGCACCGTCCAGACTACGCCCGTACGCGCACGATGAAAGGACTTGAGCACAAGTCGGTGGCGACCAGCCACGCGGTCGAGTGTGCTAGCTCGGAGCATTTAGTTCGGGCCCGTGGCGCGAAGTGTGGTGTGTCCAAGCAGCGGGGTTAGGAATGAGGCTACAGAAGGCAACGCTGCAGTCGGCAGTGAGTATTCCGAGCACGGATGGTCGCCGATCGCCGCGAAACCCCAGCGTCGTAGGAGAGTGAGCCGGCGACTCGAAACGGATGGCTCCGCCAGTCCTCCGGGATACAGATACTCCGTTGACGCATGCGGTGCGCTAGAAGTTATAGAGACGGATGACGGCGTCTGATCGCTGGTGGTGCCGACGCGATTATAGCAGCTTCGCGCAATACCTCTTAGGATATGGTTAGTCAAGTCAACTTCTTTTGGGTTGGGTGTGATGTTCACCTTCCTGAAAATGTCTTGTTGTCTGTGTTCCATTTAACAATAACCCTCAACCATTGGAGGGATATGTATTCAAGTCCTTCTCTTTTGTTGATTGTGGATGTTCACTTCTGAAAATGTGCGGTGGTCTGTGGTTCCCATCTTACACCATACCTCACATTGAAGGATATGTATTCACGTCAACTCTTTGTTGAGTGTGATGTTCCGTTCTGAAATATGTGTCCGGTGTCTGTGGTTCCATCTTAACCAATGACACTCTAACATTGGAGGATATTGTAATTCAAGTCAACTTCTTTTTGTGGGTTGTGAGTTCACCTGCTGAAAAATGTCTTGGTGTCTGTGTTCCTCTTACACCAATATCCTCTACATTGGAGGATATTGTAATTCAAGTCAACTTCTTTTGTTGAGTTGTGATGTTCACTTCTGAAAATGTGTCGGTGTCTGCGTTCCATCTCACAAGACCATAGCGATGACTTAACATATTGGGATAAGTACTATGGTACGTACATATCGAGCCAACTCTACATATGTCGATTGAGTTAGTGAATGGTATGCAGGGTCGAGTAGCCGAGAAAATGTGGTGAGTATGGTGTGTTACCGATCTATAGCATACGGATAATATAGAGATGCTACATGGAAGCGCATCAGTTTGTGATGAAGGTCAAGAGCTTTTGTTGCTATGAGGAGATGTGGAAGGTTCGTTATCTGACGTAAAGTCTTGGGTGTCTGTCGTTCATCTTGGACACAGATGATACCGATAGTGATCCCTGACCAAGCGTACATTTTGAGGAAGATACTGTTATAGTGCAAGTTCAACCTTTTATCTTGTGGCGGTTGATATGTCGTCCGATGTTCTCACATTGTTCGCTAGCTCTGGTTCCATCATTTATCCAAGAGCCTTACGTAGTTGGGATCATTGTAATTCAAGTTGACTTTAGTTGTTATGATGTTTGAGATTTATGCTTCGAGATGGTTCGAGATGTTTGTTTCATTGTACAAAGAGGATGCGTCACGTACATTGCTGACAGGGTTTGTGTGGTATATGTGCAGTCAACGTTATCTGTGCTGCAGGATCGAGTGAGATATTCAGACCTTCTGCAGAATTGATCGGTGTCTAGTATTTGCATCTTACAACCAATGACTTTACATTGGGAAGGATATTGGTGAAGTAAGTCGAACTTCTTGTGTTGAGTTTGTGATGTTACTTTGAACTGTGTCGGTGTCTGTGTTTCTTCTTACACCATATCTCTATCATGGAAGGATGTTGTAATTCAAGTCAATCTTTTTGTGAGTAATCGTGAGTGTTCACCATGCTGAGAGAATGAGAAGGAGTGGGTCTAATGTTCATCTTACCCATAACTCTACATTGGGGACGTTGTAATTAAGTCATTTTTGTGAGTTGTGATGTTCACTTCTGATAAATGTGTCGTGTCTGTGTTTCCATCTTACCCAATACACTCTCAATTGGAGGATTGAATTCAGTACTTCTTTGTTAGTTGTGATGTCATCTGAAGATGTGTCGGTGTTGTGTTCATCTTACACCAGTACACTCTAATTTGAAGGATATGTAATTCAAGAATTTTGTTGATTGTGATGTTCCCTCTGAAAATGTGTCGTGTCTGTGTTTCCTCTTACACCAATCACTTTACATTGGAAGATATTGTAATTCAGTCACTTTTTGTTGAGATTGTGGGTTCACTTGAAAATGTGTCGGTGTCTGTGTTCCTCTTACACCCAAGAAACTCACATCGGGAAGGAATGTTGTAGATATACAGAGTCAAGATAGTCTTTGTTGAGTTTGAGGTGACACTTGTGAATTGTCGGTGTCGTGTGAGATGGTCGCATGCTAAGATGATCACTGGCTGACATTGGAATGGGGATGTTGTTAAGATAGTAGCGCACATTGAGAGATGAGGAGTCGAGTTGTGATGTAATAACTGGGGTGTCGTGTGCAGTGCAGTAGTCTCGTGCTTTAACCCCAATCGTCGCCTCTACATCGGAGGCATGATGGTAGGTTATAAAACGTAATCTTAATGAAGGAAGGTATATTTCTAGAATTCTAGCGATATAGTGTGGTCGTCTTGTTTACATCGTGCAGTGAGCTCTGAGACATGGGAAGGATTATTGTATATTCATCTCACGTTCATTCACACGAGGTTGTGTATTTTTGGACGGTATAGATAAGGTCAGGGTTCTGTGATACGCAATAGATTTACAGCGGCAATACTGCTACTGCATGCGAGGATATCATATATCAGTGAACATTAAGTGGGCGGTGAATGCTGTCGCAGCGTAGTTCTGGTCGTCACACACATTGCGCCTCTTACTGCAGATCAGTGTATGCATACAGATCGAAACTCTGGTTGAGGTTGGTGAGTTCAACGCTACTTAGAAAGATTAGTGGTATACGAGTAGAGCTAGGTGCTTACGAGCTGACCCGTATGTCAACAAGCAGTTGTCGCACACATAACTTTGATATGATTGCAGATGGTCGGATTTGTCTCATGAAATTGTGTGGTGGTCTGTGTTCATCTGACACCGAATCAATAGCACTCTAGCATTGGAAGGTACTTACTATTGGACGGCAGTGTATTAGAGTCTGTGGGCATATCACGATTAATCTGTGTGTCTAGTGTTCATATGATAGCGTACGAATACAGCTCTACAATTTGGAAGGATATTTGGTATTCAAGTCAACTTCTTGTGAGTTTGTGATGTTAACCTCTATGAAAATGTGTCGGTGTCTTGTTCCATTGACCCCACTACCCTAATTGAAGGATATGTGTAATTCAGTCAACTCTTATGTTGAGTTTGTGAGTGTCACCTAGCATGAAGTGTCGTGTCGGGGATGGGTGCATCATCTGGAACTCGAGATCAATATACTTACATGGAAGACTCTTAATCACTCACATTCTAGGTACATTGGGTACGCTGTGGTTCGAGGTTGTGATGAAGTCTTCTGAACATATTCGTGTCTGCTGTTCATCTTTACACGTGCAATGAGGGGAGCACTACACGTTGGAAGGATATTGTAATTCAAAGTCATACTATTGAATGTGAGGTTGTGTATGGATATGGCTGCATATCCTGAAATGGTGGGTATGTGTGTACGGCAACGTTGACAAAGCTAGACCCACTCATACATTGCAAGAGGACTAAATTGAGCGTAATGTTTCTTGATGAGTGTGTTGAGATTGTGATAGTCACCTTGGGCTTGAGTAATGTGTGGCGGTGTCTAGTCTTCCAACTGACCACCATACAGTTACATTTGGGAAGGATAGTTGGTAATTCAAGTACCAACTTGTGTATAGGTTGAGTTTATGTTACTTCTGAAGTGTCGGTGTTCTGTGTTCACTGAACACATACTTACTTGGAAGGATTATTGTAATTCAGTAGACTTCTTTTTGAGTTTATTTCACTTCTGAAAATGTGTCGTGGTGTTGTGTTCCATTCTTACCCAATCACTCACATTGGAAGATATTGTAATTAAGTAACTTCTTTTGTTGAGTTGTGATGTTACTCTTAAATGTGTGGTGTTGTGTTCCATCTGACACCCAATACACTCTAATTGGAAGGATTTGTAAATTAAGTCAACTTCTTATGTTGAGTTGTGATGTTCATCTTCTAAAAGTGTCGGTGTCTAGTGTCTGACACCATACCTAGTGAATGGATAATTGGCTTCAAGTCACTTCTTTGTGAGTTGTGTGGTCACCTTCTGAAAATGTGTCGTGTTGTATTCCATCTTACTACCAATAACTTACATGGAAGGTATTGGGTATTCAAGTCACTTCTTTTGTTGAGGTGATGTTCATTTGAAAATGTGTCGGTTTGTGTTCCTCTTAACCAATACACACACATTGAGGATTGTAATTCAAGTAACTTCTTTTGTTGAGTTGTGATGTTCACTTCATGAAAATTGTCGGTGTCGTGTTTCATCTTCCAATACCTCAACATTGGAAGGATAGTTGTATTCAAGTCAACTTTTGTTGAGTTGTGATGTGTCACACCTTTGAAAGTGTGGTGTCTGTGTGCATCTTACACCAATACTCTTATTGGAAGGATATGTAATTCAAGTCACTTCTTTTGTTGAGTTGTGATGTTACCGAAATATGCGTGTCTGTGTTCATATTACCCAATAACTTACATGGAAAGGATATTGGTAATTCAGTACTTTTTTGTTGGTGTGTGTTCACCTTCTGAAAGTGTTTGTGTATGTGTCTCAGCCAATACACTCTACATTGGAAGGATTGTAATTCAAGTCAACTCTTTTTTTTTATATTTGGTTGAGTTGTGATGTTCACCCTTCTGAATGTGTGTGTCTGGTCCATTTACACCAATAACTCTACATGGAAGGATATTGTAATCAAGTCAACTTCTTTGTTGTTGTGATGTTCACCTTCTGAAAATTGTCGGTGTTGTGATCTACCAATACACTTATGGAAGGATATTGAATTCAAGTCAACTCGTTTGTGGGTTGTGATGTACTTCTGAAAAGTCTGGTGTCTGCTGTTCATCTTAAACCAACAATCTCTAGATTGGAAGAATCGATGTAATTAGGTCAACTTCTTTTGTTGGTTGTGATGTTCACCCTTCTGAAATGTTCGGTGTCTGTGTTCCAGTCCTTACACCAATACACTACTTGGAAGGATATGTGTATTCAAGTCAACTTCTTTGTTGAGATTATGAATAGGATGTTAACTATCTGAAAAGTGTGTGGGTCATGTGTTCCATGCTACACCGAATACAATCTAATTGGAAGGATATGTAATTCAGTCGACTTCTTTGTTGTGTGGAGTTCATCTGAAAATGTCTTTGTGTCGTGTTCCATCTTCACCAATCACTCTACATTGGAAGGATATTTGTAATTCAAGTCAACTTCTTTGTGAGTTGTGATGTACTTCTGAAAAAATGTGATGTGATCGTGTTACATCTTAACCAATACTTTTATCTTGGATGGATATTGTAATTCAGTAATTCTATGTTGAGTTGTGATGTTCACCCTGAAATGTGTGGTGTTGTGTTCCATTTACCATACAACTCTACATTGGAGGATATTGTATTCATAGTCTACTTCTTATATTCGAGTTGTGATGTTCAGAGGGACAGCCCACTTAAAATGGTTGTGGGTTTTCCATCTTATCACCAATACACTCTACATTGGTAAGGATATTGCAAGTGTCATACAACGTCTTAAGGTGAGTGTGATGTGCAGTTCTATAAAGTAATGTGATCGGTGTCTGTGTTCCATCTGTAACACCCAAACACTCTACATTGAAGGATTATAGGTAATTAAGTCAACTCTTTTGAGTTGTGATGGTGTACCTTCTGAAAATGTGTCGGTATGTGTTCATTGACACCAATACCTCTACATATGGAGGATATTGGTATTCAGTCAACTTCTTTTGTTGATTGTGATGTTCACCTTCTGAAAAGTGTGTCGGTGTCTGTGTTCCATTCTTACACCAATCACACTCTACATTGGAAGGATAGTATTGAAGTCAACTTTTTTGTTGAGTTGTGATTGTTCATCTTCTTAAAAGTGTCGGTGTCTGTGTTCCATCTGACACCATACCTACATTGCAGGATATTGTATCAGGGTAGGTGGGAAGTCAACTTCTAGTTGGTTGGTGGATGTTACTCTTAACGAGAATGTGTCGTGTCTGTGTTCATTGAACACCCAATACACTCTAATTAGTAAGGATATTGCAATCAAGTCAACTTCTTTGTTGAGTATCCTGTGATGTTCACTCTGAAAATGTGTCGGGTGTGTATCATTTACGAACCATACACTTACATTGGAAAGAATATGTAATATCAAGTCAACTTCTTTGTTGGTATGTGATGTTACATTTGAAAATGTGTCGTGTTGGTTCATTAACGCCAATACAGACTCAAGATTGAAGTATGGATTTTGTAATTCAAACCTTCTTTGTTGAGGTTGATGTTACTTCTGAAAATGTGTGGTGTCTGTTGTTCCTCTACAGCCAATAACTCAACATTGAAGGGATATGAAATTAAAGTCACTTTTTGTTGAGTTGTGATGGTTCCATCTGAATGTGTCGGTGATCTGTGTTCAGCATACTTGCACCCAATCTGCCTACATTGGAAGGATATTGTAAATTCAAGTCAACTTCTTTGTTGAGTTGTGATGTATCACACTTCGTAAAAGTTGATGTCGGTGTCTAGTGTATCCATGCTTAATCACCATACCACGATATGGAAGGATATGTATTTCTCGCTCATTTTTTTTGGATGGTTGTGAGTTTACACTCTGAAATGTCTGTGTTGTGTTTATCTACACCAATAACTGCTACATGGAAGTAATGTAATCAGTCAACTTTCTTTTGTTGAGTTGGTGATCTTCACCTTCGAAATGAATGTGATCTGTGTGTAAGTGCATCGTGTGACGCAGTAGGACCTCCGAGATAATAGAACTCGTATGACATAGTTGGAAAGGAGAGAGTTGCGGATACAATGTATTGTCTTAGTGAGTTGAGGTTGTACACCGCTTTGCATGGATGTGATGTACGGTGTTTCTGTGTTCCATGTGTTAGTACACGGCAGCAAGTATGCACTGCTACCTTGGAAAAGGATAATGCTAATCAAATCAACTTCTTTGTGGGTTGTGGATGTACTCTGCTGAAGATGTTCTTGGTAATGTCTTCTGTCGCATCATGTTAACAAGCGTATGGCTGTCTCAGCTACTCCTGTTGGTGACCACGGCACTTCTAACGAGTCGGTTTGGCTTGCGATTCGTCGATCTTGTGAGCTGCTTCTGAACGGAAGATGTCAGCGGCTTAGATCTAGTGTTCTCGCAGAGTATAACTTCTAAGTACTCGTTAGACGCATTTCGAGACGAGAAGTGATATAGAGCGACGTTGGTGCTAAACTATGCAAAGTCACTTTTTTGTTGGGTTGTGATGTTCACTTCTTCAGAATGCTTGGTTCTGTGTATCAACTCTTAACATCGAGCATTGCGCCTTGTAAAGAGATATCGATAATTTGATCAGTATGAGACATCATTGTGTTTGGAGTAATTGTGAGTGATGTCACAGATAGCATTTCATGCTACAGAGAGTGTGTCGGTTGAGCTGTTATTTACCAATCATTTACCAGGCGGACCTGTGACATAGAGCAGAGGCAAGTGAGCAGATGGGTAGTCTAGTAAAAGTGTCAGATCAACGTCAGAATACGAGATGATCTTGTTTGAGCAGCGGCTTTGGGATGAGTTCGATACTTATCAAGTGCAAGAACTGGTGTCGAGTGGTCTGTGGTCATTCATCAAGTGCTTGAACGGCGCGAGTACCATCTAAGGCTGGAAAGAGATAACGATGAGTTGACAATGAGATTTTCGTTGTAAACTTTGTGTATGTGTCAGGCCGTCTGTACTGAAACGGGAAGGTGTTGTCGTGGCTCAGTTAGGTTGCCATTCGTATAAAACATCCATGCACTTTAAATCCAGGTTGGAAAGGATAATTGTAATTCAGTCAACTTCTATTGTTTGAGTTGTGAGTTACCTTCTGAAAATGTGTCGTGTCTGTGTTCCGAATACCACAATAATCGTTAATTGGAAGGGTTGTAATTCAGTCACTCTTTTGTTGAGTTGTGAGTTAACTCTTCTGAATGTTCGGTGTCTTGTTCATCTACACCCTAACTCGTAATTGAAGGACGTGTAATTCAGTCAATCTCTTTGTTGAAGATTTGATGTTCGACCTTCTGAAAATGTGTCGGTGTCTGTTGTCCATCTTACACGCAATAGCACTCTACATTGGAAGAGATGATTGTATTAAGTCAACTCTTGTTGTTTGAGTTGTGATGGTTCACTGTCTGGAAATGGTCGTGTCTGTGTTCATCTTACCTCGTCAATACACTCTACTTGGAAGGATAATATGTAGAATTCAAGGTCAACTTTTATGTGGAGTATGTGTATGTTCACCTCTGAGATGTTGTCGGTGTCTGTGTTCGCATCTACAACCGAATCCAACTTTACATGGAAGGATTATTTGTAATCATAGTCAAACTTCTTTGCTGAGTTGATGTTCACTTCTGAAATGTGTGAGTGTCTGTGTTCCATCTTACACCATCACGAACCTCTACATGGAAGGATGTTGTAATTCAAGGTCACTCTGTTGTTGATTCGTGAGTCACCTTCGAAAATGTGTGTTCTGGTCCATTCTTCACCAATAACCTACATTGAAGGATGTTAATTCAGTCAACTATTTGTTGGAGTTGTGATGTTCTTCTGAAAATTGTCGGTGTCTGTATTTCATCTTAAAGCCAATCATCTACATTGAAGATATTGTAATCAAGTCAACTTCTATGTGAGTTTTGATGTTCACTGGAAATTGTGTGTTGTTGTTCATTTACAGACCGCAATAATCTCATTGGAAGGATATGTAATTCAGTCTATTTTATTCTTCTTATATTGAGTTGTGATGTTCAACTCATGGAAAATAGGACTGTCTACGGGACTGTTCACGGATGAATTATTGTAGCACGAGAGGTCCTTATGATCAGCATGCTATAT
Source organism: Doryteuthis pealeii (assembly GCA_023376005.1). NCBI lineage: Eukaryota > Metazoa > Mollusca > Cephalopoda > Myopsida > Loliginidae > Doryteuthis > Doryteuthis pealeii. The sequence goes on from CM042178.1 coordinate 36,680,026, forward strand.
ATAGAGAGATGGATGAGTAGTACGTATTTCTGAGATGGAAGAAATTATGGATTTGGATTGGAGAAGGCAGATCTCTGGAATGTTTGTTGTGCATATCATCGCTACACATATGATCATAGACATGACGGATATTAGTGATATCAAGAAGGCAGGAAGTGAGAGATTGGTCATCGCTTCTTCTGAAATGTTCGGTGTTGTGTTCCATCTACAGCAATACACTCTAATTGAAGGATATTGTATTCCAGTCAATTCTTTTTGTTTGAGTTGGTGATGTTCAGAGCCTTACTGAAAATGTGTCGGTGTCTGTGTTTGCCATACTTACACCAATACACTCTACGATTGGGCAGGATTTGTATATCCGTCACTATCTTGTTGGGTTGTGATGGTTCTACTCTTCTGAAAGAATGTCTTGTGTTGTGTTCATTTACCCCATACACTATACATATGGAAGGATATTGTAATTCAAGTCAACATTTTTTGTTGAGTTGGTGATGTTCGACCTTCTGAAAAATGTTCGTGTCTGTGTCATCTACCAACACCTACATTGGAAGGATATGTATTAAGTCATTCTTTGTTGGTGGTATGTACCTTCTGAAAAGGAGATGTGTGGTTCGTGTGTTCCATCTTACACCCAATACCTCTACTTGGAAGGATATTGTAATCAGTCAATTCTTTTGAGGTTGAAAAATGTCGTGGTGTCTGTTTCATCATTAAACCATCACTCCAGGAGGATTGTAATTCAGCACTTCTTTTGTTGAGTTGCTGATCTTCATCCTGTCTGAAATGTTCGGTGTCTCGGTTCCATCTCATCCCATTGTAATTCAGTCAATTCTTTTGTTGAGGTTGTGATGTTACCTTCCGAAAATATGTTGGTGTCTGTGTCATCTTACAACCAATACACTCACATTTGGAGGATATGTAATGTCAAGGTACTTCTTGTTGAGGTTGCATGTTACCTTCTGCAAATTCTTGGTGATCTGTGTTCTCTCTTACACCAATACACTCTAATTTGGAGATTATTGTAATTCAAGTCACTTCTTGTTGAGTGGTGTTTCGGGTCGGTTCGCATCTACACCCATCACTAATATTGTAATTCAAGTCACTTATTTTGTTGAGTTGTGATGTTCTCACACATGGTTCGGTGTCTGTGTTCATCATCAAATACATCTACATTGGAAGGTTATTGGAATTCAAGTCACTGTCTTTGTTGAGTTGTGATGTTCACCTTCTGAAAAAAAAATGTGTTCGGTTTAGTGTTCCCATCTTTTCACCAATGCATTTACATTGAGATATTGTAATTCAGTCAATTCTATTGTTGAGTTGTGGTTGACCTTCTGAAATGTGTCGGTGTCAGTGTTCATTAAACCCAAGTTGGAAGGATGTTGTATTCAGTCAATTCTTTGTTGAGTTGTGATGTTTCAGCTTCTGAAGATGGTTCGGTGTCTATGTTCCATCTGTACCTCCAACACTTAATTGAGGACGTTCGTAATTCAAGTCACTTCTTTTGTGTGATTGGTGATGGTTCACCTCTGGAATGGAGACTCGTGCGCTCGCTCTCGTCGGCTTCCTCTTACACCCATACAATCTATTGGAAGGATGTTGTATTCAACACTTCATTTTGTTGAGTTGTGAGTGTTTCTTCTGAGTGATAGATGTGTCGGTGTCGTGTTCACGTACATATTGGAAGGCAGTAATTGTATTCAAGTCAACTTCTTCTGTTGAGTTGTGATGTTCACCTCTGAGGAAATGTTCCGGGTCTGTGTGCATCTTACACCAATGCAACTTTACATTGGAAGGAGTGTTGTAGCCAAGTCACTTGTATGAGTTAAGTGAGGTTAAGCTCTGAAAAGATGTGGTCGGGTCTGTGTCCATCTTCACTCAAAACACTCTACATTGGAATGGATGTGGTAATCAAGTGTCTTTTGTTGGATGTGTCGGGTGTCTGCTGTTCGCATCCTTACAGCAATAACACTTACATTTGGAAGGATGTTGTAATGCATCAGTAACTTCTTTTTGTGGGTTGTATGTTACACTCTGAATAGTAATGTTGTCGTGTCTTGTATTCCATTTAACCAATACAGCTAATGGAGAGTGATATTGTAATTCAAGTAAATTCTCTATGTGTGACATTGTGATGTTCACCTCTGAATGAATGTGGTGTCTGGTGTTCCATCTTACCCCAATACATTCTACATTGGAAGGATATTGTAAATTCAAGTCTACTTCTTTTTGGAGAGTTTAGTTAGATGTTGCAGCGTTCTGAAAGTTTGTTGCTGGTCTGTGTGCATTTTACAGCTCGCAATACACTCTACATTGATGGAAGGAGTATTCTAAATATGCAAGTCAACTCTATGTTGAGTTGATGATGTTCACCTTCTAGAGATGTGGTGGTGCTTAGTTCGACATTTACGCCAATAACGACTTAAATGAAGGATATTGGTAATTCAAGTCAACTCTTTTGTTGAGTTGGTGAAGTTGCCTTCTTAAAATGTTGGTGGTTGTGGATTCCATGCGAGCACCGCAAAACTCTAACATTTGGAAAGGATATATTGGAATTCAAGTCACTTCTATTCTGAGATGGATGTGATGTTCACCCTTCTGAATAAGTGCGGTGTCGTGTGTATCATGACATGCTCGCAAATAACTCTACATTGGAAGATATTCTATTTCAAGTCACTTCTTTTGATATGAGTTGTGATAGTTCAACTTTCTAACAGGGACGAATATGGGATCTGTTTTCCCAGTTTTTGACACCAAGTAACGCCTAACATGAGAGGATATTGTAGATTCGAAGTCAACTTTTTTGTTAGTTATGTGATTTCACCTTCTTAACAGGGAAGTGTGGTGTCATGTTCCATCTGACACCGCAATCACATCTAGCATTGGAAGGATAATTGTAGACTTTCAAGTCACTTTTTTATGGGTATGAGTTGAATGATGCGCTTCGACAGAGGCTTCTGAAAATGGTGGTCGGTGTCTATGTGTTGCATCAATGACACCCAATACCTCTACATTGGAAGGATATGTCTAATTCAAGATCATATCATCTTATGTTAGTGGAGAGTCGATCGATGCTGCTGTTCCATCTTACAACCGGATGACTCATACTATATGGAGATAGGATATTGTTAATTAAGTCATGACTATGCGTGATGTTGAATGGTATAGTGATGTATGTACACACTTCGGGAGGTATGTTTGCGTGAGGTGTCGCTTCCACTTACACGCAGGATAGACAGACTAAGCATGGGAGAGGAATAAATTGGACTAATATAAAGATCGAACGGATGATTATGATGGCTGAGAAATATTAGATGCAGATGTGGAAGATCATACACATTGCTCATTTAGATAAAGAGAAGACAATTGGTGAGATGCAGGGTGTCTTGTTAATTCGATTATCTGAAGATAGACGCTCATGAAGCTCAGTGATAATGTCATCATATGGACGGTACGAAATCATGTAATTATCGATATGTCACGCTTTCGTATGAGGGATGTTAGATTGTGGTAATAGTGATTCGCTACTGATTGGTAATAGTGCTGAGCGGATAGAATGATCGAGTGATGCTAATTGTGAAATAGATCGAGCTTGAAGACAAGACACTGCTTCGTACATCAGAGAAGGATGATTTGGTAAGTATCAAGAAAGAGATACGTTCGTTATTTAATAGGTGTGATGTTCCTCTGAAATGTGTCGGTGTCGGTGTTACTTTTTACAGATCAATAAACTCTCAATTGGAGGATATTGTAGTGTGAGTCAAGCTTCTTTGTTTGAAGTTGTGATGGCTTCACCTTACTTAAGAAATGTGTCGGTGTCTGTTTCCATCTGAACCCATACACTACTAATTGGAAGACAGAATTGTAATTCAAGTAACTCGATTATGTTGAAGTGTGATGTTCGGTTTTAAAATGGTCGGTGTTTGTGTTCTTGCACCAATACATCTACATTGGAAGGATATTGCATTCAGTCAACTTTTTTGTTAGAATGTGATGTTCACTTCTGAAAATGTGTATGTGTTATTCCATCTGTACACCAATACACTCTACACTCTCGCAGCGCTCTCTACACTAACGTCACTTCTTGTTGAGTTGTGATGTTCACCTCTGAAAATGGGTCGGTGTCTGTTTATCTACACCCCAACACTCAAACATGGGAGAGGAGTAATTCAAGCACTTCTTTTGTTAGTTGTGAGTTACTTGCAAATTGTCGGTGTCTGTGTTCAATCTACACCAATACACTAACATTGAGGATATTGGTAATTCAAGTCATTCTTTGTTGGTGTGATGTCACCTTCTTGAAAATGTTGTCGGTGTCTGTGTTACCTCTTACACCCAATACTCTTACATTGGAGGATATTGTAATTCAAGTAACTTCTTTTGTTGAGTTGTGATTTCATACCTTCCGAATATGTCGTGCCTTGTTCTCTTACATCCCAATACCTCCTACATTGGAGGATATTGTAATTCAAGTCAACTTCTTTTGTTGGGTTGTGATTTAACTTCTGAAAATGTGTCGGTGTCTGTGTCCATCTTCACCAATACACTCTACATTGGAAGGATATTGTATTCAAGTCATCTTTGTTGAGTTGTGATGTCACTTCTGAAAATGTGTCGGTGTCTGTGTTCCATCTTAACCCAATACACTCTACATGGGAGGATATTGTAATTCAAGTCAACTTCTTTGTGAGTTGTGATGTTCACATTCGAAAATGTGTCGGTGTGTGTTCATCTTCCCAATACACTCTACATTGGAAGGATTGTAATCAAGTCTAACTTCTTTGTGGGTTGTGTGTTACCTTCTGAAATGTATGGTGTTGGTTCCATCTTACACATAAGCCTACATTGGAAGGATATTGTAATTCTAGTCAAACTCTTTTGTTGAGTTTGATGTACACCTTCTGAATTGTCGGTGTTGTGTCCATCTTACACCAAATACAGTCTACATGGAAGGATAATGTAATTCAAGCACTTCTTTTGTTTGAGTTTGAGTACTTCTGAAAATGTGCGGTGTCTGTGTTCCATCTACACCAATACACTACTACATTGGAAGGATATGGTAATTGAACAAGTCAACTTTCTTTGATTGGGTAGGAGAGTCACCTTGCTGAAAATGTCTTGGTGTCTGTTGTTCCATTTACAACCATACATCTTACATTGGAGGATATTGTAATTCAAGTCAACTTCTTTTGTTGAGTTGTGAGTCAACTTCTGAAAGTGTGGTGCTGGTTCATCTTACACCAATACACTCTAATTGGAAAGATATTGTATTCAAGTCAACTCTTTGTTGATTGTGATTTCACTTCCGAAAAATATGTCGGTGCTGTGTTCATCTTACATAGCCTCTACATGGAAGATGGTATGAAGTCAACTCTTTGTTGAGTTGTGCTTCATTCGAAAATATGTCGTGGTCTGTGTCATGCTTACACAATTACACTCTACATTGAAGGATGTTGTATTGAAGTCAACTTCTTTTGTGAGTGTGATGTTCACCTTCTGAAAGTTCGGTGTCTGACGTTCATCTGCTACCCAATACCTCTACTTGGAAGATAATTGTAATCAAGTCACTCCTTTGTTGAGTTTGTGAGTTCACTTCGAAATATGTCGGTGTCTTGTTCCATCTTACCAATACACTCTAATTGGAAGGATGTGTATCTTCAGTCACTTCTTTGTTGAGTTGTGATGTTAAAAAAAAAAGCACTTCTAAAATGTGGTCGGTGTCTATGTTCCACGTAACCAATTACCTCTACATTGGATAGGACGTTGTAATTCAAGTCAAACTTTTGTTAGTTGTGAATGTTCCCTTCTGAAATGTGTCGGTGTCATGTGTGTCTTTAACCAATAATCTACATTGGAAGGATGTTGTAATTCAAGTCACATTCTTTTGGTTGAGTTGTGATGTTCCTTCGAAAATGTGTGGTGCTTGTTCCATCTTACCCCAATCACTCTACATTGGCAAGGCTATTGGAATTCAAGTCAACTTCTTTTGTTTAGTGTGATGTTCACTCTTTCTGAAATGTGTGGTGTCTGTGTCATCTTACACCCAATACCTTACTTGGGGATTTGTCATCAGTCAACTTCTTTTGTTGAGTTGTGATTGTTCACCTGTCTGAAAATGTGTCGGTGCTGTGTCATCTTAGCACCCAAAACCTACATTGGAGGAATTTGAATTCAGTAACGTTCTTTTGTTGAGTTGTGATGTTACCTTCGAAATGTTGGTGTCTGTGTTCCATCTTACCCAATACACGTCTAATTGGAAGGATGTTGTAATTCAAGTCAACTTTTTGTTGGGTTGTTATGTTCACTCCAATGTGTCGGTGTCGTATTCATCTTACACCAATACATCTACATTGGAAGGATATTGTAATTCAAGTCAACTTCTTATGTTGAGTGTGATGTTCCCTTCTGAAAATGTGTCGAGTGTCTGTGTTCCATCTACCCAATACACTCTACATTGGAAGGATATTGTACTTCAAGTTACTTCTTATATGAGTTGTGATGTTCCGTTCGTGAAATATGTGTCGGTGTCTGTGTTCCATCTTAACCATATCACTCTACATTGGAGGATTTCTAATTCAGTTAACTTCTGTATGTGAATTGTGATGTCACTTCTGAATGTTCGTGTCTGTGTTATCTTAACGCCAATACACTCTACATGGAAGGATATTGTAATTCAGTCTACTTCTTATATTTAGGGTTGTGATTTACCTCTAAAATGTTGTCGTGTCTTGTTCCCATCTACCCAATACACTCTACATTGGAAGGATATTCTAATTCAAGTCAACTTCTATGTTGAGTTTTGATGTTCACCTCTAAATGTCGGTGTCTGTGTTCATCTTACCCCAATTACCTCTACGGAGGATATTGTATTCAGTCAACTGATCTTTTGTTGAGTGGAGTTCGCTTTGAAAATGTGTCGGTGTCTGTGTCCATCTGACAACCAATATCTCTAATTGGAAGGATATGTAATTCAAGTCACTTTTTGTTGAGTTGTGATCGTTCCCCTTCTGAACTGTGTCGGTGTCTGTGTTCATATGACCCCATGAACTCTACTTGAGGATATATCTAATTCAAGTAAGCTCTTAGTTGAGTTGTATGTTACCTTCTGAAAATGGTGTCGGGTCTGTGTCATCTTACACAATAACTCTACATTGGTAAGGATATTGTAATTCAAGTCAACTTCTTTCTGTTGGTTTGATGTTCACTCTTAAATGTGTCGGTGTATGTTGTTATCTGACCAATACACCTAATTTGGAAGGATATTGTATTCAAGTCAACTCTTATGTTGAATTGGTGATGTTACCTTCTGAAATGTGTCGGTGTCTGTGTTCCATCTGACCCCAATACACCTACATTGGAAGGATATTACTAATTCTAAGTCACTCTTATGTTGAGTTGTGAGTGTTCACTTCTGATGTGTCGGTGTCTGTGTTTACAATCTACATCCCGAATACACTCTACATTGGAAGGATATTAAGTAATTCCAAGTAACTTCTTATGTTGATTGTGATGTTCATTCTGAAAATGTGTCGGTGATTGTGTCTTACACCAATACACTCTACATTGGAGGATTTGCATTAAGTCAACTTCTATGTTGAGTTGGTGATGTATACCTTCTTAAAATGTGTCGGTGATCTGTGTCCATCGTGACACCATACACCTACATTGGAAGGATATTGTAATTCAAGTCACCTCTTATGTTGAGTGTGATGTTCAGCTCCCTCGAATGTTCGGTGTCTGTGTTCCATTGACCCAATACCTCTACATTGGAGGATATGTAATCAGTCAACTTCTATGTTGAGTTGTGAGTTCACCTTCTGAAATGTGTCGGTGTCTGGGTTCACTTTACACCAATACACTCTAATTGGAGGATATTGTAATTCAAGTACTTCTTTTGTTTGAGTTGTGATGTCACCTTCTAAAATGTGTGGTGTCTGTGTGTCCTCTGACACCCATAAACTCTACATTGAAGATATTGTAATTCAGTCACTTTTTCTGTTGAGGTTGTGATGTACCTTTTAATGTGTCGGTGTCTGGTTCATTGACACCATAACTCTACATTGGAAGGATATTGCAATTCAGTCACTTTTTTGTTGGTGTGAGGACTTCTGAAAATGTGTGTGTCTGTATTGCCATATTACACACAATCACTCTACATTGGAGGATTTGTAATTCAATCACTTCTTTTGTTGAGTTGTGATGTTCCTTCTGAAATGTGTCGGTGTCTGTACTTCGATCATTTAACGCGATAGCACTCACCAATTGTGATGGATTTATGTATTCAAGTTTCAACTTGTTTGTTGAGTTGTGAGTTACCTGCTGAAAATGTGGTGTCTTGTTCATCTTAACACCAATACTCTGAGGGTAATTCAAGTTATTTCTTAATTGAGTTGTGATGTTCACTCTGAATGTGTCGTGTTGGTTATCTACCAATATCCTCTACATTGAGGATATTGTCAATTCAAGTACTCTTAGTTAGAGTTTGTGATGTTCACTTTAAAATGTGTCGGTTCTGTGTCATTAAACCCACTACTCTCTACTTGAAAGGATATGTATTCAAGTAAATTCTTTTGTGAGTTGTGATGTTCACCTCTGAAGATGTGTGGTGTCTGTGTTCATCTTACACCCAAATACTTCTACATTGGAAGGATATTGTAATTCAAGTCTACTTCTTATTGAGTGTGATCGTTCCCCTTTCTGAAAATGTGTGGTGCTGTGTTCCATCTTACACATACACTCTACATTGGAAGGTTATTGTAATATCAAGTCAACTCTTTTCGTTGAGTTGTATGTTACTTCTGAAAATGTGTCGGTGTCTGTGTTCCATCTTACACCCAATCTTTAATTGGAAGGATATGTATATCAAGTCTAGCTTCTTATATTCGAAGTTTGTGATGTTTTACTCTTAAAATGTTGGGTGTCTCGTGTTCCTCTACTCAATACATCTTACATTGGAAGGATATGGTAATTCAGTCAACTTCTTATGTTGAGATTTGTGAGGTTCTCTTCACAAATTTAAATAGCCAAATAAAAAAAAGAAAGAAAATNCTCGACGGGACTGGAAAGATACACAATCGTACACCAGTAGTTGTTAAAGGAACGACTACGACAGGTCGAAGAACGTCTCGACGGACTGGAAAGATACACAATCGTACACCAGTAGTTGTTAAAGGAACGACTACGACAGGTCGAAGAACGTCTCGACGGGACTGGAAAGATACACAATCGTACACCAATAGTTGTTAAAGGAACGACTACGACAGGTCGAAGAACGTCTCGACGGGACTGGAAAGATACACAATCGTTAAAGGAACGACTACGACAGGTCGAAGAACGTCTCGACGGGACTGGAAAGATACACAATCGTACACCAGTAGTTGTTAAAGGAACGACTACGACAGGTCGAAGAACGTCTCGACGGGACTGGAAAGATACACAATCGTACACCAATAGTTGTTAAAGGAACGACTACGACAGATCGAAGAACGTCTCATTGGGCTGAAGATATAGTCACTAACCACTAGTCGATAAAAATGTTGCTTCACCACTAAAGCAAAATGGTACTGAAGTACTGTTTCAATTCGTCTTTCCAGATCAGCATTATTTCTGACGAAGTAAAAGGTTGTTTCGAACAAGAATTTTGAAATTGTTAATACAGAAAGCACACATTATTCAGTTATAAAATCCCTTTTAAAATAACAGTATTTGAATTAAATTGAAATATTGGGATTATGAAATTCCAACATTTAAAAAAAAAACTGAAGATGACAGGAAATACATTTGTGGCAATTTAGAATTTTGAAATTGTCATAGCAGAAAGGACTCACTATTAAATATCCTGATTGTGAAATTTCAACATTGTGAGGAAATTCATATTTTGACAGTTTCTTTTGTTATATATTCATTTATTTATATATTTGTTTGTTATGCCTCCTTGTATGGTGTTGTATACCCCATTGGGTACATAATTGAGAGTGAGTTCAGAGAGAGACAGACAGACTTACTTTAAACAGATGAGAGAGAGAGAGAGAGAGAGAGAGAGAGAGAGAGAGAGAGAGAGAGAGAGAGAGAGAGAGAGTTTTTTAGAGAGATTATATATATATATATATATATATATATATATATATATATATAAAGAGAGAGGGGAAGAGAGAGAGAGAGGAAGAGAGAGGATGATCTTACTTGATTCTTGTTAACTTCTAGTTGCCATGTTCCTGTCTAGTTGAGTTCTTCTCTGTTCTTCCTAATTCTTCTACTATGGGCTGCTTTTCTTCTGACCTGATTTTAATCATTGTAATTAAAACAAGACTTTTTTTATTGATCAAGTTTATTAATTTATCAGCCCATGATCAAATCTTTTCTGCGCGGATGAGATCCCCCGAGAGAGACGACAATCACATCTAAACTCTCTGACGGCCGGGTTGAATGTAAACTAACTCTTATTAAAACTATATCACGTATCTGTCATGACGCATTTCAAGGGACCCAAAGGTTACCAACAGTCACCGGTAATTTTCCACTAGCCCCCTTGATTCTAAATATGACAGACCCGAATTTAAATCCTTACTTACAGGTACGTCTAGGATTTAGAATTGACAATGGTCTGAAGATGGCATTCACCGGATCAGAAAGAGTCAAACTCACATTTCTGACATGATAAAGAAAATTCAAAAGACAATTGGACTGAAATGAGATATGAATTTCAGGTGCGTTTTGGAAATCGACTAAGTGCAAAGGTAAGGGAGAAAAATAAGTTTGTCATTTCATCTGAGAAACGAATTTATTTTGTAACAGACACTTCACACTTTGACGTCCGGGTTTCAATCCTAATACCCGTCCTAAACAAAATGGCATTACTTTTTGACTCACCCTCGTCTAACTACAATGCACCAAGTGAAGACATTTTCCTTTGGGGCAAATTTTCAACTTAGTATATGTTTTCTATTTCCTTAAGTCCATCTAACTGTTGTCTGCTTCATAGTCCTTAATCAATTGACGACTGAAAACAAAACTCTTGTGATATACCCTTTTACTCAGGTATATATATATATATATATATATATATATATATATATATATATATGGCAAAAGAGGAGACAGTGTATGAGAGATGAGGTGAGATGTGACTCTACCTGCCTTTATTAGAAAAATACATATAAAGTACTCTAAAACAAAGAATACAGCAATTTCCAGTCCAATTTGAAATGGATACTTTTTTGGGATTTATGTTTATGCTGAATATTTCTTAATAATCCAAATTCTTATATATGGATAATTCCATGTCAAATAATCCAGCCCATGTCACCCACCCACTTCAATTTTTCTGAAATTTTGTCCAAGTGTGGATTATGATAAAGTTAGTAAATTCACAAAATTTGAGCTTCCAATTCCCAAAATTGGCGGGGTTATATCGATTATTAGCTCTCCAAATTTGAGGGGGATCGCGAAAAATGGCGACTTTTTGTAAATCTACTTTTGCATGTAAAATGAGTTCAAGAGTTTCCCTACTCCTACAAATTGGTTTATAAAAGCATTTCTGCCCAAGGAATGCTTTTAATGCTATCAAAACAATCTTAAAGTCAATTAATTTTAAGTTATTGATGATTTCTGATTTACTTGTTAACTCTTCCACTTGTTCCTGTTGATAATTAATTGATCACCATATTCAAAAGACAATAGGACTTAAATGAGACATACATTTCAGTTGTGACCTGAGAGATGTTTTTGAAAATTGAGTTAGTCACCACGATAAGGGACAAGTGACCTTTGACCCCCGCCCGAATTCATGTGTGGGAATTTGAAAAAAATAAGTTTCTCATAAATTTTTTTCCATTGTATTTGGGGAAAATATGATCAACGGGAAATATTTTGGAAACTAATAAGATAAAAAATGTTTCCCCCAAAATCCTAAATTACAATTCACCTAAAAGATAATTGTTTTCTTTTCTTTTTTTTTATTTTCCATTTTTTTTTTTTGATGCGTTCAAATGATGACGCCAAGAAGCGGAATTAATTTTGTATGGTTACGTAACAACAAGGGGTGGTGAGATTGACAAACCTCAATATGAGATAATATGGAAGGATTAAACGGGGATTGAACCAACGAAAGGTAATTATTAGAATAACCTCCACTGATTGACAGACCTACCCCAGTTGAGAAAGTTTATTACTTAAAGCCCAGGTTCTGGCGTGAACCGACAGAGAGACGGTGAAACAGAGACGGCAGAAGATCCACAGAGCGAGCAGCACCCTTTAACGACAAAAATCTCCTAAAACTGAGACCTTTAGTTAATTTACTATTCTGATACTCAAGAACAAAAACCATACATGATACTGAGACGAGATAAAAAAGAAAACTCAGTGAGAATTTTTCTGAATTGAATCTAAATATTTGAAGTTAACTTCATAAGAGCTACTTTACAGATACCACATTACTAATATCAACACAAGGAATGGACTTTTATTGACTTAGTAATCATTTTCTTTACAGATACCACATTACTAATATCAACACAAGGAATGGACTTTTATTGACTTAGTAATCATTTTCTTTACAGATACCACATTACTAATATCAACACAAGGAATGGACTTTTATTGACTTAGTAATCATTTTCTTTACAGATACCACATTACTAATATCAACACAAGGAATGGACTTTTATTGACTTAGTAATCATTTCTTTACAGATACCACATTACTAATATCAACACAAGGAATGGACTTTTATTGACTTAGTAATCATTTTCTTTACAGATACCACATTACTAATATCAACACAAGGAATGGACTTTTATTGACTTAGTAATCATTTTCTTTTATTACAAAAGTTCTTATCGTTTATCCACCTTCTGATTGTTTTTCATTTAAGAAACGAGTTTATTTTGTAGCACTCATTTCACCCTTTAACGTCCAGGTTCCAACCCGAGCACTCGGCTTGGTCAGATTCCTGTCTGAGATCAAAAGCACAACGTGGAAGATAGGGTTCACGTCGAAGGCTAATCTCAACCAAGGAAGACGTTCCAAGGAGGAAATTCCTGTGAACCCAGCTTTCGACCGGAGACGATCGTCTGGAAGATAATGAAGACGCATAGTGTTGCATTAGGGCATGTGGGGTGGCGAAGGTGCTACATTTCGGCATCTCCCCTTTTTCTATCTTAGTCGGGGTAGGAAGTGGTTTTGGGTGTTTTAAAGGTTTAAAGGTAGCTGGATATTCTCGGTGCGTGTTCTTAGGGTGTTTGCTTTTAACCCCATCTCATTTGGTGGTCGTGCTGAAAATGGAAGGAATTCAAGGAACGAAAAAGAAAGAGACAAAGGCAGAAGTTGGTTTTATGACTTTAGGCTTTATTTATGGGTCATAGTCCATATTCCTGTTGCAAGGGAATATCTCCCACACCTGTAGGAGTGATTAGACCCAGTTAAGGCCTAAATTTGAATGGCCGAGATATTAACTTGGAGGTCGGAAGTTGGTCCTTTTTCTTGCGCGTGCGCGGGTGATTCTTCCAGTGAAGGCTCATGGAAATTTGTTGTTTTTATTTTATTTTAATTTTTATTCTAATTTTAATCCCCACACTTCTCACAACTAACCCTACCCCCCTTTCAACTTTTTAAGGAAGAGAAAGAAAGAAACTTTTCATAGAACAAATACAACTTTAGATTGTTCTAACTGAAAGAATCACTGAAAAAATGTTAATTTTTCACACTTCAATTATAGGAAAAGTGTCATCGCTTTGATAAACACAAATATTAATACTGATTAACTTTAGATTGTTCTAACTGAAAGAATCACTGAAAAAAATGTTAATTTTTCACACTTCAATTATAGGAAAAGTGTCATCGCTTTGATAAACACAAAATATTAATACTGATTAACTTTAGATTGTTCTAACTGAAAGAATCACTGAAAAAAATGTTAATTTTTCACACTTCAATTATAGGAAAAGTGTCATCGCTTTGATAAACACAAAATATTAATACTGATTAACTTTAGATTGTTCTAACTGAAAGAATCACTGAAAAAAATGTTAATTTTTCACACTTCAATTATAGGAAAAGTGTCATCGCTTTGATAAACACAAAATATTAATACTGATTAACTTTAGATTGTTCTAACTGAAAGAATCACTGAAAAAAATGTTAATTTTTCACACTTCAATTATAGGAAAAGTGTCATCGCTTTGATCACCACAAAATATTAATACTGATTAACTTTAGATTGTTCGAACTGAAAGAATCACTGAAAAAAATGTTAATTTTTCACACTTCAATTATAGGAAAAGTGTCATCGCTTTGATAAACACAAAATATTTGTGGCGTTTGTGTATCTAATATAAAGATATAAATACTATTACTGATTAAACTCTTTATTTGTTTGTTATGTCTCCTTGGGCATCTCACTTGTTCTCACATCAACCTAATAAATAAAGAAAGAAAGAAAGAAAAAGAAAAAAGAAAAGGTTTATACAATATATGGTGTAGTTAATTTGCATACTGGTTTTAAAAAACCCGGGATTAATAAATAATTACTTGGTGATATTGATCTCTAAAATTATTGTTTTATTCTCCAACGTATTAAAATCAATCTTATGAATTATTTTATATAGAAACCAATTAGAATATAATTAGAATAAGTCTAATCTTTTTATATGCGTTCTTATTTAATTTCGTTAGTCTTTCTAATTTAATATATTTCATAACATTGAAATTTAAATACTTATGCCCGGAGGGTGCATATTTTTGTTACTCATACAGATCAAATTCTATTAACTAATTCACCCAATAATTTCTAAAAATAGCTTCTTGAATTATTAGATTTAAGTTGTCTCCCTTATGTTATTATTAGTTATCTCCCTTATGTCAAGCATATGGGTAAATTTTACGATTGCACCAGTTAAGGAAAGTTCGTATAAATTAAAAAAGTAAAAAGCAATTAATATCTCAAAAGCAGTTCATTTGCAACAAAAAAAAACTTTTAGACTATCGGGATATACCTCGTGATATCCGTTCTATTCCTTTCACTCAACAGGTCCCTAGGTACCACCAATTTGCCCTGAGAAATCCCCCCCACCTATATTTAACATAATGAAACTTGTATAAAGGTTAAATTATCTTTAATTTTTTTTGTCCATTCGAAAGAAGAAACATTAAACAAACTCCTGATGATTTTTTTTTAAATTTCAGCTTAGGGAAATAATGAAAATTATGAACAAAAAACAATGTTTACATATTTGCACCGTTAAATCAATTGAAATTTAACGAAGCCAAAAACAAGTTATGACTAAAGGCTTTTTTTTAATTCTATGAAAAATAAATTAATGGTCCGATTTTCACGAACATTTCCATAATTACTTACCTTTTGATGAAAATATATCTGAAATATTTATTTTCCTAAAATATATGAGTGGAAATTGTTTTTTTACAAGGTATACCTATTTTATTTTATGAAATGTGAAAAAAAAAAAAAAAAATGAACCGACAAAAAACGATTTTTACTTTTTTTCTCTCTAAAGATAAGAGTCTGAATAATTATATAAGAAGATTTTTAAAAGTTTCTATGCTAGAGTCTTTATTAGTAAAAGAACCATGCATACAGAATTCTGCTAAAAATATCAATAAAGAAACTGACCCTGTTATTATATTATTATAATATATCAATATAACAGTAAGGAATTTTTCCCAAGTCGGATAATTTGATCTTTGAATTAACTGGTTTTCTTTGTAACAAGTCTTTATGTTCATTATTTCTTTTTTTATGAGATTTTGAAATAAAAAGGTAAACAATATTTATGTTTCTTCCTTCAATATGGCCTAAACTGATCATGTGACCTATTTTGGGTATTGTGCAAGAAATTCAATTTTCACCATACAACAAAATGGTATATGCACAAACCTAAACCTGTCCTAGAGAACGAGACGCATAAAATTCTCTGGGACTTCGAGGTATAGACAGACCACCTAATCCCAGCCAGGAGACCGAACCTTGTACTGATTGACAAGAAAAAGAGAACCTGTCATCTTGTGGATTTTGCCGTCCCGGCTGACAACAGAGTGAAAATGAAAGAAAGCAAAAAGATTGACAAATACTTAGACATTGCCAGAGAACTGAGGAAGCTGTGGAACATGAAGGTGAGGGTAGTAGCAATTGTAATTGGTGCCCTTGGAACGATCTCTAAAGCACTGGAAAAGAATTTGGGTGAACTGGAAATCAGAAGAAGAATTGAGACCATCCAAACTAGATCACTTTTGGGATCGGCTAGAATACTCTTCTGAGTATTCTAGCCGATTCTGGAGACCTGAGGAGACTTGCTGTCACTCAGCCTCCAATGAACCACCAGGTACGGCAGGTGTGAAAAACTAATAATAATAATAATAATAATAATAATAATAATCGGAAAATATTGCAATAGCATTGATCGACTACAGAAAGACCTATGACATGGTCCCACATACCTGGATTTTAGAATGCCTAAAAATGTACAAAATTTCCAACAACGTCATAAATTTCATTGAAAAAGTCATGAAAAACTGGCGAGTCCAATTAAAAGCCGGAGGGCAATCTCTAGCAGAATTAAAAATTCCAATGAGGTATTTCCAAGGAGACTCGCTATCACAACTACTATTTGTTATAGCAATGATGCCACTCAATCATATACTTAAAAAACGTAGAGGGGGATACAAATCCACTAACTCACAAGAAAAGATAAACCACTTTATGTGCATGGATGACATAAAAAATGTTGCAAAAAATGAAAACGAATTAGAAACCCTGGTACAAACTATTAGAATATATAGCCAAGATATAGGAATGGAATTTGGAATTGAAAAATGTGCTATGCTAGTAATAAGACGGGGTAAAAGAAAATTAATGGACGGAATACAACTGCCAAATCAGGAAACTATAAAATCACTTGAAGAAAATGAAAGTTACAAATACTTGGGGTATTTTAGAAGCAGACAATATCAAGCAAGCAGAAAAAAAGGAAAAGTTAAAAAATAGAATACCTCAGGAGAACAAGAAAATTCCTAGAAACCAAACTCAACAGCAGAAATCTGATCAAAGGAATCAATACCTGGGCTGTCCCCATTATAAGATACTCTTGGCCATTCTTAAAATGGACAAAAGAAGAACTCCGACAGATTGACCGAAGGACGAGAAAATTAATGACTATGCAAAAGGCTCTCCACCCTAGAGACGATAGAGATAGACTATATGTATCAAGAAGGGAAGGAGAAGAGGTCTTGCCAACATAGAGGACTGCATAGAGGCCACAATCCAACAATTCGAAGAATATACAAAAAATAGCTAAGACAGATTACTTACGACAGCCAACAATAGCAGATGTAATATATGGACAAACAGAAAAACAACAAAAACTAGAAAACAAAAATGGGAAAAACAATTATATGGGCACTTCAAAAGACAAATTGCGGAAGTTGCACATGAAAAGACTTTATAAACCTTTGCCCAAGGGCTTCTTAGGAGAGGGACCTCCAATCAATTAATCAGTGTTTGCACACCAATCGATGAAAAAAAAACCCACCGAGCTGTTTCACCTCGGGCAGTCTGATAACGCGGAGAACAAACGGTTGCATTCTTCTCAGGGATATGACCATGCACCTCCCCAACCCCACGCTGTGTAATTTTAGTAAGTGAGAGAGGCGAAGGTCCACTGCTGAAAGGAAAAAGGCATCACAGTCGATAGCTGGAATCAAAGGGTTATATGAATAAATTCCAAACGATTTCTCAAAGTTCAAAATGCTTTTATATACAGCAGAAGTCTGTACAATTCGAAGTCGATGGGAAAATGTTCAAGTGAGGGAGGGACACTAGACTGGTTCAAGGACAGGAGTTGGTAGTTCTGGTCGGTGTTGGTGTATCTCGGTCGGTGAGGCGTCTCACGGCAACAAGGTTTCCAGACAAAGTGCTCCGAGCTTCAAAATCAGCTTGTTTAAATAATAATCACCCAAATACAGGGTAGGGTCAGATGGGGGAAGAGGTGTCTTCCTTAATGTCAGTTTTCAATCAGCGCTCATGTTGAGGCATGTGAACAATAAAATATACATTTTCCGCTTCTTTCCCTCCACCTGAATCCACCATTAGTCACCAATGAAAATTTGCCTCTACGCAGAGGCAGCCTCACTGCACCAGGAACAACCTCAGTCACTCAAGGATAATATTTCCTTAAGAATATGCTGAAGCAAAGTCGGAATCCGAGTCTTGGCTTTCAGCACAAAGCAAACAAATTTAGAGAAAAAAATCCACTATAGCCGGGATAATATCTTCTCTAAAAAATAAGTAATGCTGAGATATATACAGCAAATGAAACCTGTAATTCAATACAGGAAAATCAAAGTTTAAGACTATACAGCCAAAAACTAAAAAAAACCTTAGGGATTTGTTCCCTAAAGATCAAATTGTGTTGAAATCTATTCAGCAAATAATACCTGTTTTTTAATGCAGGAAAAATAAAGGTAGTGACCCACTGGACACAAACTAAAACTACTTGAGGGATAATATCCCTAAAAATCAAATTATGCTGAAATATATTCAGCAAATAAATCTTGTATTTTACTACAAGAAAAAAACTGGTTAGTGACAAACTGGTCACAAACTGCAACTAGTGCTGCTGCAGATAAAATCTTAACGGGGTTTACAGTCGTGTTCAGCACACCCACCCTGTGACACACCAAACGCGCGGAAATGTCGGGGATAATTTGCCTAATGTGGCTGACACTGCTACCATTAGGACTTTGGGTACTGTGTATTTTACTGGTATTTCCAAAGGGATTTACACTCTTAGGAAATTCTAAAGGAGCTCTGATAAACTAATGGTCAAGGTTGATGCATTTTACTTCGTCAACTTCTACCTGTTCAATTTTAATTTCATAAGAACTGTTAGTATATGAAATGCCCACTTGATCTGCTTGAATTCGACGCTCAAATTTTGGACCTGGAAACCAATCACAGTTTAAATCGAACATTCGACCATTCTGAATAGCGTTTCCGGGTAAATATGTAACTTTAACAATAAAATAAGTTCATATGTACTCACCGGTAAAAACGCTTATTCATAACTGTCAAACTATAAATAAATTTAATGAGCGTTGCCGGGGAAGATTTAACTTTTACAAAATTTAAGTATAAACAGTCTTCACCGGCAAAACGCAATTTACAATTTTTGAAAAATTATCGAAATTTATCCCGATACTACTCGGAAAAAAATTAACGCCCTGTAATCGTTACAGAGCGCCGACAATAAAAACAAAGAGATAAAAAAAAAAATAAACAAAGAAATAATAAATAGACAGCAGTGTAAGCCTGAAAATTATTTAATAATAAGAGTTGTTGCAAGTTAGTCCACCTTGCAGGAAAGTTGGGAAACCTTCAAGTTAACATAACCAATACAAGACAAGAAAAATGTTCAATAAAGTGGGTTTTTCTACTTACAAACGTAGAAGTAATTGTTATAAAAATACAATTTTTATAAAATAATTTTTATAAGATTGTAAACAATCAGTTTACAATACGAAAAAGAGTTCTTAGGAATCTTGTGAATGGTCCCAGGTCATCTTTTATTTTCTCCTTTTTCTTTTCTTTTCTGCGGCCGAAAGCGGAAGACAAATCTTATTTTCGATGGGCTGTTTTCTCTCCAACGGAGGTCAAGAATATAGGTCTTATTGTGTTGAAATGCCCACTTGATCTGTTGAAATTAACGCTCTAATTTTGGACCTGGAAACCAATTACAGTTTAAATCGAACATTCGACAATTTTAAAAAGCGTTTCCGGGGAAATATGTAACTTTAACAATAAAATAAGTTCATATGTACTCACCGAAAAAAAAACGCTTATTCATAACTGTCAAACTATAAATAAATTTAATGAGCGCTGCCGGGGAAGATTTAAATTCAACAAAATTTAAGTATAAACAGTCTTCACCGGCAAAACGCTATTTACAATTTTTGAAAAATATAAACATTAAAATATTGGGAAAAACAAAGGGGCTTAACTTTTATTTTCCCTTTATATTTTTCTTTTTAAAATTCTTACACTCTCCCGAACAAAAAAAGAAGCTTGTTGGGAGAATATACTAAGTTTACAATTCAGTGCAACAAATAAAAAAATTGCAGGGAACGCACATTGCGTTAAAAAATGTCAGTTACAAAAATTCAACCATACTACTATTTTAGTAGCAAATATATTCAAAAATATACCCGTAAAAAAGGCGGATACATTTCAAATTAAAAATATTTACTTTTACATATGTCCCGCTGAAAAGGCGGTAAAATTTTTTTTTTACAAAGTTTGAAAAGGTAATTAATACCAGAAAAAATCTTCATCACCCTTGCGAATCCTTTTGGGAGATCTCTTAGATCGTGATGGAACAGACATTTTCGAAACATGAGCTTCTTGACGGGGATTCACAGCTTGATGGGAATGAGTAATCGACAACTCCAAAGGGTATAAGTGTTTTAAAGAATACTCCTGCTCTCTTCCATCTGGCCTCTTGATCTTAGAAGATCTAATGAAGGCATAATCTCCAGGTGTAACTTCCATTACCCCCCCCCAAAGACCAATAAGGGCGAGACTTAATGGGATTCTTTATTATTACTACGTCACCTATTTTGATGACATTTTTTAAATTCTACCTGAAAAAAGATCCTTACACTGTTCTCTAAGACACAGCAGGTATTCTTCATACCACAAATCGTGGAAACTCTTTAAGTAGTTATCTCTAAATTGTAAACTATCTAAAAGATTTTCTCTGGAGGGGGGAGGGGAGTCAATTCATGAACTATTGCCTGATCTCTCAAGAAAAGTGAGGTGTTTCAGTGGGGATGAATAAAGGCGTTGGGTGTTATAATGTCCAATCTCATATCTTCCGAACAGCGATAGGTTAGGGGTCTAGAATTGATGGCATTTTGCACATCAGACAAAACTGTTAAGAATTCAAAATACCCTAAACTTTTTCTACCTACCAGATTAAACAATCAGCATTTAACTGTCTTAATAAGCCTCTCCCAAACACTACCAAACCATGCAGAATATAAAGGAATGGTGTGATGTTTAATGTTGGAGGTGCTAAATTTTCCTACAAACTCATCAGAAACAAAAACTTGTTTTATCAAGTCGCAACCTGCTACAAAGGAACGTGCATTGTCCGAATAAATGTGAGTTGGTACTCCATGAAGGTTGAAAAACCGAATCATAGCAAGCACCACAGAATGTGTGGACATGTCCCTGATTAACTCCAGGTGGACAGCTCTGATGTTGAGGCATGTGAACAACAAAATATACATTTTCCACCTCTCTCCTCCACCCGAATCCACCATTAGTCACCAATGAAAATTTGCTTCTACGCAGAAGCTGCTTGACTGCACCAGGAACAACCTCAGTCAAAATTGTATACAATTTGGCTGCAGGAAAACTATGTCTGTCAGCCAGCAAAAAATCTTTTAAACCAAAGACCTAACACCCTTTCATTAATGAGTGAAGGAGTCTTTCCTAGGTGTTCACCAATCAAGAGACAATCTCTAATTGATGTAGAGGAAAGGCCAAAACGAGGCGTCAGAATAAAATACAAAATTTGCCCCGAAAGGTACTTGGTCCTACCATTCCTCCTTTTAAATTTAATTCTACCTTCTAAAGGGTTTAAATCGCCAACCAGAGGATTTACCTCATGGTTGTAAAAATTCAAGGATAATATTTCCTTCAGAATATGCTGAAGCAAAGTCGGAATCCGAGTCTTAGCTTTCAGCACAAAGCAAACAAATTTAGAGAAAAAAATCCACTATAGCCGGGATAATATCTTCTCTAAAAAATAAGTAATGCTGAGATACATACAGCAAATGAAACCTGTAATTTAATACAGGAAAATCAAAGTTTAAGACTATACAGCCAAAAACTAAAAATACCTTAGAGATTTGTTCCCTAAAGATCAAATTGTGTTGAAAATATAAACATTAAAAATGTTGAGAAAAACAAAGGGGCTTAACTTTTATTTTCCCTTTATATTTTTTCTTTTAAAATTCTTAAAACAGTTTTGCTTCTTCAAAAAATATTAATTGACGGAGAAACTTTCTCTTCCGTTCGCCCTCTTCATGAAATGGGAAACAACTTCTGACAACTGATCTCCAAGTTGTCTCCCTTGCAATCGAACGTTAAGAAAATGGTTGATTTAAGATTCTTTGAAATTTATTTACAATATAACTTTGAATTTATCCGTTTATCTTTAACATAGAATTTTACTTTCTTTATTAGGATAAAGATTTGAAAATTGACGTTTATACTTAATAGCGTTTTTACTTTCTTTCCTTCTTCTTCCCCCAAAAACTTTTTTTAAATAATTTTTACAATCAAGTCTAAATTTACTTTTAAACCGTGAAAATATCATTTTTCAATTTTTCTGTCGGTTTCCAAATTTGTTGTCATATTTTATTTTTTTATTTTTATACGAAATTAGAAATTCACTGTTTTAATGTTTACAAAATATTTGTTTGTTGCGCTGTAACTATGACAACAGTTGACGTGAAAAGCGAAATGAATTGACGAATTATGAGCTGTCCACTGTCTTCTTCAAGGGTGAGACACCAATAGAAAAGTAACCGTTTTATTATCATTTGCTCGTCTTAAGCGAAGACACCAGACTGGCACAGTGGGGGTTGTGCTGCGATTAAAACTCAGAGGTCCGTGGATCGAATATATGCACGGTTCAGTTGTTTTTAGAATTTATTTTATTCTGTGAGTCAAGAAATTCTACTTTGTTAAACTTAAACTATTTTAATGTCTAAAGAAAATAAAAGTATTATTGAAATTCGTAGATCGAAACTACGCTCTGCTAAGACTTTTTTTATTTTTTAGATTTTGTAAATTGTTTAAATACAAAATAATCGTCCCCAGTTTAAACTAACTATTTTGACTGTTAAAATCATTTTATTACTTTTTAAGGATCAGTTAATTTCTAACGTTAAAGCACTAATTTTTAACTGTGAAAGTTTTAGTTTCGAATCCCACCGTCTCTCACTATGAGTTGCTTGTTTTTGTTGGTTCTAGTAGTAGTAGTAGTAGTAGTTGTTGTTGTTGTTGTTGTTGTTGTTTTTTCCTAAGTCAAAACCGAACTTGGGTCGCTATTGTTGATTAAAGAGAACGATATGAAATTTCAAAGATACTGACTGTACTTATAAATCCAACGTAATTACCTCCCCTTAAATATCTCTGTAGAAAAGCAATCCTCTGACCACATCAGTTAGATCGTAGTCAGAGTAAAGTAAATAAAGCTTTGCTAAAGTCTGAAACCCTGGTTATCCTTTTACTACAATTTATTTTACATTACAATGGAACACTTTATGCGGCCGGAGCGATTTACCTACGACTCAGAATGTGACGCAGCCGACAAACGCTGGACTCACTGGCTAGAAACTTTTACGAACTTCACCGACACACTACTTCTTGAAAACCCAAGTCGGCCCATTAACAAGCGTGCCCTTCTGACTAACTACGTGTCTCACTCAGTCAACGACATCATTACTGACTGTACGTCCTATGAAGAAGCTATAGAAAGGCTACACTCAACTTACGTAAACCCAAAAAATGAACTATTCGCTCGGCATGTGCTCGCCACTCGACGACAAGAGTCGGGCGAAACATTGGATCATTTTATAAAAACCCTTCGAACCTTAAGCAAGGATTGCAATTTTCATCCTATGACTGCAATTGAGGCACAAGAGGAACACATCTTAGACGCCTTCGTAAATGGTTTATGCAATGTCCAGGTAAGACAACGACTTCTTGAAAATAGGACTCTTACTTTAAAAACAGCTTACGAACAAACTTATACATGCGAACGTGCTATTCAGCAGTTCGGCACTTATTTCCAACCTGATACTATAGGTGCCGTCGTAAAACAACCTAAAGTCTACTAGTAAGATCAAAAACGAAAAAATAGAAGGTGGGATGTTGTATGCTGGAAGTTCTTTCACGCTTGAAATTATGCTGCATACTCTCGATAGGGCGTCAACAGTCACATTTTCTTACCGGTCGGTAGGTGATGTCGAAAGAAACACGATAGTTCAACCACCTTGCTATTTTTTGTTTTTTAATCTACTAGTAGATTTAGGTTGTTTTACGACGGCACTATAGTATCAGGTTGGAAATAAGTGCCGAACTGCTGAATAGCACGTTCGCATGTATAAGTTTGTTCGTAAGCTGTTTTTAAAGTAAGAGTCCTATTTTCAAGAGTCGTTGTCTTACCTGGACATTGCATAACCATTTACGAAGGCGTCTAAGATGTGTTCCTCTTGTGCCTCAATTGCAGTCATAGGATGAAAATTGCAATCCTTGCTTAAGGTTCGAAGGGTTTTTTATAAAATGATCCAATGTTTCGCCGACTCTTGTCGTCGAGTGGCGAGCACATGCCGAGCGAATAGTTTCATTTTTTGGGTTTACGTAAGTTGAGTGTAGCCTTTCTATAGCTTCTTCATAGGACGTACAGTTAGTAATGCTGTCGTTGACTGAGTGAGACACGTAGTTAGTCAGAAGGGCACGCTTTGTTAATGGGCGACTTGGGTTTTCAAGAAGTAGTGTGTCGGTGAAGTTCGTAAAGTTTCTAGCCAGTGAGTCCAGTGTTTGTCGCTGCGTCACATTCTGAGTCGTAGGTAAATCGCTCCGGCCGCATAAAGTGTTCCATTGTAATGTAAAATAAATTGTAGTAAAAGGATAACCAGGTTTCAGACTTTAGCAAAGCTTTATTTACTTTACTCTGACTACGATCTAACTGATGTGGTCAGAGGATTGCTTTTCTACAGAGATATTTAAGGGGAGGTAATTACGTTGGATTTATAAGTACAGTCAGTATCTTGAAATTTCATATCGTTCTCTTTAATCAACAATAGCGACCCAAGTTCGGTTTTGACTTAGGAAAACAAACAACAACAACAAACTACTACTACTACTACTACTACTATAGAACCAACAAAAACAAGCAACTCATAGTGGAGAGACGGTGGGATTCGAAACTAAAACTTTCACAGTTAAAAATTAGTGCTTTAACGTTAGAATAACTGATCCTTAAAAAGTAATAAAATGATTTTAACAGTCAAAATAGTTAGTTTAAACTGGGGACGATTATTTTGTATTTAAACAATTTACAAAATCTAAAAATAAAAAAGTCTTAGCAGAGAGCGTAGTTTCGATTCGATCTACGATTTCAATAATACTTTTATTTTCTTTAGACATTAAAATAGTTTAAGTTTAACAAAGTAAGATTTCTTGACTCACAGAATAAATAAATTCTAAAAACAACTGAACCGTGCAATTATATTCGATCCCACGGACCCTCTGAGTTTTAATCGCGAGCACAACCCCCACTGTGCCAGTCTGGTGTCTTCGCTTAAGACGAGCAAATGATAATAAAACGGTTACTTTTCTATTGGTGTCTCACCCTTGAAGAAGACAGTGGACAGCTCATAATTCGTCAATTCATTTCGCTTTCACGTCAACTGTTGTCATAGTTACAGCGCAACAAACAAATATTTTTGTAAACATTAAAACAGTGAATTTCTAATTTTCGTATAAAAATAAAAAAATAAAATATGACAACAAATTTGGAAACGACAGAAAAATTGAAAAATGATATTTTCACGGTTTAAAAGTAAATTTAGACTTGATTGTAAAAATTATTTAAAAAAAGTTTTTTGGGGAAGAAGAAGGAAAGAAAGTAAAAACGGCTATTAAGTATAAACGTCAATTTCAAATTTTATCCTAATAAAGAAAGTAAATTCTATGTTAAAGATAAACGGATAAAATTCAAAGTTATATTGTAATAAATTATTTCAAGAATCTTAAATCAAACATTTTCTTAACGTTCGAATTGGCAAGGAGCAACTTGGAGATCAGTTGTCAGAAGTTGTTTCCCATTTCATGAAGAGGGCGAACGGAAGAGAAAGTTTCTCCGTCAATTAATTTTTTTGAGAAGCAAAAACTGTTTTAAGAATTTTAAAAAGAAAAATATAAAGGGAAAATAAAAGTTAAGCCCTTTGTTTTTCTCAACATTTTTAATGTTTATATTTTCAACACAATTTGTGATCTTTAGGGAACAAATCTCTAAGGTATTTTTAGTTTTTGGCTGTATAGTCTTAAACTTTGATTTTCCTGTATTAAATTACAGGTTTCAATTTGCTGTATGTATCTCAGCATTACTTATTTTAGAGAAGATTATTATCCGGCTATAGTGGGATTTTTTTCTCTAAATTTGTTTGGCTTTGTGCTGAAGCTAAGACTCGGATTCCGACTTTGCTTCAGCATATTCTGAAGGAAATATTATCCTTGAATTTTTACAACCATGAGGTAAATCCTCTGGTTGGCGATTTTAAACCTTTAGAAGGTAGAATTAAAATTTAAAGGAGGAATGGTAGGCCAGAGTACCTTTCGGGGCAAATTTTTGTATTTTATTCTGACGCCTCGTTTTGGGCCTTTCCTCTACATCAATTAGGATTGGTCTCTGATTGTGAAACACCTAAGGAAAGACTCCTTCACTCATTAATGAAAGGGTGTTAGGTCTTTGGTTTAAAAGATTTTTTGCTGGCTGACAGACATAGTTTTTCCTGCAGCCAAATTGTATACAATTTTGACTGAGGTTGTTCCTGTGCAGTCAAGCAGCTTCTGCGTAGAAGCAATTTTCATTGGTGACTAAATGTGTGGATTCGGGTGGAGGGAGAGGTGGAAAATGTATAATTTTGTTGTTCACATGCCTCAAACATCAGAGCTGTCCACCTGGAGTTTAATCAGGGACATTGTACACATTCTGTGGTGCTTGCTATGATTCGGTTTTCAACCTCATAGAGTACCAACTCACATTTATTCGGACAATGCACGTTCCTTTGTAGCAGGTTGCGACTTGATAAAACAAGTTTTGTTTCTGATGAGTTTGTAGGAAAATTTAGCACCTCCAACATTAAACATCACACCATTCCTTTATATTCTGCATGGTTTGGTAGTGTTTGGGAGAGGCTTATTAAGACAGTTTAAATGCTGATTGTTTTAATCTGGTAGGTAGAAAAGTTTAGGGTATTTGAATTCTTAACAGTTTTGTCTGATGTGCAAAATGCCATCAATTCTAGACCCCTAACCTATCGCTGTTCGGAAGATATGAGATTGGACATTATCAAACCCCAACGCCTTTATTCATCCCCACTGAAACAACCTCACTTTCTTGAGAGATCAGGCAATAGTTCATGAATGTGTGTCCCCTCCCCCCTCCAGAGAAAATCTTTTGATAGTTTTACAATTTAGAGATAACTACTTAAAAGAGTTTCCACGATTTGTGGTATGAAGAATACCTGCTGTGTCTTAGAGAACAGTGTAAGGATCTTTTTTCAGGTAGAATTTAAAAAATGTCATCAAAATAGGTGACGTAGTTAATAATAAAGAATCCCATTAAGTCTCGCCCTTATTGGTCTTTGGGGGGGGTAATGGAGTTACACCTGGAGATTATGCTTCATTAGATCTTCTAAGATCAAGAGGCCAGATGGAAGAGAGCAGGAGTATTCTTTAAACACTTTATACCCTTTGGAGTTGTCGATTACTCATTCATCAAAGCTGTGAATCCCGTCAAGAAGCTCATGTTTTCGAAAATGTCTGTTATCACGATCTAAGAGATCTCCCAAAAGGATTCGCAAGGGTGATGAAGATTTTTTCTGGTATTAATTACCTTTTCAACTTTGTAAAAAAAAAATTTTACCGCCTTTTCAGCGGACATATGTAAAAGTAAATATTTTTGTAATTTGAAATGTATCCGCCTTTTTTACGGGTATATTTTGAATATATTTGCTACTAAATAGTAGTTAGGTTGAATTTTTGTAACTGACATTTTTAACGCAATGTGCGTTCGCCTGCAATTTTTTTTATTTGTTGCACTGATTGTAAACTTAGTATATTCTTCCCAAAAGCAAGCTTCTTTTTTTGTTCGGGAGAGTGTAAGAATTTTAAAAAGAAAAATATAAAGGGAAAATAAAAGTTAAGCCCTTTGGTTTTTCCCAATATTTTAATTGTTTATTTTTTCAAAAATTGTAAATAGCGTTTTGCCGGTGAAGACTGTTTTATACTTAAATTTTGTTGAATTTAAATCTTCCCCGGCAGCGCTCATTAAATTTATTTATAGTTTGACATTTTATGAATAAGCGTTTTTTTTTCGGTGAGTACATATGAACTTATTTTTATTGTTAAAAGTTACATATTTCCCCGGAAACGCTTTTTAAAATTGTCGAATGTTCGATTTAAAACTGTAATTGGTTTCCAGGTCCAAAATTAGAGCGTTAATTTCAACAGATCAAGTGGGCATTTCCAACACAATAAGACCTATGATTCTTGACCTCCGTTGGAGAGAAAACAGCCCATCGAAATAAGGATTTGTCTTCCGCTTTCGGCCGCAGAAAAGAAAAAGAAATGAAA
>CM042178.1:36708570-36795712 GCA_023376005.1 Doryteuthis pealeii
AAAAAGAGAGAGATGTAAAGTGTATTGGTGTAAGATGGAACACAGACACCGACACATTTTCAGAAGGTGAACATCACAACTCAACAAAAGAAGTTGACTTGAATTACAATATCCTTCCAATGTAGAGTGTATTGGGTGTAAGATGGAACACAGACACCGACACATTTTCAGAAGGTGAACATCACAACTCAACAAAAGAAGTTGACTTGAATTACAATATCCTTCCAATGTAGAGTGTATTGGGTGTAAGATGGAACACAGACACCGACACATTTTCAGAAGGTGAACATCACAACTCAACAAAAGAAGTTGACTTGAATTACAATATCCTTCCAATGTAGAGTGTATTGGGTGTAAGATGGAACACAGACACCGACACATTTTCAGAAGGTGAACATCACAACTCAACAAAAGAAGTTGACTTGAATTACAATATCCTTCCAATGTAGAGTGTATTGGGTGTAAGATGGAACACAGACACCGACACATTTTCAGAAGGTGAACATCACAACTCAACAAAAGAAGTTGACTTGAATTACAATATCCTTCCAATGTAGAGTGTATTGGGTGTAAGATGGAACACAGACACCGACACATTTTCAGAAGGTGAACATCACAACTCAACAAAAGAAGTTGACTTGAATTACAATATCCTTCCAATGTAGAGTGTATTGGGTGTAAGATGGAACACAGACACCGACACATTTTCAGAAGGTGAACATCACAACTCAACAAAAGAAGTTGACTTGAATTACAATATCCTTCCAATGTAGAGTGTATTGGGTGTAAGATGGAACACAGACACCGACACATTTTCAGAAGGTGAACATCACAACTCAACAAAAGAAGTTGACTTGAATTACAATATCCTTCCAATGTAGAGTGTATTGGGTGTAAGATGGAACACAGACACCGACACATTTTCAGAAGGTGAACATCACAACTCAACAAAAGAAGTTGACTTGAATTACAATATCCTTCCAATGTAGAGTGTATTGGGTGTAAGATGGAACACAGACACCGACACATTTTCAGAAGGTGAACATCACAACTCAACAAAAGAAGTTGACTTGAATTACAATATCCTTCCAATGTAGAGTGTATTGGGTGTAAGATGGAACACAGACACCGACACATTTTCAGAAGGTGAACATCACAACTCAACAAAAGAAGTTGACTTGAATTACAATATCCTTCCAATGTAGAGTGTATTGGGTGTAAGATGGAACACAGACACCGACACATTTTCAGAAGGTGAACATCACAACTCAACAAAAGAAGTTGACTTGAATTACAATATCCTTCCAATGTAGAGTGTATTGGGTGTAAGATGGAACACAGACACCGACACATTTTCAGAAGGTGAACATCACAACTCAACAAAAGAAGTTGACTTGAATTACAATATCCTTCCAATGTAGAGTGTATTGGGTGTAAGATGGAACACAGACACCGACACATTTTCAGAAGGTGAACATCACAACTCAACAAAAGAAGTTGACTTGAATTACAATATCCTTCCAATGTAGAGTGTATTGGGTGTAAGATGGAACACAGACACCGACACATTTTCAGAAGGTGAACATCACAACTCAACAAAAGAAGTTGACTTGAATTACAATATCCTTCCAATGTAGAGTGTATTGGGTGTAAGATGGAACACAGACACCGACACATTTTCAGAAGGTGAACATCACAACTCAACAAAAGAAGTTGACTTGAATTACAATATCCTTCCAATGTAGAGTGTATTGGGTGTAAGATGGAACACAGACACCGACACATTTTCAGAAGGTGAACATCACAACTCAACAAAAGAAGTTGACTTGAATTACAATATCCTTCCAATGTAGAGTGTATTGGGTGTAAGATGGAACACAGACACCGACATTTTCAGAAGGTGAACATCACAACTCAACAAAAGAAGTTGACTTGAATTACAATATCCTTCCAATGTAGAGTGTATTGGGTGTAAGATGGAACACAGACACCGACACATTTTCAGAAGGTGAACATCACAACTCAACAAAAGAAGTTGACTTGAATTACAATATCCTTCCAATGTAGAGTGTATTGGGTGTAAGATGGAACACAGACACCGACACATTTTCAGAAGGTGAACATCACAACTCAACAAAAGAAGTTGACTTGAATTACAATATCCTTCCAATGTAGAGTGTATTGGGTGTAAGATGGAACACAGACACCGACACATTTTCAGAAGGTGAACATCACAACTCAACAAAAGAAGTTGACTTGAATTACAATATCCTTCCAATGTAGAGTGTATTGGGTGTAAGATGGAACACAGACACCGACACATTTTCAGAAGGTGAACATCACAACTCAACAAAAGAAGTTGACTTGAATTACAATATCCTTCCAATGTAGAGTGTATTGGGTGTAAGATGGAACACAGACACCGACACATTTTCAGAAGGTGAACATCACAACTCAACAAAAGAAGTTGACTTGAATTACAATATCCTTCCAATGTAGAGTGTATTGGGTGTAAGATGGAACACAGACACCGACACATTTTCAGAAGGTGAACATCACAACTCAACAAAAGAAGTTGACTTGAATTACAATATCCTTCCAATGTAGAGTGTATTGGGTGTAAGATGGAACACAGACACCGACACATTTTCAGAAGGTGAACATCACAACTCAACAAAAGAAGTTGACTTGAATTACAATATCCTTCCAATGTAGAGTGTATTGGGTGTAAGATGGAACACAGACACCGACACATTTTCAGAAGGTGAACATCACAACTCAACAAAAGAAGTTGACTTGAATTACAATATCCTTCCAATGTAGAGTGTATTGGGTGTAAGATGGAACACAGACACCGACACATTTTCAGAAGGTGAACATCACAACTCAACAAAAGAAGTTGACTTGAATTACAATATCCTTCCAATGTAGAGTGTATTGGGTGTAAGATGGAACACAGACACCGACACATTTTCAGAAGGTGAACATCACAACTCAACAAAAGAAGTTGACTTGAATTACAATATCCTTCCAATGTAGAGTGTATTGGGTGTAAGATGGAACACAGACACCGACACATTTTCAGAAGGTGAACATCACAACTCAACAAAAGAAGTTGACTTGAATTACAATATCCTTCCAATGTAGAGTGTATTGGGTGTAAGATGGAACACAGACACCGACACATTTTCAGAAGGTGAACATCACAACTCAACAAAAGAAGTTGACTTGAATTACAATATCCTTCCAATGTAGAGTGTATTGGGTGTAAGATGGAACACAGACACCGACACATTTTCAGAAGGTGAACATCACAACTCAACAAAAGAAGTTGACTTGAATTACAATATCCTTCCAATGTAGAGTGTATTGGGTGTAAGATGGAACACAGACACCGACACATTTTCAGAAGGTGAACATCACAACTCAACAAAAGAAGTTGACTTGAATTACAATATCCTTCCAATGTAGAGTGTATTGGGTGTAAGATGGAACACAGACACCGACACATTTTCAGAAGGT
This sequence comes from Doryteuthis pealeii, assembly GCA_023376005.1. NCBI lineage: Eukaryota > Metazoa > Mollusca > Cephalopoda > Myopsida > Loliginidae > Doryteuthis > Doryteuthis pealeii. Next base: position 36,712,093 of record CM042178.1, read on the forward strand.
GAACATCACAACTCAACAAAAGAAGTTGACTTGAATTACAATATCCTTCCAATGTAGAGTGTATTGGGTGTAAGATGGAACACAGACACCGACACATTTTCAGAAGGTGAACATCACAACTCAACAAAAGAAGTTGACTTGAATTACAATATCCTTCCAATGTAGAGTGTATTGGGTGTAAGATGGAACACAGACACCGACACATTTTCAGAAGGTGAACATCACAACTCAACAAAAGAAGTTGACTTGAATTACAATATCCTTCCAATGTAGAGTGTATTGGGTGTAAGATGGAACACAGACACCACATTTTCAGAAGGTGAACATCACAACTCAACAAAAGAAGTTGACTTGAATTACAATATCCTTCCAATGTAGAGTGTATTGGGTGTAAGATGGAACACAGACACCGACACATTTTCAGAAGGTGAACATCACAACTCAACAAAAGAAGTTGACTTGAATTACAATATCCTTCCAATGTAGAGTGTATTGGGTGTAAGATGGAACACAGACACCGACACATTTTCAGAAGGTGAACATCACAACTCAACAAAAGAAGTTGACTTGAATTACAATATCCTTCCAATGTAGAGTGTATTGGGTGTAAGATGGAACACAGACACCGACACATTTTCAGAAGGTGAACATCACAACTCAACAAAAGAAGTTGACTTGAATTACAATATCCTTCCAATGTAGAGTGTATTGGGTGTAAGATGGAACACAGACACCGACACATTTTCAGAAGGTGAACATCACAACTCAAAAAGAAGTTGACTTGAATTACAATATCCTTCCAATGTAGAGTGTATTGGGTGTAAGATGGAACACAGACACCGACACATTTTCAGAAGGTGAACATCACAACTCAACAAAAGAAGTTGACTTGAATTACAATATCCTTCCAATGTAGAGTGTATTGGGTGTAAGATGGAACACAGACACCGACACATTTTCAGAAGGTGAACATCACAACTCAACAAAAGAAGTTGACTTGAATTACAATATCCTTCCAATGTAGAGTGTATTGGGTGTAAGATGGAACACAGACACCGACACATTTTCAGAAGGTGAACATCACAACTCAACAAAAGAAGTTGACTTGAATTACAATATCCTTCCAATGTAGAGTGTATTGGGTGTAAGATGGAACACAGACACCGACACATTTTCAGAAGGTGAACATCACAACTCAACAAAAGAAGTTGACTTGAATTACAATATCCTTCCAATGTAGAGTGTATTGGGTGTAAGATGGAACACAGACACCGACACATTTTCAGAAGGTGAACATCACAACTCAACAAAAGAAGTTGACTTGAATTACAATATCCTTCCAATGTAGAGTGTATTGGGTGTAAGATGGAACACAGACACCGACACATTTTCAGAAGGTGAACATCACAACTCAACAAAAGAAGTTGACTTGAATTACAATATCCTTCCAATGTAGAGTGTATTGGGTGTAAGATGGAACACAGACACCGACACATTTTCAGAAGGTGAACATCACAACTCAACAAAAGAAGTTGACTTGAATTACAATATCCTTCCAATGTAGAGTGTATTGGGTGTAAGATGGAACACAGACACCGACACATTTTCAGAAGGTGAACATCACAACTCAACAAAAGAAGTTGACTTGAATTACAATATCCTTCCAATGTAGAGTGTATTGGGTGTAAGATGGAACACAGACACCGACACATTTTCAGAAGGTGAACATCACAACTCAACAAAAGAAGTTGACTTGAATTACAATATCCTTCCAATGTAGAGTGTATTGGGTGTAAGATGGAACACAGACACCGACACATTTTCAGAAGGTGAACATCACAACTCAACAAAAGAAGTTGACTTGAATTACAATATCCTTCCAATGTAGAGTGTATTGGGTGTAAGATGGAACACAGACACCGACACATTTTCAGAAGGTGAACATCACAACTCAACAAAAGAAGTTGACTTGAATTACAATATCCTTCCAATGTAGAGTGTATTGGGTGTAAGATGGAACACAGACACCGACACATTTTCAGAAGGTGAACATCACAACTCAACAAAAGAAGTTGACTTGAATTACAATATCCTTCCAATGTAGAGTGTATTGGGTGTAAGATGGAACACAGACACCGACACATTTTCAGAAGGTGAACATCACAACTCAACAAAAGAAGTTGACTTGAATTACAATATCCTTCCAATGTAGAGTGTATTGGGTGTAAGATGGAACACAGACACCGACACATTTTCAGAAGGTGAACATCACAACTCAACAAAAGAAGTTGACTTGAATTACAATATCCTTCCAATGTAGAGTGTATTGGGTGTAAGATGGAACACAGACACCGACACATTTTCAGAAGGTGAACATCACAACTCAACAAAAGAAGTTGACTTGAATTACAATATCCTTCCAATGTAGAGTGTATTGGGTGTAAGATGGAACACAGACACCGACACATTTTCAGAAGGTGAACATCACAACTCAACAAAAGAAGTTGACTTGAATTACAATATCCTTCCAATGTAGAGTGTATTGGGTGTAAGATGGAACACAGACACCGACACATTTTCAGAAGGTGAACATCACAACTCAACAAAAGAAGTTGACTTGAATTACAATATCCTTCCAATGTAGAGTGTATTGGGTGTAAGATGGAACACAGACACCGACACATTTTCAGAAGGTGAACATCACAACTCAACAAAAGAAGTTGACTTGAATTACAATATCCTTCCAATGTAGAGTGTATTGGGTGTAAGATGGAACACAGACACCGACACATTTTCAGAAGGTGAACATCACAACTCAACAAAAGAAGTTGACTTGAATTACAATATCCTTCCAATGTAGAGTGTATTGGGTGTAAGATGGAACACAGACACCGACACATTTTCAGAAGGTGAACATCACAACTCAACAAAAGAAGTTGACTTGAATTACAATATCCTTCCAATGTAGAGTGTATTGGGTGTAAGATGGAACACAGACACCGACACATTTTCAGAAGGTGAACATCACAACTCAACAAAAGAAGTTGACTTGAATTACAATATCCTTCCAATGTAGAGTGTATTGGGTGTAAGATGGAACACAGACACCGACACATTTTCAGAAGGTGAACATCACAACTCAACAAAGAAGTTGACTTGAATTACAATATCCTTCCAATGTAGAGTGTATTGGGTGTAAGATGGAACACAGACACCGACACATTTTCAGAAGGTGAACATCACAACTCAACAAAAGAAGTTGACTTGAATTACAATATCCTTCCAATGTAGAGTGTATTGGGTGTAAGATGGAACACAGACACCGACACATTTTCAGAAGGTGAACATCACAACTCAACAAAAGAAGTTGACTTGAATTACAATATCCTTCCAATGTAGAGTGTATTGGGTGTAAGATGGAACACAGACACCGACACATTTTCAGAAGGTGAACATCACAACTCAACAAAAGAAGTTGACTTGAATTACAATATCCTTCCAATGTAGAGTGTATTGGGTGTAAGATGGAACACAGACACCGACACATTTTCAGAAGGTGAACATCACAACTCAACAAAAGAAGTTGACTTGAATTACAATATCCTTCCAATGTAGAGTGTATTGGGTGTAAGATGGAACACAGACACCGACACATTTTCAGAAGGTGAACATCACAACTCAACAAAAGAAGTTGACTTGAATTACAATATCCTTCCAATGTAGAGTGTATTGGGTGTAAGATGGAACACAGACACCGACACATTTTCAGAAGGTGAACATCACAACTCAACAAAAGAAGTTGACTTGAATTACAATATCCTTCCAATGTAGAGTGTATTGGGTGTAAGATGGAACACAGACACCGACACATTTTCAGAAGGTGAACATCACAACTCAACAAAAGAAGTTGACTTGAATTACAATATCCTTCCAATGTAGAGTGTATTGGGTGTAAGATGGAACACAGACACCGACACATTTTCAGAAGGTGAACATCACAACTCAACAAAAGAAGTTGACTTGAATTACAATATCCTTCCAATGTAGAGTGTATTGGGTGTAAGATGGAACACAGACACCGACACATTTTCAGAAGGTGAACATCACAACTCAACAAAAGAAGTTGACTTGAATTACAATATCCTTCCAATGTAGAGTGTATTGGGTGTAAGATGGAACACAGACACCGACACATTTTCAGAAGGTGAACATCACAACTCAACAAAAGAAGTTGACTTGAATTACAATATCCTTCCAATGTAGAGTGTATTGGGTGTAAGATGGAACACAGACACCGACACATTTTCAGAAGGTGAACATCACAACTCAACAAAAGAAGTTGACTTGAATTACAATATCCTTCCAATGTAGAGTGTATTGGGTGTAAGATGGAACACAGACACCGACACATTTTCAGAAGGTGAACATCACAACTCAACAAAAGAAGTTGACTTGAATTACAATATCCTTCCAATGTAGAGTGTATTGGGTGTAAGATGGAACACAGACACCGACACATTTTCAGAAGGTGAACATCACAACTCAACAAAAGAAGTTGACTTGAATTACAATATCCTTCCAATGTAGAGTGTATTGGGTGTAAGATGGAACACAGACACCGACACATTTTCAGAAGGTGAACATCACAACTCAACAAAAGAAGTTGACTTGAATTACAATATCCTTCCAATGTAGAGTGTATTGGGTGTAAGATGGAACACAGACACCGACACATTTTCAGAAGGTGAACATCACAACTCAACAAAAGAAGTTGACTTGAATTACAATATCCTTCCAATGTAGAGTGTATTGGGTGTAAGATGGAACACAGACACCGACACATTTTCAGAAGGTGAACATCACAACTCAACAAAAGAAGTTGACTTGAATTACAATATCCTTCCAATGTAGAGTGTATTGGGTGTAAGATGGAACACAGACACCGACACATTTTCAGAAGGTGAACATCACAACTCAACAAAAGAAGTTGACTTGAATTACAATATCCTTCCAATGTAGAGTGTATTGGGTGTAAGATGGAACACAGACACCGACACATTTTCAGAAGGTGAACATCACAACTCAACAAAAGAAGTTGACTTGAATTACAATATCCTTCCAATGTAGAGTGTATTGGGTGTAAGATGGAACACAGACACCGACACATTTTCAGAAGGTGAACATCACAACTCAACAAAAGAAGTTGACTTGAATTACAATATCCTTCCAATGTAGAGTGTATTGGGTGTAAGATGGAACACAGACACCGACACATTTTCAGAAGGTGAACATCACAACTCAACAAAAGAAGTTGACTTGAATTACAATATCCTTCCAATGTAGAGTGTATTGGGTGTAAGATGGAACACAGACACCGACACATTTTCAGAAGGTGAACATCACAACTCAACAAAAGAAGTTGACTTGAATTACAATATCCTTCAATGTAGAGTGTATTGGGTGTAAGATGGAACACAGACACCGACACATTTTCAGAAGGTGAACATCACAACCAACAAAAGAAGTTGACTTGAATTACAATATCCTTCCAATGTAGAGTGTATTGGGTGTAAGATGGAACACAGACACCGACACATTTTCAGAAGGTGAACATCACAACTCAACAAAAGAAGTTGACTTCAATTACAATATCCTTCCAATGTAGAGTGTATTGGGTGTAAGATGGAACACAGACACCGACACATTTTCCTTCAACATTTCCCTGGAGGCAGTAGCGGCTACACGACGTGGAATTCTGTCAATTGTAGCCAGCGTATTTGACCTGCTGGGATTTATTTCCCCCTATATCCTAGCTGCGAAAAAAGTGCTACAGGAGATGTGCAAACAAGGGATGGGGTAGGACGAGCCTCTCCCTGATGAATTAAAACCAAGATGGGAAGCATGGCTCCACGACTTAAAGAACCTCAAACTAGTCCAAATCCCAGGACGCTTTATACCGGACAATATTGGCTCTACTGAAAAAATAGAACTACACCACTTTTCCGACGCTAGCAACGCTGGATATGGTCAGTGTTTCTACATACGGATTGTTGCGGAAAGCACGGTGCACTGTACACTTGTAATGGGTAAGGCCAGAGTCGCACCCACAAAGGTTGTTACAGTGCCGCGTCTTTAATTCGTAGCAGCTACAGTTTCTGCAGTAGTGAGTAACATCCTAAGAGAGGAACTCGAATTAAAGGTGGACCAAAAGTTCTTCTGGACAGATTCCCAAGTTGTCCTTGGGTATATAAAAAATTACGCCCAGCGATTCCACGTCTTTGTTGCCAACCGTGTCCAAAAAATTAGAAATAACACAGATTCTGGTCAGTGGTTTTACATAGAGACCGACCAAAATCCTGCGGAACGCGCATCTAGGGGTCTCACGGTGGCAGAACTTATGGAATAAAATTGGTTTAATGGACCAAAATTCTTATGGGGCCGAGAGCTCATCACAATTCAAGGATGTCCTGAGTTCCTCATCGGAGACCCAGAGGTGAGGGTTCTGAAAACTACAATCACTCCAACAGAAAACTCCCTTCACAGATTGACAAGATTGTCAGACTGGAACATGACCTTAAACATCATTGCTCGAATAAAACGTATGGCAAGTAGGTCAAAATTGGGTCACATCACCGAGAGGGAGTCGGCCTCCTTTGCACTTATCAGGGTAGCACAAAGAGAGTGCTGGGAAGAAGAACTCAAGTTGCTTGATAGAAACCCCAACAAACTACCAAAGACCAGTGAGATTTACCAACTCGACCCCATTCTGAAAGATGGACTACTCAGTGGGAGGGCGGTTAAAGGAAGCTACATCCCTCGAGGCTAGGCACCCGATAATACTACCAAAAAAGGGCATTGTGACTCATTTAATCCTTGATTTCTGCCACAAGAAAACCCAACACCAGGACCGGGGAATGACCAAGAATGAAATCCAGACCAATGTTTATTGGGTAATAAGTGCCAGCAAAGTAGTAGCCAGACACATTAAGGACTGTGTCACTTGCAGAAGGATGCATAGACCCGTGGAAGAACAACGCATGGCAGACCTTCCTGCGGAACGATATATGGTAATAAGTGCCAGCAAAGTAGTAGCCAGACACATTAAGGACTGTGTCACTTGCAGAAGGATGCATAGACCCGTGGAAGAACAACGCATGGCAGACCTTCCTGTGGAACGACTGGAGCATTCTCCGACATTTTCATACATGGGAATAGACTGTTTTGGTCCCTTTTACACAAAGTGTGGTCGGAGAGAATCAAAACGATACGGTCTTCTGTGCACATGTCTTAGCCCCCAGAGATATCCACTTAGAAATGCTGGAAGATCTCACCACTGATGCCTTCCTGAATGCTCTGAGATGTTTCATAGCTCTCAGGGTGGGGGGGGACACTAAAGCAGATTCGATCTGACCAAGGAACAAATTTTGTTGGACGAAAAAAATCAGTTAAAGAAGGGTGTGACAGAATTAGACGAAGTGAGAGTTGCTAAATTTCTGGCCGAGAAGCAGTGTGACTTCATAATGAATGTTCCCGAGGCAAGTCACATGGGCGGTGTTTGGGAGCGTCAAATAAGGACAGTCAGAAGTGTGATGAGTACTGTTTTGGCATCAGCTACTGGGAGATTGGACGATGCCATGTTGAGAACATTTCTGTACAATGGCAATGGCAATTGTAAACAGCCGCCCACTCACAGTAGAAACAATTAATGATCCAAGAGATATTAAACCCCTGACACCAAATCACCTAATCCACATGAAAAAATCTACCCTACTTCCACCTCCTGGAAAGTTTGTCAGGGAAGATTTGTATGCTAGGAAGAGATGACGAAGGGTTCAGTACCTTGCAGAGCAGTTCTGGAGCCGATGGCACAAGGAATACCTAGCCAACATAACCATGAGACAACGATGGCACACAACGAAGTGAAACATAAGAACTGGAGACATTGTAATCGTCAAGGAGGACAATCTTCCTCGAAACCAGTGGAAAATGGACAAAGTTGTAGAAACAATAAAAGACAAAGATGGGTTGGTGCAAAAGGTTAAGTTACGACTTGGCCAAAGTAATTCCAGAAAGAATACTAAATGCATTCTTGAACGCCCAATTCAAAAACTAGTCGTGCTTGTCGAGAACAATTCATTAAAAAAATAAAATAAATAAATAAATAAAATATAAATGCACCCACAACACAACACTCAAAATATTTTTTTAAATTAAAAAAAATACAAATGCTTTGGACATATTCCCTCCCATAGATCTTTGTAATTTTTGTGGCAGTGTAGCTGTCGCCTTAGAGTGCACCTAATAGATAGATATAATTATTCTCTACTCTTTATATATACCCTTAAATTTGGACAATGTAAGGGAAACAACTCTGTAGGGTTTGATAATCAAGTGGACCCACAGGACCAGAATGGCATTGTGGGAAGATCAACAGATATCCTTAGGGTGAAATAGGGGATTCCACCGTGCTAGAAGCAGTAAAAAAAGGTTGTGTGGAAAATATTGTTCTAAAATAAAGAATTTAGTCTTTAGTTAGTTCTTGGTACTTGGTAACATCGCACAGGTAAGTTTCTTTCCAATTTTCCCGTGAAGTTGCTGGCATTTGTTAAAGACCCTTTTTGTAAATTAGTAATTGTTTTATACCCCATTTTATTTCAGTATTTCACGGTGTTTGGAAGTAAATAAAATTTTGTACATTCAACATCAGTCAATCTTCGTGTCATCATTTACATCACCAGAAAATACTACCAGGGAACTGCTACATTTGTTTTCTTGTTTCAAAAGGGGATATTATTTTGTACCAATATTTATTCTTATATTAAATTACTTTTATTACAATATTTGTTCTTATATTAAATTACTTTTATTACAATATTTGTTCTTATATTAAATTACTTTTATTACAATATTTGTTCTTATATTAAATTACTTTTATTATACATTAAATTACTTTTATTACAGTATTTGTTCTTACATTAAATTAGTTTTATTACAATATTTGTTCTTATATTAAATTACTTTTATTATACATTAAATTAGTTTTATTACAATATTTGTTCTTATATTAAATTACTTTTATTATACATTAAATTAATTTTATTACAATATTTGTTCCTATATTAAATTAGTTTTATTACAATATTTGTTCTTATATTAAATTACTTTTATTACAATATTTGTTCTTATATTAAATTACTTTTATTACAATATTTGTTCTTATATTACATTACTTTTATTATACATTAAATTACTTTTATTATACATTAAATTACTTTTATTACAACATTTGTTCTTAAAAAAAAAACGGTAATTTGTTTTTAAAAAGAAAATGACAAGATATTTGGAAGTGTCTACTAAAAAAAAATGTTAAATATAAAAAGTGAGAAAACATCAATTTGAATATTTAGAATTAAAAATGAATAATTAAATTAAAAATTATAATAATGAAGTGAACTAACCTTTATTAGATATTGAAGTCTTTCGCAAAACTGAAAAAAAGATTAACTCTCTTCTAATCTAAAGGGTGTATTTCACATTTTAAGTATTTTTTGTTTCCATACAATTAATTTTCGAACATTATGTGTTTATATTGAAAATCAATTTAATTCTTTTAAAACATGAGAATCCTGATATTAAGTTTTAAAGGTTATATTTTTAGTTTCTAGAAATAAATATCTATTTAAAGCAAAACCTTATTTTAGATACAAAAAGTAATAAGTTTTGAAGAAAAACTCTATTGAAAATTTAGGCCCGACCCCTTTTTAAGCAGAAAAAATATCGATGTATATTTTTTTTCTTTTATAAGATAATAGCAAATTAAATAATTATCGAAATGAGTATAAAAGAAATGTCCTAATTTTTTATTTTTTTATTTTTTATTTTTTTAAATATTTTATGTTCCAATTTTCGGTATTTATTTTCTCATTGAAAAGCCCCCGTAATTTTTTTTTTCTATTCATAACTTCGGTCTTTTATCTCTTTATTTATACTGTATTTAGTACAGTACAAGACCAACTTGAAAAAATGTTATGCCCCCCGACATGGGGGGGGGGGCAAAATTAAGTGACCTGAAAAAATGAGAAAGTTTTAAAATAAAATAAATAATGCATTTTAATAATCATTCTTTGATGAATAAACACTGAAAATTTCATTAAAATCCGATAATTCCCTGATTTTTGGTAAATTATTTTCTGTATGGGTGGGGGGCTAAAGTCATTTTGTCAAAAACACATTTTACATCAATTTTGGGCCTCCCTAGTATTTATTTTACATTTTTTAATTTTTTTTAAATCCCTTAAAACGAAAAAAGTAGACAACAGGAATTTTTAATATAAAATTCCTTAGAAAATAATCAAACAATTTAGAAAAAAAAAGATACATATTTTTTTCTTATTAATGAAACTTAAAATTTGAAACTTCAGACGTCCTAGTACCAAATCTGTTCTAGTATCGATTTATTTTTTTATTTTATTTTTGTTCTGTCATTGTATTATCTTTCCAAAAAATAATTATCAAGATATTTGTACGGGGGGTCAATGCGGGAAACAAAAACAATGAGAGAGAGAGAGAGAGAGAGAGAGAGAGAGAGAGAGAGAGAGAGAGAGAGAGAGAGAGAGAGGGGGGATTGGTGAGTCAGTTACTGTACGCTTCGTGACAAATTAAATTTAAAAAATTCGTTGGTAAGATGTGACTGAAGTGTTCATTCTAATCCTGGTCTCCATGACAACGTGTATTATTTGTAAGGAATTCTTTTTATGAATAAAGTTTGTCTAATAAAATAAAATAGAAATAAAAATGAATAAAATAAAATTCTTTGTTTTACACTGCAGTGTTTAAAACCTGGAAGTGACACCCAACAGGTCAGAAATAACTTCCTGTGTGGGAACAGGAAATTGGTAAGGGGATTATATATGTTAATTTTTCAGTTTTTAGTCTTAATAAGCAAGAAGCATGGTTCCAGTTTAAGCTGAAGGGGCAGCATTTCATGTTGGGTTCGTGAGGTCCAGTCTCAGAATTCATTGGAATTTCATACCCAATAACAATAGTAAGATTAATTCCTTCATCCGGACTGTCGAGAATGACTAACTGAAGTTTCAGTTTGCCTCAAAACTGTCGCGGAGCCGATAAGGATGTCCACCCCAACGAACAAAAAATAAAAAAATTAAATTTAAATTTAAAAAAAATAAAGGATTGAATGACACAACTAAGCAAAGGAGGACAGACAAGCAGATTTATGTTAAGAAAAATACGGAAATATTTATTTACCGCATAACAGTACAGTTGGTGATTTCTTCATTGGTTAGGTTATCAATATCACAGGCCGGAAAGATGTTGGTCATCCTGAAGGCTGGAACAGCACCGCAGGCCGGATAGATGACATTAGTTGTGGTCGATTGACAGGTCATTCAGATAGCTGGAAATATGCAGGTATAGCATCGCAGGCTGAAAGGAGGTTGACGTTTGTCGTTGATGACGTTATAGAATTGTATTCTATAAAATTTTATAGAATACAATTCTATATTTCTAAATAAATACACGTACACATTTCTTTTCCGAAACTTAAGAAAAAGAAATTAAAACAAACACACAACACAATCCTTTTCCCAAACTTAAGGAAAAGAGATTAAAACGAACACACGAACACAAATCCTTTTCCTAAATTTAAGGAAAAGTGATTAAAATAAACGTTTACACAAAAATCAAAATCGATTGGATAGGTTAGTATTGCTTTTTACTACGTCTGCGCGTTTGCGCCAAAAAGTTAATTACTTTTTGATCCGACTAGATATCATAAATAGACAGAGAAGAAATCAACAAACAGACAGACTTCATCTCACGTTCAAACCGGACACACCCGACGACCACAAACAAACACACAGATCTCGTCTCGCTGCCAGATAGAACAACGACCAAGAAACAGGTGTTCGAACGAACGATTCCACTGCCTCAACACAATTACTACTGCTACCAGTATTCTTAGCACTTCGTTCTACCTACATCAAGAATCCGTTTCAGCAGGTCATACATACAAACTTGATTCTCATTTCTGTCCACATCTAAACGAACTTTTCCAAACTTAACATACGAACTTTTACATTTTACATTACACATATCATATCTACACTATTCCCTTTGAACATTTCACATATTATTGCAAATTTATTCCCTGAATAAATTTATTTGTTATTTTATAATTATATGCATTTGTTTTATCATTTCTCCGTATTCTCTACCTAACTATGTCATATTTTTTATTCGTCATTTAATATTCTTTGCGAACCTCTACACATAGGCCTCTACAAAGTGGTGACCCGAGACGTTTAATTTGATACAGTTGGGTAGACGGAGAAATATATATATAAAAGAATGGATTCTAAAAATCACACAGACCCTATTGAAGCTAAATTGACTGTGAATTTACCGTCGTACTCTCCGACAAATGTACAAACTTGGTTTGCGCAGTTAAATGCAATTTTCAGCGCCCGAGGCATTGTCTCGCAGAACACACGTTTTGCGTACACTGCTGAAAAACTTCCAATAGAGATCGCAACTGACGTCATGGAGATATTGAACAACAAACCAGAGGAGCGACCCTATGATACCCTGAAGGAAGCAATATTGAGGCTCAGTGATAAATCAAAAAAACAAAAATTACGGGACCTTTTTACGGATCTACAACTAGGACATATGAAGCCTTCGCAGCTTCTAAGAAAAATGCGATCCTTAGTAGGAGGAAAGGACATATCTGACACAGTATTAAAAAATCTATGGGAAGACAAACTACACACCCATACAACCCAAATACTGTCATCAGTCCCCGAAGACATGGAATTAAAAAAATAGCAGAAATCGCTGATAAAATCCATGATAGTAACCAGGAGAAAAATGTTTATGCCACATATACTCAAAATGACACACTGCCGCCTATAGAACCACCTGAAAAATTTTCTCGACTGGAAAAACAACTTGAAGATCTCACTTTGCAACTCCAGAGTTTGGCATACGGCCAGCATTTTCGGCGTTCTCGACCGTTTGAAAGAAATCGATTCTACTCACAGCGAAGTTTAAGCCGCGGTAGACCGAGATCATTCTCCAGAGAGAGATTTACTCAATATACCTGTTGGTATCATTATCAATTCGGACAAAAAGCAAGAAAATGCACAGAACCGTGCAGATTTTCAAGAAACAGCACCACAGAACAGAATCAGGGAAACGAATTCCCCAGCAACAAATAGAAAGGAATTTGACTGCTGGAATAGAACAAAAATGTCGTCTATTTTACATCCGTGATAAAAATTCTGGATATTTATTTTTAGTCGACACAGGCGCACAAGTCAGTGTTATCCCCCCGAAACTCAAACAAAAACACATACCGTCCACATACAAACTACAAGCTGCAAATGGTTCAGAAATAAAAACATATGGGGAGGTACCACTGACACTGAACTTGGGATTGCGACGTCCATTTCTATGGATTTTTACCCAAGCTGATGTAAAAACACCCATTCTCGGGGCAGATTTTCTGTCACATTTCAACTTGTCAGTCAATATAGCTAAACACTCTCTAATTGATGACAACACAAATGTAACGATTACTAGAATCTGCTCACACCACACGTCCACAGGAATTAGTTCTGCCATACCAACAGCAAATGGATATCAGTGGTTGATAGAAAAATTCCCCACTATTACCACCGCTTTTAAACATACAGATGAAATCCGCCACACCGCTAAACATTATATCACGACAACTGGGCCCCCTACACACGCATCACCTCGCAGATTGCGCCCAGATAAATATAAGATAGCGAAAAATGAATTTCAGAATATGTTGCAACTAGGCATTATACGACCCTCAAGTAGCCCTTACTCCTCTCCGCTGCACATGGTTGAGAAACCAGACACAGATGCATGGCGACCTTGTGGAGATTTCCGGAATCTCAACGCCAACACAGTTCAGGAGAGATAGCCAATCCCACACTTGCATGATTTCGTCACAGGTTTGCAGGGAACTACTGTTTTCACAAAACTGAATCTGGTCAAGGCTTACTACCAGATACCAGTAGCAGAGGAAGACATTCAAAAAACGGCAGTTACTACTCCTTTTGGGCTGTATGAAATCACCAGAATGCCATTTGGGTTACGCATTTAATATTCTTTGCGAACCTCTACACATAGGCCTCTACAAAGTAAATGTTTTCTGGTGGCTGGAGATATTCAGAATAAATCAATGTGAAGATTCAGGAAACTAGGTCAAAGAACGTCTCGACGGGACTGGAAAGATACACAATCGTACACCAATAGTTGTTAAAGACTACGACAGGTCAAGAACGTCTCGACGGACTGGAAAGATACACAATCGTACACCAATAGTTGTTAAAGGAACGACTACGACAGGTCGAAGAACGTCTCGACGGGACTGGAAAGATACACAATCGTACACCAATAGTTAAAGGAACGACTACGACAGGTCGAAGAACGTCTCGACGGGACTGGAAAGATACACAATCGTACACCAATAGTTGTTAAAGGAACGACTACGACAGGTCGAAGAACGTCTCGACGGGACTGGAAAGATACACAATCGTACACCAATAGTTGTTAAAGGAACGACTACGACAGGTCGAAGAACGTCTCGACGGGACTGGAAAGATACACAATCGTACACCAATAGTTGTTAAAGGAACGACTACGACAGGTCGAAGAACGTCTCGACGGGACTGGAAAGATACACAATCGTACACCAATAGTTGTTAAAGGAACGACTACGACAGGTCGAAGAACGTCTCGACGGGACTGGAAAGATACACAATCGTACACCAATAGTTGTTAAAGGAACGACTACGACAGGTCGAAGAACGTCTTACAATCGTACACCAATAGTTGTTAAAGGAACGACTACGACAGGTCGAAGAACGTCTCGACGGGACTGGAAAGATACACAATCGTACACCGTTAAAGGAACGACTACGACAGGTCGAAGAACGTCTCGACGGGACTGGAAAGATACACAATCGTACACCATAGTTGTTAAAGGAACGACTACGACAGGTCGAAGAACGTCTCGACGGGACTGGAAAGATACACAATCGTACACCAGTAGTTGTTAAAGGAACGACTACGACAGGTCGAAGAACGTCTCGACGGGACTGGAAAGATACACAATCGTACACCAATAGTTGTTAAAGGAACGACTACGACAGGTCGAAGAACGTCTCGACGGACTGGAAAGATACACAATCGTACACCAATAGTTGTTAAAGGAACGACTACGACAGGTCGAAGAACGTCTCGACGGGACTGGAAAGATACACAATCGTACACCAATAGTTGTTAAAGGAACGACTACGACAGGTCGAAGAACGCTCGACGGGACTGGAAAGATACACAATCGTACACCAGTAGTTGTTAAAGGAACGACTACGACAGGTCGAAGAACGTCTCGACGGACTGGAAAGATACACAATCGTACACCAATAGTTGTTAAAGGAACGACTACGACAGGTCGAAGAACGTCGCGACGGGACTGGAAAGATACACAATCGTACACCAGTAGTTGTTAAAGGAACGACTATGACAGGTCAAAGAACGTCTCGACGGAACTGGAAAGATACACATGCGTACACCAATAGTTGTTAAAGGAACGACTACGACAGGTCGAAGAACGTCTCGACGGAACTGGAAAGATACACAATCGTACACCAATAGTTGTTAAAGGAACGACTACGACAGGTCGAAGAACGTCGCGACGGGACTGGAAAGATACACAATCGTACACCAGTAGTTGTTAAAGGAACGACTATGACAGGTCAAAGAACGTCTCGACGGAACTGGAAAGATACACAAGCGTACACCAATAGTTGTTAAAGGAACGACTACGACAGGTCGAAGAACGTCTCGACGGAACTGGAAAGATACACAATCGTACACCAATAGTTGTTAAAGGAACGACTACGACAGGTCAAAGAACGTCGCGACGGGACTGGAAAGATACACAATCGTACACCAGTAGTTGTTAAAGGAACGACTATGACAGGTCAAAGAACGTCTCGACGGAACTGGAAAGATACACAAGCGTACACCAATAGTTGTTAAAGGAACGACTACGACAGGTCGAAGAACGTCTCGACGGGACTGGAAAGATACACAATCGTACACCAATAGTTGTTAAAGGAACGACTACGACAGGTCAAAGAACGTCTCGACGGGACTGGAAAGATACACAATCGTACACCAATAGTTGTTAAAGGAACGACTACGACAGGTCGAAGAACGTCTCGACGGGACTGGAAAGATACACAATCGTACACCAGTAGTTGTTAAAGGAACGACTATGACAGGTCAAAGAACGTCTCGACGGAACTGGAAAGATACACAAGCGTACACCAATAGTTGTTAAAGGAACGACTACGACAGGTCGAAGAACGTCTCGACGGACTGGAAAGATACACAATCGTACACCAATAGTTGTTAAAGGAACGACTACGACAGGTCGAAGACGGGACTGGAAAGATACACAATCGTACACCAGTAGTTGTTAAAGGAACGACTATGACAGGTCAAAGAACGTCTCGACGGAACTGGAAAGATACACAAGCGTACACCAATAGTTGTTAAAGGAACGACTACGACAGGTCGAAGAACGTCTCGACGGGACTGGAAAGATACACAATCGTACACCAATAGTTGTTAAAGGAACGACTACGACAGGTCGAAGAACGTCTCGACGGGACTGGAAAGATACACAATCGTACACCAGTAGTTGTTAAAGGAACGACTACGACAGGTCGAAGAACGTCTCGACGGAACTGGAAAGATACACAATCGTACACCAATAGTTGTTAAAGGAACGACTACGACAGGTCGAAGAACGTCTCGACGGGACTGGAAAGATACACAATCGTACACCAGTAGTTGTTAAAGGAACGACTACGACAGGTCAAAGAACGTCTCGACGGAACTGGAAAGATACACAAGCGTACACCAATAGTTGTTAAAGGAACGACTACGACAGGTCGAAGAACGTCTCGACGGACTGGAAAGATACAATCGACCAATAGTTGTTAAAGGAACGACTACGACAGGTCGAAGAACGTCTCGACGGGACTGGAAAGATACACAATCGTACACCAATAGTTGTTAAAGGAACGACTACGACAGGTCGAAGAACGTCTCGACGGGACTGGAAAGATACACAATCGTACACCAGTAGTTGTTAAAGGAACGACTACGACAGGTCAAAGAACGTCTCGACGGGACTGGAAAGATACACAATCGTACACCAATAGTTGTTAAAGGAACGACTACGACAGGTCGAAGAACGTCTCGACGGGACTGGAAAGATACACAATCGTACACCAGTAGTTGTTAAAGGAACGACTACGACAGGTCGAAGAACGTCTCGACGGGACTGGAAAGATACACAATCGTACACCAATAGTTGTTAAAGGAACGACTACGACAGGTCGAAGAACGTCTCGACGGGACTGGAAAGATACACAATCGTACACCAATAGTTGTTAAAGGAACGACTACGACAGGTCGAAGAACGTCTCGACGGGACTGGAAAGATACACAATCGTACACCATAGTTGTTAAAGGAACGACTACGACAGGTCGAAGAACGTCTCGACGGGACTGGAAAGATACACAATCGTACACCAATAGTTGTTAAAGGAACGACTACGACAGGTCGAAGAACGTCTCGACGGGACTGGAAAGATACACAATCGTACACCAATAGTTGTTAAAGGAACGACTACGACAGGTCGAAGAACGTCTCGACGGGACTGGAAAGATACACAATCGTACACCAGTAGTTGTTAAAGGAACGACTACGACAGGTCGAAGAACGTCTCGACGGACTGGAAAGATACACAATCGTACACCAATAGTTGTTAAAGGAACGACTACGACAGGTCGAAGAACGTCTCGACGGGACTGGAAAGATACACAATCGTACACCAATAGTTGTTAAAGGAACGACTACGACAGGTCGAAGAACGTCTCGACGGACTGGAAAGATACACAATCGTACACCAATAGTTGTTAAAGGAACGACTACGACAGGTCGAAGAACGTCTCGACGGGACTGGAAAGATACACAATCGTACACCAGTAGTTGTTAAAGGAACGACTACGACAGGTCAAAGAACGTCTCGACGGACTGGAAAGATACACAATCGTACACCAATAGTTGTTAAAGGAACGACTACGACAGGTCGAAGAACGTCTCGACGGGACTGGAAAGATACACAATCGTACACCAATAGTTGTTAAAGGAACGACTACGACAGGTCGAAGAACGTCTCGACGGACTGGAAAGATACACAATCGTACACCAATAGTTGTTAAAGGAACGACTACGACAGGTCGAAGAACGTCTCGACGGGACTGGAAAGATACACAATCGTACACCATAGTTGTTAAAGGAACGACTACGACAGGTCGAAGAACGTCTCGACGGGACTGGAAAGATACACAATCGTACACCAGTAGTTGTTAAAGGAACGACTACGACAGGTCGAAGAACGTCTCGACGGGACTGGAAAGATACACAATCGTACACCAATAGTTGTTAAAGGAACGACTACGACAGGTCGAAGAACGTCTCGACGGACTGGAAAGATACACAATCGTACACCAATAGTTGTTAAAGGAACGACTACGACAGGTCGAAGAACGTCTCGACGGGACTGGAAAGATACACAATCGTACACCAATAGTTGTTAAAGGAACGACTACGACAGGTCGAAGAACGTCTCGACGGGACTGGAAAGATACACAATCGTACACCAGTAGTTGTTAAAGGAACGACTACGACAGGTCGAAGAACGTCTCGACGGGACTGGAAAGATACACAATCGTACACCAATAGTTGTTAAAGGAACGACTACGACAGGTCGAAGAACGTCTCGACGGGACTGGAAAGATACACAATCGTACACCAGTAGTTGTTAAAGGAACGACTACGACAGGTCAAAGAACGTCTCGACGGACTGGAAAGATACACAATCGTACACCAATAGTTGTTAAAGGAACGACTACGACAGGTCGAAGAACGTCTCGACGGACTGGAAAGATACACAATCGTACACCAATAGTTGTTAAAGGAACGACTACGACAGGTCGAAGAACGTCTCGACGGGACTGGAAAGATACACAATCGTACACCAGTAGTTGTTAAAGGAACGACTACGACAGGTCGAAGAACGTCTCGACGGACTGGAAAGATACACAATCGTACACCAATAGTTGTTAAAGGAACGACTACGACAGGTCGAAGAACGTCTCGACGGACTGGAAAGATACACAATCGTACACCAATAGTTGTTAAAGGAACGACTACGACAGGTCGAAGAACGTCTCGACGGGACTGGAAAGATACACAATCGTACACCAGTAGTTGTTAAAGGAACGACTACGACAGGTCAAAGAACGTCTCGACGGACTGGAAAGATACACAATCGTACACCAATAGTTGTTAAAGGAACGACTACGACAGGTCGAAGAACGTCTCGACGGGACTGGAAAGATACACAATCGTACACCAATAGTTGTTAAAGGAACGACTACGACAGGTCAAAGAACGTCTCGACGGGACTGGAAAGATACACAATCGTACACCAATAGTTGTTAAAGGAACGACTACGACAGGTCGAAGAACGTCTCGACGGGACTGGAAAGATACACAATCGTACACCAGTAGTTGTTAAAGGAACGACTACGACAGGTCAAAGAACGTCTCGACGGACTGGAAAGATACACAATCGTACACCAATAGTTGTTAAAGGAACGACTACGACAGGTCGAAGAACGTCTCGACGGACTGGAAAGATACACAATCGTACACCAATAGTTGTTAAAGGAACGACTACGACAGGTCGAAGAACGTCTCGACGGGACTGGAAAGATACACAATCGTACACCAGTAGTTGTTAAAGGAACGACTACGACAGGTCAAAGAACGTCTCGACGGACTGGAAAGATACACAATCGTACACCAATAGTTGTTAAAGGAACGACTACGACAGGTCGAAGAACGTCTCGACGGGACTGGAAAGATACACAATCGTACACCAATAGTTGTTAAAGGAACGACTACGACAGGTCGAAGAACGTCTCGACGGGACTGGAAAGATACACAATCGTACACCAGTAGTTGTTAAAGGAACGACTACGACAGGTCGAAGAACGTCTCGACGGACTGGAAAGATACACAATCGTACACCAATAGTTGTTAAAGGAACGACTACGACAGGTCGAAGAACGTCTCGACGGGACTGGAAAGATACACAATCGTACACCAATAGTTGTTAAAGGAACGACTACGACAGGTCGAAGAACGTCTCGACGGACTGGAAAGATACACAATCGTACACCAATAGTTGTTAAAGGAACGACTACGACAGGTCGAAGAACGTCTCGACGGGACTGGAAAGATACACAATCGTACACCAGTAGTTGTTAAAGGAACGACTACGACAGGTCAAAGAACGTCTCGACGGACTGGAAAGATACACAATCGTACACCAATAGTTGTTAAAGGAACGACTACGACAGGTCGAAGAACGTCTCGACGGGACTGGAAAGATACACAATCGTACACCATAGTTGTTAAAGGAACGACTACGACAGGTCAAAGAACGTCTCGACGGGACTGGAAAGATACACAATCGTACACCAATAGTTGTTAAAGGAACGACTACGACAGGTCGAAGAACGTCTCGACGGGACTGGAAAGATACACAATCGTACACCAGTAGTTGTTAAAGGAACGACTACGACAGGTCAAAGAACGTCTCGACGGGACTGGAAAGATACACAATCGTACACCAATAGTTGTTAAAGGAACGACTACGACAGGTCGAAGAACGTCTCGACGGGACTGGAAAGATACACAATCGTACACCAGTAGTTGTTAAAGGAACGACTACGACAGGTCGAAGAACGTCTCGACGGGACTGGAAAGATACACAATCGTACACCAATAGTTGTTAAAGGAACGACTACGACAGGTCGAAGAACGTCTCGACGGGACTGGAAAGATACACAATCGTACACCAATAGTTGTTAAAGGAACGACTACGACAGGTCGAAGAACGTCTCGACGGGACTGGAAAGATACACAATCGTACACCAGTAGTTGTTAAAGGAACGACTACGACAGGTCAAAGAACGTCTCGACGGGACTGGAAAGATACACAATCGTACACCAATAGTTGTTAAAGGAACGACTACGACAGGTCGAAGAACGTCTCGACGGGACTGGAAAGATACACAATCGTACACCAATAGTTGTTAAAGGAACGACTACGACAGGTCGAAGAACGTCTCGACGGGACTGGAAAGATACACAATCGTACACCAGTAGTTGTTAAAGGAACGACTACGACAGGTCGAAGAACGTCTCGACGGACTGGAAAGATACACAATCGTACACCAATAGTTGTTAAAGGAACGACTACGACAGGTCGAAGAACGTCTCGACGGACTGGAAAGATACACAATCGTACACCAATAGTTGTTAAAGGAACGACTACGACAGGTCGAAGAACGTCTCGACGGACTGGAAAGATACACAATCGTACACCAATAGTTGTTAAAGGAACGACTACGACAGGTCGAAGAACGTCTCGACGGGACTGGAAAGATACACAATCGTACACCAGTAGTTGTTAAAGGAACGACTACGACAGGTCAAAGAACGTCTCGACGGACTGGAAAGATACACAATACACCAATAGTTGTTAAAGGAACGACTACGACAGGTCGAAGAACGTCTCGACGGGACTGGAAAGATACACAATCGTACACCAATAGTTGTTAAAGGAACGACTACGACAGGTCGAAGAACGTCTCGACGGACTGGAAAGATACACAATCGTACACCAATAGTTGTTAAAGGAACGACTACGACAGGTCGAAGAACGTCTCGACGGGACTGGAAAGATACACAATCGTACACCAATAGTTGTTAAAGGAACGACTACGACAGGTCGAAGAACGTCTCGACGGGACTGGAAAGATACACAATCGTACACCAATAGTTGTTAAAGGAACGACTACGACAGGTCGAAGAACGTCTCGACGGGACTGGAAAGATACACAATCGTACACCAATAGTTGTTAAAGGAACGACTACGACAGGTCGAAGAACGTCTCGACGGGACTGGAAAGATACACAATCGTACACCAATAGTTGTTAAAGGAACGACTACGACAGGTCGAAGAACGTCTCGACGGGACTGGAAAGATACACAATCGTACAAATAGTTGTTAAAGGAACGACTACGACAGGTCGAAGAACGTCTCGACGGGACTGGAAAGATACACAATCGTACACCAGTAGTTGTTAAAGGAACGACTACGACAGGTCGAAGAACGTCTCGACGGGACTGGAAAGATACACAATCGTACACCAATAGTTGTTAAAGGAACGACTACGACAGGTCGAAGAACGTCTCGACGGGACTGGAAAGATACACAATCGTACACCAATAGTTGTTAAAGGAACGACTACGACAGGTCGAAGAACGTCTCGACGGGACTGGAAAGATACACAATCGTACACCAGTAGTTGTTAAAGGAACGACTACGACAGGTCGAAGAACGTCTCGACGGACTGGAAAGATACACAATCGTACACCAATAGTTGTTAAAGGAACGACTACGACAGGTCGAAGAACGTCTCGACGGGACTGGAAAGATACACAATCGTACACCAGTAGTTGTTAAAGGAACGACTACGACAGGTCGAAGAACGTCTCGACGGGACTGGAAAGATACACAATCGTACACCAATAGTTGTTAAAGGAACGACTACGACAGGTCGAAGAACGTCTCGACGGGACTGGAAAGATACACAATCGTACACCATAGTTTTAAAGGAACGACTACGACAGGTCGAAGAACGTCTCGACGGGACTGGAAAGATACACAATCGTACACCAGTAGTTGTTAAAGGAACGACTACGACAGGTCGAAGAACGTCTCGACGGGACTGGAAAGATACACAATCGTACACCATAGTTGTTAAAGGAACGACTACGACAGGTCGAAGAACGTCTCGACGGGACTGGAAAGATACACAATCGTACACCAATAGTTGTTAAAGGAACGACTACGACAGGTCGAAGAACGTCTCGACGGGACTGGAAAGATACACAATCGTACACCAATAGTTGTTAAAGGAACGACTACGACAGATCGAAGAACGTCTCATTGGGCTGAAGATATAGTCACTAACCACTAGTCGATAAAAATGTTGCTTCACCACTAAAGCAAAATGGTACTGAAGTACTGTTTTCAATTCGTCTTTCCAGATCAGCATTATTTCTGACGAAGTAAGAAGGTTGTTTCGAACAAGAATTTTGAAATTGTTAATACAGAAAGCACACATTATTCAGTTATAAAATCCCTTTTAAAATAACAGTATTTGAATTAAATTGAAATATTGGGATTATGAAATTCCAACATTTAAAAAAAAACTGAAGATGACAGGAAATACATTTGTGGCAATTTAGAATTTTGAAATTGTCATAGCAGAAAGGACTCACTATTAAATATCCTGATTGTGAAATTTCAACATTGTGAGGAAATTCATATTTTGACAGTTTCTTTTGTTATATATTCATTTATTTATATATTTGTTTGTTATGCCTCCTTGTATGGTGTTGTATACCCCATTGGGTACATAATTGAGAGTGAGTTCAGAGAGAGACAGACAGACTTACTTTAAACAGATGAGAGAGAGAGAGAGAGAGAGAGAGAGAGAGAGAGAGAGAGAGAGAGAGAGAGAGAGAGAGAGAGTTATTTTAGAGAGATTATATATATATATATATATATATATATATATATATATATATATATAAAGAGAGAGGGGAAGAGAGAGAGAGAGAGGAAGAGAGAGGATGATCTTACTTGATTCTTGTTAACTTCTAGTTGCCATGTTCCTATCTAGTTGAGTTCTTCTCTGTTCTTCTTAATTCTTCTACTATGGGCTGCTTTTCTTCTGACCTGATTTTAATCATTGTAATTAAAACAAGACTTTTTTTTATTGATCAAGTTTATTAATTTATCAGCCCATGATCAAATCTTTTCTGCGCGGATGAGATCCCCCGAGAGAGACGACAATCACATCTAAACTCTCTGACGGCCGGGTTGAATGTAAACTAACTCTTATTAAAACTATATCACGTATCTGTCATGACGCATTTCAAGGGACCCAAAGGTTACCAACAGTCACCGGTAATTTTCCACTAGCCCCCTTGATTCTAAATATGACAGACCCGAATTTAAATCCTTACTTACAGGTACGTCTAGGATTTAGAATTGACAATGGTCTGAAGATGGCATTCACCGGATCAGAAAGAGTCAAACTCACATTTCTGACATGATAAAGAAAATTCAAAAGACAATTGGACTGAAATGAGATATGAATTTCAGGTGCGTTTTGGAAATCGACTAAGTGCAAAGGTAAGGGAGAAAAATAAGTTTGTCATTTCATCTGAGAAACGAGTTTATTTTGTAACAGACACTTCACACTTTGACGTCCGGGTTTCAATCCTAATACCCGTCCTAAACAAAATGGCATTACTTTTTGACTCACCCTCGTCTAACTACAATGCACCAAGTGAAGATATTTTCCTTTGGGGCAAATTTTCAACTTAGTATATGTTTTCTATTTCCTTAAGTCCATCTAACTGTTGTCTGCTTCATAGTCCTTAATCAATTGACGACTGAAAACAAAACTCTTGTGATATACCCTTTTACTCAGGTATATATATATATATATATATATATATATATATATATATATATATGGCAAAAGAGGAGACAGTGTATGAGAGATGAGGTGAGATGTGACTCTACCTGCCTTTATTAGAAAAATACATATAAAGTACTCTAAAACAAAGAATACAGCAATTTCCAGTCCAATTTGAAATGGATACTTTTTTGGGATTTATGTTTATGCTGAATATTTCTTAATAATCCAAATTCTTATATATGGATAATTCCATGTCAAATAATCCAGCCCATGTCACCCACCCACTTCAATTTTTCTGAAATTTTGTCCAAGTGTGGATTATGATAAAGTTAGTAAATTCACAAAATTTGAGCTTCCAATTCCCAAAATTGGCGGGGTTATATCGATTATTAGCTCTCCAAATTTGAGGGGGATCGCGAAAAATGGCGACTTTTTGTAAATCTACTTTTGCATGTAAAATGAGTTCAAGAGTTTCCCTACTCCTACAAATTGGTTTATAAAAGCATTTCTGCCCAAGGAATGCTTTTAATGCTATCAAAACAATCTTAAAGTCAATTAATTTTAAGTTATTGATGATTTCTGATTTACTTGTTAACTCTTCCACTTGTTCCTGTTGATAATTAATTGATCACCATATTCAAAAGACAATAGGACTTAAATGAGACATACATTTCAGTTGTGACCTGAGAGATGTTTTTGAAAATTGAGTTAGTCACCACGATAAGGGACAAGTGACCTTTGACCCCCGCCCGAATTCATGTGTGGGAATTTGAAAAAAATAAGTTTCTCATAAATTTTTTTCCATTGTATTTGGGGAAAATATGATCAACGGGAAATATTTTGGAAACTAATAAGATAAAAAATGTTTTCCCCCAAAATCCTAAATTACAATTCACCTAAAAGATAATTGTTTTCTTTTCTTTTTTTTTATTTTCCATTTTTTTTTTTTTGATGCGTTCAAATGATGACGCCAAGAAGCGGAATTAATTTTGTATGGTTACGTAACAACAAGGGGTGGTGAGATTGACAAACCTCAATATGAGATAATATGGAAGGATTAAACGGGGATTGAACCAACGAAAGGTAATTATTAGAATAACCTCCACTGATTGACAGACCTACCCCAGTTGAGAAAGTTTATTACTTAAAGCCCAGGTTCTGGCGTGAACCGACAGAGAGACGGTGAAACAGAGACGGCAGAAGATCCACAGAGCGAGCAGCACCCTTTAACGACAAAAATCTCCTAAAACTGAGACCTTTAGTTAATTTACTATTCTGATACTCAAGAACAAAAACCATACATGATACTGAGACGAGATAAAAAGAAAACTCAGTGAGAATTTTTCTGAATTGAATCTAAATATTTGAAGTTAACTTCATAAGAGCTACTTTACAGATACCACATTACTAATATCAACACAAGGAATGGACTTTTATTGACTTAGTAATCATTTTCTTTACAGATACCACATTACTAATATCAACACAAGGAATGGACTTTTATTGACTTAGTAATCATTTTCTTTACAGATACCACATTACTAATATCAACACAAGGAATGGACTTTTATTGACTTAGTAATCATTTCTTTACAGATACCACATTACTAATATCAACACAAGGAATGGACTTTTATTGACTTAGTAATCATTTTCTTTACAGATACCACATTACTAATATCAACACAAGGAATGGACTTTTATTGACTTAGTAATCATTTTCTTTACAGATACCACATTACTAATATCAACACAAGGAATGGACTTTTATTGACTTAGTAATCATTTTCTTTACAGATACCACATTACTAATATCAACACAAGGAATGGACTTTTATTGACTTAGTAATCATTTTCTTTACAGATACCACATTACTAATATCAACACAAGGAATGGACTTTTATTGACTTAGTAATCATTTTCTTTACAGATACCACATTACTAATATCAACACAAGGAATGGACTTTTATTGACTTAGTAATCATTTTCTTTTATTACAAAAGTTCTTATCGTTTATCCGCCTTCTGATTGTTTTTCATTTAAGAAACGAGTTTATTTTGTAGCACTCATTTCACCCTTTAACGTCCAGGTTCCAACCCGAGCACTCGGCTTGGTCAGATTCCTGTCTGAGATCAAAAGCACAACGTGGAAGATAGGGTTCACGTCGAAGGCTAATCTCAACCAAGGAAGACGTTCCAAGGAGGAAATTCCTGTGAACCCACTTTCGACCGGAGACGATCGTCTGGAAGATAATGAAGACGCATAGTGTTGCATTAGGGCATGTGGGGTGGCGAAGGTGCTACATTTCGGCATCTCCCCTTTTTCTATCTTAGTCGGGGTAGGAAGTGGTTTTGGGTGTTTTAAAGGTTTAAAGGTAGCTGGATATTCTCGGTGCGTGTTCTTAGGGTGTTTGCTTTTAACCCCATCTCATTTGGTGGTCGTGCTGAAAATGGAAGGAATTCAAGGAACGAAAAAGAAAGAGACAAAGGCAGAAGGTGGTTTTATGACTTTAGGCTTTATTTATGGGTCATAGTCCATATTTCTGTTGCAAGGGAATATCTCCCACACCTGTAGGAGTGATTAGACCCAGTTAAGGCCTAAATTTGAATGGCCGAGATATTAACTTGGAGGTCGGAAGTTGGTCCTTTTTCTTGCGCGTGCGCGGGGGATTCTTCCAGTGAAGGCTCATGGAAGTTTGTTGTTTTTATTTTATTTTATTTTAATTTTATTTTAATTTTAATCCCCACACTTCTCACAACTAACCCTACCCCCCCCCTTTCAACTTTTTAAGGAAGAGAAAGAAAAGAAACTTTTCATAGAACAAATACAATATTAATACTGATTAACTTTAGATTGTTCTAACTGAAAGAATCACTGAAAAAAATGTTAATTTTTCACACTTCAATTATAGGAAAAGTGTCATCGCTTTGATAAACACAAAATATTTGTGGCGTTTGTGTATCTAATATAAAGATATAAATACTATTACTGATTAAACTCTTTATTTGTTTGTTATGTCTCCTTGGGCATCTCACTTGTTCTCACATCAACCTAATAAATAAATAAATAAATAAAAAGAAAAAGAAAAAGGTTTATACAATATATGGTGTAGTTAATTTGCATACTGGTTTTAAAAAACCCGGGATTAATAAATAATTACTTGGTGATATTGATCTCTAAAATTATTGTTTTATTCTCCAACGTATTAAAATCAATCTTATGAATTATTTTATATAGAAACCAATTAGAATATAATTAGAATAAGTCTAATCTTTTTATATGCGTTCTTATTTAATTTCGTTAGTCTTTCTAATTTAATATATTTCATAACATTGAAATTTAAATACTTATGCCCGGAGGGTGCATATTTTTGTTACTCATACAGATCAAATTCTATTAACTAATTCACCCAATAATTTCTAAAAATAGCTTCTTGAATTATTAGATTTAAGTTGTCTCCCTTATGTTATTATTAGTTATCTCCCTTATGTCAAGCATATGGGTAAATTTTACGATTGCACCAGTTAAGGAAAGTTCGTATAAATTAAAAAAGTAAAAAGCAATTAATATCTCAAAAGCAGTTCATTTGCAACAAAAAAAACTTTTAGACTATCGGGATATACCTCGTGATATCCGTTCTATTCCTTTCACTCAACAGGTCCCTAGGTACCACCAATTTGCCCTGAGAAATCCCCCCCCCACCTATATTTAACATAATGAAACTTGTATAAAGGTTAATATTATCTTTAATTTTTTTTGTCCATTCGAAAGAAGAAACATTAAACAAACTCCTGATGATGTTTTTTTTAAATTTCAGCTTACGGAAATAATGAAAATTATGAACGAAAAACAATGTTTACATATTTGCACCGTTAAATCAATTGAAATTTAACGAAGCCAAAAATAAGTTATGACTAAAGGCTTTTTTTTTAATTCTATGAAAAATAAATTAATGGTCCGATTTTCACGAAAATTTCCATAATTACTTACCTTTTGATGAAAATATATCTGAAATATTTATTTTCCTAAAATATATGAGTGGAAATTTTTTTTACAAGGTATACCTATTTTATTTTATGAAATGTGAAAAAAAAAAAAAAAATGAACCGACAAAAAACGATTTTTACTTTTTTTTCTCTCTAAAGATAAGAGTCTGAATAATTATATAAGAAGATTTTTAAAAGTTTCTATGCTAGAGTCTTTATTAGTAAAAGAACCATGCATACAGAATTCTGCTAAAAATATCAATAAAGAAACTGACCCTGTTATTATATTATTATAATATATCAATATAACAGTAAGGAATTTTTCCCAAGTCGGATAATTTGATCTTTGAATTAACTGGTTTTCTTTGTAACAAGTCTTTATGTTCATTATTTCTTTTTTTATGAGATTTTGAAATAAAAAGGTAAACAATATTTATGTTTCTTCCTTCAATATGGCCTAAACTGATCATGTGACCTATTTTGGGTATTGTGCAAGAAATTCAATTTTCACCATACAACAAAATGGTATATGCACAAACCTAAACCTGTCCTAGAGAACGAGACGCATAAAATTCTCTGGGACTTCGAGGTATAGACAGACCACCTAATCCCAGCCAGGAGACCGAACCTTGTACTGATTGACAAGAAAAAGAGAACCTGTCATCTTGTGGATTTTGCCGTCCCGGCTGACAACAGAGTGAAAATGAAAGAAAGCAAAAAGATTGACAAATACTTAGACCTTGCCAGAGAACTGAGGAAGCTGTGGAACATGAAGGTGAGGGTAGTAGCAATTGTAATTGGTGCCCTTGGAACGATCTCTAAAGCACTGGAAAAGAATTTGGGTGAACTGGAAATCAGAAGAAGAATTGAGACCATCCAAACTAAATCACTTTTGGGATCGGCTAGAATACTCTTCTGAGTATTCTAGCCGATTCTGGAGACCTGAGGAGACTTGCTGTCACTCAGCCTCCAATGAACCACCAGGTACGGCAGGTGTGAAAAACTAATAATAATAATAATAATAATAATAATAATAATCGGAAAATATTGCAATAGCATTGATCGACTACAGAAAGACCTATGACATGGTCCCACATACCTGGATTTTAGAATGCCTAAAAATGTACAAAATTTCCAACAACGTCATAAATTTCATTGAAAAAGTCATGAAAAACTGGCGAGTCCAATTAAAAGCCGGAGGGCAATCTCTAGCAGAATTAAAAATCCAATGAGGTATTTTCCAAGGAGACTCGCTATCACAACTACTATTTGTTATAGCAATGATGCCACTCAATCATATACTTAAAAAACGTAGAGGGGGATAAAATCACTAACTCACAAGAAAAGATAAACCACTTTATGTGCATGGATGACATAAAAAATGTTGCAAAAAATGAAAACGAATTAGAAACCCTGGTACAAACTATTAGAATATATAGCCAAGATATAGGAATGGAATTTGGAATTGAAAAATGTGCTATGCTAGTAATAAGACGGGGTAAAAGAAAATTAATGGACGGAATACAACTGCCAAATCAGGAAACTATAAAATCACTTGAAGAAAATGAAAGTTACAAATACTTGGGGTATTTTAGAAGCAGACAATATCAAGCAAGCAGAAATGAAAGGAAAAGTTAAAAAATAGAATACCTCAGGAGAACAAGAAAATTCCTAGAAACCAAACTCAACAGCAGAAATCTGATCAAAGGAATCAATACCTGGGCTGTCCCCATTATAAGATACTCTTGGCCATTCTTAAAATGGACAAAAGAAGAACTCCGACAGATTGACCGAAGGACGAGAAAATTAATGACTATGCAAAAGGCTCTCCACCCTAGAGACGATAGAGATAGACTATATGTATCAAGAAGGGAAGGAGAAGAGGTCTTGCCAACATAGAGGACTGCATAGAGGCCACAATCCAACAATTCGAAGAATATACAAAAAATAGCTAAGACAGATTACTTACGACAGCCAACAATAGCAGATGTAATATATGGACAAACAGAAAAACAACAAAAACTAGAAAACAAAAATGGGAAGAAAAACAATTATATGGGCACTTCAAAAGACAAATTGCGGAAGTTGCACATGAAAAGACTTTATAAACCTTTGCCCAAGGGCTTCTTAGGAGAGGGACCTCCAATCAATTAATCAGTGTTTGCACACCAATCGATGAAAAAAAAACCCACCGAGCTGTTTCACCTCGGACAGTCTGATAACGCGGAGAACAAACGGTTGCATTCTTCTCAGGGATATGACCATGAACCTCCCCAACCCCACGCTGTGTAATTTTAGTAAGTGAGAGAGGCGAAGGTCCACTGCTGAAAGGAAAAAGGCATCACAGTCGATAGCTGGAATCAAAGGGTTATATGAATAAATTCCAAACGATTTCTCAAAGTTCAAAATGCTTTTATATACAGCAGAAGTCTGTACAATTCGAAGTCGATGGGAAAATGTTCAAGTGAGGGAGGGACACTAGACTGGTTCAAGGACAGGAGTTGGTAGTTCTGGTCGGTGTTGGTGTATCTCGGTCGGTGAGGCGTCTCACGGCAACAAGGTTTCCAGACAAAGTGCTCCGAGCTTCAAAATCAGCTTGTTTAAATAATAATCACCCAAATACAGGGTAGGGTCAGATGGGGGAAGAGGTGTCTTCCTTAATGTCAGTTTTCAATCAGCGCTCATGTTGAGGCATGTGAACAATAAAATATACATTTTCCGCTTCTTTCCCTCCACCTGAATCCACCATTAGTCACCAATTTTGCCTCTACGCAGAGGCAGCCTCACACCAACAACCTCAGTCACTCAAGGATAATATTTCCTTAAGAATATGCTGAAGCAAAGTCGGAATCCGAGTCTTGGCTTTCAGCACAAAGCAAACAAATTTAGAGAAAAAAATCCACTATAGCCGGGATAATATCTTCTCTAAAAAATAAGTAATGCTGAGATATATACAGCAAATGAAACCTGTAATTCAATACAGGAAAATCAAAGTTTAAGACTATACAGCCAAAAACTAAAAAAACCTTAGGGATTTGTTCCCTAAAGATCAAATTGTGTTGAAATCTATTCAGCAAATAATATTTTTTAATGCAGGAAAAATAAAGGTAGTGACCCACTGGACACAAACTAAAACTACTTGAGGGATAATATCCCTAAAAATCAAATTATGCTGAAATATATTCAGCAAATAAATCTTGTATTTTACTACAAGAAAAAAACTGGTTAGTGACAAACTGGTCACAAACTGCAACTAGTGCTGCTGCAGATAAAATCTTAACGGGGTTTACAGTCGTGTTCAGCACACCCACCCTGTGACACACCAAACGCGCGGAAATGTCGGGGATAATTTGCCTAATGTGGCTGACACTGCTACCATTAGGACTTTGGGTACTGTGTATTTTACTGGTATTTCCAAAGGGATTTACACTCTTAGGAAATTCTAAAGGAGCTCTGATAAACTAATGGTCAAGGTTGATGCATTTTACTTCGTCAACTTCTACCTGTTCAATTTTAATTTCATAAGAACTGTTAGTATATGAAATGCCCACTTGATCTGCTTGAATTCGACGCTCAAATTTTGGACCTGGAAACCAATCACAGTTTAAATCGAACATTCGACCATTCTGAATAGCGTTTCCGGGTAAATATGTAACTTTAACAATAAAATAAGTTCATATGTACTCACCGGTAAAAACGCTTATTCATAACTGTCAAACTATAAATAAATTTAATGAG
Source organism: Doryteuthis pealeii (assembly GCA_023376005.1). Lineage (NCBI taxonomy): Eukaryota > Metazoa > Mollusca > Cephalopoda > Myopsida > Loliginidae > Doryteuthis > Doryteuthis pealeii. The sequence continues at coordinate 36,744,588 of CM042178.1, forward strand.
CGTTGCCGGGGAAGATTTAACTTTTACAAAATTTAAGTATAAACAGTCTTCACCGGCAAAACGCAATTTACAATTTTTGAAAAATTATCGAAATTTATCCCGATACTACTCGGAAAAAAATTAACGCCCTGTAATCGTTACAGAGCGCCGACAATAAAAACAAAGAGAAAAAAAAATAAACAAAGAAATAATAAATAGACAGCAGTGTAAGCCTGAAAATTATTTAATAATAAGAGTTGTTGCAAGTTAGTCCACCTTGCAGGAAAGTTGGGAAACCTTCAAGTTAACATAACCAATATAAGACAAGAAAAATGTTCAATAAAGTGGGTTTTTCTACTTACAAACGTAGAAGTAATTGTTATAAAATACAATTTTTATAAAATAATTTTTATAAGATTGTAAACAATCAGTTTACAATACGAAAAAGAGTTCTTAGGAATCTTGTGAATGGTCCCAGGTCATCTTTTATTTTCTCCTTTTTCTTTTCTTTTCTGCGGCCGAAAGCGGAAGACAAATCTTATTTTCGATGGGCTTTTCTCTCCAACGGAGGTCAAGAATATAGGTCTTATTGTGTTGAAATGCCCACTTGATCTGTTGAAATTAACGCTCTAATTTTGGACCTGGAAACCAATTACAGTTTAAATCGAACATTCGACAATTTTAAAAAGCGTTTCCGGGGAAATATGTAACTTTAACAATAAAATAAGTTCATATGTACTCACCGAAAAAAAAACGCTTATTCATAACTGTCAAACTATAAATAAATTTAATGAGCGCTGCCGGGGAAGATTTAAATTCAACAAAATTTAAGTATAAACAGTCTTCACCGGCAAAACGCTATTTACAATTTTTGAAAAATATAAACATTAAAATATTGGGAAAAACAAAGGGGCTTAACTTTTATTTTCCCTTTATATTTTTCTTTTTAAAATTCTTACACTCTCCCGAACAAAAAAAGAAGCTTGTTGGGAGAATATACTAAGTTTACAATTCAGTGCAACAAATAAAAAAATTGCAGGGAACGCACATTGCGTTAAAAAATGTCAGTTACAAAAATTCAACCATACTACTATTTTAGTAGCAAATATATTCAAAATATACCCGTAAAAAAGGCGGATACATTTCAAATTACAAAAATATTTACTTTTACATATGTCCCGCTGAAAAGGCGGTAAAATTTTTTTTTTACAAAGTTTGAAAAGGTAATTAATACCAGAAAAAATCTTCATCACCCTTGCGAATCCTTTTGGGAGATCTCTTAGATCGTGATGGAACAGACATTTTCGAAACATGAGCTTCTTGACGGGGATTCACAGCTTGATGGGAATGAGTAATCGACAACTCCAAAGGGTATAAGTGTTTTAAAGAATACTCCTGCTCTCTTCCATCTGGCCTCTTGATCTTAGAAGATCTAATGAAGGCATAATCTCCAGGTGTAACTTCCATTACCCCCCCCCAAAGACCAATAAGGGCGAGACTTAATGGGATTCTTTATTATTACTACGTCACCTATTTTGATGACATTTTTAAATTCTACCTGAAAAAGATCCTTACACTGTTCTCTAAGACACAGCAGGTATTCTTCATACCACAAATCGTGGAAACTCTTTAAGTAGTTATCTCTAAATTGTAAACTATCTAAAAGATCTTCTCTGGAGGGGGAAGTCAATTCATGAACTATTGCCTGATCTCTCAAGAAAAGTGAGGTGTTTCAGTGGGGATGAATAAAAGCGTTGGGTGTTATAATGTCCAATCCCATATCTTCCGAACAGCGATAGGTTAGTGGTCTAGAATTGATGGCATTTTGCACATCAGACAAAACTGTTAAGAATTCAAAATACCCTAAACTTTTTCTACCTACCAGATTAAACAATCAGCATTTAACTGTCTTAATAAGCCTCTCCCAAACACTACCAAACCATGCAGAATATAAAGGAATGGTGTGATGTTTAATGTTGGAGGTGCTAAATTTTCCTACAAACTCATCAGAAACAAAAACTTGTTTTATCAAGTCGCAACCTGCTACAAAGGAACGTGCATTGTCCGAATAAATGTGAGTTGGTACTCCATGAAGGTTGAAAAACCGAATCATAGCAAGCACCACAGAATGTGTGGACATGTCCCTGATTAACTCCAGGTGGACAGCTCTGATGTTGAGGCATGTGAACAACAAAATATACATTTTCCACCTCTCTCCCTCCACCCGAATCCACCATTAGTCACCAATGAAAATTTGCTTCTACGCAGAAGCTGCTTGACTGCACCAGGAACAACCTCAGTCAAAATTGTATACAATTTGGCTGCAGGAAAACTATGTCTGTCAGCCAGCAAAAAATCTTTTAAACCAAAGACCTAACACCCTTTCATTAATGAGTGAAGGAGTCTTTCCTAGGTGTTCACCAATCAAGAGACAATCTCTAATTGATGTAGAGGAAAGGCCAAAACGAGGCGTCAGAATAAAATACAAAATTTGCCCCGAAAGGTACTTGGCCTACCATTCCTCCTTTTAAATTTAATTCTACCTTCTAAAGGGTTTAAATCGCCAACCAGAGGATTTACCTCATGGTTGTAAAAATTCAAGGATAATATTTCCTTCAGAATATGCTGAAGCAAAGTCGGAATCCGAGTCTTAGCTTTCAGCACAAAGCAAACAAATTTAGAGAAAAAAATCCACTATAGCCGGGATAATATCTTCTCTAAAAAATAAGTAATGCTGAGATACATACAGCAAATGAAACCTGTAATTTAATACAGGAAAATCAAAGTTTAAGACTATACAGCCAAAAACTAAAAATACCTTAGAGATTTGTTCCCTAAAGATCAAATTGTGTTGAAAATATAAACATTAAAAATGTTGAGAAAAACAAAGGGGCTTAACTTTTATTTTCCCTTTATATTTTTCTTTTTAAAATTCTTAAAACAGTTTTGCTTCTTCAAAAAATATTAATTGACGGAGAAACTTTCTCTTCCGTTCGCCCTCTTCATGAAATGGGAAACAACTTCTGACAACTGATCTCCAAGTTGTCTCCCTTGCAATCGAACGTTAAGAAAATGGTTGATTTAAGATTCTTTGAAATTTATTTACAATATAACTTTGAATTTATCCGTTTATCTTTAACATAGAATTTTACTTTCTTTATTAGGATAAAGATTTGAAAATTGACGTTTATACTTAATAGCGTTTTTACTTTCTTTCCTTCTTCTTCCCCCAAAAACTTTTTTTAAATAATTTTTACAATCAAGTCTAAATTTACTTTTAAACCGTGAAAATATCATTTTTCAATTTTTCTGTCGGTTTCCAAATTTGTTGTCATATTTTATTTTTTTATTTTTATACGAAATTAGAAATTCACTGTTTTAATGTTTACAAAATATTTGTTTGTTGCGCTGTAACTATGACAACAGTTGACGTGAAAAGCGAAATGAATTGACGAATTATGAGCTGTCCACTGTCTTCTTCAAGGGTGAGACACCAATAGAAAAGTAACCGTTTTATTATCATTTGCTCGTCTTAAGCGAAGACACCAGACTGGCACAGTGGGGGTTGTGCTGCGATTAAAACTCAGAGGTCCGTGGATCGAATATATGCACGGTTCAGTTGTTTTTAGAATTTATTTTATTCTGTGAGTCAAGAAATTCTACTTTGTTAAACTTAAACTATTTTAATGTCTAAAGAAAATAAAAGTATTATTGAAATTCGTAGATCGAAACTACGCTCTGCTAAGACTTTTTTTATTTTTTAGATTTTGTAAATTGTTTAAATACAAAATAATCGTCCCCAGTTTAAACTAACTATTTTGACTGTTAAAATCATTTTATTACTTTTTAAGGATCAGTTAATTTCTAACGTTAAAGCACTAATTTTTAACTGTGAAAGTTTTAGTTTCGAATCCCACCGTCTCTCACTATGAGTTGCTTGTTTTTGTTGGTTCTAGTAGTAGTAGTAGTAGTAGTAGTAGTTGTTGTTGTTGTTGTTGTTTTTCCTAAGTCAAAACCGAACTTGGGTCGCTATTGTTGATTAAAGAGAACGATATGAAATTTCAAAGATACTGACTGTACTTATAAATCCAACGTAATTACCTCCCCTTAAATATCTCTGTAGAAAAGCAATCCTCTGACCACATCAGTTAGATCGTAGTCAGAGTAAAGTAAATAAAGCTTTGCTAAAGTCTGAAACCCTGGTTATCCTTTTACTACAATTTATTTTACATTACAATGGAACACTTTATGCGGCCGGAGCGATTTACCTACGACTCAGAATGTGACGCAGCCGACAAACACTGGACTCACTGGCTAGAAACTTTTACGAACTTCACCGACACACTACTTCTTGAAAACCCAAGTCGGCCCATTAACAAGCGTGCCCTTCTGACTAACTACGTGTCTCACTCAGTCAACGACATCATTACTGACTGTACGTCCTATGAAGAAGCTATAGAAAGGCTACACTCAACTTACGTAAACCCAAAAAATGAACTATTCGCTCGGCATGTGCTCGCCACTCGACGACAAGAGTCGGGCGAAACATTGGATCATTTTATAAAAACCCTTCGAACCTTAAGCAAGGATTGCAATTTTCATCCTATGACTGCAATTGAGGCACAAGAGGAACACATCTTAGACGCCTTCGTAAATGGTTTATGCAATGTCCAGGTAAGACAACGACTTCTTGAAAATAGGACTCTTACTTTAAAAACAGCTTACGAACAAACTTATACATGCGAACGTGCTATTCAGCAGTTCGGCACTTATTTCCAACCTGATACTATAGGTGCCGTCGTAAAACAACCTAAAGTCTACTAGTAAGATCAAAAACGAAAAAATAGCAAGGTGGCGAGTTGAACTATCGTGTTTTTCTTTCGACATCACCTACCGACCCGGTAAAGAAAATGTGACTGTTGACGCCCTATCGAGAGTATGCAGCATAATTTCAAGCGTGAAAGAACTCCAGATACAACATAAGTAGTTATGCCACCCTGGTGTAACACGAATGGTTCATGCAGTAAAAAGTAGGAACCTACCTTTTTCAGTGGAAGACGTTAGAAAAATGACAAATTCCTACCGAACGCGTGCTGAGATAAAACCCAAATTCTATAGACCTACACCTGGAACCTTAATAAAAGCAACACAGCCATTTGAAAGGCTCAACCTAGATTTTAAAGGCCCACTACCATCTAAAACCCGAATCCGATATATGCTGACTATTGTGGATGAATATTCACGATTCCCCTTTGCCTTTCCTTGTCCGGATATGACCTCAACAACGATTATGCAATGCCTATGTTCCCTATTTGCTATCTTTGGAGTTCCAGCATATGTACATACAGATCGAGGGGCTTCCTTAATGTTCGAGCAGCTCCGACAATTCTTACAGGAACGGAGAGTGGCAATAAGCCGGGCGACCTCGTACAACCAACAGGGTAACGGCCAGTGTGAGCAGTACAACGGCCTTATTTGGAAAACTATACAATTTGCTTCTTCAACCCACAATTGCTCAATAAATAATTCGGAAAATCTTCTTCCCTATACGCCATACGTTCTTTATTGTGTACGGTAACAAACGCCACCCCACATGAAAGATTTCTACCTTTCCAGCGACGGAGATCAGCGGGGTCCTCGCTTTCCTCTTGGCTATCTTAACCATGTACAGTTCTCCTAAGACGCCACGTTTGCTATACCAAGCATGACCCATTGGTAGACGAAGTGGAATTGATAGAAGAAAACCCTCAGTACGCACTTGTGCAACACCCGGATGGAAGGCGAGCAATCGTTTCTCTCAGAGACCTGGCTCCAGCCGGAGATGTAACAGATTTAAAAACTACCCTAAATGAGAGACCTAACGCTGAAACTCAACCGGGAGACTATCATAGCGGAATTGCTCCCGATACATTACACTCTGATGATGATACAGTTACCGCTACACCTCCATCAGACCTTTCAGAAGAATCAACATCTGAAGTATTGACGACATCATATGATCCTGATGAGCAATCAATACCCCAGAAGCGTGTCCACCCAGAAACGGATCCTGATGACCAATATTCAGACTCGGAGCGGCCTCATCCACAAAGGAGGAGATATTTCAGGACGAAATATTTAAGGCGACCTCATAACGAGACATCTCCTAATTTGAATAACCCGTTGCCAGACCATTCACTACCTAGACGTTCACAAAGAACTCATAAAGAACCAAGATATTTAAAGGACTATGAGTAAAGAAATACGCAGGGGAGAATGTACTAATAAATCCAACGTAATTACCTCCCCTTAACTATTTGTGTATAAAAGCTACCCTCTGACCACATCAGTTAGATCGTAGTCAGAAAAGTAAAATAAAGCTTTGCTGAAGTCTGAAACCCTGGTTATCTTTTTACTACACTGACCACAACGAAATTGCCTTTGAATCAAGACAAATGTATACGTAGGAATATTATGTCAGGCCGTGTACGGCACATAACGATGCGTGATAATTTAGTTATTATAACGTTTGCTATGTTTATTTTTTACTACACTGACCACAACGAAATTGCCTTTGAATCAAGACAAATGTATACGTAGGAATATTATGTCAGGACGTGTACGGCACATAACGATGCGTGATAATTTAGTTATTATAACGTTTGCTATGTTTATTTTTTACTACACTGACCACAACGAAATTGCCTTTGAATCAAGACAAATGTATACGTAGGAATATTATGTCAGGACGTGTACGGCACATAACGATGCGTGATAATTTAGTTATTATAACGTTTGCTATGTTTATTTTTTACTACACTGACCACAACGAAATTGCCTTTAATCAAGACAAATGTATACGTAGGAATATTATGTCAGGACGTGTACGGCACATAACGATGCGTGATAATTTAGTTATAACGTTTGCTATGTTTATTTTTTACTACACTGACCACAACGAAATTGCCTTTGAATCAAGACAAATGTATACGTAGGAATATTATGTCAGGACGTGTACGGCACATAACGATGCGTGATAATTTAGTTATTATAACGTTTGCTATGTTTATTTTTTACTACACTGACCACAACGAAATTGCCTTTAATCAGACAAATGTATACGTAGGAATATTATGTCAGGACGTGTACGGCACATAACGATGCGTGATAATTTAGTTATTATAACGTTTGCTATGTTTATTTTTTACTACACTGACCACAACGAAATTGCCTTTAATCAGACAAATGTATACGTAGGAATATTATGTCAGGACGTGTACGGCACATAACGATGCGTGATAATTTAGTTATTATAACGTTTGCTATGTTTATTTTTTACTACACTGACCACAACGAAATTGCCTTTGAATCAAGACAAATGTATACGTAGGAATATTATGTCAGGACGTGTACGGCACATAACGATGCGTGATAATTTAGTTATTATAACGTTTGCTATGTTTATTTTTTACTACACTGACCACAACGAAATTGCCTTTGAATCAAGACAAATGTATACGTAGGAATATTATGTCAGGACGTGTACGGCACATAACGATGCGTGATAATTTAGTTATTATAACGTTTGCTATGTTTATTTTTTACTACACTGACCACAACGAAATTGCCTTTGAATCAGACAAATGTATACGTAGGAATATTATGTCAGGACGTGTACGGCACATAACGATGCGTGATAATTTAGTTATTATAACGTTTGCTATGTTTATTTTTTACTACACTGACCACAACGAAATTGCCTTTGAATCAAGACAAATGTATACGTAGGAATATTATGTCAGGACGTGTACGGCACATAACGATGCGTGATAATTTAGTTATTATAACGTTTGCTATGTTTATTTTTTACTACACTGACCACAACGAAATTGCCTTTGAATCAAGACAAATGTATACGTAGGAATATTATGTCAGGACGTGTACGGCACATAACGATGCGTGATAATTTAGTTATTATAACGTTTGCTATGTTTATTTTTTACTACACTGACCACAACGAAATTGCCTTTGAATCAAGACAAATGTATACGTAGGAATATTATGTCAGGACGTGTACGGCACATAACGATGCGTGATAATTTAGTTATTATAACGTTTGCTATGTTTATTTTTTACTACACTGACCACAACGAAATTGCCTTTGAATCAAGACAAATGTATACGTAGGAATATTATGTCAGGACGTGTACGGCACATAACGATGCGTGATAATTTAGTTATTATAACGTTTGCTATGTTTATTTTTTACTACACTGACCACAACGAAATTGCCTTTGAATCAAGACAAATGTATACGTAGGAATATTATGTCAGGTCGTGTACGGCACATAACGATGCGTGATAATTTAGTTATTATAACGTTTGCTATGTTTATTTTTTACTACACTGACCACAACGAAATTGCCTTTGAATCAAGACAAATGTATACGTAGGAATATTATGTCAGGCCGTGTACGGCACATAACGATGCGTGATAATTTAGTTTTTATAACGTTTGATATGTTTATTTTTTACTACACTGACCACAACGAAATTGCCTTTGAATCAAGACAAATGTATACGTAGGAATATTATGTCCGTGTACGGCACATAACGATGCGTGATAATTTAGTTTTATAACGTTTGATATGTTTATTTTTTACTACACTGACCACAACGAAATTGCCTTTGAATCAAGACAAATGTATACGTAGGAATATTATGTCAGGACGTGTACGGCACATAACGATGCGTGATAATTTAGTTATTATAACGTTTGCTATGTTTATTTTTTACTACACTGACCACAACGAAATTGCCTTTGAATCAAGACAAATGTATACGTAGGAATATTATGTCAGGACGTGTACGGCACATAACGATGCGTGATAATTTAGTTTTTTATAACGTTTGCTATGTTTATTTTTTACTACACTGACCACAACGAAATTGCCTTTGAATCAAGACAAATGTATACGTAGGAATATTATGTCAGGACGTGTACGGCACATAACGATGCGTGATAATTTAGTTTTTATAACGTTTGCTATGTTTATTTTTTACTACACTGACCACAACGAAATTGCCTTTGAATCAAGACAAATGTATACGTAGGAATATTATGTCAGGCCGTGTACGGCACATAACGATGCGTGATAATTTAGTTTTTATAACGTTTGCTATGTTTATTTTTTACTACACTGACCACAACGAAATTGCCTTTGAATCAAGACAAATGTATACGTAGGAATATTATGTCAGGCCGTGTACGGCACATAACGATGCGTGATAATTTAGTTTTTATAACGTTTGCTATGTTTATTTTTTACTACACTGACCACAACGAAATTGCCTTTGAATCAAGACAAATGTATACGTAGGAATATTATGTCAGGCCGTGTACGGCACATAACGATGCGTGATAATTTAGTTTTATAACGTTTGCTATGTTTATTTTTTACTACACTGACCACAACGAAATTGCCTTTGAATCAAGACAAATGTATACGTAGGAATATTATGTCAGGCCGTGTACGGCACATAACGATGCGTGATAATTTAGTTTTTATAACGTTTGCTATGTTTATTTTTTACTACACTGACCACAACGAAATTGCCTTTGAATCAAGACAAATGTATACGTAGGAATATTATGTCAGGCCGTGTACGGCACATAACGATGCGTGATAATTTAGTTTTATAACGTTTTATGTTTATTTTTTACTACACTGACCACAACGAAATTGCCTTTGAATCAAGACAAATGTATACGTAGGAATATTATGTCAGGACGTGTACGGCACATAACGATGCGTGATAATTTAGTTATTATAACGTTTGCTATGTTTATTTTTTACTACACTGACCACAACGAAATTGCCTTTGAATCAAGACAAATGTATACGTAGGAATATTATGTCAGGCCGTGTACGGCACATAACGATGCGTGATAATTTAGTTTTTATAACGTTTTATTTTTTTACTACACTGACCACAACGAAATTGCCTTTGAATCAAGACAAATGTATACGTAGGAATATTATGTCAGGACGTGTACGGCACATAACGATGCGTGATAATTTAGTTTTTATAACGTTTGCTATGTTTTTTTTTACTACACTGACCACAACGAAATTGCCTTTGAATCAAGACAAATGTATACGTAGGAATATTATGTCAGGCCGTGTACGGCACATAACGATGCGTGATAATTTAGTTTTTATAACGTTTGATATGTTTATTTTTTACTACACTGACCACAACGAAATTGCCTTTGAATCAAGACAAATGTATACGTAGGAATATTATGTCAGGCCGTGTACGGCACATAACGATGCGTGATAATTTAGTTTTATAACGTTTGATATGTTTATTTTTTACTACACTGACCACAACGAAATTGCCTTTGAATCAAGACAAATGTATACGTAGGAATATTATGTCAGGCCGTGTACGGCACATAACGATGCGTGATAATTTAGTTTTTATAACGTTTGCTATGTTTATTTTTTACTACACTGACCACAACGAAATTGCCTTTGAATCAAGACAAATGTATACGTAGGAATATTATGTCAGGCCGTGTACGGCACATAACGATGCGTGATAATTTAGTTTTTATAACGTTTGATATGTTTATTTTTTACTACACTGACCACAACGAAATTGCCTTTGAATCAAGACAAATGTATACGTAGGAATATTATGTCAGGCCGTGTACGGCACATAACGATGCGTGATAATTTAGTTTTTATAACGTTTGATATGTTTATTTTTTACTACACTGACCACAACGAAATTGCCTTTGAATCAAGACAAATGTATACGTAGGAATATTATGTCAGGCCGTGTACGGCACATAACGATGCGTGATAATTTAGTTTTTATAACGTTTGATATGTTTATTTTTTACTACACTGACCACAACGAAATTGCCTTTGAATCAAGACAAATGTATACGTAGGAATATTATGTCAGGCCGTGTACGGCACATAACGATGCGTGATAATTTAGTTTTTATAACGTTTGATATGTTTATTTTTTACTACACTGACCACAACGAAATTGCCTTTGAATCAAGACAAATGTATACGTAGGAATATTATGTCAGGCCGTGTACGGCACATAACGATGCGTGATAATTTAGTTTTTATAACGTTTGATATGTTTATTTTTTACTACACTGACCACAACGAAATTGCCTTTGAATCAAGACAAATGTATACGTAGGAATATTATGTCAGGCCGTGTACGGCACATAACGATGCGTGATAATTTAGTTTTTATAACGTTTGATATGTTTATTTTTTACTACACTGACCACAACGAAATTGCCTTTGAATCAAGACAAATGTATACGTAGGAATATTATGTCAGGACGTGTACGGCACATAACGATGCGTGATAATTTAGTTTTTATAACGTTTGATATGTTTATTTTTTACTACACTGACCACAACGAAATTGCCTTTGAATCAAGACAAATGTATACGTAGGAATATTATGTCAGGCCGTGTACGGCACATAACGATGCGTGATAATTTAGTTTTTTATAACGTTTGATATGTTTATTTTTTACTACACTGACCACAACGAAATTGCCTTTGAATCAAGACAAATGTATACGTAGGAATATTATGTCAGGACGTGTACGGCACATAACGATGCGTGATAATTTAGTTATTATAACGTTTGCTATGTTTATTTTTTACTACACTGACCACAACGAAATTGCCTTTGAATCAAGACAAATGTATACGTAGGAATATTATGTCAGGCCGTGTACGGCACATAACGATGCGTGATAATTTAGTTTTTATAACGTTTGATATGTTTATTTTTTACTACACTGACCACAACGAAATTGCCTTTGAATCAAGACAAATGTATACGTAGGAATATTATGTCAGGCCGTGTACGGCACATAACGATGCGTGATAATTTAGTTTTTATAACGTTTGATATGTTTATTTTTTACTACACTGACCACAACGAAATTGCCTTTGAATCAAGACAAATGTATACGTAGGAATATTATGTCAGGCCGTGTACGGCACATAACGATGCGTGATAATTTAGTTTTTATAACGTTTGATATGTTTATTTTTTACTACACTGACCACAACGAAATTGCCTTTGAATCAAGACAAATGTATACGTAGGAATATTATGTCAGGCCGTGTACGGCACATAACGATGCGTGATAATTTAGTTATTATAACGTTTGCTATGTTTATTTTTTACTACACTGACCACAACGAAATTGCCTTTGAATCAAGACAAATGTATACGTAGGAATATTATGTCAGGCCGTGTACGGCACATAACGATGCGTGATAATTTAGTTTTTATAACGTTTGATATGTTTATTTTTTACTACACTGACCACAACGAAATTGCCTTTGAATCAAGGAAATGTGTACGTAGGAATATTATGTCAGGACGTGTACGGCACATAACGATGCGTGATAATTTAGTTATTTTATTAAGTTTGCTATGTTTATTTAAGAGCTATTTCAAAATAATTCAATATGTATAAAGTATAATAATCTTGATTTATCACTTTCTCTCGTTCTTTTTATCTATTTCACTCGTTCTTTTCATCACGTTAAATTGGAAGCGATTAGCGTTATCGCTTCCACGTACTTGCCCCCCGCGTCATTCCCCCTAGTCTATTTCGTTCTTATTATATTTTTTCTGTAACATGTCTTTTTTCTTCCCATTGTTTTATAATAATAACGGAATGGTCTATTATTTAGCATTTCACTCCCAACGTGTCTTTTCGTTTACATTATTATTTTTGGTATTTTTTGTTAATTCAGTTGGTGTCTCTAATGTGTCTTACTGAGACCCCCTCCTTTATTAACCAGGGAATAAACGTTTATGCATTAGAAAAGTTACTTGACCTGTGCCTGACCTGAAAATCACCAAAATGCTTGCAGTACGGATACACAGCTTATCTGACTGGTGTCGCTTAGAATATTATAGACACTTATTTTTCGATGTATTTATTCCTTTCTTTAATCGTCAATTTTTCTTATTCACTTGTTTGAATTGAGCACATCAGCATCCAGATAGATTATGACTGCGAGGGATTCGAGAGAACGATGTGAAATTTCAAAGATACTGACCACAACGAAATTGCCAATAATCAAAATAAATGTTTACGTATGAATATTATGTCAGGAGGAACATATATTTGAAGATAATACTATGTGTAAATAATAAAATGAATATGCAAACTAACTAACGAAAGATTGTATAAAGAAATTGTTGGAAGATCAATTTTTGAAATAATTAAGAATAGACTAATTTATATTTCATCGTAACAAAATTGTCACAATTCATGAGTAAACCATATGAGAAGCATATGATGTTAGTGAATTATACATATAAGATTCCATTTCATATGAAATGAATTACAGAACGAAACTAAGTCTATTTAACATAACTCGTGAAGAAATAGCATATAATATTCACAAAACCAGTGAACAATACATAAAACAAAACGAATAAATTTACGTATCTGTCGACTGTACTTTGAACTGAATTATTTTTTTAATTTTGGAAAAAAAGGATTTTTGTACACACTATTAAAAAGTTGATTGAAAATGGAAGGGACCAAAAATATATCAATTTGAAGGAAATTTTAATTTGAGTGGGGATGTTATATTTTACCAACTAAAATAGTTCCTTCAACATATAAGGCGACTACCTGGTAACATTAGTACGCGACGACCACTGGCGCCATAAGAATGGGCGCGTATTTCATTTTCCCTTTGTCTTTGTTTCCTTGTAACATTCTGTTCCGTGAAGTAAAGCAACGTGTAAGCACGTGTATAATGTACCTCCGTTGAAATGCGTCTTGTGTTCTCATTCTACGAACACTATGTGTCAACTAACCCACACCACTGCAAAATTTCAGAGACCTTTAAGCTCAACAAAATATTACGTTCGTGCGTTTAAGCGTGTGATACGCCGGATTTTTAATTCTTCAGAGAGGTCAACAATACTCGAGAGAAAAAAATATTATATCAAAATTTGGGCAGAAAGAATAATGCAAAAACAGAATATATTTTATGATTTTATTTATTTATTCATATATAATCTTTTTTTTTTTTTTTTGTTCGATCAAAAATAATAATAAGAAGCTGGAGAATTAAGAATTGCCAATATATGTGGATAACGAGAAATAGAAATTTTTCTAAGAAAACAATTCAAGTTTTACTTATCTGTTTTCAGTCTCTTTTTTTTTTTTTTCAATTCTTCATATATATATATATATATATATATATATATATATAATTTGTTTCTTTCTTTTTCTCCTCTTTTTTTTTTTTCTTTTTCTTATTTCGGAATATTATATTTCATTTCTCTTCATTAATTACGAAGATGAGAGATTCGCGCAGACGATGTTTTCACGGCAATTTTTCTTTTTGTCTCCCCCGGACGCTGCTCCGTTGATAATTTTTAGACGCTTCGAATTTTTTTTTAAACATTCCAAGTTCTATAACTCTTTAGTGAGTTGTCTCCCTTTCATCGCAAATGTAAATGAAGAAATAATTCCTTTTTATTTTATTTTATTTTTTCTCTCTTATCAATCCCGCAAATAACGTAACATCACCCCCCCCCCCGTTTACTAAAAAAAAGTTTCTTACTTTTTTTTTCTTCTTCTTCTTCTTCTTCTTCTTCTTATTATTATTATTATTATTATTATTTATTTATTTATTTATTTATTAGATTTTCGCACTTGCCATAACTCGTTGTTCACTAGTGGCTGAGTGGCTTTCCAATCTCTTCTGAATCTTCAGCATTTTTCCGAGTATTTTTATCCATTTCCAAATATGCATCATTGTTATATTCGTGGATATATGTTTTTTCTTTTCCTTCTTTCTTTCTTTCTTTTTGTATGTATATGATTTTCCTTTCTTTCTCTTTGTTTTTCGAATGCTTTTTTTTCCCCTTTTCCCGAATGTAGATACTTTTTTTTCTTTTCTTTCTTTCCGTATATATATTTTTTCTTTCTTTCTTCGTTCGTGGAGATATGTTTTTTAATTTTTTATTTTATTTTCTGTATATTTTTTTCTTTCTTTCTTTTTCTCTTCTTCATGCCTGATTTTTCTGACATGGATATATCCGTCGCCGTTCTATCTATCTTCAAATCCCCATTGTCTACTTTAATATCTGTGTTAGGATCTTTATCCTTGGCGTCAGTACATTTTTCATCCAAAACTTCACACATCTGAGCCTTTATTGATATTAATTCAACAGTTACTCCATTTTCAAGCGGAGTCTTTAAACGAGTTTCTCTCTTTACGGGGTTCCCAATATGGTCTTCACTTTTTACTGTATTATTTCCAGTTGGCTTTTCATTTTCTTTATTATTTTGTGTTTCAAAATCCGTTTTTATGATATCGTCCTTTTCGCAACGCTCTTCATTATTTTCGGCATTTTTTTCATTGTGGCTTTCGGATGAATTTGACTGATTTTCTTCAGCTTTCTCATTTTTGTTATCGTTGTTGTTGTTGTTATCGTTATCGGTGGTGGTGGTGGTGGTGGTGGTGGTGGTGTTATTATTTTTATTATTTCACTTTTGCTGCTGTTCTTGTTGGGTTTCTTTTCTTTCAGCCTTCGTTTGGATATCCTTTTCCTCTGCGTTTGACGTTTCTGACATAGACATTTCTTCAATTGGATATTCGTTAATCGCTTCGCCCATTTTGGGTTCTCTTTCTTCTTTGTTCCTTGTTTGGGCGTTATTTCCCTCCGTATCGAATTTTTCTGACGTCGATGCTTCTTTGGTTATAGGTTCATTAATTACTTCAGCCGTTCTAATTTTCCTTGATTTAATTAAGTTGGGTATCTGCCTGTTCTTCTCGGCAATGCGTCTATCCTGTTCTTCCAATTCCTTAAGTCTGCAGTCCCTTTTTTCTCTCGCTTTCTCCAGTTCCATTTTTGCTATTATTTTAAATTCTTCTAACTCTTCGAGAGCTTGTATTAGTTCTGTGTTTACTACTGTTGGTACTTGGTCCAAGATGCTTTCTTCGAATATGTCATTATCCACCATGTGTTAAGCTATTATCCTGACTAGATTTATTCTTGTGTGATATATTTGTGGGTCCAACTCTAGCCTTCTGGCTATTTCGTACAATACGTCCTCTCGCATTTTGTTCAATCCCTCCATAGTTGGGAATTCTAGGAACTTTTCTACTGGCGACATTATGAATTTTTAATTTATTTTATTTGTTTATTTTATTCTCTGCCAATTTCTCTCTATGTTTGTTTCTCTGATGGTTTGTCTACGTATATTTGTTCGGCTGGTTATTCACTTTTCACCGAGAATATACTAGCAATGAATCCCCATGTTACATGTGGGTCTCTGACGGATTTGTCTGTGTATATTTGTTGGGCTGGTGATTGACTTTTCACCGGGGAATATATACGTAGCATCAACGAAGAAAAAAATCCATGGACGAAGCCCCCATATTACGTTCGTGTGTTTAAACGTGTGATACGCCGGATTTTTAATTCTTCAGAGAAGTCAACAATACTCGAGAGAAAAAAAATATTATATCAACATTTGGGCAGAAAGAATAATGCAAAAACAGAATATATTTTATAATTTAATTTTTTTATTCATATATAATCTTTTTTTTTTTTTTTTGTTCAATCAAAAATAATAATAAGAAGCTGGAGAATTAAGAATTGCCAATATATGTGGATAACGAGAAATAGAAATTTTTCTAAGAAGAACAATTCAAGTTTTACTTATCTGTTTTCAGTCTCTTTTTTCTTTCTTTAATTCTTCATATATATATATATATATATATATATATATATATATATATATATATATATATAATTTGTTTCTTTCTTTTTCTCCTCTTTTTTTTCTTTTTATTATTTCGGAATATTATATTTCATTTCTCTTCATTAATTACGAAGATGAGAGATTCGCACAGACGATGTTTTCACGGCAATTTTTCTTTTTGTCTCCCCCGGACGCTGCTCCGTTGATAATTTTTAGACGCTTCGAATTTTTTTTTAAATTCAAAGTTCCATAACTCTTTAGTGAGTTGTCTCCCTTTTATCGCAAATGTAAATGAAGAAATAATTCCTTTTTATTTCATTTTTATTTTTTCTTATTAATCCTGCAAATAACGTAATACAAAGATAAAGCTTTGTAATTTCTTCGGTAAATTATTTAGTGAAGAAATCATGGAAAATGTACCTCTAAAATTATCAACAAAAATTTTGTGGTTATTAATGATTAAAAAGGTTCCGTTAAGGTAAAAAAAAAAAAAAAAAAAAAAAAAAAACGGTAAAGAAATAAACAAAAAAAAAAAAAAAAAGATTTTACGTGTTTTTTTTTCTTAACACTTCAAAAATTCATAGCGCTTCTTTCTTTAAATAAAAAATAAATTTTTATTAAACTTTATTTTTTAACATATTTGACGCAATACTTTTAAAATTCACTATAAAATATTTCGGTGATAAATTAAATAATTCAATGTGTATCCTTTACTTTGAAATACCCGGATGTGAAAACATACGAGATAGAATTATGTCACTATAAATAACAATGGGGCTTCCATATGTAAGCAGTTCAATTGTATAAAAAAGAGCTCTCGTCTCTTGGAATGTGCGGTTATCTCCCTTACACCCTCAATAATGAACATGGCTACTGTAGTTAAATTGTCCTGGAGCACCACCAAATAAGTTTCCGTTTTAATTTTGACGACGATTTTGCAAGTTTAGCCAAAATTTAGGACCATATGACCTTTAGGCACCCCTTTTTCATCTCGATTAAGAAAGGACATATCCGATTGTTTTAACAGACGATTTTTAGATTTAAAAAAAAGTATAAAACTAACCCCTAACCCTAACCCTAACCCCTAACAAACAACCGGATATTGACGGTGTTATAACTGCTAGGTATACTCAATTTGTCGCTGACTGACTCTAAAAAAGGGTGATCACAGGAAATTCTTCTAAAAATCATTAAAAAAAAAACTAACTATCCGATTCTAATAAAACTTTCGGTATATGAAGTAATAAAAGACAAACTTTTATTGTAAATAAATGTTTACTAAATTGAATAGACTAATAAATTTTTTCGTTGGTATTTGTTTCGCGCATTGATCCCTCGTACAAATATCTTTGTAATTTTTTTTTTTATATAAATAAATTTTACATTATTGAAAAGACAATTTAATGACGGAACATATGTAAAAAAAATCGATATTAATTCGGTTTTGGTAATAGGTCATCTTAAACATTTGAAACTTAAATCTCGTAAATAAGAAAGAATTATGTTTTTTTTTCTTTTTTTTCTAAATTGTTAGATTATTTTCTAAAGAATTTTATATTAAAAGTTCCTGTTGTTTCCTTTTTTTCAGGGATTTAAAAAAAATTATAAAATGTGAAATAAATACTTTTGTGGGTCGCAAAATCGTATTTATTCAATGAAAGAAAATATTGTATAAAAAATATCTAGATTGTAGAAAATAATATTACCTACACAGTAACCTCCCTTTGACCATAGCTAAACAGAGCCCAAGGGTCTCTTAGCCATAACCTAATGAGAAACCTCATGCGATTGGCTAAGGGCCTTTGTCAGCGACCAATCAGAGCACACGTTACGAGGCTCAGTTTGGCCGCCAATTTTCAGTGTTGATACCTTCTATCAGCCTCTTTTTTCGCTGACTCGTCGAAGTACGACGTATGTTTTTCCACAGCAAGGCGTTGAAGGACGATGGGACTTTGGAACAGCTAACGAAAGGGCCGGTGATACGTATAATCAAACAAACGAAGCTAGCAAGACATTCCTACCTGGACAGTTAAGTCCCGCAAGCATTATCTTGCAAACAAACCATTATACACTACATTATTCTATTGTACACATTGTAAAACTTACACACACATTTGTATCACAAGTTACACTTTGTATTTGTATATTGTATGTTACACATTTCTTGTATGATAAAAGCATTTCGTTTAGAAGCCTTGTCGTGTTTGTTACCTGCTATTTTAACCCTACCCTCTCCTAGCATTGTTTATTTTATAAGCTAAAAATAATGACATAATATATTTCTGTATTTATTTTTAAAAGATTTTTGAAAATAATGATTGAATTAAAAATTGTCGTCATTCTTATTAATGGAGGGATATAAGAGAAATAATTGTCTTTGTTTTGGGGGTGGGGAAAAAGTTGTTGAGGTGCTGGCTGATGGTGTAAATAAGTTTTTATTTAAAAAATTTTTTGTTTTATTTATTTTGTGTATTGTATTGCCAAAAGAAAAAAAAGAATCTCGTCGCAGTAGACTCTAAGAATTTTACATAAAATAATAATGTCACGTATGATGCTCCATAAAAAAAATAGTCGTTCACGTCAAGACGCGATAACTGTCAACAAAGATTAAGAATTTACGGGAATTTAATTTGAAATGCAAAAATTTAGGTTTTATGTAACAGAAATTTGTTTTTTTCTTTTTTATAAAACATAAACTTGGAATTGTTCTTCATATTAAACGTAAAATAAAACATTAAAAAGTTAATTTTCTATTTTTTATTGACGTTTTAAAATATTTTTTAACAAATCGCGCTCTTTTTCGAAGCCCGTATTTTGAGTATACCTATATCATGCGTAATCAAAAAAAAAAAAAAAAAAAGAAAAAATTAGAAAAATAACAACCCAAGAATTAAAAACAGATTTTTATTTACACGCAAAAATTTAGTCGATCGGTGGTTGATTTATTCACAGTTATCTCCCTTACACTCCCGGGGTTGCTCCCTCCCTCATAGAATTTTGGCCGTCGTGCTAAAAGCAATAATAAATAAGAGTTTTTTTTTTTTTAATTCTATGAAAAATCAACTAATGGTCCAATTTTCACGAAAATTTCCATAAATGTTTATCATTGGATGTAAATACATCTGAAATAGTTTTTTTCTAAAATATATTAGAGGAAATATTTTTTTATGAGGTTTATCACCCCCCCTATTTTATTTTATAAGATAAAAAAAAGTGACACGGTAGAAAAATTTTGTCCTTTTTTCTATAAAGATAAGAGACTGAATAACTATATCAATGAAATTGTATAATGCACCGAGCTATAGTTTTTTTAGGAAAAATTAATGAAATCGGAAATAAAAAGTGCAAAAGAATGTTATATTAATATTAATATTTTAAAACTTTTTGTTGCTTATGTAATTGGTATGTACTATATTCTATTAAATTGTCAAAAAAATTTTTTTAAGAAATTAATTTTTAGATTTTTAATCTTTTGTGTGATTAAATATGTTCATTTTCTGCATGAAATATATTAAATTTTTTTTTTCTGCGGAAAAAAAAAATCGAATTTTTCACGGATATTTAAAAATATGATTTTTAGAATTCAGGTGAACTAAAAGTTGGTCCGATCCGAGCTCGATTAATATTTTTAAAAGAATTTGTAATTTTATTGTTGAATAGTAATGTATGGTTCTTAGAATATACGGAAGAGCAAAACCGACATATTTGTTTTACAAAGAGACTAGATGCTTCTGAGTAACCGAAGTTTGTTTTTCTTTGGTCAAAAAAGTTAAATAAAATAACTTTTTACGCTATTAGAATAAAAGTAAGTATATATGATTATTTTATCAGTTTTTCTCTTAGAAAAAATATTCAAATTTTCATTTCATTTCATTTTCGATTTTAAAAATTAATACCAAAACCGAAGATATTTTTTTAACGTCAATTTCACAGTGACATTTTAATATCACATTTTTTCAAGTTTTTATTCATTTTAATAGTAAATTGTAATATTAAAGTTTTTAAAGATTTTATTCATTTTAATAGAAAAATTTTGGCTAAAAAAGTTTGTCCGTTACACCCATCCGTACTTAGATGCATAACCGTAAGAGGGTAATAATATGTATTTTTTTCTGTCTAAATTACGACCTGAAAATTACCCTTTCGCATGTAATACGGATAGGTTTGTTTATTTTTTTAAGATAACGATGTAATTTTCCCAATCGGATAATTTGATCTTTGAATTAACTGTTTTTCTTTGTAACAACCCCGTAGGATCTTTAATTGTTTTTTACGAGATTTTTGATAAACAAAATTCGGAAATATCTATTTCCGTTTTATTCAAGATGGCCTAAACTGATCAATTGGTGGTCCCTAACGAAAATCAATGTTTACATTTTTGCACCGTTAAATCAATAGAAATTTAACGTAGCCAAAAACAGGTTATTTTTTAAAGAATTTTATATTAAAAGTTCATGTTGTCTACTTTTTTAATTATCTTTTTTCTTTTTTTTTTTTTGAGTTTTTTTTTTTAATTTATAAAATGTGAAATAAATACTTTTGTTTTGTGGCTCACAAAATCGTATTTATTCAATCAAAGAAAATATTGTATGAAAAATATCTAGCTAAAAATAATGACATTATGGTGATTGGTCGGGCTGTTTGATGTCAATATTCAATAAAAGTGTTCAAACATTTAAAGACCATAAATAAATCAATCACATGGCATAGAAGACAAAACTCTTGATTAAACAAACAAAATTGTATTAACAAAATGTATACAAAAAAGACAGCATTGAATACTGGGCAAGGTTCAGCCAAAAGTTCTTTTTTTTAAGTTCAAATGTAAAATGTAAGCTGGTATTTCACAGTTCAAAAGTGAGAAAGAAAAGGTGAAAGTTTAAAGTCAACTCAAAAGCAGTCAGGCATAAGTTGAATGAATCTAAGGTTTATCTCCGAAAGCATAGGTTATTCAAAGAGAGAGAGAGAGAGATAGATACCTTCAGCATGTGTGCGAAATGTTCTTAAAAAGGGTGACGTGAATTCCCTTAGGCAAGTGAGATCTTTCTGCTTGAAAATGAAAAAGTCTGAGCATTTATAGCAATCAGGTGGGATCAGCGAGGCTCCTTTCGATAATTTTTCTTTTTAAGCAGGAACGCCTCTGATTGGTTGAATTTTACGAATTTTATTTTAAATTTTATTTTTACTAAGGTTGCGCGATCCACATGCGCAAACTACCTATTTTTGTCATTCGACTTCTGTCTGTCGAAGTATGAACTTCCGGCTCGCCACAACATAATTTATTTCGGTATTTATTTTTTTTTTAAATTGAAAATAATGATTGAATCAAAAAGTTGTTGAGTCGCTGGCTGATGGTATAAATAAGTTTTAATTTTAATTTTTTTTGTTTATTTATTTTGTGTATTGTATTGCCAAAAAAATTTTTTTGGAAAAATTCTATGAAAAATCAATTAACGGTCCGATTTTCATGAAAATTTCCATCTGTCAGAAATTGTTTTTTTTTTTTAAATATATTAGGTGAAATATTTATTTTACGTGGTCTCCCCCCCTCTCTCTATTTTATTTTATAAGATATGAAAAAAATGAACACAAAAAAACGATTTTTACTTTTTTTCGATAAAGATGAGAGTCTGAACAATTATATCAGAAGATTTTTATAAGTTTCAATGCCAGAGATTTTTTTTTTCAATTTTAGTTTTATTTTGCTCACCCAAATGCATGACTCCAAAATCAACAACTTTTCACCTATGTAGCTTACGGTCAGTCTATCGAAAATAACCCCTCTTCAATTTTCATAATATTTTTTTCTTAACATCTACTATGTCTGCCTAAGTTCACCAAAGAATTTCGTGAGGGGGTCAAGTCTACTTTAGAAGATATGAACCTGCCAAGTTCAGAGTTTTTTTCCTATGTACGTGCAGGATTTCAGTGAAAGATTATAATTAAAGACAATCATCCTAATGCTCCATGAACTCTCAAATGTTGATATTGTGCTCAGTGACTTCTTAAACTATTCAATAATATTGTTTTTATCAATTAAAAAAAAAAATTAAATACGAGGGTGAGTCAAAAAGTAATGCCATTTTGTTTAGTACAGGTATAATTACCGACACAGGAACATGTATCATGAATTAAAATGAAGTTGGTCCTCTGTGGATCACCTCCCTACTTTCCCACAGTCACTGTTTTTTTTTTTCAATAGCAATGTTCCACTTTCAAATGAGAGTATGTATCCCTATTCTGTGAACTGTTCTTAATGTAAAAATCATTTCCAATGAATTTTTATAGTAAAAATCATTTCCAATGCATTTTTATAGTAAAAATCACTTCCAATGAATTTTTATAGTAAAAATCATTTCCAATGCATTTCAAAAAATCATTGGCTAATGCATTTTTATATTAAAATATAATCACTTTATTCACTAGAATCTCAATTTCTTTTTTTCTTTTTTATCTTTTTATTTGTCAGAAAAGACTTGAGTCACTGGAAATATTAATTCCTGAAAATGGCTGGTCCAAATCTCCAGACTGTTTCTACCTACAATCCATTGATCTTAAGTGAGGAAGATGAAAGTTATCCCTCATTTCCCCTTAGATATAGGACTCCAGATGAAGAGGCCCTGATTAGACAACCCCCCACACCAGCCGAGCTAAACTCCATGAACATGGAACCAGATCCAGACCTTCAACTGACACCGCTAAAACAGAAAGAACAATCCAAGAGTCTTCTTCGTTCTCAGACTGGCCACTCCAAAGTACGGCACCGAGTTCGCTTTCTTGAATCTGGATCCCCTCCTTTTGAATCGGAACAGGACATCTCAAACAAAATATCCTCACCGACAGTCTGTCTCCCGCTGATCTGCCGAGCCTGACCCTCGATGACTTGACGCAGATTCAAATCTGCTCTCCGAGAGATACACCAAAGTCCCTCCTTTGAGCTGAGAAGGGTCTAAAAACATTTGGCTAATTCACAGACTCCAAGCATCCCCTCTATTGTCATGAGGAGAAGTTTCAGAGGCAACAGACACTTTGAGAGACAATTATCTGCCCAAAGAAGGTAGTGACACAACGCAAAAGAAACAAAATGCCTATCTTAACTAAACCAAATCATTTCCAAATCAATGCAGTGAATACTGATTTGTACCCTAACAGTTCTCGGACATCTTCATTGTGTGATATGAACAGTGCGGATAAAGAACCAAGCCCATTTGGTGAGCCAAAGTTGCACAGCACATTACACCTTGCCCAGAAAATCAAAATCTTGCAAAAGAAACGCCCCGATTTGACGAGCGAATTGAAGAAAAACCTTGAAAATAAAGAACAGAGAAACAATAAATGAAAAGGTAAATAAAAACTTTTATTCAACCCTGTAAGTATGACTGCCCTATAGATTTTGCCGACTGAACCCCTGCAGATGGTTAAGATACTCACCAATGTTAGAAAATATATATATATATATATATATTTCCTATAACTCCAACCGAAAAAGAGGGGAACCACTCTGATTGATTGATAAATTATTTATTCATTTATTGATCTACTAGGAAAAAAGAAGATGGGGTTAGGGTTAGGGTTAGTTTAATGCGAAAATAATGGGTAGATTAATTAACAGATAAAATTCATTCAGAATGGTTCCCCTATATATATATATATATATATATATATATATATATATATATATATATATATATATGGTGGACTGTCCTATTGTGAACGATAGATGAGGGTCAGCAGTAAGTGATTTGTTTCCTCCCAAGTTGTACATGCACCATACAATAGAGTTGAAATCACGACTGGTCTGTAGATATCAATTTTAATTTTAAGAAATACATCTTTGGTATTCCATAATCGATGTTTCAAATTGCTGAATGCAATGCTTGCTTTACCAATTCTGGAATGGATTTCTTTGTAGTTTCAACTAACGATAAGAGAGCCCTTTAGGTGTGAATTCAGAGTTTTCCTTCTCTTAGGCTGGTTGCCATACCAAAGTTAAAGAGTCTAGTCTGCCCTTCTATTAACCCATAGCTGCAGGGACAATAATTGGATTATAGCCTAAATAATAGGGTGATTTTCGGATACTGTTGTCCTGGCCTCCTGCCCTAAAATACGCTAGGCAGCACCTGCTGAAAAAATGAAATGTGCTACTTATGAACTGTGTAATGGTTTAAAGGCGTTTTTATTGACAAGTTAATGCGATATGAAATCAATATTGTACAGCCTCCCCCACCCAAGTCTTTTTTCAGCGACACAAGTATTCATAAATATCTTTTTTTAAAAACCGGGGTGGGGGCTATGAAATATTTGTTTCTTATCGCATTAACTTGTCGATAAAAACGCCTTCAAACCGCTACACGGTTCATAACTAGCACGGTTCACTTTTACAGCAGGCGTTGCCTAGCGTGATTTAGGACAGGAGGCCGGGACAAGAAAGAAAAAAAAGTTATCTCCCTTGAGAATATTTTAAGGAGTTGCCTACATTGACAACATTTATAAGAAGTCACCTCTCTTGACAAGAATTATAGAATGTTATCTCCCTTGATAAGTGATATTATCTTTCAGGAGTTACTTCCCTTGACAATCAAATAGAGACATTTAACATTTAGTAGTGCATGAAACTACAAATCCTCAGTGATCTTAATTTACCTTGTTAGATTTTATGATTGATTCATCATATATATATATATATATATATATATATATATATATATATATACTAGCTAAAGTACCCTGTCCATGACCGGACTAACAAAAAATAGGAACACTAAAAAGTGAATGAGGAGAAAATAAGAGATAGGTATACCCAATTTTAGTTCATTTTTTAATATCTCATGAAATAAAATAGGAGATGGGGGATAGACCTCGTAAAAAATATTTCCCCTAATATATTTTCGTGAAAATCGGACCATTAATTGCTTTTTCATAGTATATTTTAAAAATCCTCTTGTCGTAAGTTGTTTTTGGCTACATTAAATTTCAGTTGATTTAACAGTGCAAAAGTGAAAACATTGTTTTTCAATCATAATTTACATTATTTCCGTCAGCTGAAAATTTTTAAAAAACCATCAGGAGTTTGTTTAATGTTTCTTCTTTCGAATGGAAATTTTTTTTTAATGATAATATTAATTTTTATGCAAGTATTATGGTGTTAAATATAGGGGGAGGGGTAAATTTCACAGGGAAAATTGGTGGTAACTAATAAGAGATAATTATTTATCAAATCTTTTTAAGAATCGCCAAGAATTGTCTAATGAATAAACGGTCGAAATACATGTTATATTCGAGACGACACTAATATGAAGGAATTAAAGTAACTTCTAAAGTTAAAAAAATGTTAATAATTGATTAAAAGAAATCTCGAGACAAGGGCTGAACTTGAAAAACGGTCGGAAAATTAGGGTGACCCAGAAAAGACAGAACCCAAATTATTTATTCATTTTCCCATTAAACTAACCCTGAACCCCAACCCAAACCCTAACCCTAACCCCCTAGTTAAAATTAACAGTTTTATTACAAAATGTGTGGGTTCTGTTTTTCTGGGTCACCCTAATTTTCCGACCGTTTTTCAAGTTCAGCCTTGTTTACTTATTTACGAAATAAGTAGTTATATAATTTAACTACCTATTTTTGTAAAAGGCTTTTTTTTCTAAAACTCTTTTGTATATAGTATATAGTTTAATCAGTATTTAATTTTTTCATATCTACTATATACGAAAAAATTAAATACTGATTAAAAATAAAGTTGAGTTTTTGTTATTGTTATTATGTACTTATTTACGAAATAAGGAGTTATATAATTTAACTACCTATTTTTGTAAAAGGTTTTTTTTCTAAAACTCTTGTATATACGAAAAAATTAAAGGCGGAACTGAACTTTCGGACCCCCCCTCTAAAATTTTCGTTTTTAATTTTTTTTTCTTCTTTCAATGGATTATTACCGATTGCACACCAATCTATCAGACTGTTAAAAAAAATTCTAAAAAGTTCTTTATTTTTCGAGTTTTCTAGGGTGCTCAGTTCCCTGTATAAGTTTATCGTAAACCGATCCCCCATATCGGAACCGCTTAAAAAATGTTTTCTTTGTAATTTTTTTTCTTTTTCTTCAATGGATTATTATCGATTTCACACCAATCTATCAGATTGTAAAAAAAAAATTCTTAAAAGTTCTTTATTTTTCGAGTTTTCAGGGGTGCTCATTTCCCCGTATAAGTTTATAGTAAATCGATCCCCCATATCGGAACCGCTCTATCTTAACAGTTGGGCTGAATTTGCACTAAGGTGTCAAAATTAAGGTGACACAGAAAAAACAGAACCCACAAATTTTGTAATATAACTGTTAATTTTAACTAAGGGGGTTTAGGGTTAGGGGTTAGGGTTAGGGGTTGGTGTTGGGGTTTAAGGTTAGTTTAATGGGAAAATAAATAAATAATTTGGTTTCTGTTTTTTCTGGGCCACCCTGACTTTGACACCTTTCCGCAAGTTCAGTTCGGGCGGTTCCGATATGGGGGGGGGGTCGATTTACTATAAACTTATACGGGGAGATGAGCACCCCTGAAAACTCGAAAAATAAAGAACTTTTTAAAAAAATCTGATAGATTGGTGTGTAATCGATAATAATCCATTAAAGGAAAAAAATAATAAATAAATTAAAAAATTTTTTTAGCGGTTCCGATATGGGGGTCGGTTTACGATAAACTTATACGGGGAACTGAGCACCCCTGAAAATTCGAAAAATAAATAACTTTTAAAAATTCTTTTTTACAGTCTGATAGATTGGTGTGCAATCGATAATAATCCATTGAAAGAAGAAAAAAAAAATTAAAAACAAAAGTTTTAGAGTGGGGGTTCCGAAAGTTCAGGTCAATGGATAATAAACTATGATACATACTTCGACTGTCAACGTTCAGAAATTAACATATGTATGCACATGTACATATATATACATTTCATGTCAGGTCGCACAAAGCGCTATGGGTATTATGTAACCCCGTACAACCTGCTCCATAGTTGGATCATCGGCGACTAAACCGGTACCCCCACCAGGCTTGCCTGGTGAGGAGGGTGGCTAAGACAGCCAGCAGGGCGAAAAACAAAACCTGTGAAAGGGCAGAGGAAGCTTCCCGCTCAACGGCCATCTAGCACATTAACACGAGAGTACAGAAATACCTGGGTTGGTATCCAGGCGTGTAATAATCTAAATAACCCCCACTGCCTTGTGGTTATCCTCTGGATAGGAAAAGGCTAAGGGAGAAAACCCTGACAGAAATCACGGCTTGGACTCCGTTAGGCAGTTCAGTGTGTAAAACACTAACTGGCAACTCCTGCAGCCAAACTGATGCCGAATGTATTGGTTCACCATTCCTTCGGATCACGCCAGCAAGGTAGAGAGGAGGGCCCTGTCACTTGGACAACCCAGGGCCTCCATACATCTTGCCCAGGCTCTTTTTTTTTCTGCCCTGGAGTTCCCCTCCTTCTACACTGTGCTGTGGGCACGGCATGGGAGGTCAGCAGTTACCGGTTATAAGCCCTTTCTCGTTTGGCGTAGAGTCAGGCGCTAGGGGCGACCTTCATCGGTGGGAGAGATGTCTTCAATCTCACTGAACAGCTACCACCCGCCTCAAGCTGGGCAGTCCTCAGCCAATTAGGTGCTGTCCCGCCACAACCTGCCTGCTTCATTGGGTGCATGTAGCTAAGCGATTTATCCTAACTAGCGGGTTGCAAACATATGCACCAAACAAAACGAACAAAACTAAGACTCTTGCATTAGGCCTCGAATGCTGGAATGTTAGGACAATGACACCCGGACAAACTGACAATGATAAAATGGATATTAGAGAATTCCTCTCTCTTTTTAAAAATCACGCACACTGCAATCATTAATAAAGAACTCTTGAAGAGACAAGTTGACATCTCTACTCTTCAAGAAACCCGACTTCTCTCGCCAGGCTCATTGAAAGAAAGAGACTACACCTTTTTCTGGCAAGGGAAACCTCCTGGTGAAACCAAAGAGCATGGAGTTGGCTTTGCAGTCAGGAACACTTTACTAGGAGCAATAGTACCACCTACAGGTGGCTCAGAGAGAATTTTAACCCTCTGCCTGAACTCTTCGATAGGACCTGTCCACCTGGTTAGTGTATATGCTCCAACACTTAGCACCCCTCAAGAAACAAGGACAAATTTTATGATGAGCTTGAGTTGATTGTAAAAAAACATCCCCAAACAAGATCAACTTTACCTTCTTGGTGACTTTAATGCAAGAGTTGGTGCTGACCACGACTCCTGGCCATCTTGCTTGGGTTATCATGGCATTAGTAGAAGTAATGAGAATGGACAATGTCTCCTTGAGTTCTGCACATACCACAATCTATGCTTCACCAACTCATATTTTCAGTCCAAACCTCTTCACAAAGTTTCCTGGAGACACCCACAATTAGGCCACTGGCACCAGTTGGACTTGATCATAACACGGCGCTCCGACCTCAAAAATGTCCTCCAAACCCATACCTTTCACAGCGCAGACTGTGACTCGGACCACTCCCTCGTCTGCTGTAGAGTGAAACTGCAAATGAAAAATTTCCAGAGTCAAATCAAATGCACCCCCTCGTGTGGTAGTGCCAAAGCAGCTGCCTTCCTCTGTGCCCTAGAGGAGTCTCTCCACCACCTACCACAGTGTTGCTCTGCCCAGCAATATTGGGATGGCCTACGGACCACCATCCATAACACGGCCTGGCAGTTTTTGGCAAAAGAGTGCGTAGGTCAAATGATTGGTTCGAAGCCAATGACTCTGTATTGACACCAATCTTGGAAGAAAAAAATATAGCCTCCATTAATTACAAATCTGTGCGATGACAAGACTTTACATGCCCTTAGAGCTTCAAGGAAGAAGCTACAACAAACTGCTGTGCTAACAGTTACTGGCTACAGCTTTGCAGCAGCATTCAATCATCTGCTGAGTCTGGTAATATCAAAGGCATGTACGACGGCATAAAAAAGGCGCTTGGTCCATCACATCGCAAAATCGCTCCTCTGAAATCAGCCTCAGGAGAAATCATAAAAGATCGATCTAAATAACTTGATCGCTGGTAGAACATTACTCAGAACTCTACGCCAGCGACAACACCGTTTCTGATGCAGCTCTACGTCATGTAGAGCAACAACCAGTAGCAGAAGAGCTAGATAAGGAACCTACAACTGAAGAACTTTGCATTGCCCTTGACAGACTAAACTGTGGCAAATCACCTGGCAGCGGCAGAATCACAGCTGAAATCCTAAAGTGTGGGAAGCCTGTTCTCCTAGAAAAACTCCACTGCTCCTCTGCCTATGCTGGAGTGAGGGGGTTATCCCACAAGACATGAGGGGTGCCACCATCGTACACTGTATAAGAACAAGGGAGACAGGAGCGATTGCAATAATTACCGTGGTATTTCTTTACTCAGCATTACAGGTAAACTCTTTGCTAGACTTGCACTAAATAGACTTCAGATTCTCCGCAGAAAAGACTTACCCTGAATCACAGGCCGGTTTCAGAGTAGGAAGGTCCACTACTGACATGATCTTCTCTCTGAGGCAACTTCAGGAGAAATGTAGAGAACAGAGAAGACCACTCTACATAGCATTTATTGACCTCACAAAAGCTTTCGACCATGTAAGCAGGAGTGGTCTCTTCCAGTTGATAGAACGAATAGGCTGCCCCCCAAAAAACTTCTCTGCATTCTTCAGTCCTTTCACACTGACATGAAAGGCACCATCCAGTTTGATGGGTCCACCTCAGACCCTTTCAGCATTAGTCGTGGTGTCAAGCAGGGATGCGTGTTGGCACCCACTCTGTTTGGGATCTTCTTTTCCCTCCTTCTGCGCCAAGCTTTTGGTAAAACAACAGGAGTCTACCTTCACATAAGGGCAGATGGAAATCTGTTCTATCTCAGCTGTCTAAAAGCAAAAACAAAGGTCAAGCAATTTGTCATTCGGGACATGCTATTTGCTGATGATGCAGCAGTGGTAGCACACTCTCAGGAGCACCTGCAAACACTCATAGACCAGTTCACCCAAGCCTGCCAGGACTTCAGCCTGACATTAATATAAAGAAAACCAAGACGATGGGTCAGGGAACTGGAAATCCTCCCTCCATCACCATCAACAGCTACACCCTGGAAGCCATAAACACCTTCACCTACCTTGGATCCACCATCACTGACAACCTGTCACTTGATACTGAACTCAGTTGCCGGATCGGAAAGCTCCCTCAACTTTTGGGAAGCTCACAACAAAGAGTGTGGAACAACAGCAAGCTCACTATCCGTACACAGGTACAAGTGTATAGGGCATGTGTTATCAGCACCCTTATGTATGGAAGTGAAACATGGACCTTATACTCCCACCAAGAGCGGCGGCTAAATAACTTCTACCTTCGCTGCCTTAGAGTGTCTGGGAATCACCTGGAGGGACAGGATCACAACACAGCAGTTCTAGAGAGAGCTCAACTCCCCAGCCTGTACTCTCTACTGAGACAACGTCGTCTCCGATGGTTGGGTCATGTATATCGGATGGATGATGGACGAATCCCGAAAGACATTCTTTATGCAGGGCTTACGTCTTGTAAAGACAGATTGGTCGCCCCCTGCTGCGGTTCAAGGATGTCTGCAAAAATGATCTCAGGTGCTTTGGCATTGTCCCTTCCAGCTGGGAAAATTTGGCTCAAGACCGCCCTCGGTGGGGCAGAATCTCCATAGAGGACTGCACATGTCAGAAGTCACCCTGATGCAACATCATGAAGCTAAGAGATCCATAAGAAAGCAACGGCAACAAAGCATCGGAACATCATCATCTACAGGGACAACCTACAAATGCAAAATCTGTGGTTGAGAATGTTTCTCAAACATCGGACTTGATAGTCACAGGAGGCGCTGCAACTTGAGAGGGAAAACAAAACTTTTTCCTAGTCTTTCGAGAATGATTGCCAATGATGATGATGAATGATGAATGATATAAGTAAAGTCGTCGGGGTGACCCAAAATTGGTATCAACTAATCAGTGGGGAGTCTATCCCCTTTTCACTAGCACTAGACCAAGGAGATTGTTTTTGCGTCTGAGGTGGTGTGCCACACCTACTATTAGCTCCTTACTTTACTGCACAGATCCCAGTGCTACTCATATGCTGAGTTGGCGAGGGCCGGTATCGAACTAGGAACCTTGTGGTTTCAAGCCGAATGCTCTACCATTTGAGCTAACCCAGCCCTTCATATATATATATACTAGCAAACGTACCCGGTCCATGACTGAACACCAGGGTTGTTCCTAAAAATAAGATTTTAAGAAATCACCAAAAATTTATGTATTACAATGTTATTTTAGGGAATTTTTTTTTAAACATTGAAAATATTTTTTTTAAATGTATTCCTGAATATTGAGTATTTTGAAACAATTTTTGTCATAATATTTACATTTATTTTAGTAGAAATCAGAATTCATTTTTTTTAATTAGAATAAAAATCCCGTATAAAAACTTAAAGAAATCTTCTGATATAATTATTCAGACTAATATCTTTATAGAAAAAAAAATTAAAATCGTTTTTTATCTGTTTATTTTTATATATCATAAAATATAATAGGGAGGGGAGACCTTGTAAAAAATATTTAGTCTAACATATTTTTAAAAAAAACTATTTTGGCATGTTTCTTAGTTAGAAGGATATCAAGGTGTATGCAAGATTTCAAATCTGAGTGACCTCCCATTTTGCAGTTATATGTCGACACGTACATACCAAACTTCCTATATATTATATATATATAATAATATAATATTATATATATTATACATGTGATAAATATATTCATTTATCTAGTGTACAATACATTTAAGGCGCATTGTTACCATTGGTTTCCAGGCAGCATGTTAGCCACCCTTCTTCAAGACGTGCCTGTTAAAAAAATTCGGTGAATGTCAATTCATTTATATATGTATTGTATTTTTTGTTGGTGGGCGGGATCTTCTTATTTTCTCGCATTTTTTTTGTAAATTTGTGCATGTGTCTTGATGTTATTGGCCTCGGATTATTCAGCATGCATCCCACGTATCGCACCTGTCTCCTGCTTTCCTTTCATCTACTTATCTTCTTGATGAGGATCAAGAACTGAAGAATATGATATATATTATATATATATTATATATATATATATATATATATATATTACTAGCAGCGGCTCCCGGCGAAGCCCGGATAGAGGAGATAAAAACATGGTTTAATAATTGTTTGCAGATCTATTACTACTGAATAGCGAGTTCGGTCCTCACAGGATGAACCATAAAATCACCACGTAAAAACGATCTTAATTTAATTCTACCTGGTGGGAGGTCAGGGAATTTTCTTTTCGTCAGATTTGAGGGAATGACATCATATGGCTAAACTTGCAATGGTCGAAAAATTAAAACATATTACAGTCGGGTTAGCTCAGTCGGTAGAGCATTCGGCTAGAAATCACAAGATTCCTAGTTCGATACCGGTCCTCGCCAACTCAGCGTTATGAGTAGCACAGGGATCTGTGCGGTAATGTAAGGAGATGATGGTAGGTGTGGCGCTCCACCTCAGATGCAAAAACAATCTCCTTGGTCTATCGCTAGTGAAAAGGGGATAGACTCCTTCGCCGATTGGCTGATACCGAGATTAGGCCGCCCCGACGACTTTACTTACTTACAGGTGACCTAGAAAAAACAGAACCCAAATTATTATTTTTTCCCATTAAACTAACCAAACCCCACCTCTAACCTAACCTTAACCCTAGTTAAAATTAACAGTTTTATTACAAAATTTATGCGTTATTGTTTTTTTCTGGGTCACCCTAAATTTTCTGACCAATTTGCAAGTTTAGCCCATCACCTAATGATATAGTAAGAAATTTTAATTCAATGATTAACTATATTTTTTAAATAAATATAAATGACGCGATTTGCTAAATTTCAAATTAATATTTGAAAAAGAAAAAAGAATTAAATAAAGTACTCAAATTTTAAGTAACGATAAATAATCTTATAACATTATTAATTCAAAAACGTAGTCGATCGAATGTCAAATTATATATATATATATATATATATATATATATATATATTGTGTGTGTGTGTGTGTGTGTGTGTGTGTGTGTGTGTGAAGAAGGCTTGACTTGATGGAGAAGGCAAAATATTGAGGGTATTGCAAGTTGTTGGTACATTAACTAACTGAACTAGAATATGCGCCCTCCAGGTGTAAGTATTTAAGTTTTAATGTAATGAAATAAATTAGAAAGTCTAAGAAATTAAATATGATCACAATAAAAAGATTACACTTATTTTAATTATATTTTAATTGATTTCTATATAAAATCATTCATAGGATTGATTTTAATATGTTGGAAATGAGACAATGATAGGGATCAATAGCATTAGTAATTATTTATCAAACCTGGTTTTGTTAAAACCAGTAAGCAAATTAACCAGACCGTATATTATATAAAGCTTTACTTCTTTGTGATATATAACACCCATTGAATGATTTTAAATGCACTAATAACATGGACTGTTATGAGGCAAATCTAACTCAGATTTGCATAGAGACATCATTAATAATAATATTGTATTAATGATTTTGACTATGAATTGGATACTCGTTGATGAATTAATGTAATTCCTGAGAGTATTGTTAATGTTAGCAGGGNTTCACTACTTTAAACTTGAAAATGCAATGCAAAATCATTGTTTCTGCATTATGTTGAGTGATAACTCACATGTTGTAGCATTTATTTATATGGTACAGAAAAAAAATTGAGGTAATCGGGCCTACCTTGCCAAATATAAAAAATAATGAGTATTTTACTGATAGTTGCACAGTACAATACAAGAACTTTGCCAATTTTGCAAACCATCAGAAATATTTGGGTCTCAATACAAAATGGATTTCTTTGCAACAAGTCATGGTAAACAACCATGTGATGGTATAGGTGGGACAGTGAAAAAGGATAGTGTCAAAAGAAAGTCTCCGAAGACCCACTACCAAAGAAATCCTTTCCAAAAATCTATGTTTGAATATTGCAGATCTGCAATTGAAGGTATCAAATTCATTCTGATTGAAAAGAAGGAAGTTGAGGAAGCAAGGAGGAGCCTCAACATGAGATTCAAAAATGCATCCACAGTCCCAGGAACAAGAAGTTTTCATCAATTTTATCCACTCATCAGAGATAAAATAGCCATAAAACAATGTAGTGGAAGATGAAAACTATGACCTAATACATGACTTCTCTATTGGAACTGAAGAAAAACAGTGAAATTTGTTGTTTCAGGATATGTTTGTTGCAGGTGTGACAATAAAATTTGGATTGATACAGAGAATACTTGCTGATTAAGTTAATGCGCCCAGTCTCTTCCATCTTGTTCATTTTACTGGGAAGAGAATTTTAAGGATATGTTTTGTGCCATTCACAAATATTCTGTGCACTGTTGATGTCCCTATAACACCAAATGGTAGAGTTTTATCATCTGTCCAAGATGGTCTATACACACAACAAAATTTATGGCACAATGTAGTTTAAAATGTAATATTTTAAACACTCCTTATATATTCATTTTTATTATCACTTCTTTTGATTGAAAAATAGTAAAAAATATTTTTTGTTTTTTAAATAACAAAAAACACACAAAAAAAATAAACAAAGGGAAATCTGTAGTGAAGAAGTGGCTCAAAGAACAGTTAACAGAATAGGATAATATTCTCATTTGAAGGTGGAACATTGCTATTGAAAAAAAAAAAACAGTGACTGTGGGAAAGTAGGGAGGTGATCCACAGAGGACCAACTTCATTTTAATTCATGATACATGTTCCTGTGTCGGTAATTATACCTGTACTAAACAAAATGGCATTACTTTTTGACTCACCCTCGTATTTAATTTTTTTTTTTAATTGATAAAAACAATATTATTGAATAGTTTAAGAAGTCACTGAGCACAATATCAACATTTGAGAGTTCATGGAGCATTAGGATGATTGTCTTTAATTATAATCTTTCACTGAAATCCTGCACGTACATAGGAAAAAAACTCTGAACTTGGCAGGTTATATCTTCTAAAGTAGACTTACCCCACAGAAATTCTTTGTGAACTTAGGCAGACTAGTAGATGTTAAGAAAAAATATTATGAAAATTGAAGAGGGTATTTTTCAATAGACTGACCGTAAGCTACATAGGTGAAAAGTTGTTGATTTTGGAGTCATGCATTTGGGTGGGCAAAATAAAATCTTCTGTGAGGTATAGGGTTAAAATAGTTGGATATTTGGATTCTACAGTCCTTATTTGCCTTACATACCAAATTTCAGAAATATTGAATGTATGAAAGTATTTTTTTAAATTAAAAAAAAACCACTGAGATTTGGCGAACCGCACAGCCT
Organism: Doryteuthis pealeii; assembly: GCA_023376005.1. Classification (NCBI taxonomy): domain Eukaryota; kingdom Metazoa; phylum Mollusca; class Cephalopoda; order Myopsida; family Loliginidae; genus Doryteuthis; species Doryteuthis pealeii. The sequence goes on from CM042178.1 coordinate 36,780,760, forward strand.
TAATTTTGAGGCAAAATAGCAAAATATAATCCCCCCTCTAAAATCGGAACTGTAAGGTTTAAGACAAAATAATTTGGCACACTTTCCTAACTCATGAAGGGGAACATTTGTGCCAAATTTCAAGTAATTCGGTGTCGGTGGGTGCAGATTTCAAATTTTTTCCCGTGTTTTGACATGGAATGACCCATAGTACAATGTTTGTTTAATTTAAGGAAATATTTTTCTTCTTGTTTACATTTAAAATATCATTTTTAAAAATATATTCCTAAACTTGAGTGTTTTGAAATATATTTTTTTCAAAAGCTTTTTGTATATATGACAAAAACTTAAATTTAATTGCTTGTTGCAAGTGATAAAAATAAATTTGTTTTAGTTTATTTTCTTTTTCACCCTAAAAAAGTAACAATTTAAAGGAGTCTATGTGTTAAACTTCCTTATTTATTTCCGGACGGTGTCATCTACCCCGGACAACCAAGGGCCGGTTTAGCTCAGTCGGTAGAGGTTCGGCTAGGAATCACAAGGTGCTTGGTTCGATACCGACCTCGAAAATCAGCGTATGAGTAGCACAGGGATCTGTGCAGTAAAGTGAGGAGCTGATGGTAGGTGTGGCGCTCCACCTCAGATGCTAATATAATCTCCTTGGTCTAGCGCTAGTGAAAAGGGGATAGACTACCTCGCTGTCTGGTTGATAGTGACATTAGCCGCCCCGATGATTTTTTACTTTATTTATTTCTGTCGGCTGGGACTGTATAATATGCTGAATGACCTCCGTTGAGGAGTAAAAATTAAATATTTCAAATTGTCTGTATTCCATTTTTTTTTGGGGGGGGGGGGTTATGGTGTTTTATTTATTTATCTATTTATTTATTTATTTCTAAAACTCTTTTGTACATACAAGTTCATTAGTTTAATTTAAAAGTAGCTAATAAATAAACATTATCTTATTTTGTGTATTTATTTAATAATGTTTATTTCATGAATAGTTTCTTACAAAAAAGATTTTAGTTATACTGATTGTTCTAAAATGAAAGTTAAAGTAATAATAATAAAAAAAGTTGAGTTATTGTTAAAAAATTTTTGTTTGATTTGTTATTTAATTCGCTGTAAAAAAATAATTCCATGTATGAAAACACACACAATTACATATTTAGAAAGATTATTTTATTTCTAACAAAATGTATATTTTTAAGATAGGAATAAAAGATTGCAATAATAAGATTTGATTATTCGTTTAAATTTAGTATGAAAAAAATCATACTTTTGCTGTCCGAAGCAAAATATATATTTTTTAACTTGCTGTAAAAACTCATACAAATGCACATATTTAGAAGGATTATTTAATTTTCTTTCTAACCATATAAATATCGTAAAGATTGGACCATAAATAGGTGAGAGATTCCACGCTTTCCAAGCTAAATGGCCTAGACTGTCATTTTGTCAACAAAAAATTTGTTCACTAAACTGCTGGTATCATTATAATAGCAGGCAGTGAGGCAGTCCAAAGCCAATTTTTTTAATTTTTAAAGATTGGATCATAAATAAGCAAGAGATTCCAAACTGAACGGCCTAGACTGCCATTTTGTCAACTAAAATTTTATTCACATAACTGCTGGTATCGCTATAATAGGAAGCAGGCAGCGGACAATATTTTATTAGCAGCAGGAGCTGATATAGGGACAGTTCTGCTAATTAGTTGATTTTGGTATAATTAATTAATTATATCACTTAATCAGTAAAAATTAATCACCAAATTTGGCATGTTTCTTAGTTAGAAGGATATTAATGTGTATGCAAGATTTTGAATCTGACTCACTCCCTGTTATGGAGTTATACCTCGACACGTACATACCAAACTTTCTTTTATATATATAGATTTGACATTGTCATCACTAAAACAAGTAATAATAAAACTAGATTAGTATTATCTGTGTTATTGGGACTATTGTCCTCATCTTCATTGTTATCTGTACAATGTTTCGGACGATATGCCCTCCAGCCTTCTTCAGATATTTCTTGTCGGACTCGGTAACCTTCTTTCCAGGCTCGGGAACCTTCTTGTCATAATTGGGAGCCATCACGGAACTTTGAACCTAACCCTTTATTTAGTCCATGGGGGTTATCCTGTTCTCATTCAGCTAACCATAGCTGGGGTAGAGGCGTTAAGCTGTGTTAGTTATTATTCTGCCCCTGACCAGGATTGAACCTGCAGTTTAGAGATAACTGTCACTTAGAACTGTCTTAATCAAACTAGGCCAAGAAATACCTGAAGAAGGCCGGAGGGCATATCGTCCGAAACGTAAATTCAGCTCATAAATAAAGTATTAATCTTGTTTTAGTCAGATCAAATTTTTTTTTTCAGATGGGAATTTAATAGAAACGTTTTGTTTGTTTTTAATTCAGTCTACAAATAGGTGGAAGTGGTTGAAAATGAATTTTTTATGCTTAAAAATACCCAAACAATATTTAGTACACTGGAACGCATCTTGTTTCATTTGTAGTTCTAAGGAAAAACAAATACGTCAGTTTTGCTCTTCCGTATATTATAAGAATCAAACATTACTATTCAACAATAAAAATTACAAATTCTCTTAAAAATATTGATATATCGTGGATCGGACAAATTTTTAGTTCACCTGAATTCTAAAATTCAGTGTTATATTATATTTGAATATTAGTGAAATATTGATTTGTACACACAAAAAAAGATTTTTAAACATTAAAAACAAAATTATTTAAGCACACAAAAGATTTAAAATCTCTTAAAAATTAATTACATTAAAAAAAAATGTCTTGACAATTTAATATAGTACATATCAATTAAAAAAGCAAGAAAAAAAGTTTTCAAATAATAATATTATGACATTTTTTAGCACTTTTTATTTCCAGAATTCATGATTTTTTTCTACAAAAACTACTGCCTAGAATTATACACAAATCTATTGATATAGTTATTCAGACTCTTATCTTTATAGAAAAAAAAGTGAAAATCGTTTTTTTCTGGTTCATTTTTTTCATATCTCATAAATAAAATATGTAGGGGTAGAAATCGAAAAAAATAAATATTTCCCCTAATATATTTTAGTGAAAAACTATTTCAGACATATTCACACCCAAAGGAAAATAGTTATGGAAATTTTCATGAAAATCGGACCATTAATTCCTTTTTCATAGTATTTAAAAAAAATCCTCTTGACATAACTTGTTTTTGGCTATGTTAAATATCTGTTGATTTTAACGGTGCAAAAATGAAAACTTTTTATTGTAAAAATTATTCCTAATGCATTTTTATCATACAATTATTTCAAATGCATTTTTGGAGTAAAATCCTTTCTAATGCATTTTTATAGCAAAATCATTTCCAATGCATTTTTATAAGAATCATTGTGAATGCATTTTTGATGTAAAAATCACTTTCAATGCTTTTTATAGAAAAATAATTTCCAATGTCTTTTTAATGTAAAAATCATTTCCAATGCATTTTTATAGTAAAAATCACTTCCAATGAATTTTTATAGTAAAAATCACTTCCAATGCATTTCAAAAAAATCATTGGCTAATGCATTTTTATATTAAAATATAATCACTTTATTCACTAGAATCTCAATTTCTTTTTTTCTTTTTTATCTTTTTATTTGTCAGAAATCACTTGAGTCACTGGAAACATTAATTCCTGAAAATGGCTGGTCCAAATCTCCAGACTGTTTCTACCTACAACCCATTGATCTTAAGTGAGGAAGATGAAAGTTATCCCTCATTTCCCTTTAGATATAAGACTCCAGATGAAGAGGCCCTGATTAGACAGCCCCCCACACTAGCTGAGCTAAACTCCATGAACATGGAACCAGATCCAGACCTTCAACTGACACCGCTAAAACAGAAAGAACAACCCAAGAGTCTTCTTCGTTCTCAGACTGGCCACTCCAAAGTACGGCACCTGATCCCCTGGCGGAAGGGTCTAAAAACATTTGGCTAATTCACAGACTCCAAGCATTGATTTTCCCACCCAAACTGATCCCCAGGTGGAAAGGTGTAAGAAAAATTCTTCTAATTCACAGCCCTATTGTCAAGAGGATTACACAAATCCAATTGCTTTGCCTGAAGTTTCAGAGGCAACAGACACTTTGAGAGACAATTATCTGCCCAAAGAAGGTAGTGACACAACGCAAAAGAAACAAAATGCCTATCTTAACTAAACCAAATCATTTCCAAATCAATGCAGTGAATACTGATTTGTACCCTAACAGTTCTCGGACATCTTCATTGTGTGATATGAACAGTGCGGATAAAGAACCAAGCCCATTTGGTGAGCCAAAGTTGCACAGCACATTACACCTTGCCCAGAAAATCAAAATCTTGCAAAAGAAACGCCCCGATTTGACGAGCGAATTGAAGAAAAACCTTGAAAATAAAGAACAGAGAAACAGAACAAATGAAAAGGTAAATAAAAACTTTTATTCAACCCTGTAAGTATGACTGCCCTATAGATTTTACCGACTGCACCTCTGCAGATGGTTAAGACACTCATCAATGTTATAAATATCATATATATATATGGTTATTTCCTATAACTCCAACCTAAAAAGAGGGGAACCACTCTGATTGATTGATAAATTATTTATTCATTTATTGATCTACTAGGAAAAAAGAAGATGGGGTTAGGGTTAGTTTAATGCGAAAATAATGGGTAGATTAATTAACAGATAAAATTCATTCAGAGTGGTTCCCCTATCGCTAATGAGACTTGATAAAGTCGAAACAGTCTGTACAGTCTTCTGCATAGCGAGCCATCCTTGGCCGGGATTCACTTATCAATATTATTTTCTATAATTATCAAATTTTATGCGATACATGCATTATAATTGCCTTCAAGCAAAATATAAATAATAATTTATTCAACAATGCTTCTATAAAAAACAAACATCCAAAAATCTTATTCACTTCGCCGAAGAGCTTACGGCCGGGTTTGTTTACTACTCAATAAACGTCCCCTTACCTACTATGGTAGAGGCGTGTAGCATCATTGACAAGGTTAATTTCGCAGGGATTGTTGGCTATGTACCGGCGGCCGAACGGATATGGTCTCTGACTATGCCTGCTGAGGTTTCGGTTTCGATTCCTGTCGGAGGGGAGTCGTTAGTATACATCGCTGATGAGACTTAATAAAGTCGAAACAGTCTGTACGGTGTTCTGCATAGCGAGCCATCCTTTGCCGGGATTCATTATATTTTCTATAATTATCGAATTTTATGCGATACAAGCATTTATAATTGCCTTCAAGCAAAATATAAATAATAATAATATATATATATATATATATATAGTGGACTGTCCTATTGTGAACGATAGATGAGGGTCAGCAGTGAGTGATTTGTTTCCTCCCAAGTTGTGCATGCTATCAAAAAGAGATTTTGTGTTTCCTTGCCTGTGATAGCAGCCCAGCCTTGCTATGAGCTATGAAGCCACACTGACAGATTCTCCCAAGCACCCAGTTGCAGTAAAGTGTGCAAGTTTCAGTTGAGTTAAAATCACGACTGGTCTGTAGATATCAATTTTAATTTTAAGAAATACATCTTTGGTATTCCATAATCAATGTTTCAAATTGCTGAATGCAATGCTTGCTTTACCAATTCTGTAATGGATTTCTTTGTAGTTTCAACTAACGATAAGAGAGCCCTTTTGGTGTGAATTCAGAGTTTTCCTTCTCTTAGGCTGGTTGCCATACCAAAGTTAAAGAGTCTAGTCTGCCCTACTATTAACCCATAGCTGCAGGGACAATAATTGGATTATAGCCTAAATAATAGGGTGATTTTCGGATACTGTTGTCCTGGCCTCCTGCCCTAAAATACGCTAGGCAGCACCTGCTGAAAAAATGAAATGTGCTACTTATGAACTGTGTAATGGTTTAAAGGCGTTTTTATTGACAAGTTAATGCGATATGAAATCAATATTGTACAGCCTCCCCCACCCAAGTGTTTTTTCAGCCACACAAGTATTCATAAATATCTTTTTTTTAAACCGGGGTGGGGGCTTTAAAATATTTCTTTCTTATCGCATTAACTTGTCGATAAAAACGCCTTCAAACTGCTACACGGTTCACTTTTACAGCAGGCGTTGCTTAGCGTAATTTAGGGCAGGAGGCCGGGACTAGAAAGAAAAAAAAAGAGAGTTATCTCCCTTGAAAATATTTTAATGCGTTGCCTACATTGACAACATTTATAAGAAGTCACCTCCCTTGACAAGAATTATAGAATGTTATCTCCCTTGATAAGTGATATTATCTTTCAGGAGTTACTTCCCTTGACAATCAAATAGAGACATTTAACATTTAGCAGTGCATGAAACTACAAATCCTCAGTGATCTTAATTTACCTTGTTAGATTTTATTATTGATTCATCATATATATATATATATATATATATATATATATATATATACATATAGCTACCGACAAAGATTGCTAAGGGAGGTAATTTTTTTTTTAAAATTTGGTAATTTTAAAACAATTACCAAAAATCAGGGAATTGTCCAATTTTAATGAAATTTTCACCAAATTGTTTTCCAATGACTTAATTTATAACGATTAGTTTATTTTATGAAAGAAACTTGAAAAAATACTTGTTTTTATCAATTCAGAATATATATTTGAGCATTTGAAGAAAAAAAAATGCCGTCCCTAATTTTTACATTTCTGGAAAGATCATATCCCGAAGAATATATAGAAAAATAAAAAATATAAATTCAATAACCTAAAAAAGTGATTTTAAAATTTAAAATTCATTTTCTTAGAACTCAAAAATAAATAATGTAGCAAGTTTTTTTGTTTTTTTCGTAGTATTAAAAAATATAATTTTCTTTAAATTGATGCAAAAAAAATTATTCTATCTAAGTTAAACTGAGTTTTTCACTACCTTAATAATTTCAAGGTCAATTTTATATGTTAGGGATTATTATGGACTATCTAGAAATTTTAACCAAAGATAGCCCAGAATTTTATCTTTGAAAAAATCTAAGTTAAAAAAAACTTGCCATACCTTGCCGTATATTTTAAAAGAATTAAAAAGATTTTTTTTTAAATCGTCAATTTAAAGTATGGAAGCCTAAAAGAACCAAATTATCTCCCTTTCTGACCACGGTCTTTACATTTTGATTTGTGAACAAATTCAACACATTTATTCATTTTCAACAAGTTATTATAATTCATTCATTAAAGGAAGACTTTATTTCAAAAAGTACTTTGTTCTTTTATTTATTTATTTATTTATTTATTTATTTTTTACATTCCTTTCAAAAATAGTAAACTTGAAATTAATACCTAATCTAATTAAAAGAAAAAATTTAAAATATTGAACACTGAAATTAAACTGAATGTTCTTAAAAATATATTTTACACAAGTATTTTTATTGTAAATATTGTTATACTAACACTAACTAGTAAACATTTTTGTAGTTATATTAAAAAAAAAACATTCTCAAACAAATAACACTTAAAGTTTTGTTAGACACGTGAAATTTTGGCAGTTTTCATTTAAATTTTCATTCGCGTTAACGGGAATTATTGGCAAATGAATTCTCTTTTTTGTTTATGAAATTATTCGCTACTGAAATTTTTTAGTTAAAATAAGTTTATAGTAAAATTTACATAATTCTGTAATTGGTCAGTGTCTGGATTTTTTTTCCGGTGCTAAAACCATAATTTTTATTTGGAATACTAAATAAATATCAATTTACAATTTTAATTTTTTTTTAAGTTAAAATGTTTTCGTGTTTATATATTTAATGAATAAAAGATATAATGGACAAGTTATTTTATTTAAGAACTTTTACAGTTTTTCAAGTCTGTTAACTTGGGAAAATAAATAATTTGTCCTGTTTTTTTTCTGGGTCACCCTGTACAGGGTGACCCTGACAAAAACAGTACCCAAACCCTAAACTCCCCTAGTTAGAATTAACCATTTTATTACAAAATTTGTAGGTTCTGTTTTTTCTGGGACACCCTAGTAACTAAACAAAAGTTCATAATTTCCAAAAAATGTTTATCTAAACAGCGATTTTTTTTTACATGTTTCGTCATTAAATTCTCTTTTGAGAAATGAAAAATTAATTTTCCTCTATCAAAAAAAAACAAAAAGAAACATGAAAAATCTTATAAGTTTCTTCGCTTTCTTTTTTTTTAATAAGTTACTTATTATTGTACACTATGTGGAGGTAGTGGAGCGTGAAAAAAGACAAAGAAAATTAATTTAAAGTAAAGATTTATTTAAAATATAAGATCTTACTACTTGATATACAGAAAATTTTATTAAATTCGGATTATTAGTTTTTTTTTTTGTTTTTTGTTTTGTTTTTTTTTTTCATTCTTGTGCTTCCTGTTATCGACGCTTTTGAAAATAAAAAATAAATAAAGCTTCGTAACGTCCGTGGTAAATTATTCAGTGAAGAAATCATGGAAAATGTAGCACTAAAATTATCAACAAAATGAATTTTGTTGTTAATTAATGATTAAAAAGGTTCCGTTAAGGTAAAAAAACAAAAAAAACTAAATAAAAACAAAAACAAAAATTTTACGTGTTTGTTTTTTTTCTTAAGACTTAAAAAAATTCATAGCGCTTCTTTCTTAAAATAAAAAATAAATCTTTATATAACTTGTTTTTTTTTTATCATAATTGACGCAATACTTTTAAAATTCACTATTCAACAATGTTTATCTTTTACTTTGAATACCCAGATTTGACATCCAGGTATTTCAAACATACGGGATACAATTATGTCACTATAGGTTTCCGTATTTTTTTCTTGTATCAAATAAAGAAAATAGAGTTCTCATCGCTTGAAATACGCGGTTATCTCCCTTACACCCAAAATATTGCCGGGGGTTATATATATATATATTATTATTATTATACTAAAGTTGAGATTTTCACTTTTTAATCTCTAAAGGATTTTTCCTAAATTGTTTAATTACACAAAACATATCCCAGAATATAATTTGTCCCAAATCTAATAAATGTTTGAAAAAAATTTCATTTCATTTGGTTCTAATTAGATGTAATTTGCAATTAAATAAAAAATCCACAATTCTCTGTCTATACTTATAGCTTAATTCTCTCACTCTCTCTTAATACATGTAGTATGAAAGAGAGAAAGACATTAATGTGCTTGAAAAACAGTTGACTGCTGGCTGGCTGACTGATTCTTTTCTCTCTCTCTCTCTCTCTCTCTCTCTCTCTCTCTCTCTCTCTCTCTCTCTCTCTCTCACACACACACACTTTATACTTATACTACTTAAAATTTATCGAGGGAAGGTAAACATAAGATAATTGTTTGATTTCTAAAAAAAATGTAAATAAGATTCATATATTAGGTGACTTAAAATTGTTTTCTGGCTGTAAAAAAATAAATAAAATTGATGTCATGTTTAAAATAGATTTTTTTAAAAATTACTTTAATTATTAATTTTTCAAACTGATAGGATCAATAATTGTGAGTGAAAATTTAGGAAGAGTGTTAAACCTACTTTTATGCTTATTTTACCAACCCTGTAAATATTTTTTATTATGAATGCAAGTAAAGTTAAAATAACAACACAGATTCAACACAAAAGTTTATTTATATTCATTTATATTTATATTTTGTGAATGATAAAGATACCAAAACTTCTTTTGGTACTATTCGCTGAGTTCCATCATGGTCTCCTGCCTTAAAAATCGCTAGGCGGTGATAAGTCAAAAAACAAACCCACCTATGAATGAAGTCACTAGCTGAAGTGGTGCCTGCTGTATATGACAAAATAATTTGTTGATTGAATTTTTGAAAATATTAAAAAGAAAATAAAGAGCGCTTTAGGCGTTTTTCCCAAAAATTTAATGTGATATTTTACCACCTCCAGTCTTTTTTCGAAAAGTAAATGCAAAAATTTTTTTAGAATACAGCTTACTTTTAATACCTTCAAACCATTAAAAAAACAAAAATTTGATAAAAATGCCTTCACTCGACAAATTATTTTTTCATATACAGCAGGCAACGCTTCAGTTAGGGTTTGTTTTTTTACCTATAACCTATAACTTATTACCGCCTAGCATTTTTTAAAGGCACGAGGCCAGGACGAAACTCTGTGAATTAAAAGAGAAATATCAGGCACTGGCAAAATTGCCGTAAAATCTCCCCCCCCCCGAATGAAAAGAAATTACTAACAATCAGGGAATTATCCGATTTTAATTAAATTTTCAATGTTGATTCATCAATGAATTTTATAATGCATAATTTATTTTATTTCAAAACTTTCTGATTCTTTTCAGGTCACTTAAATTTGACCCCACCCCATGTTTTTTGGTGGGGGCGCAAAATATCGTAAAGTTGAAACTAATTACTGTGTGAGTAAAAAAACAAAAGACTGAAGGTATAAATAGAAGGAAAAATTAAGGGAGCTATCCTGGTAGAAAATAAGTACCGAAAATCGGAAAATAAAATGTAAAATTAAAAATTAAAAAATAATTTTTGTTGATCTTTTTTTACTCTTTTTGATTTAATTGACTATTATCTTACAAAAGAAAAATATACATCGATATTTGTTCTGTTTAAAAGGAAAGTTCCTAAATTTTCAATATGGGCAATTCCATGTCAAATCATCCAGAAAAAAGTAAAAAAAGATCAACAAAATTATTTTTAATTTTTTAATTTTACATTTATTTTCCGATTTTCCGGTACTTTATTTCTACCAGGATAGCTCCCTTAATTTTTCCTTCATATTTATACCTTCAGTCTTTTGTTTTTTACTCACACAGTAATTAGTTTCAACTTTACGATATTTTTGCGCCCACCAAAAACATGGGGTGGGGTCAAATTTAAGTGACCTGAAAAGAATCAGAAAGTTTTTGAAATAAATAAATTATGCATTATAAAATTCATTGATGAATCAACATTGAAAATTTAATTAAAATCGGATAATTCCCTGATTGTAGTAATTTCTTTTCATTCGGGGGGGGGGAGATTTTACGGCAATTTTGCCAGTGCCTGATATTTCTCTTTTTAATTCACAGAGTTTCGTCCTGGCCTCGTGCCTTTAAAAATGCTAGGCGGTAATAAGTTATAGGTTATAGGTAAAAACAAAACCCTAACTGAAGCGTTGCCTGCTGTATATGAAAAAATAATTTGTCGAGTGAAGGCATTTTTATCAATTTTTGTTTTTAATGGTTTGAAGGTATTAAAAGTAAGCTGTATTCCTAAAAAAAATTTTTGCATTTACTTTTCGAAAAAAGACTGGAGGTGGTAAAATATCACATTAAATTTTTGGGAAAAACGCCTAAAGCGCTCTTTATTTTCTTTTTTAATATTTTCAAAAATTCATCAACAAAATTATTTTGTCATATACAGCAGCCACCACTTCAGCTAGTGACTTCATTCATTCATAGGTGGGTTTGTTTTTTGACTTATCACCGCCTAGCGATTTTTAAGGCAGGAGACCATGATGGAACTCAGCGAATAGTACCAAAAGAAGTTTTGGTATCTTTATCATTACAAATATAAAATATAATGAAAATATAAATATAAACTTTTTGTGTTGAATCTGTGTTGTTTATTTTAATTTACTTGCATTCATAATAAAAAATATTTACAGGTTGGTAAAATAAGCATAAAAGTAGGTTTAAACACTCTTCCTAAATTTTCGCACTCACAATTATTGATCCTATCAGTTTTGAAAAATTAATAATTAAAGTAATTTTAAAAAAATCTATTTTAAACATGACATCAATTTTATTTATTTTTTTTACAGCAGAAAACAATTTTAAAGTCACCCTAATATATGAATCTTATTTACATTTTTTTTAGAAATCAAACAATTATCTATGTTTACCTTCCCTCGATAAATTTTAAGTAGTATAAGTATAAAGTGTGTGTGTGTGAGAGAGAGAGAGAGAGAGAGAGAAGAGAGAGAGAGAGAGAGAGGAGAGAGAGAGAGAGAGAAAAGAATCAGTCAGCCAGCCAGCAGTCAACTGTTTTTCAAGCACATTAATGTCTTTCTCTCTTTCATACTACATGTATTAAGAGAGTTGAGAGAATTAGCTATAAGTATAGACAGAGAATTGTGGATTTTTTATTTAATTGCAAATTACATCTAATTAGAACCAAATGAAATGAAATTTTTTTTTCAAACATTTATTAGATTTGGGACAAATTATATTCTGGGATATGTTTTGTGTAATTAAACAATTTAGGAAAATCCTTTAGAGATTAAAAAGTGAAAATCTCAACTTTAGTATAATAATAATAAATATATATAATATATAACCCCCGGCAATATTTTGGGTGTAAGGGAGATAACCGCGTATTTCAAGCGATGAGAACTCTATTTTCTTTATTTGATACAAGAAAAAAATACGGAAACCTATAGTGACATAATTGTATCCCGTATGTTTGAAATACCTGGATGTCAAATCTGGGTATTCAAAGTAAAAGATAAACATTGTTGAATAGTGAATTTTAAAAGTATTGCGTCAATTATGATAAAAAAAAAACAAGTTATATAAAGATTTATTTTTTATTTTAAGAAAGAAGCGCTATGAATTTTTTTAAGTCTTAAGAAAAAAACAAACACGTAAAATTTTTGTTTTTGTTTTTATTTAGTTTTTTTTGTTTTTTTACCTTAACGGAACCTTTTTAATCATTAATTAACAACAAAATTCATTTTGTTGATAATTTTAGTGCTACATTTTCCATGATTTCTTCACTGAATAATTTACCACGGACGTTACGAAGCTTTATTTATTTTTATTTTCAAAAGCGTCGATAACAGGAAGCACAAGAATGAAAAAAAAAAACAAAACAAAAAAAAAAAAAAAAACTAATAATCCGAATTTAATAAAATTTTCTGTATATCAAGTAGTAAGATCTTATATTTTAAATAAATCTTTACTTTAAATTAATTTTCTTTGTCTTTTTTCACGCTCCACTACCTCCACATAGTGTACAATAATAAGTAACTTATTAAAAAAAAAGAAAGCGAAGAAACTTATAAGATTTTTCATGTTTCTTTTTGTTTTTTTTGATAGAGGAAAATTAATTTTTCATTTCTCAAAAGAGAATTTAATGACGAAACATGTAAAAAAAAATCGCTGTTTAGATAAACATTTTTTGGAAATTATGAACTTTTGTTTAGTTACTAGGGTGTCCCAGAAAAAACAGAACCTACAAATTTTGTAATAAAATGGTTAATTCTAACTAGGGGAGTTTAGGGTTTGGGTACTGTTTTTGTCAGGGTCACCCTGTACAGGGTGACCCAGAAAAAAAACAGGACAAATTATTTATTTTCCCAAGTTAACAGACTTGAAAAACTGTAAAAGTTCTTAAATAAAATAACTTGTCCATTATATCTTTTATTCATTAAATATATAAACACGAAAACATTTTAACTTAAAAAAAAATTAAAATTGTAAATTGATATTTATTTAGTATTCCAAATAAAAATTATGGTTTTAGCACCGGAAAAAAAATCCAGACACTGACCAATTACAGAATTATGTAAATTTTACTATAAACTTATTTTAACTAAAAAATTTCAGTAGCGAATAATTTCATAAACATTCTCAAACAAATAACACTTAAAGTTTTGTTAGACACGTGAAATTTTTGGCAGTTTTCATTTAAATTTTCATTCGCGTTAACGGGAATTATTGGCAAATGAATTCTCTTTTTTGTTTATGAAATTATTCGCTACTGAAATTTTTTAGTTAAAATAAGTTTATAGTAAAATTTACATAATTCTGTAATTGGTCAGTGTCTGGATTTTTTTTCCGGTGCTAAAACCATAATTTTTATTTGGAATACTAAATAAATATCAATTTACAATTTTAATTTTTTTTTAAGTTAAAATGTTTTCGTGTTTATATATTTAATGAATAAAAGATATAATGGACAAGTTATTTTATTTAAGAACTTTTACAGTTTTTCAAGTCTGTTAACTTGGGAAAATAAATAATTTGTCCTGTTTTTTTTCTGGGTCACCCTGTACAGGGTGACCCTGACAAAAACAGTACCCAAACCCTAAACTCCCCTAGTTAGAATTAACCATTTTATTACAAAATTTGTAGGTTCTGTTTTTTCTGGGACACCCTAGTAACTAAACAAAAGTTCATAATTTCCAAAAAATGTTTATCTAAACAGCGATTTTTTTTTACATGTTTCGTCATTAAATTCTCTTTTGAGAAATGAAAAATTAATTTTCCTCTATCAAAAAAAAACAAAAAGAAACATGAAAAATCTTATAAGTTTCTTCGCTTTCTTTTTTTTTAATAAGTTACTTATTATTGTACACTATGTGGAGGTAGTGGAGCGTGAAAAAAGACAAAGAAAATTAATTTAAAGTAAAGATTTATTTAAAATATAAGATCTTACTACTTGATATACAGAAAATTTTATTAAATTCGGATTATTAGTTTTTTTTTTGTTTTTTGTTTGTTTTTTTTTTTCATTCTTGTGCTTCCTGTTATCGACGCTTTTGAAAATAAAAAATAAATAAAGCTTCGTAACGTCCGTGGTAAATTATTCAGTGAAGAAATCATGGAAAATGTAGCACTAAAATTATCAACAAAATGAATTTTGTTGTTAATTAATGATTAAAAAGGTTCCGTTAAGGTAAAAAAACAAAAAAAACTAAATAAAAACAAAAACAAAAATTTTACGTGTTTGTTTTTTTCTTAAGACTTAAAAAAATTCATAGCGCTTCTTTCTTAAAATAAAAAATAAATCTTTATATAACTTGTTTTTTTTTTATCATAATTGACGCAATACTTTTAAAATTCACTATTCAACAATGTTTATCTTTTACTTTGAATACCCAGATTTGACATCCAGGTATTTCAAACATACGGGATACAATTATGTCACTATAGGTTTCCGTATTTTTTTCTTGTATCAAATAAAGAAAATAGAGTTCTCATCGCTTGAAAATTACTGCGG
>CM042178.1:36795812-36835812 GCA_023376005.1 Doryteuthis pealeii
CTGTTCTTTATTTTCATGGTTTTTCTTCAATTCGCCTCGTCAAATCGCGGGCGTTTCTTTGCAAGATTTTGATTTTTTTCTGGCAAGGTGTAATGTGCTGTGCAACTTTTGGCTACCAAACGGGCTTGGTTTCTTTATCTGCACTGTTCATATTACACAATGAATATGTCCGAGAACTGTTAGGTACAAATCAGTATTCACTGCATTGATTTGGAAATGATTTGGTTTAGTTAAGATAGGCATTTTTTTTCTTTTGCGTTGTGTCACTACCTTCTTTGGGCAGATAATTGTCTCTCAAAGTGTCTGTTGCCTCTGAAACTTCAGGCAAAAGCAATTGGATTTGTGTAATCCTCTTGACAATAGGCTGTTGAATTAGAAGAATTTTCTTTTACACCTTTCCACCTGGGGATCAGTTTGGGTGGGAAAATCCATGCTTGGAGTCTGTGAATTAGCCAAATTTTTTTTAGACCCTTCCGCCAGGGATCGGCTTGGCGGGAAAGTCTGGCTGAAGTCGGCATGGAGGACGCCCGGCTTTGGTGTATCTCTCGGATCACGCCAACCGGCAACAGATCTGGGGCAAAGCCACCTGAATCCGCATCGAAAACAAACAGTCAGACGGATTCGGGGGCACAACACCAAAAAAGGAATCGCCTCCCAGGGTCAGGCTGTTATTGTTTTCATTCTCCTGCGGCAGATCAGCGGGAGACAAACTGTCGGTGATCATCACCTCGGATATTTTTTTGAGATGTCCTGTTCCGATTCAAAAGGAGGGGATCCAGATTCGAGAAAGTGAACTCGGTGGCGTACTTTGGAGTGGCCAGTCTGAGAACGAAGGAGACTCTTGGGTTGTTCTTTCTGTTTTAGCGGTGTCAGTTGAAGGTCTGGATCTGGTTCCATGTTCATGGAGTTTAGCTCGGCTGGTGTGGGGGGTTGTCTAATCAAGGCCTCTTCATCTGGAGTCCTATATCTAAGGGGAAATGAGGGATAACTTTCATCTTCCTCACTTAAGATCAATGGGTTGTAGGTAGAAACAGTCTGGAGATTTGGACCAGCCATTTTCAGGAATTAATGTTTCCAGTGACTCAAGTCTTTTCTGACAAATAAAAAGATAAAAAAATTAAAAAATGAATTGAGATTCTAGTATATTTTACTATAAAATGCATTAGCCAATGATTTTTTGAAATGCATTAGAAATGATTTTTACTATAAAAATGCATTGGAAATGATTTTTGATATAAAAATGCATTGGAAATGATTTTTACTATAAAAATGCATTGGAAATGACTTTTGCTATAAAAATGCATTGGAAATGACTTTTGCTATAAAAATGCATTGGAAATGACTTTTGCTATAAAAATGCATTGGAAATTATTTTTGCTATAAAAATGCATTAGAAAGGATTTTTGCTATAAAAATGCATTGGAAATTATTTTTGCTATAAAAATGCATTGGAAATTATTTTTGCTATAAAAATGTATTAGAAATTATTTTTGCTATAAAAATGCATTAGAATAATTTTTACAATAAAAATGAATTAGGAATAATTTTTACAATAAAAATGAATTAGGAATAATTTTTACTATAAAAATGCATAAGAATAATTTTCATACAATATTTTCTTTGATTGAATAAATACGATTTTGCGAGCCACAAAACAAAAGTATTTATTTCACATTTTATAAATTTTAAAAAATCCCTGAAAAAAAAAAAAGAATAAATAAAAATAGATAATTAAAAAAAGTAGACAACATGAACTTTTAATATAAAATTCTTTAAAAAATAACTTGTTTTTGGCTACGTTAAATTTCTATTGATTTAACGGTGCAAAAATATAAACATTGATTTTCGTTCATAATTTTCATTATTTCCGTAAGCTGAAAATTTAAAAAAATCATCAGGAATTTGTTTAATGTTCCTTCATTCGAATAGACAAAAATTTTTCAACATAATATCAACCTTTATGCAAGTTTCATTGTGTTCAATATAGGAGGGGGGGGGGTTTCACAGGGAAAATCGGTGGTAGCTAACGTAAAGTATCCCCACGATAACCAAAAACAAAATAACTATAGAAAAACTGGAATTAGAAAAAATAAACAAAAAAAATGAACAGGTAAAAAAATCGAGCAAAATTATACGTTTTTTTTTTCTTACTTATCTAAAAAAAAATAATAACATAACTAATTTGCGGCTTTTTTTTTTCTTTTTCTTTTCAATGAAAATGAACAGAATTGTAGGATATCAACAGAAATTAATGCGAAAATTGAATATAGAAATCCAAAAATTAAATTAAATTCACTGAGAGAAAATAATTTCGTCGAAGACATTTGTTTTGAGAGGGAAAAAACTGTTGCGAAGGAAGTGACCGGAGCTGAGTCTAGATTTTACCCGGTGACATACCAAAATAATCCTGTCTAATGTTTATACCGCATAAATGATGAGTGAAATAGATGCGAAAATTGACAAAGTAAATAGAGGGTGTTTATTCTAAATGTTACCCGGTGAAATACCAGAAATATCCCTTCTAATATTTATACCGCATAAATAGCGATTAATTTCATAGCGGCGAGATCTCTGCATCCGCCCTACGATCACAGCACGACGGCCAAAAATTCTATTAGGTGGGAGCAACCTCGGGCGTTCCGCGATTATTAACTAGCTATGTTCATAAATAGAGTGTAAGGGAGATAACTGTGAATAAATCAACCATCGATCGACTAAATTTTTGCGTGTAAATAAAAATCTGTTTTTAATTCTTGGGTTGTTATTTTTCTAATTTTCTTCTTTTTTTTTTTTTTTTTTTTTTTTGACTACGCATGATATATGTATACTCAAAATACGAGCTTCGAAAAAAAGCACGATTTGTTTTAAAAATATTTTAAAACGTCAATAAAAAGTGGAAAATTAACTTTTTAATGTTTTTATTTTACGTTATGAAGAACAATTCCAAGTTTATGTGTTATAAAAAAGAAAAAACAAATTTCTGTTACATAAAACCTAAATTTTTGCATTTCAAATTAAATTCCCGTAAATTCTTAATCTTTGTTGACAGTTATCGCGTCTTGACGTGAACGACTATTTTTTATGGAGCATCATACGTGACATTATTATTTTATGTAAAATTCTTAGAGTTATCGGGATTAGCGCCGTGAAGCACCAATTCCAACATGGGGATATCTTCTAGCTCCAGAGTACGGGTAAATTCACTTTGTAAATAGACCGGGGGAAATATTCTAAGTTCCGATATGCAAGTGAATAAACCTTTTCAAGTACAAAGGGAAGATAATTTCAAAGGGGCGGGAAATACGCAAATTTCAAATCGGATACTGAATGAAAGAAAAACACGATAACAAATACTAAGTTTCAACAATTTTAATATAACAATAAAATAAAGGTAGAAGAAAGATATTGTTGTAAACCGGATTAGTAGCATGCAAGCGTATGGTGATGAGGAAATGAACAAAACACTGATTTTGAGTTTTAAAATTGTATTAAGAAAAACAACATGAGAACGGTGAAAGGATAGAAAGAGAATTACAGGATAAAATTTGGTTATTGGTATGGGTGGATATTGAGTTCGTAAATGTCCAGGATGACTGTAGTATTGGGGTGGTGACGTAGGCAGAATATTGTGTATGTGGAGGTAGGCGCGGACTGAAGTTCGCCCCTTAAGTTGATGATCGTAGAGAATTGGGGGTTGGGAGGTAGATAAGTTTGTTCACTTGTGTGTATCAGTCGGTATGTCTGTTGTTGTTGTTGTTGTCGTAGGCAGAATATTGTGTGTGTAGCGGTAGGCACTGTGTCTATTATAAAAGTCAGGGAGTGGTGATGGGTGTTGGTAGGTGAGTCGAGTCTTGCGCTTTAGAGTCGTTAGCTGTTGTGGGCAGAATCTTGTAGTTTCGGTTATTCTGAAGTCGATCGCTGGTCGTATCGTTTATTGTTAGCTAGTATATTTTTGTATCGTCGAGTCTTGTAGAAATGTTCGCTTCTTTCGTGCCTTGTTCTAGGCAGAATATTGTGTATTGGTAGTAGCGCTTTTTGTATCAACGAATGATGTATAAATGTTCGCTTGTTGATTTGACTGCCTGGTGAGGTCAGGTTTGGGTAAGTTGGGGGTGTGTTCCGCCTTTTGATGTATCCTTCGTTTTTTGCTTGCGCTCGTGATGGTGCCTGAAGCCCTGACTGTCGGTGCCCTTCAAAGCTGTTCCTTTTATAGAGATCGGCGGTCCCAAGTTGGATCAATTGGAGTTGTTTTCACTTTACCCGGGAATCGCTTTCATTGGATGATATTCGAATTTTATTTACCAATTTTTTCTTTTTATTTAATTTTGGGAATTGACTATGAAGCGGAACTCCGATTTGGAGCCCATGCGCAGATATATGTTAAAGTGGTCATTCCGTCCCAGGCCACGATAGAGGGCACTTCCGACTTTATCCGTCCCGTTTGGTGAGTGTATGTAGCTCGTATTAGTGAATCGGGAGAATTTCGACTTTGCATATACAACAATATGTAAATGTCAATTTGATAGAGGGTGGCGTAGTAACTAATAAATTTCGTAAGATAGATAGATAGATAGAGAGAGAGAGAGAGAGAGAGAGAGAGAGAGAGAGAGAGAGAGAGAGAGAGAGAGAGAGAGAGAGAGAGAGAGATGTAGGTTGTTTGCAAAAACGATGTTCTGCGGGGAACTTATCTTTGATCCAGGTAACAATGTAGAATTCTTTGGTTGTTGAAGAGTTCTTTGACAATAAGGTAGCTAAGCTACAAATTCCTTATCGAAGTAGTATTAATTTAGTTCTTGGTTGTAGATTTCGTAGAGTTGGATGTCGAGTGAGTTCTTAATTTGTTTGTAGAGTTCTTTGATTGTTGATTTCGTAGAGTTGAATGTCGAGAGTTCTTTGAATGTAGATTTCGTAGTGTTTTGGTTGTAGATTTCGTATTACAATAAGGTAGCGTATGCTCCAAATTTCCTTATTGTTGGATATCGTAGAATTTCGAGTGAGTGGCTTATTCTTTTCCCAGTCTTTGAGGAGATAGACTTAATTTCCTCAAAGACGTGTTGAATTTATCGACCTGTGAGGTAGCATTGCCACAAAGATCCTCACAGGTGGCCGTCTTCCTCGACACTGACGTATCCAAAACAAAATTCTCCCTTGCCCTAATCCGTGAAGTCACATTTCTCTCTGTAAGCTAGGCCCTCTCTTTTTTCAAGCGTACGTGTTAAAGATGACAGTGTAGTAGTAGTTGTTCGCTGGGTCAAATTCTGGACGAAGCACCAACCGTGACGTCATGGGCTTCTCGGAAGATTCTTTATATTTTTCATTTTTATTTTCATTTTTAACATACATTTTGATAGAGTCTACTACGACGAGATTCTTTTTTTGGCAATACAATACACAAAATAAATAAATGAAACAAAAACGAATTTAAATCAAAAAATTATTTACACCATCAACAACTTTTTCCCCACCCCCAAAACAAAGACAATTATTTCTCTTATATCTGTAGGGGATTATGAGATGTGTTCAATAATATTAGGAATGGCGAATAAAATAAGACACACCTCAGATAGAAAATACGGAGAAAATGATAAAACAAATGCATATGATTATAAAATAACAAATAAATTTATTCAGTGAATAAATTTGCAACAATCAACAAAATTGAATGCTCCAAAAGAAACAGTGTAGATAAAATGTGGAAAAGGTTTGCTACGAAATGTAAAATGTAAAAGTTCGTCAGGAAATGTGTAATGTGAAATGTTTGTGTATTCGTCAAAGTACGATTAGATGTGGACAGAAATGAGAATTTTTCTTTGTAGCTGGGTCCACCACGGCTAGCTGTCCCCTTTAGCTGTAGAGTCTCCACGAAGCTAAAGAATCTCTGTGTTTTTTAATTTGTGAGTATCAGTACTGTGTAGCTGGGTCCACCACGGCTAGCTGTCCCTTTAGCTGTAGAGTCTCCACGAAGCTAAAGAATCTCTGTGTTTTTTTAAATTGTGAGTACTCAGTACTGAACTTTTTTTCTTACCCCATCCTCTCCCCACATTTTTCTTTGTAGCTGGGTCCACCACGGCTAGCTGTCCCCTTTAGCTGTAGAGTCTCCACGAAGCTAAAGAATCTCTGTGTTTTTTAAATTTGTGAGTACTCAGTACTGAACTTTTTCTTACCCCATCCTCTCCCCACATTTTTCTTTGTAGCTGGGTCCACCACGGCTAGCTGTCCCCTTTAGCTGTAGAGTCTCCACGAAGCTAAAGAATCTCTGTGTTTTTTTGACTTTGTGAGTACTCAGTACTGAACTTTTTTCTTACCCCATCCTCTCCCCACATTTTTCTTTGTAGCTGGCTATGCCTTATGATTGTCCTGTTTGTTCTAGAAAATGGTACTCTCATCAAAACTCTTTAATTTGTAACTTATGCCATGGTTGGGTCCACCACGGCAATAAACTTGAATGGTCAGGTCTAACATATGCTGAATTTCAAGAGCATGTTAATGATGACGACAAAGTATTTGAATGTGATCATTGTGTTTCAGAACGCATTGATAAATCTTACTGCTCGATTCTAAACAAAACTACCTTTTCCCGTTGAATGCGAGGATAATATATTTGGAAAACCCATATGCAAAAAAAGCCAGACATCAGAACTTTGTCACCTGATCAATTACGGAATTTTTTTTACATCAATGTGATTTAATTGAAAACTAACCACATGACTATGGTGATGATCATGATGAAATGTTTTCTTCGACTGTCAGGTCCAAATATTACGACTTCAAAAAATGTAATTCATTAAAACCTGACAAAACCTCTGGCTTTGGTTTATTCCATGTCAATATTGCTTCATTAAATGCTCATTTTTAGGAACTTCATGAAATATTGAGCAGACTAGAGTATACTTTTGATATTATAGGAATCTCTGAACACAAAATTAAGAAAGGCTCTTCCACATCAATTAACATCTCATTGCCTGGATATAATGAATTTATTTTTGAACCGACTGAGACTACTCATGGTGGAACTGGTTTCTATATTAAGAATGGTCTAGATTATGCTGTAAGAGATGACCTTAAACTTAACTCCCCTTCTAATTTTGAAGCCAAGTTTATTGAAATAATTCTACCTGATAGGAAGAACCTAGTCATAGGCTGTATGTATCGCCATCCTTCTGCTGATCTATCTATTCTTGATTTATACATACCTCGAACCAATTTTGAATAAAATTTACAAAGAAAAGAAGGAGTGTGTTCTTATGGGTGATTTTAATGTCGACCTTCTTGCATCAAATAGCAATAAAGACACAGCTGAATTTTACAATAATTTATCTTCTTATTTTTGTTACTCCTTTTGTTTTGCAACCTACTAGGCTACAATCTAAAACACTTATTGATAACTTATATTTTTTAATTCGTTGGAATACTCTGCAACCAGTGGCAATCTGTTATACAAACTCTCTGATCATCTTTATTGAATTTCTTATTCTTGAAGGATTTTAAAGGAACCGCAGTCGACCAGAAAATAACCTTTATAAAAGAAATTATTCAAATTTTAATGAACACGAATTTGAAGAGACTGTTCTTAATAGTATTGATTGGAATGAGGTTTGCATGCTTAATTATAATGATGTGAATTTGTCTTTCAAGTCATTTTTTATGATACAATCAACTTCCATCTTGATGAAATGGCCCCTTTTAAGAAAGTTACACGCAAACAGTATAGATTGAAGTCAAAACCATGGATAACAAGAGATATTTTGAATAAATGTAACGAACGAGATGCATTACTTAAACTTATTAGTAAGGAAAATGATCTTATCAAAATTGAAACGTTACAAAAAGAGTACAAAGCTCTATGTAATAAAATTACGAAAGAAAAGCGGGAAAGTAAAAGAAAAATTCTTTACATCTCAATTTGAGAAAAACAAAAATAAGTCATCTGAAATCTGGAAAAATATCTGATCACTAGTCAATGTCAAAACAACAAAGAAGGCCAGCATTAAACTAATCGATAGTAATCGATAATGTTATCAATGACTCAAAAAAACTTGCTAATATTTTTAATGAACATTTTTTCTAGTGTGGGACAAAAGTCCAAAAAAAGTTTGCAATTCTTTATATGTAATACAATCTTTTGTTCAATTCTAGTTGTTCGTTTTATTTCTTTGACTCTTAACCTGTCTGCCACACTCGTGGTTAACTCCATACAAACCTTGGAGTACTGTCGCTAGTGTCCTTTTCTTTATAAAATAAGTGTGTTAGGATCATGACCTTTTCTCCATTTAATTCCCATACTAATCAGTTATTTATAAACTTAAAACTTCTTAAGGTAGGAGAAGTTGTGAAACTGCATCAATTAAAACTTGTTTATGATTTCCAATGTAACCACTTACCTGACGACCTTATGTCTTTATTTAAATTCAGTAATGAAGTTCACACTACTGATCAAGTTCTTAATAGTTCAGCAAACCAATTATTGTATATCCCTTCTATTAAAACTAGGTCCTAATGCAATCTGTCAATCAGATATTTTTTATCCAAAACTTTGGAAAACAGTTTTTTAAATCGGGTAGTATTCAAGTCAATGCTGACTGTAAAAAAAAGTCAAATTATCTTTGGTTAATAGTTTTCATCATCTAAAAAATGTGCTCAAAAAACATTATCTATATGAATAATCTCTTGTGAACTGAGGTTTAGTCACCTGACGTTATCATTATTTTCTTTTATGCTTTTAAAAAAAATCTTTAATCTATATATTTACATATATTTTTTCTTTATGTATCTAATTTTTTTCTATTTTCTTTCTAATAATAGGTTATTGTAAGGTATAGCTACTACCCTCCCCTCTCTTCATTTTTAAAAAATGGTTTAAAGAAAAGAAGGATTGCGATTGAGAGCAACCTCTTTAAGCATGAATTCTTTTCGCTTGCCCAATTTCTTTTTAATGACCTTTTTGTTTTTAATGGCCGTTTTCGCGCTGCATTTTTTTTTCTTCTTTATGCGGGTGTTTCCGTCAAATAGAATTCTAATTGTATCATCTCTTGCGCGCTATTGTGCATTTTCTACCCTCGCAGTCATAATCAATCTGGATGCTGATGTGCTCAATTCAAACAAGTGAATAAAAAAGTTGATGATTAAAGAAAGGAATAAATACTTCGAAAAATAAGTGTCTATAATATTCTAAGCGACGCCAGTCAGATAAGCTGTGAATCCGTACTGCAAGCATTTTGGTGATTTTCAGGTCAGGCACAGGTCAAGTAACTTTTCTAAGGCTTAAACGTCTATTCCCTGCTTAATAAAGGAGGGGGTCTCAGTAAGACACATTAGAGACACCAAATGAATTAACAAAAATACCACGTGCTTTTTTTGTAAACAAATAATGTAAACAAACAAACGAAAAAACACGTTGTGAATGAATAGATGTTTGTTCACTATGCTAAATAATGGACCATTCCGTCATTATTATAAAACAACGGCAAGAAAAAGACATGCTATACAAAAATATAACAAGAAAGAAATAGAGTAGGTGGAAATAGTGCGGGGGGGGGGGAACACGTGGAAGCGATAACGCTATCGGTTCCAATTGATCGTAATGAATAGATGAAAAGAACGAGAGAAAGCGTTAAATCAAGATTATTAAACTTTATACATATTGAACTATTTGGAAATAGCTCTTAAGTAAACATAGCAAACGTTATATAATTAAATTATCACGCAGCGTTATGTGCACAGGTCCTGTTCGTCCTGACATAATATTTATACGTATACATTTGTCTTGATTATTGGCAATTTTGTTGTGGTCAGTATCTTTGAAATTTCACATCGTTCTCTCCAATCAACAATAGCGACACAAGTTCGATTTTGACTACGGAAAAAAAAAGAAAAAAAGAACGAACAACAACAACAACAACTACTACTACTACTACTACTATTAGAACCAACAAAAACAAGCAACTCATAGAGAGAGACGGTGGGATTCGAAACTAAAACTTCCACATTTAAAAATTAATACTTTAAAGTAGCTACTGGCAAAATGAGCCTAAAATGCGTTTTTGACAAAATGTGTAATTTTGTGTTATGTATTGGAAATACATAAACGAGAAGGTTTGAGTGGTTATAATAATAATTTATTACAAATAATACAAATAACAAAATAAAACGGCTTCCGGTCGGCAAGGTAAAGTCTCTTGGTAAGATTACTTATCTTGAAAAGTTGTACACGTGTGTTTGCAATCTGAGAATACGAAACAACGTTCGTGGTTGGAGATCAACTCGCTTCACTCTGAGCTAATCCACTGTTGCTCTTTAATACGTATCTCATTTGCATACGTGCGGGTTACTTCTCTTTACAACACCTCCCCTGAAGCTGAAATCTTCTTGATTTTAGCTTCACAATACCGCTTTCGTTTGGGATCAGGGCTCAGACGCCTGACGACTTTTCTTTTCTGGCACTTTTCCTTATGGGCAGCGTTTCCTGCGGCAAAGAATTCTGTCTAGCCTGTATGGCAGGCTCAGGAGAGACATTCATTGGTTCCTGTGCACACAAGGGTTTGGGAATATCAAATGTGTCACAAAAATTTCCATCGGAATTTCTTCTTCACTTTCAGAAGATCTTGGGCGGATTTAATTTATATGCCTTTTGCAGATAAACTTTGGGCCTTGAATGTGTATACCATGTTCCAATTCTCTTTTTATAATTCCATCCATCCAATATTTTTTTCCTTTTTGAAAATTTTTAAAATAAAATTTTATCTCCTGTACTATAGTGCCGTACTAGAAAGTTTTCTTTTCTGGTAACTTTCTTCTTTTTGTCTGGTAATAGTCTATCAAATATTGACCTTATCTATCTAACAAACATAAGTTCTGCAGGGGACGAATTTAAATCATTGCTTGGATTTGGTGTTACCCCTGTAGATGGCTAGAAACTTCTGAATAGTTCGATCATCTGTGTCAATATTTTTATTCTTTTGTAATGCACGCTTAAACGTGTCTACAAACTTCTCTGCCAATCCATTTGATCTCGGATGGTAAAATGGCGTAGTGATATGTTGTATGTCCAGGGAATTACAGAATTCTTTGAATTCATATCCGTGAATGCTGTACCATTATTACTGACTATTGTTCTAGGTACATAAAACGACTAAATATTTTATCCAGAGCGTTTATGGTGTTCTTTGATGTAGGATGTCTGGTTTTGAATATTTCCGGCCATTTTTGAAAATGAATCCACTGCGATTAAGTTAAAAGAATCCAATTAAAGGTCTAGTCAATATGTAGACGTGACAGGGAATGTCTGATTTTGGTCATGGGTTAGTCTTCACTGGAGGATCTCTAGCCGCTAATTGACATCCTTTACAAACTTTTTCCCAGTTTTCCAACTTCTTTGTCCATACAGGCCAATAAACATATCCTCTGATTAGGGATTTCATCCTTGAAAATGCCAGGATGGCCTGTGTGAAATTCTTTTAGAATTTTCTTTCGTAAGACTTGTGGAATTACAATTCTTTCTGCATACATTAGTATGTCTTCACAGATGGAAAAAGTGAAATTTTTTATTACCTTTTTATTCTTTTCAGTCCATCTTACTTGATTTTTCATTTTTATTTATGAATTCATCCTTCACAGGTTTTTTTTAATTTACCTCTAGGGTCACTGGAAGTTTTCGAATTGTGTTACAAACTGAATTAGAACATTCATTTTCGCCCTTGAGTGCTGCTATTACTGTTTTTCGAAACTTTCACCATACTGTGGAATCAATCTGGATAATGCATCTGCATGTCCAAGCTTTTTAGATGACATATGTTTCATCTTAAATTGGAGTTACGGCCCATCGCTGTAATCTGTTCGCCGTATGGGTAGGGATACCTTTTTCTTTGATCCGAAAATCGTAATAAGGGTTTATGATCCGTCTGAAGGATAAATGGTTCGTCCGTGAAGGAAACGATTAAATTTTTTTATTCCAAAAATTATCGACAACGCTTCTTCTCAATTTGGCTGTCAATTTCTTTCAGCTGAGATGAAGAGTTCTGGAGGCATGTGCGATGGCTTTCGTAGTTCCATCTTCATATTATGGAGCAATGCGCAGCACCAACTCCATAGTACTTGCGTCAGTTGCTAGAATGATTTGCTTTTCTGGTCAAAATGCGCTAAGGCTAAATCTGATAACAGGCAACATTCAATTTTCTGAAAAGCAGATTCGCGTTCTTTCGTCACTCCATTCAACGCTTTTTTTTAATAACTCATTCAGTGGGGCTCTTAAATTATGTATATTAAGCAATAATATATGGCGTAGTATTGCACCAAGCCAAAAATGATTGCAATTTTGTCACCGAATTTGGCGCAGGCATTTTCTCAATCGCTTCGGTCCGTTGCGGATCCGGTTTCCGACCATCCTTATCAATGATAGAGGGCTAGGTACTTGATCTTTTTCATGAAAAAATCACATTTTTCCGGACTCAACCTAAATCCAAATTCTCTATTCTTTTTGAAATCTTCTGACATGTTTCTTGTGCTCTTGCATTTTTGCTTTTGATCAGTATATCATCTAGATATGCATCGCCAATTCTAGTCCTGCGAGCATGTGTCATCAACCCTGCCTGAAAAAGGGCAAGGGTACTTCAAACCAGGGCATCTTTTAAGTTTGACAAAATACCTTTAATGAGTTTTAAATCGCACAGGAATTTAGAGCATCTTATTTCTTAATTGCAAATATGCGTCAGAGAGGTGAATCTTGGAAAAAATTTCCACCGTTCAAATTTCGAAATAATCTTCCTGCTGAAGGAGTGGTAATTGTGGTTCTTTAAGCACTCGTTAGGACAGTGAGATCTGCACAGACCTTTCTTCTTATTTTTCTTTTTTGACATCTGTCGGACGGCCAATCAGTATGGTAACTTTCTTTCTTAATTACGTCCATCTTTGTTGAGTTCTTTTCAATCTTTTGATCGGCGTCCATCGAAGAAAAAGGTACGTTTCTCTTTTGGTTAAAAACTGGTGTGGCATTTTTTTTAAACTCAAATTTTGGGCTTCTGTCTTCACGCAGTGTCCAAGACTTTCTTGAAATACTCTCGGAAATTCGCTTTTCAAGTCTCCAGGAACTTTTCATTCTGACTAGATTTTACATATTTACTTGTTGCAAAAAGAGTTTGGCGGTGTTCCATAGTTAACCAGTACTATCAGGTGACTATCGATAGACAAGGTGTTCCTTCCGGTACACTTACATCACCTTCGATTGTAAAAGTTTAGTCCAAAAATGAAATATTGCACCTCAAGTTCCGCCTTGAAATACATTTTCCTTCCACACCTTTTCGCCATTTTACTGTTTCCATTTACTTCGGACGACGATTTTTTTCAGATATTTTCAATGAATACTGATATCTTGACCCTATCCAGTAGTAAGGTCAGTCATGCCCATTAATAAGTAATCCACATACGTTCTTTTTTTCACTACGTTTTTCACTCGGCTTTACTTTTTTTCGATCGAAGTGGTATTTACCCTGTCGGTTTTTTGGTTTTTTCTTACGGCAGTAAGTTCCTGTGGGCCTTTAAATCACAATTAAAATTTTATTCTGAACCAGCAATTTTTTTGTGTGTCTCGTACCCACCAGATTCCACAACTTTTGGGTCTTGTACTAATATACTAGGGTCCTTTGAATGCGTTGTACTTTCATTAACATTTTTCTCTTCAATGCGGGGTGCTTGTCTCGCTTCAACATTGAATTAGTCCTTGGCACTCTGTCCTGTAAGTTTTTGTAAAGTTATATTTGGGTCTGACTCATTAATTGTCAAGACTCCTGAATCAATGTCTTTGTTCTTAGGTGCTGTTATCATTGAACGAAAAAAGACATTTAAAAAGCTCTGCCGAAATTTCACTGAGTTGAACGACTCGCATAAACAATATACAGTCCAAGCTATCTAATAATCTCATTCTCAGATTTTTGTATTTTAAAACTTTATTACCTGAAGAAAAGACTGGTTGCTTATCAAAAATTGTAGACACGTATGAATGGTTTCTTGGAAACGATATTTCTTCTGGTTCTTTGGCAAAATTTAATTTGCAGTACTTGGTATTTTTTCGGTCTGTTCAATTTTTGAAGAAAAGTATTATTTTTTTCGTCAGTTCCAGTCTGACCTTTTTCGTAAAAATGTTTCAAATCTTCTGAAATATGCAGGAAATGTATCTCCTGTGTCTGGGAATAATGAACTCAAATAATTAGAATTTGAAATTCCTCTGCCAAGGAAAAATTCGTTTTTTCTCACCTATAGATAGGCTAGCATTATTTTTTTATTTTCAAATTTTTTCTGTTGTGTCAACATTTTTGTTGTTGTAACATTTCTGCTTGTTCTTTTTTGTTTTGTTGATTAACAGAGTTTGTCTCTGTTGTTCTTGAATGCTAATATTTAGGCTCTTCGTAGCCAGTAATTGCTACCATATTGCTTAAACAGTAACAATTTACACAGTTTAATTTCAAAATGTCTTTTAAGTTACAACAACTGTAATTTTCAAAATTGCAAACAGTATTTCTCAAGAATTGCCAAAGTTATTTTTATTTACAAAAACACTAATGAACAAAACCTTTTTCAACAAAATACGTTTACATTGTGCCAAA
The DNA here is from genome assembly GCA_023376005.1 of Doryteuthis pealeii. Taxonomy (NCBI): domain Eukaryota; kingdom Metazoa; phylum Mollusca; class Cephalopoda; order Myopsida; family Loliginidae; genus Doryteuthis; species Doryteuthis pealeii. The sequence continues at coordinate 36,810,407 of CM042178.1, forward strand.
AATAACGAAAAAAAAAGTCTCAAATTGTGACAAAATGTCTTGTTCAATATTTACAAACATAAGTACATAACGAGTTTTTCCTCAAATGATTCCGTAACTTTACGTTTTAGGTTCGAATTCAGCTCGCGTTCCCAAGTATTCTTTTCGTTGTACACGTCCAATACTTCGGGATTTATTTAACGTTGCACGCCAAATTTCAGAGACAAATTGTTTTCTCTTACTTTCGTGAGTCTTTATCAAAAAATCCGTATTTTCACTAGATATTGTAGATATTGATCTCAATTTGAAGAGACTTTTATCTCAGTATTTACGAAAAGTTATTACTGTAGTCGTTTCGCAATATTCTTTGCCGTGTGATTTTAAAAAATCCTGAACGGTTATTTTTTCGTACGAATCCTTGGAATCAAATTCTCACTTCGTACTTTTATGTTATTGCATTAAATATTTTTTCGTGAATTCGTCATTAAAGACCTTTTTCAGAAGGTCGTTCATCTCGTTTGCCAACTGTTATGTAATTGGAAAATACTAAGAGAAGATTGAGTGGTTGTAATAAAATTTATTACAAATAATACAATAACAAAGTAAACGGACTTCCGGCCGGCAAGGTAAAGTCTCTTGGTAAGATTACTTATCTTGAAAGTTGGTACACGGGTTGTTTGCAATCTGGAGAATATGAAAACACTGTTTCGTGGTTGGGAGATCAGCTCGCTTCCTCTGAGCTTATCCATGTTGCTCTTAAATCGTATCTCATTTGCATACGTGCGGGTTAGCTTCTCTTTACAACATTTGTCCCCCCCTTATGTTGGGGGCGTAACATTTATTTCTTAGAATCTAAAAATTACATTTTAAAACTTAACATCAGTCTTTTTACATTTTAAATGAGATGTTATTTCTTTATTTTCATAAGCAAAATACTAAATTAAAAGTTTTAAATAAATAACTAATGCATTATAAAATATCATTATTGATAAATCAATCTCGAAATTTCATTAAATCGGATATTACTGATTTTTGGTAATTCTTTTTTGCATCGCGATGTTAAAGTAAATTGAAAAAAGCACGTTAACTCTTGGAAGAAGAGGCTGATGGCGGAATCGGCGTCGAAAATGAACCAATCAAAACGGTTTTAAATCTTTTTAAAATAAACTGCATATTAATGAATTTTCTTTTTTAATGATGGTTTTATGTTAATACTTATGGCGATTAACAAATTGACCTTATAAATAATAGATTTCATATTTTTAATTAGCTTTTAAATTCTAGAGACACAAAAACGCCAATCCCAGACTTAAGTTAGAAATTAAGCTGAATCTTTGAAATAATAAAATGATTTTAACAGTCATGAATAGTTAGTTTAAAGCTGGGGGCGATCTTTTTTATTTAAACAATTTTACAAATCTACAAATAATAATAAATAAAAAAGGCTTAGCAGAGCGTAGTTTGCGATCTTACGAACTCTTCAATAAAACTTTATATTTTTTAGACGTTATAAAAGCCGAGTTTACGTTGAATAATGAAAAAAAAAAAAAGAAAAATTAAGTAGAATTTCTTGATGAATTGGTGTTTTGGGAGGGGGTGGGGAAAAATGTAAAATAAAAAACGCCCAGAAACTGAAAACACATGTAAACAAACAAGAAAATTGTGGTCATTTGGTTTCCCCTTTCTCGCTAATTGTGTAGGCCCGCGATGTCTTCCGCACTTTGTTGTTTGAAGCATAGCCGGTCGAGTGCTCTAATATGGGAGTGGGTGACCTTAGTCGGTGTCGGTAAAAAATTGGATTCTGTAAGGCCATGGGGGTTGGGTACTAGAAAATTGACTTCCAGGGAAAATATTAGTTGTGNGCCCTAGAACCGTAACCCAATTCGCAAAATGGTAATTCATAGACTGTAGTCAACAAGCCAAGAATTGGACAAGCACAAATAACTTTGTCTCAGATAAGTGACTGTTTTAATATTTCTTTCTTTATAGAAAAGGCTAATATATGGATATTTATGCCTAGCATTTTGGCGTGTATCCTATACTCTAACACAAATTTATTCACAGCTTAACTCCAGTGTACTGAAGATATTACTCATGTTTATATCTTTTTTACCCCATTGTTTACTGCTAATAGTCCTAACTCCAATGTCTTTGAAAACATTAAGTTGAATTTGCTTTACGGATTTTGATTTTCGATAATCTAAAATGTTACCTGTGGACTTATACTAAGTTAAAACTTAGTTTTTTTGTGTTTTTTTTTCGGTGTGGTGGACGTGTAGATCTCGTCAGATCATCCACCCTGGCCTCCCCAAAGTCTCCAGTCATCTTGCCTCGGCTTGTCACTGATACTTGACTTTGGGAAGGAGACATGCGGTGCGTGTTGCACAAGCGCGCACATGTAAAATAAAAAAACATGTGCAGATATTTCTACAAGTCCAGAGTGATGGAAGAACAGTGAGGTGTGCAGGCCAGAATGGCTGGAAGCACGCAGATGTGGTCTACATACGGCGTGATTCGTGACCTACTTAACGTCGGTGACGTTAAGTAGGTCACGAATCACTGATCGAACAGCAATGTGCCTAGCGAGGTTGTGGGTGAATGAGCAGCCCCTTTTTTAACACTGTTTACCCAGCTATTTGGGAATTATCTAGAAAAGGTGACCTAACAAATGCCGGTTCACCTATCAGCTGGCCAGAAACCAGCTTTCGACGGATGTCCACATTAGCTGGGCGAAAATAAGAAATACTACAACAAAACAAGGCTAAGAATAGCCACCTGGAATGTCTCGACACCTCCCGATCTTGAGAGATTGGGAAACCCCAAACTATGTATTGGTATCGTGACAGGGGAGTATCTCGATATGGGGCTGACATCAATGCCCTTGCGGAAGTCAGTTTCAGCTATAAGGACCAATTGACAGAAGGGGGTGGGCTGGATACACATCCTCATGGAAAGACAGGCCGATGGTAGCTCTAAGAAGTTTGAGGTAAGGTAACCCGAGCCTCCATCCTGAAGAAACACACGACGGACGCCATGGAAACATCTCCTACAATGAAATCTGACCTGTGTGGCAAGGGCTGTATATCGAGGGTTTCATATGGTGTGACAGGGTACATAAAAACAAGCTGGATCCATGGGCCCACCTGCGAGCTCACAACTGCTCACAACTGAACTACTTGTAGAAAATGGCCTTATTCCTGTCAAGAAGCGTAAATCACATATATATATATATATATATATATATATATATATATATATATATATATGGTATTTGTGGAAAAAGTGGACTTACTAGTGAAAATGGTCACAAGTGGTTAGTTGATTCAAGTTTCACAATGATAAGGCAGCGTATAACAAATATAAAGTGCTCATTACGTTAGTAGAGGCAAATTTATTATCATAAAGGTACACAGTAGTACCCTACTCGAGTTTCACATAAGGATCTTCAGGGTTAAATCCACTGGATTAATCAAGATATTGAGTAATTGCAGTTGATTTCACGTGTGTGTGTTGATTATCAAACCGTTTATCATGAAAAACACACACGTGAAATCGACTGCAATTACTCAATAATCTTGATTAATCCAGTGGATTTACCCTGAGATCTTATGGTGAACTCGAGTAGGTATTACTGTGTTACCTTTTATGATAATAATATATATATTATATATATTATATAATATAATACATGAGAGAGAGAGAGAGAGAGAAACTTTGTATAGGAATTAGTTTGTAGGTTAATAAGTTTGTTTTTAAAACAAATTGTTAGAGTGTGAGACAACGAGCTGGTAATTGATTTTTTCTTTACAGGAGTATTTTTGTAGGAACCCATTTTTAAAAATGCTATCTAACCCTAGATGGAATGCCCTAACAGGTATTACCATCTGGGTCAAAAAAGGAGTAGACTGGGGCTAATGCTGACAGTGTTATATACACCCTTGCGGGTATATAATTTGAAGAATACTTGTCTGAGAGAGACAGACAGACAGAAGACAGCCAGAGTTTGTACTGACTTGCTTAATTTCTTTTTCTACTGGCCTAGAGGATATTAAGGTTGTTTTTAATTACGTATTGCTTAAAAAAATAAAACAACAAAAAACCCAAATTAACCCAAATTACTATACATTTAATGTTGAAAAATATTTTTTTTAACTAAGTTTAATTGAAATTATACATTACAATACTAACACAAACAATTGTCTCAATAATAGATTCAATTGTAATACTATGCATTGGGCATGCACATGTGGCTGCACAGTAGGTGTGTATATATATATAATTCTAGGTAGTTATGATACATAGGTAGTAAGTCAAACCACATATATGTGTATGTATGTGGTAGACCGAATAAGTAGTAGTAAAACCCATATATATGATAAGTATATATGTGTGTGTATGTATATATAGATATACATATATATGTGCATGTGTATATATACATGTGTGTGTGTCTACATATATTGTATGTGTAAAGTAGGGTTAATGATAAGTTAAAGAAACCATTAAAACTCAAGGAAGATCAAGAAGGATGATAATCTCTTCTTAGGGGACAGAGAGTCTAGGTTTTCAATAACTTTGAGAGTTGACCGTAGGTTAGGGGTCATAAAAAATCATGAGGGTGGTCTTTTAGACAAAGAACCCTTTCAAATCCCCCAGGGTTGATAAGATCTCGGAGGATGAGATTTCAACGAGATTTGATAGCGAGAATTGGGATTCTGTGAAATTCAAAAAGTTTTAGGCAGTTAGTCTTGGGACAGCGAAGGGAGCAGATGAACCTTGAACACTGAGGAAGTTAGGATGTGAGATGCCCACTAGAAGCTAGCATTAGAAGAGGTCTCCAAAAGGAATGGGGGTGACCCCCTCTCGACAGACATAGGAGCAAATGAATTATAAGCTGATGGAGTGACTGGAGATAGCAGCAGACAATTATACACCTCTCTGACCATTCGAATGTTCACCTGACTGATTTTGTCTTCGTTGTTTATTCTCTCTTTCTCTTGTAACACTTGTTGTTTGTACACCCCTTTGGCGGGGGGCCCTGCGAGATGTTTTGAGCACATATGCGCAACGTGGACAGGTCCTAGGAACTGGTGGACGACACGGAATCATTGCTAGACGAGACAAGATAAAACGGCCAGAAAGATGCAGTGAACGCAAGAGAGTTGCAGAAGTGTGCAAAAGAGCTTCGCAGCCCGCCCTGGGTCTTATACAATAATTAATTTCAATGGTTGATTAAATGTATAGTAATTTGTTTTTTTTATGTTTATTTTTTAAGCAATACGTAATTAAAAACAACTTTGATCCCTAAAACCGTAACTCAATTCGCAAAATGTTAATTCATAGTCTGTAGTTAAACTGTCATTGGGGACCACCAAAATAAATTTCCATTTTAATTTTCCGACCTAAATCAAAAAGTCAGCCGACTAACCTACCAGCGAAAAAAACAATGACCAATCAATCAACCTACCAATCAATCAATCAATCAATCAACCAACGAAACCAAAAATGTCAAAAAAAGTAATATACACTCACACACCCTAGAAGAAATTGACTTTCCACATACACAACCCCACAGAGCTCTGCCAAGACCATCTAGATCAGAAAGCCTGTTCATTGGGTGTGTAACGTCACAAAAGTAGGCCGACTTAGAGCAAGCGAAATAGATACCGTTGTCTCGTAAATAAACAAAAGTGTTACGTTTCATAATTCGTTCATAATTTTATTTATTTCAAATTTGAAAACAATTTTTATAAATTATAACTAACATTGTTTTGATTTACATGTTTTTTATTTTAATTTAAAAAAAAAACCTGTAAAGGCAGCGTTGAAGTACATAAAAAAAAACACATACCGTTACATTAAACTTTAATAACTGAAATTCGTTCATGATATATATTTTTTTTAAATTGAAAATTTTTTTATAAATGATAAGCAACATTGTTTTGATTTGCATATTTTTTTAATTTAAATTTTAAAAAACTGTAAACTGAATTATGAATAAATGAACAATCAATTATTAGATAAACAGACAAACAAATATAAATAAATATATTAAATATAAATTTGATAAAGTTTAGGTAAATTATAATCAGCATGGTTTTGATTTGCTTTTTTTTCAATTTTAATGATTATTCTGTAAATTTACAATATTGTAATTATCAAGTGATAATTACTTAATACAGGAACAACTGAATTATGAATAAATGAACAATCAATAATTAGATATAAACAGACAAACAAATTACAATAAATATAAATAAATATATTAAATATGAATCATAATCAGCATTGTTTTGATTTGCTTTTTTTTTCAAATTTAATGATTATTCTGTATTTTTACAATATTATATTATATATAAACAGACAAACAAATTACAATAAATATAAATAAATATATTAAATATAAATTTGAAAACAAATTTATATAGATTATAATCAGCATTGTTTTGATTTGCTATTTTTTTTCAAATTTAATGATTATTCTGTAAATTTACAATATTGTATTTATCTAGTGATTATTACTTAATACAAGAACAACTGAATTATGAATAAACGAACAATCAATAATTAGATAAACAGACAAACAAATTACAAGTAAATGGTGAATAAATAGAAAAAATTAAATACAAACATTAAAAAAATCAAATAATACTTATTGAAAAATAGGTTATAGATATAAAATTCAGCTGAATGTTTGAAGTTTTCTTTTTTTGTTTAACTTATTAATGATGTTATCATTTTCTCTAGAACAAAAATTATTTAAAAGAGCATTTGTAGAGCATAAGATAAACATCTTTTCTATTTTTTCAATATTATGACCTTCATCACAAGTGTCAACACTAAAAAGTAGCTCATGGTCTGCCAATACATTCAATGTTATATGCATGGCTAATTTCCTTTGATTTACTGAATGAAGAAAAGAATGATTTTTTATCAGCTTACCAATGACTACATAATTATATAGAACAAAATTAGTAGTTGTATCATTAGGATATAAGAGAGAACCTCTATTAATCCCTTGAAAATAGCTGTTTATTTCAGGTATTTCTTCCACTTTATCTCTTCCAGATAATAAGTTTTTTGCAATTATTGCATTTAGTTTTCTTAAAAACAGCATAACAGCAATAACCGGTTAAATATAATATTACAGGAAGAACTTCTCAACATTTATTAACATCATCCTCTTTGACATCAATTGTAAATTTATAAATATCTAACTTTTGCTGCTCTGTTACTTCATCCCAATTTGGTTCTTGTAAATTATTCAAATCAATTTTAAAGCATTGCTGATTAAATGGTAAGCTCAATTTTAAAACTGATAGCATTCTAATTTTTTTCACACTCAAAGACTTGCCGTATTGAGATATTATACTGATCACCACTAAGTCGCCGGTATTGCCCAAACTTTGCCTCAAGGTGATCAGTCTGAAATTTGCCAGGTAATATGTATAGCATTTTCAATTCTTCCATGCAATACTTAGTCAGTTCTAGAAATGTATAGGTTGCATGATGCAAAGCAGTGAAGGTTTCTTTTGTTAATTTGCCATTCTTTCCAGAAATGCTATTCCAAAATTCTAACCAGTCACAGAATACAGAGAGAAATCTAAAATTTTCTTCATTTACTCTAAGTGGATTACAATATTTATTTCTAAGGCGACAACCTTTATATGGTGTTTTTACATTCATTATTGTCCACCAAATATAAAATATGTTTATATATTCTGCAACTTCTGCAAAATTAGGCAAACATTCCTGTTTTCCTAATGTCAATAATCCCTGAATAGTGTACTCATTGAAAATTTGCAGAACTAAATTAACATTTTGCCTTTCAAGACTAGTAGGAGAAAGAGCTTTTGAGGTCAATTTATAACAATATTTCAAAATTGACTGAGATTCCAGGGCATGAAGTTTCTGTAAGGTACAAAATGAGGCACTTTGGATATTATTTAATTCATGTTTTCCATTATGACAAAATTTTGGAAAGAGCATGCATTTAGTTGCATCTTTTTGACCAAGCCAATTGTTTCTAATGCATTTTAATATATGGACTGAGTCGAACAGAAAGAAAAGAGGCCGAAACTTAACAATGGGTGTGGATATACAATCGAAAGCTTTGGTGGATTGCAAAAGTAAGATATAGCCTTTTTATTTATAGCATTATTATCTGTTATGATTAATAATACTTGAAAGCCTATCTCCTCTAAACCAATTAATCAAAATAAGGTTTTAGGTGAATTTCATCAACAAGTAAAGATACTGTGGTGTCTTTCTGTACAAGTAACTTGAATTTGTTTTTGATATACATGAGAAAATTGTTATCATGTTGCTCAATTAAAGGATTCATATTTGTTGATAATGTTACTCTTTTAATTGTCAAATAACTAGGTAAAATTATATTTGTACTATCTCTTAATAATATTTACCCTTTAGGAGAGCAGTTATATAACAATGAAGAAAATATCATCATTTCTGTTGAATAATCAAACTTATTCTGTGTCATTAATTCTAGCTGCTCATATATAAATTTTATTGAATTAAAATATTTGCTTGATTCATCTTGTATCAATATAAAAAATGACATTATTGATTTTAATATAAAAATTATACTAGGGGGATTAGCTTGCTGTTGTTCTGTGCCCATTTTCTTCATGTTTTCTATTAGAGTCTCTAGAACATTTTGATAATTTATATGCTTAGGAATTTTATAATCTATCATATCCATTTTCATGGGGTTTTTATGATACTGCATATGATAACTGTTTCTTGCTGTCTAATAACATTCCAGTAATCTCTATCAAGAAAATGTAATTTTCCTACCAGATCATTAATATCATAAAATTTGTTTTGTTTTGTATATGCTAACGCATCCTTAACACTTTCATTTAAAGCAGTTTTAAGTGCAGAATTGTCCAGTCGAATTCTTCTAGAATCAGGTGACTCTCTAAAGGTGATTGATGATGATAGATATGAGGGACAGTTTGGGAGAATTCTAGGAATTGCGCCATCACAAAGAGATTTTTTTAAAAGTTTAACTTCAATTACTGCCCCTGTTTTTTCATCAAATGCTGATGCTTCTCTTCTTATGTCCTCAGGTCGAAAATGTAGTTCACATACCTAAAAATATTGTAAAAACCAAAACCTATTTTAAATCCTTGTAAAAATCTTAAAAGTTTGTCAGCAAAAATCTACAATATGAAGCATTTTTCTTATAATTCTAGGAAAAATGAAGAGTGTTCTGATATCTTTAAGAACATAATTTATCAATTCAACAAAAAATTATTAGTGACAAATCTATGTACAAATAAAGAGAGAATTTTTAACATTTATATATTTTTTGAATTAGAATAATAAATAATTATTGTTTGGATAAAATGATTTTGAAAATTTTGCTAGATTTTAATCCTTTAATTTTAATCCTAAGTTTCAATTGAATTACAATTGTGAATTACAAAGACATGAGATTAATTTAATTACTATTAGAATTATTTTATTATCAATAATTTTGTTGTTATTATTATTATTATTATTATTATTATTATTATTATTATTATTATTATTAGAATTATTATAACTATTATTATTATAATTAGAATCATTATTATTACTACTACCTAAACAAAACCGCCCTACGGGCAGTGTAAAAATAAGCTTTTGAAAAATATAGTCTTAGGGGAGTTAAAATTCAATGTTAGAGGGGTAGTATCGAAGTGAAATTAATAAATCAATTAAAGTAATAAAAAACAACAATGCCAAAATATGCCAAGAACTTTAAAAGAACGTTCAACATTTAATGATTTTGGTAATTAAAATCATCAAATTCATGAAAGGAGTAAAAAATAAACAATTTGAAATAGAAATTAGGAAAGTTAACATTCTACACCAAAATTTTTCCTGAAATAATATTTAATAATAAAATTAAATTTAGTTTATCAATGAATAAAACAATTAACTATACAAAATTTTTTATTGTTTTGATTATTTCTAAAAAATTTGAAATAAAAAACAATAAACATCCACCTTATTTATTTTACATTTAACAAACATTTAGTTTTAGTGTAAATAAATATTATATAAAATAAAATAGAGTAATAACAAACATATTTTAAATGAATTTTATATATTAATTTTTCATAGCAAAAATACTAAATTAAAGTTTTGAAATGAAATAACTGATGCATTATAAAATTCATTAATTGCTAAATCAATACTGAAAATTTCATTAAAATCGGATAATTACCTGATTTTTGGTAAATTTTTTTGCAATCGCGAATGTTACAGTAAAATTGTAAACAAGCACTTAAAACCATCGAAAAAGAGGCTGAATGGCGGATATCGTCGAAATTGACCAAAACAAATAGTTTTAAATCTTTTTAAAATAAACTGCATATGTAATTATATTTTTCTTTTTTTAATGCTGGTTATTATGTTACTACTTATCGATTTAGACAAAGTTTAACCTTAAATAATAGATTTAATTATTCTTAATTCGCTTTTAAAACTCGTAGTATCCGTTTTTTTTTGCTACTCCCTAGATAACGATAATAATAATGATAACAATTGGCAGAAGTAAAAATCCAAAGAGGTATCTTCCAAGGAGACTCATTATCACCACTACTGTTCATTATAGCAATGATGCCTCTCAGTCATATACTTAAAAAATGTACAGGGGGATACAAATTCACTAGCGCACAAGAGAAGATAAACAACCTTATGTACATGGATGACATAAAAAAATTTAGCAAAAAATGAAAAAGAATTAGAAACCCTGGTACAAACTATTAGAATATATAGCCAAGATATAGGAATGGAATTTGCAATTGAAAAATGTGCTATGCTAGTAATGAAACAGGGTGAAAGAAAATTAATGAATGGAATACAAATACCAAATCAGGACACTATAAAATCAATTGATAAAAATGAAAGTTAAAAATACTTAGGAATTTTAGAAGAGGACAATATTAAGCAAACAGAAATGAAAAGAAAAGTTAATAAAGAATATCTCAGGAGTTAAGTTTGGTTTCTAGAAGTTTTCAACTAGAAAACTTCTAGAAACCAAACTTAACAGCAGAAATCTGATCAAAGGAATCAATACCTGGGCCGTCCCCATTATAAGATACTCAGGACCATTCTTAAAATGAACAAAAGAAGAACTCAGACAGATTGACCAAAGAACGAGAAAGTTAATGACCATGCACAAGGCTCTTCACCATAGAGACAATAGAGATAGATTATATGTGTCAAGAAAGGAAGGGGGAAGAGGTCTTGCCAACATAGATGACTGCGTAGAAACCACAATCCAACAACTTGAGGATTACACAAGAAAGAGCAAAGACAAATTACTTATGGCAGCCAACAATAGTAGAAGTGGCAGATGGACAAACAGAAAAACAACAAAGACTAGAAAACAAAAATGGGAAGAAAAATAATTATATGGACACTTCAAACGACAAATCGAAGAGGTTGCACATGGAAAGACTTGAACATGGTTAAAAAAAGGAAACCTCAAAAGAGAAACAGAATCATTAATAATTGCTGCACAAAATAATGTCATAAGGACAAACTATATAAAAGCGAAAATTGATAAGACCCAACAAAATAGTAAATGTAGACTTTGTGGTAATAGAGATGAGACTGTAAACCATATACTCTGCAAATGTAGCAAACTAGCACAACGAAACTAGACACGACTGGGTTGGGAAGGTGATCCACTGGGAATTAGGCAAAAAATAAATTTTGACCACACAACAAAATGGTATATGCATAAACCAGAATCTGTTGTTGAGAACGAAACACATAAAATTCTCTGGGACTTTGAAATAAAAACGGATCACCTTATCCCAGCAAGAAGACCAGACCTAGTGTTGATAAACAAAAAAGAAAGAACTTGTCAACTGGTGGATTTTGCAGTGCCAGCAGATCACAGGGTGAAGCTAAAGGAAAATGAAAAAATGGACAAATATCTGGACCTTGCCAGAGAACTGAAAAAGTTATGGAACATGAAAGTGAAAGTGATACCAATTGTGGTTGGTGCACTTGGAACAGTCCCAAAAGGATTAGAAAAGGGTTTGGAAAGTTTGGATATCAAAGGAAGGATTGAAACCATTCAGAACACTGCACTGCTGCAATCTGCCAGAATACTCAGAAGAGTCCTGGAGACCTGAGGAGACTTGCTGTCACTCAGACTCGAGTGAAATACCATCAGCTAACACTGGTGTGAAAACTTAAAAGGATTGAATAATAATAATAATAATAATAATAATAATAATAATAATAATATCCCTTTTTTATTTGAATGAATTTATATCGAAGAAATTGTGTGATTATTAGATATTAGACAAATATTTACTTTCTCGCATTTAAGACTAACCAAAATAGTAAGGGTCAATTTAATTTAATAGACTCATTTATTTATGAATAAAACTATTCAAAAATATTGTTAGGATTATCAGAATTATTTTTTTTATGTTTATAAAATTATCCCTTTACGAATTTAATGAATTAATATCGAGAATTTCTTTAGAGTTTATTTTTAAAATATGAGTTTTTACAAAACTTTTTACTTTACGCTCTTAGGTGGGGAGTGTTGTGGAAATTAAAACAAAACGAAAATAAAATTAGAATAAAAAACAAACAAAAAAACTCAACAAACTCTCATGGGGCCTTCACCGGAAGAACCCACCGCATATGTCCGACAAAAAGGACTGTCCCCTGACCTCCAAGAGAATCTCTCGGCCATTTTCGAGTCAGGCCTCAACTGAGTCTAGTCGCACCTACTGGCCAGGAGGATATCCCCTTGACACAGGTGATTATGACCCGGTCAATAAAATCTAAGTCATAAAGCCACCTTCTGATTTTGTCTCTTTCCTTTTCGTTCTTTAAATTTCATTTCAGCTTACCAGCCAACTAGTAAAAAGAGCCAGCTTTATTGGGGATAGGATACAAGGATGAACGAACCAAACCTTACCCTATATATGTGATCAAATTAAGAATTGATGTTTTTTTAGGCGGAACTGGGCATCTGGAACTAAAATTTTCGTTTTTTTTTTTTTTTTTCTTTCAATGGATTATTATCAATTGCACACCAATCTATCAGACTGTAAAAAAATAATTCAAAAAAGTTATTTATTTTTCGAGTTTTCAGGGATGCTCAGTTCCCCATATCGGAACCGCTAAACAGATTTATTCATTATTTTTTTTCCTTCAATGGATTATTATGGATTACACACAAATCTATCAGATTTTTAAATAAAATTCTTAAAAGTTCTTTATTTTTTTAGTTTTCAGGGTTGCTCATTTCCCCGTATAAGTTTATAGTAAATCGAACCCCCATATCGGAACCGCCCGAACTGAACTTGCGCAAAGGTGTCAAAGTTAGGGTGGTCCAGAATAAACAGAACCCAAATTATTTATTTATTTTCCCATTAAACTAACCATAAACCCCAACACCAACCCCTAACCCTAACCCCAAACCCCCTTAGTTAAAATTAACAGTTTGTGGGTTCTGTTTTTTCTGTGTCACCAACCCTAACCCTAACCCCTAACCCTAAAGCCCCCTAGTTAAAATTAACAGTTTTATTACAAAATTTGTGGGTTCTGTTTTTTCTCCGTCACCTGAATTTTGACACCTTTGTGCAAATTCAGCTCAACTCACATTCTAATGGTTCGCTCGTGGATAATTCTTTGTAAAGGCTTTACGGTGAACAGTACAAATTAATAGTCTTTAGTAAAGACTTTTTACTAAAGACCATTAATTTGTACTGTTCACCGTTTATATAACTTACCAAATATACTGATGCATGTGGCTGAAAAAAAAAAGGTTAATTATTTAGTTATCGTGTATGATACTGCTGACTTTTTAATTGAAAAAATAGTGCTACTGATACACAAATAATTACGGTACTGTGTTAACTTTGTTGTTGTTGATGGATTGTAGAAAAAACAAGGAATTTTTAGACATTTACACCGAAAAAATGATACACGTGACCAAACAAGATGGCTTCTGCCTAGCATTGAAGCTTTTTAAAATTAGCGGTAAATGGCCAATAACAATATTATGAGACGAACTTCTCTAAATCCAAGAATCTTTGTTCTGTAAACAAAATCATGGAATTTAATATAATTGAAATGTCTAAGCATTGGGCCAATTTTAACTCTGCAAAGGAATTTTTACGTGAGAGAAAAGTCATTAGGCGCGATGTTCCACGATGTGATGAATGTAATAGATTGATGTCGGAGGTGAAGTTTGGGCATGGAGAAAAGTTACAATGGCGCTGTCCATCACACAAAACCAAAACGTTACAACTGCGTGACGATAGCTTTTTACACAATCAGAAATTAAAGCTACAACAGTTTATTATAATTGTGTATTTGTGGGCAAATCAAATTCCGGTAACTACAGTTTCGGAGATGGCAGCTTTGTCTCAAAGAACAGTGGTTCATTGGTACTCGTGTTTACGAAATGTATGTTTTGACCATTTAGCTAATAACCCTATTACGATCGGCGGACTTGATCATGTCGTACAGATAAATGAATTCGATTCATTATTGTCAGAAAAACGGAAAAAGACAACGAATAATGAAGGTAGTGTTGTACCTGTTGAAAGATGGGTGTTTGCTGGAATAGACACCACAACAAACATTGGATTTTTATCTTTCGTTCCTGATAAATCTGCGGCCAGCCTTACTCCCTTAATTGAGCAATTTATTCTACCCGGAACAACCATACATACAGACCAACAGTTAACTCATCTCAATATTTGTGACATTCCTGTTGAACCAAGTTACATACACAAAACAATTACTAATACCAATTCGCTTAAATGCATGTGGAATAATTGTCTAAAGAAATTTCGAGTCATGTCAGGTGTACATTCTACTACATTGCAATCACATCTCCAAGAATTTATGTGGCGACAGGAATATGGCCAGACAAACAAGGAGGCTTTTGATAATATATTATTACACATTTCACAATTGTATGTTACGCCATAATTTTAAAAAATAAAATTATAACTACTGCTTGGAATTTACGTTCAGTTCCTAATGCCAAAGATTATCGATTAGTTTTTGTTGGTTATGTTTCAGTTGTGGGTGTTTAATGGAGAAAAATCCACCTTAAGAGGAGTTTTATTTAGACGCTAGCTTAATTGCAGCACAACAGGGCGGATTTTGAGCTATTTAACTAATGCTTTTTATTGCCATAATTCTTGTGATGTTCTAAGCTGCAGTTCACATAGCACTAATACTCTTGGGAAAGGTATGCAACCAACTATATCTCCAGCTATGGGTAAATAGTAGGGAAGACTGGTCACTTTAAACTTGTTTAGGGAACCAATCTAGAAGAAAAACTCTGAATGCAAACCTGTTAAAACTCCAGTTGGGATGGTCACTACTAGAATAAGCTCAATCCTAATTAGTGATCTATTTCACTTGACATCGATAGAATGTTTAAATTAGGCAAGTTTAACTATAAATTCTTTCGTTTTTTATTCACGTTTAATTAATGAAAAAAAAAAAACAACAACAAAGAACGTGGTAATAGAGGTTCTAATACTCAAGGTATGGGCTTCCAAAAATGTCACAATGGTGGGAGGTAACCCGTATTAGGCTGTCTTAATATTATTGAAATTTGCTAAATGTTCAGAATAGGCATCATATCTTGTCAACTAGGTACTGCCAAAATGTTCTCATTTTCATTTTAAAAACGAATTAAAATTAAATCGATTATTTAAGGTAAACTTTTTGTCTAAGTTGAAAAGTAATAACATAATGAGCATCAGTTAAAAAAAGGAAAATAATATTACATATATGTAATTAATTTTTAATACATTTTAACAATTAATTTCGCCCAAAATGGATGCTAGATGAAATTCATTTAAAATATTAGACGCCTAAATTTAAGCTTCAAATTTCATATTTTCAGATTCTTAAAACAAACATTATTTAATAACAAACCTACTTTAGTATTGTTATCTAATAATGTTTGGAGAAAAAAACCCAATTGAAAAGTTAGGTCCCCATCATTTTGAACAGAACAAATATCGATGTATATTTTTTTTACTGATAAAATCTAAAAGGCAATTAGATAAAACATTACCAGTTGGGTCACCCATTGATCTCTGGGTAGATAATTGCGATTGGGAAAAGTGAGATTGCAAAGCGAATTAAATTTTGAAAAAAAAAAAAAAAGAAAAAAAAGAATGGCTGGAAAATTGAAAAGAAAATTATTTTATGAAATACGCCTACAACAAAATTGGCAGACCCTATCATTTACCTATTTTCACTTAAAAACGAATTAAAATTAATTAAATCGATTATTTAAGATTATTTATGTGAATAGAAGAGAGAAAAAAATTAAGGAAGAGACTGGTAGTAGTACTTACTATGAATAAATGAAATATAAATAATATTAATATACGGTTAAAATTGTAAATCGTCGTTGTCACGAAGTGTCTGTTTATTTTTTTAAAAACCCTTCGTCAAGTCGTGTGATCCTAAGTGACTAGGCAATTGACTCTCCAAGGAAAGATAGTTCAGGGGAAAAACACAGAATGTTTTCTTTCAACAAAATATTTAAAAAATATTAGTCATTAAGAAAATTTGTGAGTGATTAATAATTATTTTATTTTATAAAAAATAATTATTATTTACTTTGTTTGTTTTTTTTTTAAACAGATGAGTGCAAACGCATAAAAGTACATAAACAGCAAAAAAAAAATACCTTCTTTTCCGTTAAAACATAAGTTGCTCTTTTTGTTATTATTTCTTTTTTCTCCTTATTTTTTTTATCAAATATAAGTTGCTCCCTTTCTCTTTCTTTTTTAAAATCCGTTTCCAAGACAATTACTTCTTTCGTTTTCTTTCCTTACAAATTAAGTTTTCTTCACAAATCTCTTTCCACAAACTTTTCCTTTTTCTCCAAATCAGTTTCCAAACAATCACTGTTCGTTTTCTTTCCTTTCCTTATTAATTCAGTTTTTCTCAACAAATCTCTTTCTCCGGTATCTTTAACTCTTTACCTTTTTGTTAATAGATAAATAATAAATGTCACTTCAATCCACCGTCGTCGGTCTTGTTAACGTTTCAACTCCATATTTCTGTCTAACCCTTCTCGTGTCCGTCCGTCTCTCTGAAATCTCTTCTCTAAACTGCCGTCTGTAAACTACCGTCTGCCTCTTTGAATTTTTTTTCCCGGGTATTTTTTGAATCAAAACAAACCTAAGGGAATTAACCCCTTTTTTTTCTACCAAGGGCAGCAACACTTAACTTTTTCTTTATTTATTTAACCTTTTATATTTTTCCGTTTCTTTTCTAACAAATAGACAAATAAATAAATTCCCAGAAAATATTTATCTCCTTCAAAAATTAGTTTTCTTTCAGCCCCCTGTAGGAAAATAACTTCCAATGAAAAACGGTTAAAAACACAACTAATGGTTAAAATTTAAATAAAAAATAACATAAATCATGTCCTTGGTAATAATTAAATTCATTAAAATCTATGCCCAAGCCAAATTTTCCGTTTTAATTTTGACAACGATTTGCAATTTTAACCAAATATACTATGAATAAATCCATACTAGAGTTTTATCAAAAGATCATATATATTTCACTCTTTAAATCTAATATAATATGTAAAAAAAAATCAGACATTAATATTTCAATTACTTGCTAAATCCTGACTCAAATTGAATATGGAACTCAAATTCCTGACACAATTTATATTTGAATAAACTTTACAAAAATAGATACTTGCTTAAAATATGTACAAAATAATAAAAAAGAAGGCTGACTTCAAAACGTTTGTTAATGTATTTTAATCCAATGACTCTTTTGTTGCTATTTCTAGATTATGAGTTCTTCAAAATGTGCTAATAGCAACACGCATGTCTTCCTGTGCATTCAAGTGGCTTCGAGATTTGGTCTTAATTGACAAAACAGTGCTAAATCCTGACTTGTATAAGTATATTGTTGTAAAAGGAATAATCACAGCTAGTGCTGTTTCATAAAGCCTTGAAAACATAACCATTGCCAAAAAATACCCCTCCAAAGTTTTACTCTCAAATTGCATTTCAAGAGCACGATTTGAACGCAGATCTATAAGATCATCTTTCAGCTGTCCATCATCTGACATTTTATCCAAATCAAGGGAGTATGGATTCATAATCTTTATTCACCAGCATTTTAGGTGTTTCTTAATTATTTTTATACAGGGTTTTCATTATATATATTACAGGGTGTTTGGGATAAATTTGACATATATATATTTGGTAATTTTTCTCCGTGGTTTTGAGGTACTGAGGCGCATTACGCATCATTTAAAAGTTTAAATTCATTCATATTCGTGATGACAGATAGAATGGATGACTGGAACCCACCTGAATCAGGGAAGAGAATAACTTGTATCATGATGATCTGCGCCGGCCATTAAAATAAGAAGATTTTGGTTGCTTCCCAATTCTCCCTGAGAACTGTAAAAACAATCAGGCATGAACTGGAGAATTGCACTGGAGACCACGAGGCTGTGACTAGAAGAAAGCAACATAACAGACGATCTGATTGCATTCGTATAGAAGAATTCGTCGAAAATCTGCAGAAAAAGTGTTGGAAGATCCTCAGATGCCTACGCAGACTTGCTAAACACTGTAGTCAAGTCCTGGATAACAAGGGTAGCCAATGGTAGGCCATATGTATGACAGAAGGATTCTTCTGGGAAAAGTAAAATAATGGTTGTCGGCGAATTTTTACGACTACACCAGACCCAATGTTTGGCCCCCGAACTCCCCAGATCTTAACCCCATGGATTTGTATGTATGTGGTTCTGTTGAAAAAGACACCAATCACCGTGCTAGTACTTCAAAAGCCCAGTTAATCGACAGAATTAAGGTAGTTTTTGAGACCGTTCCCAGGGAAACTGCAACATCAGCTTGCTCCAGGTTCCAGAGCAGGATTGAGGCTATGATCGAAGCTAATGGTGGTTATTTTCAATGAAACTTGTTGACAGTAGTGTAATTTTGGTGCCTGTCGAATTTCTTTACAATCCATTAAATTTTGTAGTTACCAAGCGTTTTTTCTTTTTCCTTATGAAACTGTCAAATTTCTCCAGAACACCATGTATATATATATATATATATATATATATTGGGGAGATTATGTACTTAATTAAAGTCATACCTAATTTGAGAATTAATTAGTTATGATTAAATGAATTAGGCATGCATATCGGTTTAAATCTAAGGCGTAAACAACTCTGCTGATGAGGCCTAATAGGCTGAAATGTACATACAGAGATGACTTTTTCTCGATTTGTTTATGCCTTACATTTAAACCGATATGCACGCCTAATTCATTTAATTATAACTAATTTATTCTCAAATTAGGTATGACTTTAATTAAGCATATAATCTCCCCCAAAAATTGTCGGCTATCGCCATCTCAAACAGATAGTTTGTTCACTTCATATATATATATATATATATATATATATATATATATATATATATTACTGCACACACACACACACATATACATATATATTACTGCTCACACATATTCATAAACACTTATATACATATATATATATATCCACGCATACACACAGGTATATATATATATATATATATATATATATATATATATATATATATATGATTCTTTATGAACTCAGAGAAGAACTTGATTCCATCTTTTACTTTAGGTGACAATGAAGAATCGAATCTCTTCATAATAAAAACTTTTGAAAGGACACATCCTAAAAAGTTGGACAGACATAATAAAAACAACTACCATAACAGGTCACCCAGCATATGACTTGCAGTTAATGTTATCTATAGGAAAATGAATGAGTGTTAGTGAAGAGATTGTAGTTCACATGTTTCTACATGAACTTCAATCTACGATAACACTGGTAAGAGTGTACGTAATAGACCTTATCTCTAAAATACCTTTGTTACATGGAAATGTGACGGCTTTTACTACAAACAAAAAATAAATTAAAAACAAGTAGAATAAAATAAAAACATCTCTTATCAAAGACACTTGACCCTTTTAAGAAATCTCATTCGCCAACAGGAAAAAAACACTCAGAAAAAATATTTAACAAGCATGGCTTATCTTTAATTCTCAACAAAACAGGCACACAACCACATATGCATATATATATATACGTACACTAGAGACGACAAAAACATGTCACGTGATCAGTTGAGGTCATCTTGAACAAACAATCCAAAATATATTTGAACTTTTAAAATCTCCCATTACTCATAAAAAAAACATTACGAACATAAAAAGAATCGGTTAGGTTTTGCATTTCTGGGTTTTAGTCTTTCTGCTCTTTTTTTGTTGATTAGATTCTTTTTCGACCATTTCTTTCTAAGAATTTATAATGGTATTCTGATGATCTTTGAAGGGATCAACTGAAAGTGGATGGGAGAATTCCATGTTATTCAACTGGTTTTCAGCTTCTCTAATATATTCTCCGATGCTCTAGATGACTGTTACTCCAACTTGATACACTAGTGTGACAAATTCCCTTTTTGCTAGCGCAAGAAGATTGTTTTTGCTGAGGTGGAGCGCCACACCAACCCTCAGATCCTCACTTTACTGCACAGATCAGATAACCCAATCTGTGCTACTCATACGATGAGTTGGCGGTGACCGGTATCGAACCAGAAATCTTGTGGTTGCTCTACTGACTGAGCCTAACCGATCCGATATATATATATATATATATATATATATATATATATATATATATATATATATACCTATCGGCAATCTTGAGGGTGTGAGGGAGATAACCGCGTATTTTAATAGATGAGAGCTCTTCTTTTTTAATACGTTAGAAAATATTAAATATGGAGGCCTTTATTTATCTATAGTGATATAATTCTATCTCGTATGTTTGAAATACCCGGATGTCAAATCTGGGTATTCAAAGTAAAAGATAAACATTGTTGAATAGTGAATTTTAAAAGTACTGCGTCAATTATGATTTAAAAAAAAACAAGTTTAATAAAGATTTATTTTTTATTTTAAGAAAGAAGCGCTATGAATTTTTTAAGTCTTAAGAAAAAAACAAACACGTAAAATCTTTTTTTGTTGTTTTTATTTACTTCTTTTTCTTTTTTTTTTACCCTAACGGAACCTTTTTAATCATCAATTAACAACAAAATTCATTTTGTTGATAATTCTAGTGCTACATTTTCTATGATTTCTTCACTGAATAATTTACCACGGACGTTACGAAGCTTTATTTATTTTTTATTTTCAAAAGCGTCGATAACAGGAAGCACAAGAATGAAAATAAAAAAAAGCCCAAAAAGCCTAATAATCCAAATTTAATAAAATTTTTGTTATATCAAATAGTAAGATCTTATATTTTAAATAAATCTTTACTTTAAATTAAAAGTGTGGGGTATTTTGTCGTTTTTCTTTGTCTTTTTTCACGCTCCACTACCCCCACATAGTGTATAATAATAAGTAACTTATTAAAAAAACAAACGCGAAGAAACTTATAAGTTTCTTCGCGTTTGTTTTTTGATTTGTTTCTTTTTTTTTTGGTTGAGGAAAATTAATTTTTCATTTCTTTAATTTAATGACAAAACGAGTAAAAAAAATCGCCGTTTAGATAAACATTTTTTGGAAATTATGAACTTTTGTTTAGTAAATTAGGGTGTCCCAGAAAAAACAGAACCTACAAATAAGAATTTATAATTCTAATAAAACTGTTAATTTTAACTAGGGGAGTTTAGGATTTGGGTACTGTTTTTTGTCTGGGTCACCATGTACATTGTAAATTGAGATTTACATTGTAAATTTATTTAGTAATCCAAATAAAAATTATGGTTTTAGCACTGGAAAAAAATCCAGACACTGACCAATTACTGAATAAACGATATTAGGAAACTTTACCAAAAGACAAAAACAAAAATTAAATTATTCGCTATGTAAATTTTACTATAAACTCATTCTAATTAAAAAAATTTCAATAACGAATAATTTCATAAACAAAAAGAGAATTGTCAATAATTTCTGTTAACGCAAATGAAAATTTACATGAAAACTGCCAAAATTTCACGTGTCTAACAAAACTTTAAGTGTTATTTGTTTGTGGTTGTTTTTTTTGTTGTTTTTTTAATATAACTACAAAAATGTTTACTAGTTAGTTTTAGTATAACAATATCTACAATAAAAATACTCGTGTAAAATATATTTTTAAGAACATTCAGTTTAATTTCAGTGTTCAATAATTTAATTTTTTTTTCTTTTAATTAGATTAGATATTAATTTCGAGTTTTCTATTTTTGAAAGGAATGTAAAAAAAATAATAAATAAATGAAAGAACAATGTACTTTTTGAAATAAAGTCTTCCTTTAATGAATTATAATAACTTGTGAAATGCGTTGAATTCGTTCACAAATCACACTGTAAAGACCATGGTCAGAAAGGGAGATAATTAATTATTTAAACGAAAATCAAAAGATTTGTGGAACTCTTCATAATTCTTCAAAAGTAAGTACAAAAAGACTCACTGTAGTATAACCCATCCACCCTATAATTGAACGTGTCCAGGTTAATATAGTTAGCCGTATGCCGCCCTCAGTTTAAGGCATTTCCATCCCGTCCTTCGGGACGGGGGTCCAGTGAGCTTCGGCCTCTGGATCGGGAAGGTGTTAAATTAATAGCGTCGATCCCAGAGGGCCGTCCCTCCAGGCAGCACCTGTCTCATTGCACTTAGGGAGACAGGGCTGGGTTTATTGCCCAGCGCCTGAGGCGCCCCCTTGAGGGGGAATGCCGACAGGATCGACGCAATTTTTCTACCTACCACCCATGAGTCTCGGCTTGTGGGTGGTGCCCACATAAAACGGCCTTGTGCCATATCGTGTGAAAGTGGGCCACATGTAAATACCAAGGCATTTCCATCCCGTCCTTCGGGACGGGGGTCCAGTGAGCTTCGGCCTCTGGATCGGGAAGGTGTTAAATTAATAGCGTCGATCCCAGAGGGCCGTCCCTCCAGGCAGCACCTGTCTCATTGCACTTAGGGAGACAGGGCTGGGTTTATTGCCCAGCGCCTGAGGCGCCCCCTTGAGGGGGAATGCCGACAGGATCGACGCAATTTTTCTACCTACCACCCCATGAGTCTCGGCTTGTGGGTGGTGCCCACATAAAACGGCCTTGTGCCATATCGTGTGAAAGTGGGCCACATGTAAATACCAAGGCATTTCCATCCCGTCCTTCGGGACGGGGGTCCAGTGAGCTTCGGCCTCTGGATCGGGAAGGTGTTAAATTAATAGCGTCGATCCCAGAGGGCCGTCCCTCCAGGCAGTACCTGTCTCATTGCACTTAAAGGGACAGGGCTGGGTTTATTGCCCAGCGCCTGGGGCGCCCCCTTGAGGGGAATGCCGACGAGATCGAAGCAATTTTTCTACCTACAACCCGAATACATAAAACGGCCTTGTGCCATATCGTGTGAAAGTGGGACACATGTAAATACCAGGCATTTCCATCCCGTCCTTCGGGACGGGGTCCAGTGAGCTTCGGCCTCTGGACCGGAAAGGTGTTAAATTAATAGCATCGATCCCAGAAGGCCATCCTTCCAGGCAGTACCTGTCTCATTGCACTTAAAGGGACAGGGTTGGGTTTATTGCCCAGCGCCTGAGGCGCCCCCTTGAGGAGGATTGCCGACGGGATCGACGCAATTTTTCTACCTACCACCCCATGAGTCTCGGCTTGTGGGTGGTGCCCACATAAAACGGCCTTGTGCCATATCGTGTGAAAGTGGGCCACATGTAAATACCAGGCATTTCCATCCCATCCTTCGGGACGGGGTCCAGTGAGCTTCGGCCTCTGGATCGGGAAGGTGTTAAATTAATAGCGTCGATCCCAGAGGGCCGTCCCTCCAGGCAGCACCTGTCTCATTGCACTTAGGGAGACAGGGCTGGGTTTATTGCCCAGCGCCTGAGGCGCCCCCTTGAGGGGGAATGCCGACAGGATCGACGCAATTTTTCTACCTACCACCCCATGAGTCTCGGCTTGTGGGTGGTGCCCACATAAAACGGCCTTGTGCCATATCGTGTGAAAGTGGGCCACATGTAAATACCAAGGCATTTCCATCCCGTCCTTCGGGACGGGGTCCAGTGAGCTTCGGCCTCTGGATCGGGAAGGTGTTAAATTAATAGCGTCGATCCCAGAGGGCCGTCCCTCCAGGCAGTACCTGTCTCATTGCACTTAAAGGGACAGGGCTGGGTTTATTGCCCAGCGCCTGGGCGCCCCCCTTGAGGGGGAATGCCGACGAGATCGAAGCAATTTTTCTACCTACAACCCGAATTGTGGGTGGTCCCCACATAAAACGGCCTTGTGCCATATCGTGTGAAAGTGGGACACATGTAAATACCAGGCATTTCCATCCCGTCCTTCGGGACGGGGTCCAGTGAGCTTCGGCCTCTGGACCGGAAAGGTGTTAAATTAATAGCATCGATCCCAGAAGGCCATCCTTCCAGGCAGTACCTGTCTCATTGCACTTAAAGGGACAGGGTTGGGTTTATTGCCCAGCACCTGAGGCGCCCCCTTGAGGGGGAATGCCGACGGGATCGACGCAATTTTTCTACCTACCACCCCATGAGTCTCGGCTTGTGGGTGGTGCCCACATAAAACGGCCTTGTGCCATATCGTGTGAAAGTGGGCCACATGTAAATACCAGGCATTTCCATCCCGTCCTTCGGGACAGGGTCTAGTGAGCCTCGGCCTCTGGACCGGGAAGGTGTTAAATTAATAGCGTCGATCCCAGAGGGCCGTCCCTCCAGGCAGTACCTGTCTCATTGCACTTAAAGGGACAGGGTTGGGTTTATTACCCAGCGCCTGAGGCGCCCCCATCGAGGGGGAATGCCGAAGGATTCGACGCAATTTTTGTTCTCTTCCACCCATTAGCTTCGGCTTGTGGGTGGGCCCACGTTAAAACGAGGCCTTGTGCCCAGTCCATACAGGTGGGGTATGAGACAAATACCCCTTCTCAAACCGTCATTCGGGGCGGGGGTCCGGTGTGCTTCGGCCGTTGGACCGGTGAGTTGTGTTAAATTGATAGCGTCGATCCCAGGGGGCTGTATCCCCAGGCAATACCTGCCCCTTGGGGGCAGGGCTGGGTTTATTGCCCAGCGCCCGAGGCGCCCCCCTTGAGTGGGAATGCCGAAGGGATCGACACAATTTTTCTACCTACCACCCATGAGTCTCGGCTTGTGGGTGGTCCCACGTAAAAAGGCCTTGTGCCGTATCGTGTACAAGTGGGGTACATGTAAATACCAGGCCTGCTCAAACCGTCCTTCGGGTGGGGTCCAGTATGCTTCGGTCACTGGACCGGGTTAATAAATTTAATTTTCTAAAATTCTTTTTCTTAGTTTTCATGTGTATGAGGACTAAGAACTAAATACATT
>CM042178.1:36845812-36861782 GCA_023376005.1 Doryteuthis pealeii
AATGAACACGGCTTGCTGCCTGGAGGGGCGAGCCCTCACTGGGATGCGACGCTTTTAATTTAACACCTTCACCATGATCCAGAGGCCGATAGCTCACTGGAGCACCGTCGCACGGAAGGGGACGGGGGATGGAATTATGCCATGGTCTTATACATGTGGCCCAGCTTTCCACACGCCAATATGAGAGCAACCAGAGCGGCCCGTTTTATTGGGCAACGGAGCCCACAGACCGAGCACTCACCATAGGGGTGGTAGGTAGAGAAAATTAGCGCTACGATACCCGTTCGGCATTCCCCCTTAAAAGGGGCGCGCTAGCAGGCGCATGGGCAATAACCAGCCCTGTCTCCCTATAGTGCCAATGAGAGCGGTACTGCGCTGGAGGGGACGGCCCTTCGTGGGATCGGAGCGCTATTTGTGAAATTTAAACACCTTCCACTGATCCAGAGAGCCGTCGAAGCTCACTGGACCCCAGTTCCGAAAGTGAGCGGGATGGAAATGCTTCGGCTATTTACATGTGGCACCAGGCACCTTTCACATTGATTATGCACAATGGCCATGTGTTATCTCGCTAGGCACAACACACCTAGCCGAGACTTCATTGGGGTGGTAAGGTGTGAGAGCAAACATATTCGAGCGAATCGAGAATCCGCCATGTCCGGCATTCCTTCTCAAGGGAGGCGCCTCAGGCGTTGGGCAAGTAAACGCGGCAGGCCTGTCTCCCTGAAGTGCAGATTGAGACTCAAGGTGCTCGCCCTAGGAGGGGCACGGTCCTGCTGGAGATCTCGACGCTTATTGAGTTTTAACACCCTATTCCCAGACTCCAGAGCCGAAGCCTCACTCTGGATCACGTCCACGACAGGATCGGAGGAAATGCTGGTATCTTTACATGGCCCACTTTCACACGATATGGCACATAGGCCGTTTTATGTGGGCACCACCACAAGCCGAGACTCATGGGGTGGTAGGTAGAAAAATTGCGTCGATCCCGTCGGCATTCCCCCTCAAGGGGGCGCCTCAGGCGCTGGGCAATAAACCCAGCCCTGTCCCTTTAAGTGCAATGAGACAGGTGCTGCCTGGAGGGACGGCCCCTGGGATCGACGCTATTAATTTAACACCTTCCCGATCAGAGGCCGAAGCTCACTGGACCCCCGTCCGAAGGACGGGATGGAAATGCCTGGTATTTACATGTGGCCCACTTTCACACGATATGGCACAAGGCCGTTTTATGTGGGCACCACCCACAAGCCGAGACTCATGGGGTGGTAGGTAGAAAAATTGCGTCGATCCCGTCGGCATTCCCCCTCAAGGGGGCGCCTCAGGCGCTGGGCAATAAACCCAGCCCTGTCCCTTTAAGTGCAATGAAACAGGTACTGCCTGGAGGGACGGCCCTCTGGGATCGACGCTATTAATTTAACACCTTCCCGATCCAGAGGCCGAAGCTCACTGGACCCCCGTCCCGAAGGACGGGATGGAAATGCCTTAAACTGAGGGCGGCATACGGCTAACTATATTAACCTGGACACGTTCAATTATAGGGTGGATGGGTTATACTACAGTGAGTCTTTTTGTACTTACTTTTGAAGAATTATGAAGAGTTCCACAAATCTTTTGATTTTCGTTTAAATAATTAATTATCTCCCTTTCTGACCATGGTCTTTACAGTGTGATTTGTGAACGAATTCAACGCATTTCACAAGTTATTATAATTCATTAAAGGAAGACTTTATTTCAAAAAGTACATTGTTCTTTCATTTATTTATTATTTTTTTTACATTCCTTTCAAAAATAGAAAACTCGAAATTAATATCTAATCTAATTAAAAGAAAAAAAAATTAAATTATTGAACACTGAAATTAAACTGAATGTTCTTAAAAATATATTTTACACGAGTATTTTTATTGTAGATATTGTTATACTAAAACTAACTAGTAAACATTTTTGTAGTTATATTAAAAACAACAAAAAAAAACAACCACAAACAAATAACACTTAAAGTTTTGTTAGACACGTGAAATTTTGGCAGTTTTCATGTAAATTTTCATTTGCGTTAACAGAAATTATTGACAATTCTCTTTTTGTTTATGAAATTATTCGTTATTGAAATTTTTTAATTAGAATGAGTTTATAGTAAAATTTACATAGCGATAATTTAATTTTTTTTTTGTCTTTTGGTAAAGTTTCCTAATATCGTTTATTCAGTAATTGGTCAGTGTCTGGATTTTTTTCCAGTGCTAAAACCATAATTTTTATTTGGATTACTAAATAAATTTACAATGTAAATCTCAATTTACAATGTACATGGTGACCCAGACAAAAAACAGTACCGAAATCCTAAACTCCCCTAGTTAAAATTAACAGTTTTATTAGAATTATAAATTCTTATTTGTAGGTTCTGTTTTTTCTGGGACACCCTAATTTACTAAACAAAGTTCATAATTTCCAAAAAATGTTTATCTAAACGGCGATTTTTTTTACTCGTTTTGTCATTAAATTAAAGAAATGAAAAATTAATTTTCCTCAACCAAAAAAAAAAGAAACAAATCAAAAAAAACGCGAAGAAACTTATAAGTTTCTTCGCGTTTGTTTTTTTAATAAGTTACTTATTATTATACACTATGTGGGGGTAGTGGAGCGTGAAAAAAAGACAAAGAAAAACGACAAAATACCCCACACTTTTAATTTAAAGTAAAGATTTATTTAAAATATAAGATCTTACTATTTGATATAACAAAAATTTTATTAAATTTGGATTATTAGGCTTTTTGGGCTTTTTTTTATTTTCATTCTTGTGCTTCCTGTTATCGACGCTTTTGAAAATAAAAAATAAATAAAGCTTCGTAACGTCCGTGGTAAATTATTCAGTGAAGAAATCATAGAAAATGTAGCACTAGAATTATCAACAAAATGAATTTGTTGTTAATTGATGATTAAAAAGGTTCCGTTAGGGTAAAAAAAAAAAAGAAAAAGAAGTAAATAAAACAACAAAAAAAAGATTTTACGTGTTTGTTTTTTCTTAAGACTTAAAAAATTTCATAGCGCTTCTTTCTTAAAATAAAAAATAAATCTTTATTAAACTTGTTTTTTTTAAATCATAATTGACGCAGTACTTTTAAAATTCACTATTCAACAATGTTTATCTTTTACTTTGAATACCCAGATTTGACATCCGGGTATTTCAAACATACGAGATAGAATTATATCACTATAGATAAATAAAGGCCTCCATATTTAATATTTTCTAACGTATTAAAAAAGAAGAGCTCTCATCTATTAAAATACGCGGTTATCTCCTCACACCCCTCAAGATTGCCGATAGGTATATATATATATATATATATATATATATATATATATATATCGGATCGGTTAGGCTCAGTCAGTAGAGCAACCACAAGATTTCTGGTTCGATACCGGTCACCGCCAACTCATCGTATGAGTAGCACAGATTGGGTTATCTGATCTGTGCAGTAAAGTGAGGATCTGAGGGTTGGTGTGGCGCTCCACCTCAGCAAAAACAATCTTCTTGCGCTAGCAAAAAGGGAATTTGTCACACTAGTGTATCAAGTTGGAGTAACAGTCATCTAGAGCATCGGAGAATATATTAGAGAAGCTGAAAAACCAGTTGAATAACATGGAATTCTCCCATCCACTTTCAGTTGATCCCTTCAAAGATCATCAGAATACCATTATAAATTCTTAGAAAGAAATGGTCGAAAAAGAATCTAATCAACAAAAAAAGAGCAGAAAGACTAAAACCAGAAATGCAAAACCTAACCGATTCTTTTTATGTTCGTAATGTTTTTTTTATGAGTAATGGGAGATTTTAAAAGTTCAAATATATTTTGGATTGTTTGTTCAAGATGACCTCAACTGATCACGTGACATGTTTTTGTCGTCTCTAGTGTACGTATATATATATATGCATATGTGGTTGTGTGCCTGTTTTGTTGAGAATTAAAGATAAGCCATGCTTGTTAAATATTTTTTCTGAGTGTTTTTTTCCTGTTGGCGAATGAGATTTCTTAAAAGGGTCAAGTGTCTTTGATAAGAGATGTTTTTATTTTATTCTACTTGTTTTTAATTTATTTTTTGTTTGTAGTAAAAGCCGTCACATTTCCATGTAACAAAGGTATTTTAGAGATAAGGTCTATTACGTACACTCTTACCAGTGTTATCGTAGATTGAAGTTCATGTAGAAACATGTGAACTACAATCTCTTCACTAACACTCATTCATTTTCCTATAGATAACATTAACTGCAAGTCATATGCTGGGTGACCTGTTATGGTAGTTGTTTTTATTATGTCTGTCCAACTTTTTAGGATGTGTCCTTTCAAAAGTTTTTATTATGAAGAGATTCGATTCTTCATTGTCACCTAAAGTAAAAGATGGAATCAAGTTCTTCTCTGAGTTCATAAAGAATCATATATATATATTATATATATATATATATATATATATATATATATATATATATACCTGTGTGTATGCGTGGATATATATATATATGTATATAAGTGTTTATGAATATGTGTGAGCAGTAATATATATGTATATGTGTGTGTGTGTGTGCAGTAATATATATATATATATATATATATATATATATATATATATATATATATATATGAAGTGAACAAACTATCTGTTTGAGATGGCGATAGCCGACAATTTTGGGGGGAGATTATATGCTTAATTAAAGTCATACCTAATTTGAGAATAAATTAGTTATAATTAAATGAATTAGGCGTGCATATCGGTTTAAATGTAAGGCATAAACAAATCGAGAAAAAGTCATCTCTGTATGTACATTTCAGCCTATTAGGCCTCATCAGCAGAGTTGTTTACGCCTTAGATTTAAACCGATATGCATGCCTAATTCATTTAATCATAACTAATTAATTCTCAAATTAGGTATGACTTTAATTAAGTACATAATCTCCCCAATATATATATATATATATATATATATATACATGGTGTTCTGGAGAAATTTGACAGTTTCATAAGGAAAAAGAAAAAACGCTTGGTAACTACAAAATTTAATGGATTGTAAAGAAATTCGACAGGCACCAAAATTACACTACTGTCAACAAGTTTCATTGAAAATAACCACCATTAGCTTCGATCATAGCCTCAATCCTGCTCTGGAACCTGGAGCAAGCTGATGTTGCAGTTTCCCTGGGAACGGTCTCAAAAACTACCTTAATTCTGTCGATTAACTGGGCTTTTGAAGTACTAGCACGGTGATTGGTGTCTTTTTCAACAGAACCACATACATACAAATCCATGGGGTTAAGATCTGGGGAGTTCGGGGGCCAAACATTGGGTCTGGTGTAGTCGTAAAAATTCGCCGACAACCATTATTTTACTTTTCCCAGAAGAATCCTTCTGTCATACATATGGCCTACCATTGGCTACCCTTGTTATCCAGGACTTGATTACAGTGTTTAGCAAGTCTGCGTAGGCATCTGAGGATCTTCCAACACTTTTTCTGCAGATTTTCGACGAATTCTTCTATACGAATGCAATCAGATCGTCTGTTATGTTGCTTTCTTCTAGTCACAGCCTCGTGGTCTCCAGTGCAATTCTCCAGTTCATGCCTGATTGTTTTTACAGTTCTCAGGGAGAATTGGGAAGCAACCAAAATCTTCTTATTTTAATGGCCGGCGCAGATCATCATGATACAAGTTATTCTCTTCCCTGATTCAGGTGGGTTCCAGTCATCCATTCTATCTGTCATCACGAATATGAATGAATTTAAACTTTTAAATGATGCGTAATGCGCCTCAGTACCTCAAAACCACGGAGAAAAATTACCAAAATATATATATGTCAAATTTATCCCAAACACCCTGTAATATATATAATGAAAACCCTGTATAAAAATAATTAAGAAACACCTAAAATGCTGGTGAATAAAGATTATGAATCCATACTCCCTTGATTTGGATAAAATGTCAGATGATGGACAGCTGAAAGATGATCTTATAGATCTGCGTTCAAATCGTGCTCTTGAAATGCAATTTGAGAGTAAAACTTTGGAGGGGTATTTTTTGGCAATGGTTATGTTTTCAAGGCTTTATGAAACAGCACTAGCTGTGATTATTCCTTTTACAACAATATACTTATACAAGTCAGGATTTAGCACTGTTTTGTCAATTAAGACCAAATCTCGAAGCCACTTGAATGCACAGGAAGACATGCGTGTTGCTATTGGCACATTTTGAAGAACTCATAATCTAGAAATAGCAACAAAAGAGTCATTGGATTAAAATACATTAACAAACGTTTTAAAGTCAGCCTTCTTTTTTATTATTTTGTACATATTTTAAGCAAGTATCTATTTTTGTAAAGTTTATTCAAATATAAATTGTGTCAGGAATTTGAGTTCCATATTCAATTTGAGTCAGGATTTAGCAAGTAATTGAAATATTAATGTCTGATTTTTGTTTACATATTATATTAGATTTAAAGAGTGAAATATATATGATCTTTTGATAAAACTCTAGTATGGATTTATTCATAGTATATTTGGTTAAAATTGCAAATCGTTGTCAAAATTAAAACGGAAAATTTGGCTTGGGCATAGATTTTAATGAATTTAATTATTACCAAGGACATGATTTATGTTATTTTTTTATTTAAATTTTAACCATTAGTTGTGTTTTTTAACCGTTTTTCATTGGAAGTTATTTTCCTACAGGGGGCTGAAAGAAAACTAATTTTTGAAGGAGATAAATATTTTCTGGGAATTTATTTATTTGTCTATTTGTTAGAAAAGAAACGGAAAAAATATAAAAGGTTAAATAAATAAAGAAAAAGTTAAGTGTTGCTGCCCTTGGTAGAAAAAAAAGGGGTTAATTCCCTTAGGTTTGTTTTGATTCAAAAAATACCCGGGAAAAAAAATTCAAAGAGGCAGACGGTAGTTTACAGACGGCAGTTTAGAGAAGAGATTTCAGAGAGACGGACGGACACGAGAAGGGTTAGACAGAAATATGGAGTTGAAACGTTAACAAGACCGACGACGGTGGATTGAAGTGACATTTATTATTTATCTATTAACAAAAAGGTAAAGAGTTAAAGATACCGGAGAAAGAGATTTGTTGAGAAAAACTGAATTAATAAGGAAAGGAAAGAAAACGAAAAGTGATTGTTTGGAAACTGATTTGGAGAAAAAGGAAAAGTTTGTGGAAAGAGATTTGTGAAGAAAACTTAATTTGTAAGGAAAGAAAACGAAAGAAGTAATTGTCTTGGAAACGGATTTTAAAAAAGAAAGAGAAAGGGAGCAACTTATATTTGATAAAAAAAATAAGGAGAAAAAAGAAATAATAACAAAAAGAGCAACTTATGTTTTAACGGAAAAGAGGGTATTTTTTTTGCTGTTTATGTACTTTTATGCGTTTGCACTCATCTGTTTAAAAAAAAACAAACAAAGTAAATAATAATTAATTTTTATAAAATAAAATAATTATTAATCACTCACAAATTGTCTTAGTGACTAATATTTTTTAAATATTTTGTTGAAAGAAAACATTCTGTGTTTTTCCCCTGAACTATCTTTCCTTGGAGAGTCAATTGCCTAGTCACTTAGGATCACACGACTTGACGAAGGGTTTTTAAAAAAATAAACAGACACTTCGTGACAACGACGATTTACAATTTTAACCGTATATTAATATTATTTATATTTCATTTATTCATAGTAAGTACTACTACCAGTCTCTCCCTTAATTTTTTTCTCTCTTCTATTCACATAAATAATCTTAAATAATCGATTTAATTAATTTTAATTCGTTTTTAAGTGAAAATAGGTAAATGATAGGGTCTGCCAATTTGTTGTAGGCGTATTTCATAAAATAATTTTCTTTTCAATTTCCAGCCATTCTTTTTTTTTTTTTTTTTTTTTTTTCAAAATTTAATTCGCTTTGCAATCTCACTTTTCCCAATCGCAATTATCTACCTAGAGATCAATGGGTGACCCAACTGGTAATGTTTTATCTAATTGCCTTTTAGATTTTATCAGTAAAAAAAATATACATCGATATTTGTTCTGTTCAAAATGATGGGGACCTAACTTTTCAATTGAGTTTTTTTTCTCCAAACATTATTAGATAACAATACTAAAGTAGGTTTGTTATTAAAATAATATTTGTTTTAAGAATCTGAAAATATGAAATTTGAAGCTTAAATTTAGGCGTCTAATATTTTAAATGAATTTCATCTAGCATCCATTTTGGGCGAAATTAATTGTTAAAATGTATTAAAAATTAATTACATATATGTAATATTATTTTCCTTTTTTTAACTGATGCTCATTATGTTATTACTTTTCAACTTAGACAAAAAGTTTACCTTAAATAATCGATTTAATTTTAATTCGTTTTTAAAATGAAAATGAGAACATTTTGGCAGTACCTAGTTGACAAGATATGATGCCTATTCTGAACATTTAGCAAATTTCAATAATATTAAGACAGCCTAATACGGGTTACCACCCACCATTGTGATATTTTTGGAAGCCCATACCTTGAGTATTAGAACCTCTATTACCACGTTCTTTGTTGTTGTTTTTTTTTTTTCATTAATTAAACGTGAATAAAAAACGAAAGAATTTATAGTTAAACTTGCCTAATTTAAACATTCTATCGATGTCAAGTGAAATAGATCACTAATTAGGATTGAGCTTATTCTAGTAGTGACCATCCCAACTGGAGTTTTAACAGGTTTGCATTCAGAGTTTTTCTTCTCCTAGATTGGTTCCCTAAACAAGTTTAAAGTGACCAGTCTTCCCTACTATTTACCCATAGCTGGAGATATAGTTGGTTGCATACCTTTCCCAAGAGTATTAGCGCTATGTGAACTGCAGCTTAGAACATCACAAGAATTATGGCAATAAAAAGCATTAGTTAAATAGCTCAAAATCCGCCCTGTTGTGCTGCAATTAAGCTAGCGTCTAAATAAAACTCCTCTTAAGGTGGATTTTTCTCCATTAAACACCCACAACTGAAACATAACCAACAAAAACTAATCGATAATCTTTGGCATTAGGAACTGAACGTAAATTCCAAGCAGTAGTTATAATTTTATTTTTTAAAATTATGGCGTAACATACAATTGTGAAATGTGTAATAATATATTATCAAAAGCCTCCTTGTTTGTCTGGCCATATTCCTGTCGCCACATAAATTCTTGGAGATGTGATTGCAATGTAGTAGAATGTACACCTGACATGACTCGAAATTTCTTTAGACAATTATTCCACATGCATTTAAGCGAATTGGTATTAGTAATTGTTTTGTGTATGTAACTTGGTTCAACAGGAATGTCACAAATATTGAGATGAGTTAACTGTTGGTCTGTATGTATGGTTGTTCCGGGTAGAATAAATTGCTCAATTAAGGGAGTAAGGCTGGCCGCAGATTTATCAGGAACGAAAGATAAAAATCCAATGTTTGTTGTGGTGTCTATTCCAGCAAACACCCATCTTTCAACAGGTACAACACTACCTTCATTATTCGTTGTCTTTTTCCGTTTTTCTGACAATAATGAATCGAATTCATTTATCTGTACGACATGATCAAGTCCGCCGATCGTAATAGGGTTATTAGCTAAATGGTCAAAACATACATTTCGTAAACACGAGTACCAATGAACCACTGTTCTTTGAGACAAAGCTGCCATCTCCGAAACTGTAGTTACCGGAATTTGATTTGCCCACAAATACACAATTATAATAAACTGTTGTAGCTTTAATTTCTGATTGTGTAAAAAGCTATCGTCACGCAGTTGTAACGTTTTGGTTTTGTGTGATGGACAGCGCCATTGTAATTTTTCTCCATGCCCAAACTTCACCTCCGACATCAATCTATTACATTCATCACATCGTGGAACATCGCGCCTGATGACTTTTCTCTCACGTAAAAATTCCTTTGCAGAGTTAAAATTGGCCCAATGCTTAGACATTTCAATTATATTAAATTCCATGATTTTGTTTACAGAACAAAAATTCTTGGATTTAGAGAAGTTCGTCTCATAATATTGTTATTGGCCATTTACCGCTAATTTTAAAAAGCTTCAATGCTAGGCAGAAGCCATCTTGTTTGGTCACGTGTATCATTTTTTCGGTGTAAATGTCTAAAAATTCCTTGTTTTTTCTACAATCCATCAACAACAACAAAGTTAACACAGTACCGTAATTATTTGTGTATCAGTAGCACTATTTTTTCAATTAAAAAGTCAGCAGTATCATACACGATAACTAAATAATTAACCTTTTTTTTTTTCAGCCACATGCATCAGTATATTTGGTAAGTTATATCAACGGTGAACAGTACAAATTAATGGTCTTTAGTAAAAAGTCTTTACTAAAGACTATTAATTTGTACTGTTCACCGTAAAGCCTTTACAAAGAATTATCCACGAGCGAACCATTAGAATTTGAGTTGAGCTGAATTTGCACAAAGGTGTCAAAATTAAGGTGACGGAGAAAAACAGAACCCACAAATTTTGTAATAAAACTGTTAATTTTAACTAGGGGGGTTTAGGGTTAGGGGTTAGGGTTAGGGGTTGGTGACACAGAAAAAACAGAACCCACAAACAGTTAATTTTAACTAAGGGGGTTTGGGGTTAGGGTTAGGGGTTGGTGTTGGGGTTTATGGTTAGTTTAATGGGAAAATAAATAAATAATTTGGGTTCTGTTTATTCTGGGCCACCCTAACTTTGACACCTTTGCGCAAGTTCAGTTCGGGCGGTTCCGATATGGGGGTTCGATTTACTATAAACTTATACGGGGAAATGAGCAACCCTGAAAACTAAAAAAATAAAGAACTTTTAAGAATTTTATTTAAAAATCTGATAGATTTGTGTGTAATCCATAATAATCCATTGAAGGAAAAAAAATAATGAATAAATCTGTTTAGCGGTTCCGATATGGGGAACTGAGCATCCCTGAAAACTCGAAAAATAAATAACTTTTTTGAATTATTTTTTTTACAGTCTGATAGATTGGTGTGCAATTGATAATAATCCATTGAAAGAAAAAAAAAAAAGAAAAAACGAAAATTTTAGTTCCAGATGCCCAGGTCCGCCTAAAAAAACATCAATTCTTAATTTGATCACATATATAGGGTAAGGTTTGGTTCGTTCATCCTTGTATCCTATCCCCAATAAAGCTGGCTCTTTTTACTAGTTGGCTGGTAAGCTGAAATGAAATTTAAAGAACGAAAAGGAAAGAGACAAAATCAGAAGGTGGCTTTATGACTTAGATTTTATTGACCGGGTCATAATCCTCCTGGCCAGTAGGTGCGACTAGACTCAGTTGAGGCCTGACTCGAAAATGGCCGAGAGATTCTCTTGGAGGTCAGGGGACAGTCCTTTTTGTCGGACATATACGGTGGGTTCTTCCGGTGAAGGCCCCATGAGAGTTTGTTGAGTTTTTTTGTTTGTTTTTATTCTAATTTTATTTTCGTTTTGTTTTAATTTCCACATAACTCCCCACCTAAGAGCAGAGCCAAGACCTACGTATACATCAGGCCTAGTGGAACGCGTCTGACGTCACTGTGACATCGTATCTAGGCCCATTTTGTTTTCACCCAAACACGTCTCATACCTCGAAGTTCTTTGCAAATAGTCAACGACTTTTTCTTGTAATTATTTAGTCAATTTTATTTTGATTTACAAACAAAAATGCCTTTTAAGTGTGTTGTGCCTTTTTGTAATGGGAACTATAGAAATGGGCCGAAAGTTAGTGTTTTTTCTTTCCCCAACAATAAAAAGTTGTGCGAGAAATGGATGTACGCAATCAGACGAGAAATTTTTTACCTACAAAGAATTGCAAAGTGAGTAATATTTTTGTATTCAAACTAAATAAATTTAATTTAAACTTCAATAATTGAAGTATTTTAAACTTCTCGTTCTTTGGTCAATCTGTCTGAGTTCTTCTTTTGTCCATTTTAAGAATGGTCCTGAGTATCTTATAATGGGGATGGCCCAGGTATTGATTCCTTTGATCAGATTTCTGCTGTTAAGTTTGGTTTCTAGAAGTTTTCAACTAGAAAACTTTTATAAACCAAACTTAACTCCTGAGATATTCTTTTAAAACTTTTCCTTTCATTTCTGTTTGCTTAATATTGTCCGCTTCTAAAATTCCTAAGTATTTGTAACTTTCATTTTCATTAATTGATTTTATAGTGTCCTGATTTGGTAGTTGTATTCCATTCATTAATTTTCTTTCACCCTGTTTCATTACTAGCATAGCACATTTTTCAATTCCAAATTCCATTCCTATATCTTGGCTATATATTCTAATAGTTTGTACCAGGGTTTCTAATTCTTTTTCATTTTTTGCAAAATTTTTTATGTCATCCATGTACATAAGGTAGTTTATCTTCTCTTGTGCGCTAGTGAATTTGTATCCCCCTGTACATTTTTTAAGTATATGACTGAGAGGCATCATTGCTATAATGAACAGTAGTGGTGATAATGAGTCTCCTTGGAAGATACCTCTTTGGATTTTTACTTCTGCCGATTGTTATCATTATTATTATCGTTATCTAGGGAGTAGCAAAAAAAAACCGGATACTACGAGTTTTAAAAGCGAATTAAGAATAATTAAATCTATTATTTAAGATTAAACTTTGTCTAAATCGATAAGTAGTAGCATAATAACCAACATTAAAAAAAGAAAAATATAATTACATATGCAGTTTATTTTAAAAAGATTTAAAACTATTTGTTTTGGTCAATTTCGACGATATCCGCCATTCAGCCTCTTTTTCGATGGTTTTAAGTGCTTGTTTACAATTTTACTGTAACATTCGCGATTGCAAAAAAAATGACCAAAAATCAGGTAATTATCCGATGTTAATGAAATTTTGAGTATTGATTTATCAATTAATGAATTCTATAATGCATTAGTTATTTTATTTCAAAACTTTAATTTAGTATTTTTGCTATGAAAAATTGATATATAAAATTCATTTAAAATATGAAAATCCCGATGTTAAGTTTAAAATGTTATATTTTTAGATTCTAAAAATAAATATCTACTTAATGCAAACCTTATTTTAGGTGCCAAAAGTAATAAGTTTTGAAGAAAAACCCGATTGAAAATGTACCCCCTCCCCTTTTTAAGCAGAAAAAACATTGATGTATAATTTTTTCTTTTATAAGATAATAGCCAATTAAATAATTATCAAAGTGAGTAAAAAAGAAATCTCCAAAAAATTAATTATTCATTATTTTTTTACATTTTATTTTTCGATTTTCGGTACTTATTTTCTCATAGAAGTGCAACCGTAAACAATTTGCAACTTTAGTTCAATAATAATAATGATAACAACGTTATCATTATTATTATTGAACTAAAGTTGCAAATCATCCTCAAAATTTAAAAGGAAAATTTTGACGACGATTTGCAACACATCAAACTAAATTTTGAAATTAAAATTAAGTTTAAAAATCCGACTCAAAATACTTGACTTGTGGGGGTAAATTTCGAAATATCTTCTAAACTAAAATATTCATGTGCAGTTTAGAGAATAAACTAACCTGATTTACCAAAAAAAAGTCAAGTAGGAAAAAAATAGATAAATAAATAAAGTAAATAAATAAAAAAAGAAAGATTTTTTTAATTGATGAAATAAAACAATTGCTTACCAAAAAAAAAAAAAGTCAAGTATTTTGAATCGTATTTTTAAGATTAATTTTAATTTCAAAATTTAGTTTAATGTGTTGCAAATTGTCGTCAAATTTTTCCGTTTTAATTTTGACGACAATTTGCAAATTTAGCCATATGTTATCATTATTTACTCCTTTTGAGTTTTCACATCAGTGTTAGCTGATGGTCTTTCACTGGAGTCTGAGTGACAGCAAGTCTTCTCAGGTCTCCAGGACTCTTATGAGTATTCTGGTAGATTGCAGCAGTACAGTGTTCTGGATGGTATCAATCATCATTATTATTGCTATCATTATTATTATTAGTTTTTCACACCAGGATTAGCTGATGGTATTTCCCTGAAGTTATTATTGTTATCATTATCATTATTATTATCATAATAATACTGATTCTAATAATAATGAAATAATAATAATAATAATAGTAATAATAATGATTCTAATAATGATAATTCTATATATAATGGAGATTGTTTGCATTTCTGTCTGAAGCCGAAACTACGTCACGGCTTACGTCACAGATTCCACAATAATCTATAGCATTTATCAATGAGAACCTAATTTATAATCAATTTGAGTTATACTTAATATTAAAGGAACAAATTGCTTTATATACAGTATAAAGTTGTGTCTGTAATATCCGATGGTCTAGTCGATTTTTTACGAATCTTTCAATAAATGCATGTTTAGTTATATACATTTTTACACAGTGATTTTTATTTTTATTTGTATTTATAATTATTTAATATATAAAGTTTTGCGATAAATTTATTTATCGATAAGCAAAAGACACTTATTCATACCTTACGTTAAATTCTTACGTATATTATTTTCTCCGTGACACTTCCGGTAAGGAAAACATTTTTTTTAATTCTGAGATAATAGAGTTATTAAATTATATACAGATATTAAAAAGTAATTGTGTAAAAATAATTATTTTAAAATCTTTTTTCTTCATTTCGGTTTGTTTAAACAAAAATGTAAACAAATGAAACGGCTTTACCAAATAGGCGCTGCATGAAAAATTTTATAGATAAAATAAATATTTTTACTTTTCGCTGCACCTTCACAAATATAACAGGTATTTTTTATTTCAAATTTTATAAATCCTATTAGGAATTTAAAAAAAAATGTTTACACTTATTTTTAATTCAAAATTTTTTTTATGGTTATTTCATATTAAATGTTATTTTTCATCAGCAATATATTTATTTAAATTAATTGTAGCGAGAAATAAATAGTATTTTGTTCAATGTTTAAACAATATACATTCATCAATAAGAGGAATACTATTCTGTATTAGATGATTGAAAATAGCATTTTACTTCGAGTTTATATAAATTTTGTTTTGTTTTAAAAATTAAATGAATAAAATTATTCGGCAGACCTGAGCATTTGGAACACCCATCTAAAATTTTTGTTTTTAATTTTTTTTCTTTTTCTTCAATGGATTATTATCGATAACACTATATGTATCTATCGGATTGTAAAAACAAAATTCAAAAAAGTTATTTATTTTTCGAGTTTTCAGGGATGCTCAGTTCCCCGTATAAGTTTATTGTAAATCGATCCCCCATATCGGAACCGCTTAAAATATTTTTTCTTGGTAATATATTTTCTTTTTTTTCAATGGATTATTATCGATTACACACCAATCTATCAGATTGTAAAAAAAATTCTATAAACTTCTTTATTTTTTTAGTTTTCAGGGGTGCTCATTTCCCCGTATAAGTTTATAGTAAATCGAACACCCATATCGGAACCGCTCTACCTTACAGTTGGTGTGAATTTGCACAAAGGTGTCAAAATTAAGGTGACGGAGAAAAAACAGAACCCACAAATTTTGTAATAAAACTGTTAATTTTAACTAGGGGGGTTTAGGGTTAGGGGTTAGGGTTAGGGGTTGATGTTGGGGTTTAAGGTTAGTTTAATGTGAAAATAAATAAATAATTTGGGTTCTGTTTATTCTGGGCCACCCAAACTTTGACACCTTTGCGCAAGTTCAGTTCGAGCGGTTCCGATATGGGGGATCGATTTACTATAAACTTTTACGGGGAAATGAGCAACCCTGAAAACTCAAAAAATAAAGAACTTTTAAGAATTTAAAAAAGAAATCTGATACATTGGTGTGTAACTGATAATAATCCATTTTAGGAAGAAAAAAAAAAAATTTTTTTTTTTTTAGCGCTTCCGATATGGGGATCAATTTACGATAAACTTATAGGGGGAAATGAGCAACCCTGAAACTAAAAAATAAATAATGTTTTTGAATTTTTTTTTTTTCATCTGACTT